>CM055066.1:10247924-10315867 GCA_029204045.2 Tillandsia leiboldiana
CAGAGCGTGCACCCGCGCACGCCCAAAGGCGCGGAAGCCGCAGACCCGGCGCACGCTTTCGTGCGCCGGCCCCAGCCGCTCAGGCGCGGTGCACGCAACAGCGTGCACCCGGTGTGTGCCAGAGGCCCGTGCGGCCGTGAGCCCGGTGCGCGTTCGTGTCGTGCACCGGCCCGGCCCAGAATGCGCGGTGCACGCTTCCTGCGTGCACCCGGCGCATTCCGCGCGGCCGCCGATGCTGTAAACCCGGTCCGCGCCTGCCCTGTGCACCACCCGACAGCCCAAAGTTCGGTGGCTCCGTTTGGGTCCGTTTTTCCACCGTTTTGAGCGCCGTTTTCGCCGTTGGGATCGTTATTTCCGTGGCTTCCTTGGCATGGCCACTTGGGACCTTCTTGGTCATTATTTTATTATGTCGGGTGCTAATTTCGCCGACGCTCCGCGCCTCGACGAAATCGTCGGGGGCACGCCGTCGGGTCTCTTTTCTCATCATTTCCGCCGTCGGGGCCTTCTTGGTCTAACCAGGGACGTCCCGAGTGGGCTACCGATTGAGGATTGAGTTTTGTTGGACTTTCCCGTCGAAAAGAGTAAAGTGGGTCTTGTGTTTTCGGATGTTAGTACACGCTTTTGACTATAGTTATCCGTGCGGACTTTCTTTAGGTCCAGACGCGCAGCGGGGGTGCGCGAAAGATTCGGGTGTTCCGATCTCTCTCCAAATAGGTGGGTACGGTTGCTGTAAATACAGCCAGTGCAGTAAGTGCATCTATCGTCATTAAAGTGCTCTCAATTTATCTAACAAAGTAGATGGACAGTTTAACCTTTTGCATAATCGTGTTTTTATCTAACAATTGAAGCGGCTGCGGTCGCAATGCTCATGACACGCCGACCTCGGCAAATCCGTTTTGGGATGCTCCACGTACACAGGCGGATTGGCCTCCGCATGGGTGTACTTTTCCGGAAGAGTGGTCTCTTATGACCCGTGATCCTCACAAAAGTGTGGGTGCCGTGAGGACCCCTTCGCGCCCGCTGGGAATAGCACACCAGCACCGCGAAAGGGGTAAATGCATCAAAGTAGGTGTTTGCGCACGAGGGGAGACTTTAGTCTCTCCGACAAATGTTTTGGGGTTGGTGCCCAAATTAATATGTGCAGGGTTTTAGCGAAATGGTTCTGGTGTTATCGGTTTGCTCCTTATTCCTTATTGCTTTTAGACATCTACTTTGTTTGTCACTGACATTACCCACTCCGTGACAGGCGCTACGAGGGGCGTTAGCCGGGAGATTGTTGAGACTGCGTCGCGAGGCCCGTAGTCGGAACACTTGGTTATTGTTATTATCTCAGTTCTCTTACGCTTATTTTAGTTAATTTGCTTGCGGGTAGTAATATTCGTGGACATGTAGTATTTAGCACTGTGGATGAGTTGTATTTTTATAGTTTGGTTCTTTTGATGATGTTTCTTATGCGGCATGTTTTCATGATAAACCAAATGATTTCGAAAAGGGTTTTCCCAAAACGAAGTGCCGTGTGGGCACGGGTTTTGCAATTGCTGGCTTTATCCTTTCTAAACATTGATGCCGCTTTAATATTCCGCTTGAAGTTGAATGTCTATTGTATGGTTGATGGTTGATGATTGTTGTATGTGGTTGTAAATGAGACGCCGTGCCTATACAAAGGAGACTCTGTCCGCGGACAGGGAGAATTTGTGTATGTGGCGGTCTGGCACGCACCGGGGATGAGGTTTAAATTACCTTGTTAAGAAGAAAAAAAAGATACACACGATTTTCCGCTTTGATAGACTCAAAAACCCCCGGGGGCGTGACAGATTAAATGGTATCAGAGAAAAACAACCATAACCATAGTAGACGTGATCCACATCCACAGTGTAGGGTACCACAAGCAAATTAGACATGAGATAACCAAGGTATAAGTGCGTAGTACGTGAGAGTACGGGGAATAGGGGAACATAATGTAGGTGTAATCGTAAGACAGGGTATTAGGGATATAACCTTAGGGTTAACGTGGTTTCTTTGTCTATAGCGGACGATGGCCCGGACTAGATCGTCCACCGAGAATGCGGACGCGGACAGAGTGGCCCCGACCACCGCAGAGAACCAGCTCCTCCGTCAACAACTGCGGGAAATGGCCGGGCAATTAGCGACGCTGACGGAGCAGGTTCGTCACCTGACGCAGCGACAGGCAACCGCGCCAGCCAAACGCGATCCGACCCCTCCGCCCGAAGCCACCGCACCCACTACGGGACCGCAAGGGACGGGTGGTACGACGACGGAACAGCCCCCATCCCCAAGGGACGTACCTACTCCGACGACCACGGGGCCCGTGATGGGAGCGACAACAGGGGAGGCAGGAACGACCCCCACTCTCGGGGGGTCCGCCGCTGTAGGAGGGATCACGGAGCAACGAACGACGCGAGAAAGGGTCAGGACGAATTTGGCTAGGTTCAAGAAGCATGACCCTCCCACTTTTGAGGGAGAGACGACCGATCCATGGGTCGTCGAGAAATGGGTGGATACCATGGAAAAACTCTTCGAGGACCTACTGATGGAGGAACACGAGCGGGTTCCACTAGCCGTCCACTTCCTCGAAGGGAATGCACGCATCTGGTGGAAGACGGTACGCCCGGATCCAACTACAAACGACCCGCTACCGACATGGATGGCCTTTAGAGAGGAACTTTTTGACGCTTTCTTCTCCGATAGCGTCAAGCGGCAATTGGAAGACGACCTGAAGAACATTAGACAAGGGAACCGCTCGGTCATGGAATATCAAAGGGAGTTTGTAAGATTGGTTAACTGCGTCCCGTTTGTTATACGAGATGAACCCCACAAGGCCCGTCTCTTTGTGGACGGGCTCTCCGGGATACTGCAGTGGAGGACGCGACGTCCCAGACCTAGTAACGGCAGGTAAATTTTTTGGTTTCACTTTTCCCTCTTAGATTAGGAGCACCGGTCACACCTTAACCTGCTACCCCTGTTAGACTCTCTCTCTCGCTCCCTCTCTCTAGAATCCTTAAGTATTAGACGAAGCCTCCCCCGGCCGATGTGCGCGGGCGAGCTTCGAAGCATAGGAGAACCTTGTGTACTCGGGGCCCGTTAAGGGCCATGCAAGGAATAAATAGGCTCCACCCTATGCCTTGCAGCCGAGAACCCAATGGGCCGATAGGTAGTTCAGGGCCGCTCCCCAGATAAGGATCAGCGGTCCCGTGGTAAGGGAATTTCCGGACGTGTTTCCGGCAGAGCTCCCCGGAGCGCCGCCGGAACGAGAAGTCGACTTTCCCATTGAACTACTTCCCGGCACCAAACCCATCACCAAGGCACCGTACAGGATGGCCTTTGCGGAGTTGAAGGAACTCAAGGCACAGTTGGAGGACCTCTTGGATAAGGGCTTCATCAGACCTAGCGCGTCACCCTGGGGCGCGCCCGTCCTGTTTGTGAGAAAGAAGGACGGAAGTCTCCGGTTGTGCATCGACTACCGGGAGATAAATAAGGTCACCGTTAAGAACAAGTACCCCCTGCCAAGGATCGACGACCTCTTCGACCAACTACAGGGGGCGACGGTGTTTTCAAAGATTGACCTGCAGTCGGGCTATCATCAGGTCCAGGTCAAGGGGGAGGACATCCCCAAAACGGCTTTTCGGACTCGCTACGGTCATTACGAATTTACTGTAATGCCGTTCGGGCTCACGAATGCCCCGGCAGTGTTCATGGGCATGATGAACAGGGTATTCAAACCCTTCCTGGATTTATTCGTGGTGGTCTTCATCGACGATATCCTCATCTATTCCCGTACAGACGAGGAACATGAAGAACATCTGCGCACAGTCCTCCAGACCCTACGGGAACAGAAACTCTACGCCAAACTCAAAAAGTGTGAGTTTTGGCTCCGAGAGGTTGGCTTCTTGGGATATGTAATCTCGGCGGCTGGGGTCGCAGTCGATCCGAAAAAGATAGATTCGGTGACGGACTGGACCCAACCGACGACGGTAACGGAGATTCGAAGCTTCCTGGGATTAGCCGGGTACTACCGGCGCTTCGTGGAGGGTTTCTCCAAGATAGCCACCCCCTTAAGCCGCTTGACTAAAAAGGGGGAAAAGTTCATCTGGACGGACAAATGTCAGAGGAGCTTCGAGGAGCTCAAGGATAGATTGACGCGAGCTCCTATTCTCGCCCTGCCGGAACCAGGGGAGGATTATGACGTGTATTGCGATGCGTCGCGAAACGGACTGGGTGGAGTGCTCATGCAACGGGGGAAGGTTATAGCCTATGCGTCAAGGCAGCCCAAAGAATACGAGGGAAACTACCCCGTGCACGATTTGGAACTCGCAGCGGTTGTGTTCGTCCTCAAGCTTTGGAGACACTACCTGTATGGGGCACACTGCAATGTGTACTCAGATCATAAAAGTCTTAAGTACCTTTTCACCCAAAAGGAGTTAAATTTGCGACAAAGACGGTGGCTCGAGCTATTGAAGGATTACGATTTAACGATCCACTACCACCCGGGAAAGGCAAACGTGGTGGCCGACGCCCTGAGCCGTAAGGGGCAGGCCGAGAAAGCAGGGGTAAGTGCCATCACCCAACAAGATAGTCTGATTGCGAAATTTTCGCAATTAAGACTAGAGGTAGTACCAGCGGGTACAGTCGGACGACTTCTGACACTGGTGGTCAGACCTACCCTGCTTGACAGAATTCTCGAGGGGCAGTCAACTGATGACCAACTCCAGCTGGTGCGAAGTAGAGTGATTGCCGACCAAGGAGGTGACTTCGCAGTAAACTCCGACGGCACGATACGATTCCGGGGACGAATCTGCGTGCCGGATCTACCGGAACTCAAAAAGGAAATCCTGCAGGAGGCGCATACCGCTCCATATACAGCGCATCCCGGGGGAACGAAGATGTACAAGGACGTCAAACAGACCTTCTGGTGGCCCAAAATGAAGGGAGACGTGACTCGGTTTTCGGCACACTGCCTGGTGTGCCAACGAGTGAAGGCCGAGCACCAGCGTCCAGCAGGAAAATTGCAACCCTTACCGGTGCCCGTGTGGAAGTGGGACATGATTACCATGGATTTTGTGACCGGGTTCCCGAGATCGTCACAGGGACACGATGCAATATGGGTAATTGTGGACCGTCTGACGAAATCGGCCCACTTTCTGCCCATACACACGACGTGGACGCGGGAACGACTGGCACAAACCTACATCAGCAAGATAGTAAGGTTGCATGGGGTGCCGACATCCATCACGTCGGACAGGGACACGCGTTTTGTGTCAAACTTTTGGCAGAGCCTGCAGCGAGCAATGGGAACCAAGTTGCACTTCAGTACGGCTTTTCACCCGCAGACCGATGGACAATCAGAGCGGGTGATACAAATTGTGGAGGACATGCTTCGGGCATGCGTTTTAGACCTGGGCGAAGGGTGGGCACGGTGTTTGCCCCTAGTGGAATTGCCTACAATAACAGTTACCAGGCCAGCATTCAGATGGCACCATACGAGGCCCTGTACGGGCGCCGCTGTCGGTCTCCAATATGCTGTGACGACTTGGGTAAGCGTAAGTTTCCGGGCCCAGATTTGGTGGAGGAGACCGAAGCAAAGGTGCGATGGATTAGACAAAGGCTGCTGACCGCCCAGAGCAGACAGAAAAGCTACGCGGACAGCAGACGCCGAGACTTAGAGTTCATGGTGGGTGAGCATGCGTTACTCCGAGTTTCGCCCTCCAAGGGGAACAGACGCTTCGGCTTACGAGGGAGGTAGTAGCAAGGAAGACCTCTTACAAAGAGTAATTTTGGCCACGACCCCAGAGGAACCCTTAGAAGTAATGCTTCGTACCTTCCTGCCCAGTAAGGAGATGAAGACTTAGTTGTCTTATTTGTTGGCTATTTAGTTAAGGGTTAAATAGGTCCAACTTCCGGCCTTGCGACAATAGACCCGAGGCGTTGTAACAGTATGCCTTGGACGTCCAGGTGAGGTGAGTCGGGCCAAGACCCGAGGCGTTGTAACAGTACGCCTTAGACGTCCAGGTGGGTTGAGTCAGGTCAAGACCGGTGGCATACCGGTTGTCGTTACTGCCAAACCTCGATACGGAGGCTGGCATGGGAGGGAAAGAAACTCCGCAACTGGATAATCCCTTACGTAAGGGTGTAATGGAGTAACCAAGAGGAGCGCGAAGCGACCTGGGGACCCAAGACGAAAATGAAGGAAGTTTTCCCAGAATTGTTTAGCGAGGGTTGAGTTTAAGTTTCGGGACGAAACTTTTTATAAAGTGTGAGTGGTGTAGTGATCCGGCCTTTCGGGGTATTTCTGACTTACGTGTAGTCATTTAAGCCTTTAAGTGAAATAGAATTATTCAATTCTTGAGGTTGGCCATTGTGGGACGCTAGTATTTTTCCGCGATTGTGCGCGGAAAAAGAAAGCCGACGGCGCGATCGGATCTGAAATCCGATATCGGGAACCCCCTGAACGGGATTCAAAGTGATACGGTAATTAGTCGTGCATCGGAATCCGTGCTAAATATCTTGCACCCGTTAGAGATAAGGTGGTTTATCTCGTGGGGGATAATTAATTAGTTAATTAATTATCCCAGACGGAAAATTAATTAATTCTCTTACGTACGAATTAAAGAGGAATTAATTAAAGGTAAAGTACGACTATATAAGGGATCCCGATTATCGGAAAGGAAAAGAAAAGAAAATAAAAACCCTAATCGGAGAGAAAAAGAAAAGAAAAGACGGAACCCTAGCCGGAAGAAAGGGAAAGGAGAAAGAGAAGGAGCCCGATCTTCCCGGACACCGAACCGAAGGCAAGAACGCGACCGGACAACCTTTCCGTCGATCTTCGGTTAGTAAAATAATTGATTTAAATTATTTGGGAGTTTTCCGTCATCTCTTTCGTTGAGTTCTTGGTGGGTTTTAATCGAGTTCTTGTTATCGGACCTCCGATCAACGTTTGGTTGTTCGTGAATTTTTGGGGATGTTCCATTGGAACGTAGTGGGTTAACGGGAGGCCGCCGCCGCCGTTGCGAAACGGGAGGCCGCTGCCGTCGTTACCATGGTCGCGGGGTCTTCGCCGGAGTCGCACGGGAGCGAAAACGGAGAAGAAATCGCGAAACGGGAGCGAAAACGGAGAAGAAAACCGAAAAAGGGGCATTACTGTTCACCCCGTACGGGTTCCTCAGCCCGCGGTCCACGGGTCAGAGCGTGCACCCGGCGCACGCCCCAAGGCGCGGAAGCCGCAGACCCGGCGCACGCTTTCGTGCGCCGGCCCAGCCCGCTCAGGCGCGGTGCACGCAACAGCGTGCACCCGGTGTGTGCCAGAGGCCCGTGCGGCCGTGAGCCCGGTGCGCGCTCGTGTCGTGCACCGGCCCGGCCCAGAATGCGCGGTGCACGCTTCCTGCGTGCACCCGGCGCATTCCGTGCCGCCGCCGATGCTGTAAACCCGGTCCGCGCCTGCCCTGTGCACCACCCGACAGCCCAAAGTTCGGTGGCTCCGTTTGGGTCCGTTTTTCCACCGTTTTGAGCGCCGTTTTCGCCGTTGGGATCGTTATTTCCGTGGCTTCCTTGGCATGGCCACTTGGGACCTTCTTGGTCATTATTTTATTATGTCGGGTGCTAATTTCGCCGATGCTCCGCGCCTCGACGAAATCGTCGGGGGCGCGCCGTCGTGTCTCTTTTCTCATCATTTCTGCCGTCGGGGCCTTCTTGGTCTAACCAGGGACGTCCCGAGTGGGCTACCGATTGAGGATTGAGTTTTGTTGGACTTTCCCGTCGAAAAGAGTAAAGTGGGTCTTGTGTTTTCGGATGTTAGTACACGCTTTTGACTATAGTTATCCGTGCGGACTTTCTTTAGGTCCAGACGCGCAGCGGGGGTGCGCGAAAGATTCGGGTGTTCCGATCTCTCTCCAAATAGGTGGGTACGGTTGCTGTAAATACAGCCAGTGCAGTAAGTGCATCTATCGTCATTAAAGTGCTCTCAATTTATCTAACAAAGTAGATGGACAGTTTAACCTTTCGCATAATCGTGTTTTTATCTAACAATTGAAGCGGCTGCGGTCGCAATGCTCATGACACGCCGACCTCGGCAAATCCGTTTTGGGATGCTCCACGTACACAGGCGGATTGGCCTCCGCATGGGTCTACTTTTTCGGAAGAGTGGTCTCTTATGACCCGTGATCCTCACAAAAGTGTGGGTGCCGTGAGGACCCCTTCGCGCCCGCTGGGAATAGCACACCAGCACCGTGAAAGGGGTAAATGCATCAAAGTAGGTGTTTGCGCACGAGGGGAGACTTTAGTCTCTCCGACAAATGTTTTGGGGTTGGTGCCCAAATTAATATGTGCAGGGTTTTAGCGAAATGGTTCTGGTGTTATCGGTTTGCTCCTTATTCCTTATTGCTTTTAGACATCTACTTTGTTTGTCACTGACATTACCCACTCCGTGACAGGCGCTACGAGGGGCGTTAGCCGGGAGATTGTTGAGACTGCGTCGCGAGGCCCGTAGTCGGAACACTTGGTTATTGTTATTATCTCAGTTCTCTTACGCTTATTTTAGTTAATTTGCTTGCGGGTAGTAATATTCGTGGACATGTAGTATTTAGCACTGTGGATGAGTTGTACTTTTATAGTTTGGTTCTTTTGATGATGTTTCTTATGCGGCATGTTTTCATGATAAACCAAATGATTTCGAAAAGGGTTTTCCCAAAACGAAGTGCCGTGTGGGCACGGGTTTTGCAATTGCTGGCTTTATCCTTTCTAAACATTGATGCCGCTTTAATATTCCGCTTGAAGTTGAATGTCTATTGTATGGTTGATGGTTGATGATTGTTGTATGTGGTTGTAAATGAGATGCCGTGCCTATACAAAGGAGACTCTGTCCGCGGACAGGGAGAATTTGTGTATGTGGCGGTCTGGCACGCACCGGGGATGAGGTTTAAATTACCTTGTTAAGAAGAAAAAAAAGATACACACGATTTTCCGCTTTGATAGACTCAAAAACCCCTGGGGGCGTGACAATCTCGCAGGTGAAAAAGGCAAAACTGTGGACTGTTGTTTTTGGGACAGATTTTGTGTGAGCATAGTTTGTTAATTGTGCATGTTCTTTTGGGGTGCTTTGTGCAGTGTTGTGGTGATTGCTTAGACCGGGCGTGGACTTCACTGTTGGGACTAGAATTTAGCGCTCGAGGTGGGTGGTTGCTTTATTCCTCTTTTCTGATATACCCACTAGGAATATTAGAGAGATCCCCTCTATTGGACATATTGAATGGTCACCTAATGGACACGCATGCTTAACTAAATAATTGTGAACCTATCATATGGAAAACATTATATTGGGAACTTGATAATGGTTGGAACTTATACATGCTTACATGGACATCATTTTAGCATTTAACCTTGCATAAGGGGGGGATGTACTTTCATGTTGAGATATTGTGAAACGTCTTGTGGGAGGGTACCACTTGAGGATTTTTGGACAGACATAGGTGGATGATTCATGTGAGGGTGATTAGCAGGTTATAGACATGTGTGTGGTTGGATTATGATTTAGCATGATGATTATACCCAGGTGGAGCTATTATTTGTTACACATGTGGAACCACTATTCGTCACTCCCCTTCTTTCTTTCATGAGGAGATATGTGATGACCCGGATCTCCGCAGAGCTGCTGCGGTGCGTTGGGGTGGCTATTGGAGGCCTACATGGTGCATTGGATGTGTTTGGGGCACAATTGGGCACAAGTGTTGGACTTCGGGCTTATTTGGATCTTGTGGGTGACCGGAGGACCCCGGGGAGGGTTTAGAAGTGGTTTGGCGCGAATCAGATATTAAGTTTGGGCTCCGCACGAAATTCGGGCTAAGAATACACTTCCGGAAGCCTCCGGCAAATTTTAGAGTTGGAATTTGGCAAAATGGACGTCAAATTCGGATTCAGCGCGCGAAAACGGTCAAAATGGACTACCCACTTAATGTTTTTGTGCTAAGGTTACTGTTCACTGCCGGAACAGTGATTCCGGCAATCGCCGGCGGCGGCCGGCGGCGGCGGCAGCGGCGGAGAGCGGCGGCGCGGCCTCGGGCAGGCGGAAAGCGGCGGCGGGCAGGGCGCGTGGGCGCGGGCAGGGCGCGCGGGCAGGGCGCGCGGTTGCGCGGTCCACGCGGCAGGCGTGCACCGGAGCGGGGTGCCACGTGGCGGCTTCCCATTGGATGGTCCACAGGTCGCGGTCTACGGAGCTGTGCGGTGTACGGTGGACTGGGCGGGAAGACACGTGGCATCCTGGCATTGGTTCGGTGTTTGACGTTTCGTGCACCGGGTTCAGCGAGCGTGGGGCATTGACGCGTGGCGTGCGGGGATTGGCCGGGCCACTGTGCGCGTGCAGGCGGCAGGTGGCGTGGCAGGCGGCGTGGCAGCAGTGGCAGGCGGCGTTGGCAGGCGGCCGGCGGGCGTGGCGGGCACGGCGCCGACGTGGCGCACGCGGGTGCCACGTGGCGGCCCGCCATTGGCGGGCGCCACATTCCGCGTTGACCACGCGGGCCACGCGGCAGGACGGGAGCTGCCGAGTTTGCTGTCCCGTGTTCGGGGGACACGTGGCGCAATCTGGTGGATTCGGGCGCTCGATCGACGGCCCGGATCGGCGCACTGTGCGCGCCCGAAAGATTCGGGCGCCCGGAATTTGGGACACAGTGGGCATTTTGGATTTGTTTGGAATGGGCCTTTAAATACCTCCTTTTCTCCCTCTTTCTTTCCCTTTTTTCGAGCCTTAGAGTGAGAATGGGAGGGAGAGCTCTATATGAAATTTGTTCCCCTTGATATTCTTGAGCTCCTGGTGGATCGCCGGAATTTTTGGAAGCTCGGCAACGGCGATATCGATTTTACAGTTCGCCTCGGTTTTCCCCCATTTCGGTCCATTACCGTCGCAGTTCAGTCGGAAATTCGCTGTGAGCAAACCAGGAGGAGTTTTTCGGCGATTTCTTCGACAGCATGTTCCTAAGAGGTAAGGCTTCGATTTCCGTGTTGATCGCTTCGCTCTGTTTCGCACTTTTGGCATGTTTCCCGAGGCATCTTTGACCCCCATTTTTTTGTGATGGATTTTGGACAGCACCGGCTTGTCGATTTTATATCTCAGCCTAGAAACATCGGATCAAGGCGTTTCAGGACTCGATTTTGATCTACTCGTCGCAAGGATCACAGTGGTGATTTTTCTGAGATTTTTGGAAATTGTTTCAAAGGTGATAATTAAGCTTTTCTTGGACTGATTGCTACAGGAATTCTGATTTGGAAGGTTTTGAGGTGCAGCGAAGTTTTATTTTTATCTTGGTCTACAGGTATCAGATCTGGGCGTTTAAACAGTCGTTTTGGGGCTACTCTTCGCGAGGAACGCGACCGTGAATTTTCTGGATTTTCTTGAGGACTGGACAGAGGTGATATTTAGCCTTTTTGGGGTCTGATTTTGGACTGCGGTTAATTGTACAGTTTTGAGTTTAATTGTGCGCGTTGTTCTGTGCAGTGGGACACAGATTTTTGGTGGATTGCTGTGTTAGAGGACCGCGGGCAGCGAGAGGTCTCTTTTAGTGTTGTGCGCGCTTTTTGAGGTGGGTGGTTGTTGCATACCTCTACTTCTGACTTGCTCACTAAGTTTATTAGAGAAGCCCACTATTGAACATATTGATTGATTGCGATGCATGTTTGACTGATATAAATGTGAGCCTATCATCTGAGATTAATTTTGTGGATATAGCATGTTGGGGTTATTATGGGGATAATATTGCTGTTGGAACATGATCAGTGGAATAATTTAATAGTGATAGTTAACATGCCGTATCAGCACATAAATTCTACGGAAATTGATTAAATGGACTAATTATCGGGACATGATGACTTATCTATGTGCGGGTTCCACCTTGGGATTTATCATGGATCAGGGATCTTATACATGTGTAGTTGACTGATGATTTTAGCATGATTGTTATATTTATTTGGATATTATTAATTGTTACACATGTTGAACTGTTATTTGACATTCTCTCTCTTTCACATTGCATGAGGACTTTTGCATGCTTGTGTGGACATCTAGATAGGCCACTATTTATTGCTACACTATCATATTGGGATTTGACTTAGGAGAAACCATGATTGCTTTCTTTCTCCTTCTTATTTAGACTTTCGAGTCATGTTGCTCGGGTTCGAGCAGAGGTTTGGGATAGTGTAGCCGGGACCTTAGGGTCAGAGACAGGGTGTACTTGATGTTGGATCATGGGTTATTGCGGCAACCGCGGATAGTAGACGGTTGACCGGATCTTGATTATTTTACCCGATTGTGGGTTGTGGGTTATTGCGGTGACCGCGGACATTGGGCGGTTGACCGGATGTTTACTATTGCATCAGATTGGGTATCAGATTTCTCTAGTGGATGGAGTTTCCCACTTGTTGAGTACTATTGCATCTGATTGGGGATTGGGGTTTCTTTAGTGGACGGAGTTTCCCACTTTGATCATAGTCTTGATCCAGTCCTGCTATATTGAGATATGTGCTACAGAGATACTTGTGATACTGATGACAGAGATACTTTACTCGTGTGGGTCGCTCCCCTCGAGTGCCACTCCGGAGGTAGGCTTTTCGGACCCAGCCTTGTGTGCCGGCCTGATACTTGTTTTGGGATGCGAGCCGTGCGGGCCGATCCCGCGGTTTCGAGCCTTGTGTGCAGATTCCGCTGAGCAGGCAGTACCAGTTTTACTGGTGGTACCAGATTGGGTTTATTTGGTCTTATACTGTTTCCTGATGCATTCATACAGTCATTTCTTCCAGTATTGCATTTAGAGGCATACTAGTAGTGGTTTCCCTTTTATTCAGTAGTTCTGTTTGCAGCTTTACCACTTGTCCCTTTTCTTGCCTCTGGTAGACTTAGTGGGTACGCCGGAGTTTGAGGCTTTACCCACAGGGGGAGGCTACTGGTTTACTAGTGGTTCTCACCCCCATTGTTGTTTCCCTCTTTTCTTTCTCCTGTTTTGCAGAGTCCTCTGCGGAAGTTGCTGATCTTCGGTCGTTATCCGAGGCGAGGGAGTCACGAGCTAGATCTTTACTACCCGAGGAGTGTAGCTGTATCCCCTGGTTGGAGATTCCTTGTAGCTGACAGCTGGTTTTTATTGTTTACTTTGAGAGGGATCTTTTGTATCTTGAGAGACTGATGTACTTTGGTTTTAGTTTACCTCCCTTTTTATAGTTGAGAGATGCTGTACTGAGGACATTGTATGATGATTATCTGTATTCGAGGGAATGGATATTGTACCCTATTTCATGTTGTACAGTGATTGGATTTTATTTTACAGCATTTTATTTCCGCTCTGATATCTGCGTAGCTACAGTACTATCTTTTGCAGGTTAGACGCTTCGCCTATGCGGGTTTTTGCATAGGTGGCGGATCTGTTGGCGAGCCCGGGTCGCAGTTTCGACCCCGGGGCGTGACAGATTAGGTGGTATCAGAGCTTAGGGATAGGTCAGTTGGGACTGTAGAAACCCTAGGCTTGTGGTTGGACCCTAGGATGACTTCGTGAGAGTCGCGATTTTTAGCGAGAGTCCTGATTGAGTTTTATACCTCTCCCAAGTGATGGGATGGGTGATTGGCATGTTTATTCTCCTAAGCAATTATGTTGGCTGCAGACAACATAATGCGGCGGAACGGTTGACATGCTCTAGACTCTCGCCGGAGTGGGTCGAGTTTTGTTTTGTGTTGTGGTGCAGTTGGTCATGGTGAGCGGTGTCTCCCCGACGCGTTGTGCGGATTGGTGTGCACTCGTCGCAGCAGTGGAGCTTGAGCGGATTATTTTGGGGCCGGATACCCGGATTGAGGTCAGAGAGCTTCAGGCCCCGATGGTAGGATTATTTGAGGTATATCAGCGGCAGAGTGAGCCGCTGGTCTAGGTGACACAGTTGTCGGAGCAGTGGGCAGTCCGACAGTGTTTTTCTCCTGAGACCACCTGGTTACAGTATCCTCAGCGGTAGTGATTTCTGAGGCGCCGTTGGCGCAAGTGGCCCCCTCCATGCTAATGTTTTGTGTTGCAGCACCGAGGCGGCGTGGATTGCTGATAGTGGATAGGTTGTGGGACATCGTTGATGGATGGAGCCAGTTTTGGCAGATGAACCACCCCGATTTATGGATTTGAGTTGGAGCCTTTGGAGGCAGAATCGTGGTTGGTGGTGATGGAGTGATCAATTAAGAGTCTCCCTGTGCTAGAGAGTTTATGCAGTTTTTGAACTGTGCGCCCCAGGTTTCGAGGGACGAAGCGCATAGGATGTGCGCGACTGGGAGTGGATTGCGCCAGGATACCCTTTTAGTTTATCTGATCCCTCTGTTTTGGATTTTGGATTTTGCATGCCTCGATGGAGTAGGCATTGTGTATGGAGTGTACTGTTGCAGTTCCTTTGGATAGGGATCTGCCGCCAGAGGCGAGTTCTGGATAGAGGCGCCTGGCGCTAAGTGTTGGAGGACAGATCGGCGGGTAGAGGCACTTTCGTTTTCCTTTCTAGGATGGTGGATATCCTTGTGGACGGATTAAGTAAAGCTTACCCAAGGAATGTTACCCTTTGTGATTGATAACATGCATGTTTGGGGTGCAATATAGGGATTGAGGGGTGAGCTTAATAAGGATAATTGTATAAGGAATTGCAAGGGATTAATTGTGTTTTGTCGTATGACGGTTACCATAATGGATTTTCTGAGATGTTAGGGGTCGGGTGGACCCCGATGGCAACATCAGCATCTTTATCAGAGTAGCGCAGCGGAAGCGTGGATTGGTTGTCTGCGGAGGGCCTTAATTGTCGCCTCAGTGTGAGCAAAGGCGGAGAATTGCGCTTCTTTGGTGGATAGCCTTGAATTTCAGGCAGATTAAGTGACGACCACCTACATTGAGCGGTTGAGACTGTGCTGCCTGGGTGGAGGGCGCCAAGGCAGTGGATTGGGTCGTCGCAGGTGTGATTTCATCACAGCAGTCGAAGTTTGGGCAGGTTGCATTCCTGCATGGACTAGAGGTAGATTTGTTACCACATGCACTAGGGCTACAGGTTCCTGTTGGGGTAGTGCATGTGGAGGAGGTTTGGGGATCATGTCCAGTGCTGTTGAGACCTCGAGTGGTATCGGCAGACTTATTGGTATTTGTACCTGGTCAGTGTTTGACCCAGTGCGTGGGATTGGTTGGCACAGTGCCACATGGTGTATGACTGCGGAGAGAGAAGGTTACGATCTTCTGCAAGCAGACATTAGGGACTTGTTCATTGAGATAGTCAGAGCGCACAGGTTGTAGCGACTATGCGCGAGGTGCTCACGGCGGCACCGGGACGCGAGGATATCCCTGTTATCGTGAGATCCCGGGTGTGATTCCCCCGGAGCTGATGATAATGCCGCCGGTTTGGGAGATTGAGGTTGCGATTGACGTGGTTCAAGGGACCACGTCAATCCTGATAGCACCTCATTGGATATCACCTGTAGAGCTGAGAGAGCTGATGGCGCAGTCGCAGGATCTGATGGATCGAGGGTCTGTTCGATCTAGTGCCACGTCGTTGGCACACGACAGTGAGGGTCCTTGTGTGGGGTGACCGCAGGCGGGTTTGGATATTATTTAGGACCATTTGTTGGAAATATACTCCGGCAGTTGTTGCTATTGATGCATGTATCTTTTGGGAGTATACAGCTGGGTGTTTCGCCAAGATTGTGTTTAGGACATGGTAGGGGCATTGTGAGTACAGTGAGGATGAATGGATGACTAATGCCCGGTCGTCTTTAAGATATGAGGGATTGTGTATTCTTGCTGCACTTGGAAGAATTATTTGAGATATTCTTCTGGGATATTTTGATTTTTACCCCATCTCTGTATGGTTTAGAGCTGGTGGAATACTTGTAGATGGTGTAACAAGGTCTGTGAGGAAGAAGCTGTATGCCAAGCTGTTGTGATACAAGTTTTAACTTTGGGAGCATATCTTCCTGGATTACTTGTTCTAGCCGTAAGGGGCAGCGGTGGTAATCTGACCTTAATGGATGCTATGCGAGAATGGCTGAGACCGGCAGTTATTTGTTGAGGTAAGGAGCTTCTTGGACTGGGCAGTGTCAGGAGCGCTTGGCAATCGGATGATGAGATTGATACCAGCCCTGATTTCAGCATCGCCAGTGTGGGGAGATGGATTTGTGAGATACAGGGATGCCTCCCATGGTAGCTAGGAAGTTACAGTTGGATTTGTGGCAAGCATCCTATATCACCCCGATAGGGCCACTGTGATGGCGGATACCCGGAGCAGGAGAGCTATTTGGGGTTGAGTTTGTTGACTCCGCAGCTGGCGCTGTCTGGACTGTCGAGACAAATGTGGCGTATGGTGGTGTCACTGATGTCACGCCCCGGGGTCGAAACTGCGACCCGGGCTCGCTAACAGATCCGCCATCTGTACGGAAACTGCCGTACAGACGAAGCGTCTAGCCTGCAAAAGACAAAACTACAGCTACACAGATATCAGAGCGGATAAAAAGCTGTACTATAAATTTTTCTCAACTACAAGTTGCTACAACTCATAGCCTATCTCCCAAAATCAGCTGATACAAATAGAAGTCCACCTATACAACATCTACGAATCCAAAAAGGGAGATAGCTAACAAGAACATAACCCACTCCCACAATCCGGGATGGTACATCTACCTCTCTCTAAAGTAACAATGCTGGTAGGGAACTATCACGCGACTCCCTGTCCTCGGTCCGTCCAGTCAAGCACAGCAGGAACGGAAGAAAGCCTCAGCAACCTGTCACCGACAGAGGGTGTGAGAACTACATCCTACAGTAGTTCTCAGTGGGTACCGTCTCCAAGAACCACGGTCTGCCCACTAAGTCTACCAGAGGCATAAGATAGAGAAAAGACTGATAATAAGATAAATAAGCTGGAAAAGAATCTACAGCTATCATGCCTCTATCTACTATGCTCAATAAGAAGAGACTATGGATGATGGAATGCAGTCACTCACTGCTGACAATATGTCACAAGTACTAAGCCCAAGACGCTCTACTATGACACATGCTACGCCATCACTCCCTCAGTATATCTCGAATCTCAGCGACTGCCCACCCGGGTCCAGTCGAGTCAAGCCTGCGCCCCCTGGTGTATCAACCAGGGTGTCCCAACGGACAAACTCAATATCTCACACAGTGACCCCATGGTAGCACGGCCAGGGGTATCAAGCGACCACTAGTATATGAACTAGGCGCATCATCGCAGCCTCGTCAGGCTCGGTATCATCATCGCAGCCTCATCAGGCTCGGAATCATCAACGCACCCGGGGCGTGGTTCGAGGGGTGCGACCCCACCGAACTCAAGTATCTCATCAGTATCACTGTCTCACAAGTGGCTCCTGCAGGCTGTGGTCCTCGATCAAACAGATCGGTATCTCGATGCTCAAAGCACAAACTCAGTCGGAGAACCCTCCACGACTCAATCTCACAACACAGACCCACCCAACGAAGGTACTACACAGCTGGGACCACCGTCTCACCCACGGCTCCCACAACACAACTCCACTGAACTCAACACTCAACTCACGGCCGGAGCTACTCCACGGCCAGATCTACGAAGGGTCCGAAACCCAGGAAGACTAACAACTACGTCCCCAAGAGAGAAAGCAGCCCTTAGAACCCAGATCACTCGAATCCGCTCGGGTGGATAAGTTTATAAGAAACCATGTCATTTATTTCGGAAAATCATTCGATCTGAGAGAAAGCCATCTTTATAATGATTTTTAGACTTTTTTAGGAAAACCCTTTGAAATCAAGTTTTATGCCCAAGCCTCGAAGAGCTGATGCCTTCGTCCCAACGGACGAGAACAGACTCGGACAACCTTGCGAGGCTTGGAAGAAACATTGGCTGACTAAAATCATGTATTTATCCAAAAAGGTTCTGGGTTCAAGGTCCTGCTAACACACGTGCACCACGACCCCAACCTGGTGGTGACGAGAAGAACAGTGGAAAGGAAAAACCCCCGGGACCACCGTTTATCTGAAACGGCTCCCCAAAATGCTAACACTGGCCTAACCCAGCCACCAGACCCCACTCGGCCCCCCCCGGGCCCGAGTGCAACACCCGTCCCACAACACTCTGACCACTCGGCCCACTACCCGGGCGAGGAAACTCTAAGTCCCGAAGGATATGAAAAGTGCGGGATGTCTAAAGCATAAGGAACCTAGCCCAAATTAAGGTTCACAAATAGTCTGGTCAAAATCATGCACATATGACGGGGGTGCTAGTTAAGTTCCAAGAAAAATACTTAAACTAGCATGCAATCCTATCACAATAGAATTAGAAGGAAGTCCGTAGACTTGGAGAGAAAACCAACCCACCTCAGAAAGCCACCAATTGCTCGTCGACACTTGCAATTGGCTCAGCGGGCTTACCTGGCCTCCAAGGGGTCCGCACGCAACACGAAGCCCGATGCCAGAATCCGCCCGCGAAACGGAGCACGCAGCGACCAACCACACGACCGCGCGCCCTGCGGAACAAAAACCGCACCGCACGCTGCCAGAAGCGAAGAAATCGCAAAAATCAATCCACACAGTCAAAACCGAGCATCCGACGGCGAAAAACAGCTTCCGTCGGCGAAAACAGCCTCCGTCAGCGAAAACCAGCGCCCGACGGCGAAAAACAGCTTCCGTCGGCGAAAACAGCCTCCGTCAGCGAAAACCAGCGCCCGACGGCGAAAAACAGCACGCGGCGGCGAAAACAGCTCCGTCGGCGAAAAAAACAGCGCCCGACGGCGAAAAACAGCACGCGGCGGCGAAAAACAGCTCCGTCGGCGAAAAACAGCGCCCGACGGCGAAAAACAGCACGCGGCGGCGAAAAACAGCTCCGTCGGCGAAAACCAGCGCCCGACGGCGAAAAACCGCTCAAAAATCAGCTTTGCGAAAATCCTGCGAAAACCGCTCGCGAAAAACTGCCAGAAATCTGCTCGACGGCGAAAAAGCAGCAGCCGACGGCGAAAAACAGCGGCCGACGGCGACCCACGGGCTCCGACGGCGAAAACACGGCGCCGGCACGCAAACCGAGGAGTCGCCCGCCGTCCGGGAGCACGCCGCGCGGCGTGAACCCAGCCGCACGACGAGGGAGGCCCACCGCGCGGCACCAAGCCGAACCGCGCGGCGCAGGGCCTGCTGCGCGACGCTGGAGCGCGTCGCGCAGTGCCCCAGCGGCGCTGCGCGCGGCCGCGCGCAGCCCGCCGCGCGCGCGCGGCCGCTGCGCGCAGCCCGCAGCGCTGCGCGCAGCAGCGCGCGCCCGCGCGCCCGCGCAGGCCCGCGCACGCCTGAGCGCGGCCCGCGCGGCCCGCGCAGGCCCGCGCACGCCTGCGCGCGGCCCGCGCGGCCCGCGCAGGCCCGCGCGATGCCCTGCCGCGCGCGGCCATGCCGCGCGAACCTGCGCGCGGCCAAGCGGTTCCGCGCGCACCTGCGCGCGGCCAAGCGGTGCCGCGCGCACCTGCGCGCGGCCCTGCCGCGCGCGCCCGCGCGCGGCCATGCCGCGCGCACCTGCGCGCGGCCAAGCGGTGCCGCGCGCACCTGCACGCGGCCCTGCTGCGCGCGCCCGCGCGCGGCCATGCCGCGCGCACCTGCGCGCGGCCAAGCGGTGCCGCGCGCACCTGCGCGCGGCCCTGCCGCGCGCGCTCGCGCGCGGCCAGGCAGCGCCGCGCGCACCTGCGCGCGGCCAGGCAGCGCCGCGTGCAGCACTTTGCTGCACGCGGCGCCGCGCCCAGCGGCACCTCGCCACAGGGTGCTGCCAAAAGCAGCACCCTGGCGCCGCGCGTGCGCCGTTGCGCGCGCGCGCGGCCGCCGGCGACGGCGAAACCCAGAATTTCCAAAAAAAAACTCCAATAAATTCCAAAAATCCGTAAAATCCCATTTAATCCAAAAATCCCATTTTTAGCACTTAAAATTCAATTATAAAAATCCATAAAGCTCAAAAACTCCAAGAAACCTCAAAAAGGAGAAATTGCTTACCTCGTTGTCGCACGCCACACGCCCACGAGCTTCGCACGGCCTCCAACGGCGAGTCCAAAAAAATCTAAAAAGCTCCAATCCCTTTTCCTTCTTTTTCTTCTTCTTCCTTCTCCTCTCTTTTCTTTTCCTTTCTTTCTCTTTTCCTTTCTTTCTCTTTTCCTGCTGCAGAGGGTGGAGGTGGAGCCCCTTTATATAAAGCATAAAGCTTTATAATTAATTAACTTAATTAATTAATTCCAATAATTCCAACTCCAACTCACTTTTTGCCTTCGGGCTCTCCGCCGCTGCCCGGAACCTCCCGAACTCCGCTGTAAATCGAAAATACACGCGCTCACAGCTTTTTCTCTCCAAAAAGCTCATCCGTTGAGGCGGGGTGCTCAAATCACTTACCGGCTCCAAAATTGCCAGTTCCAACTCACTTTTTGCCTCCGGGCCCTCCGCGTCAGTCCGGAACCTCCCGAACCTCGCTGTAATCTGAAAGTACACGTGTCCACAGGTTTTTCTCCTCAAAAAGCTTATCCGTTGAGTCGGGGTGCTCAAATCAATTACCGGCTCCAAAATTGCCAGTTCCGACTCACTTTTTGACTCCGGGTCCTCCGCGTCAGTCCGGAACCTCCCGAACCTCGCTGTAAATCAAAAGTACACGTGTCCATAGCTTTTTCTCCTCAAAAAGCTTATCTGTTGAGTCGGGCTGCTCAAATCCATTACCGGCTCCAAAATTGCCAGTTCCGACTCACTTTTCGCCTCCGGGCCCTCCGCGTCAGTCCGGAACCTCCCGAACCTCGTTGTAATCTGAAAGTACACCTGTTCCAAGTGTTCCTGAATTTCTGGCGCTCCACGGTGAAGTCGGAAATTTCCAATCTCATCCTCAATCGGCCTACAAAGCCCGGAAAAACCCCGAATCGAGCTGGAGCTTCCGCGTTGACCCGAATCAACTCGGCATCAACAGTAACCTCAAATGCAACATGCCCAAGGCAACTCTCTGCTCCAAGCCATCTGTGTGGTCGGCGCGCTATCCAAAGTCCCGGTACTCTACAACTGAGGACTCTTTGGATGATAGACCGCGGCTGAATGGTTCGCTTGGATGGTCCGGGCGAGGACCCCTCCCTCCTGGTTAGGGCTCCTTTCCTTTCGGAGTCGCCTAGCATGTCACTGGTTTGGGAGTTGAGGACATAACTCCCAGAATTTGATGAAGTGATCGCCTGGAACAAATACCCTTTTTCGAGCCTGGAGGATTGGATTTACCAGCTGCAAGGGTACTGGATCTGCTCGAAGATTGATTCGCGAGCTGGTTCTCTCGACTGCTTATAGTTGTGTGCTGATGCCCGAGAGTTGAGGAGGTGTCGCTACACCCTGATGGTTTTGGATTAGAGATCAGAGTTATGTGATCAGTTGGAGGACTTATATTGGATACCTCGGGAGTGCAGAGGTATTCGGATCGAGCTTGTGTGCCGTGGACTCGTGGTTGGATTACCTGAGGCCCTCGGGAGTGCAGATTTCTTGGTAGCTCGAGAGGTTAGCCCAGCTGTACTTGGTTGAGTTGGTACGGTTTTTCTGGAGTGCCCGCCTTTATTTTGTTCTAGTTAGAGACCCGAGGACCGCATCGCATCTTTGGTAGAGGTAATTGTCCGCCTTGGAAGCTCGAGTGGTGATGATTGGATATTTACCCCCCTTTATTTGGCTGAGATTCCGTGTTGAGGAACGACTTTAGTTTCGAGGACGAAACTTTCTTTTAGTGGGGGAGGATGTGATGACCCGGATCTCCGCAGAGCTGCTGCGGTGCGTTGGGGTGGCTATTGGAGGCCTACATGGTGCATTGGATGTGTTTGGGGCACAATTGGGCACAAGTGTTGGACTTCGGGCTTATTTGGATCTTGTGGGTGACCGGAGGACCCCGGGGAGGGTTTAGAAGTGGTTTCGCGCGAATCAGATATTAAGTTTGGGCTCCGCGCGAAATTCGGGCTAAGAATACACTTCCGGAAGCCTCCGGCAAATTTTAGAGTTGGAATTTGGCAAAATGGACGTCAAATTCGGATTCAGTGCGCGAAAACGGTCAAAATGGACTACCCACTTGATGTTTTTGAGCTAAGGTTACTGTTCACTGCCGGAACAGTGATTCCGGCAATCGCCGGCGGCGGCCGGCGGCGGCCGGCGGCGGCGGCAGCGGCGGAGAGCGGCGGCGCGGCCTCGGGCAGGCGGAAAGTGGCGGCGGGCAGGGCGCGTGGGCGCGGGCAGGGCGCCCGGGCAGGGCGCGCGGTTGCGCGGTCCACGCGGCAGGCGTGCACCGGAGCGGGGAGCCACGTGGCGGCTTCCCATTGGATGGTCCACAGGTCGCGGTCTATGGAGCTGTGCGGTGTACGGTGGACTGGGCGGGAAGACACGTGGCATCCTGGCATTGGTTCGGTGTTTGACGTTTCGTGCACCGGGTTCAGCGAGCGTGGGGCATTGACGCGTGGCGTGCGGGGATTGGCCGGGCCACTGTGCGCGTGCAGGCGGCAGGTGGCGTGGCAGGTGGCGTGGCAGCGGTGGCAGGCGGCGTTGGCAGGCGGCCGGCGGGCGTGGCGGGCACGGCGCCGACGTGGCGCACGCGGGTGCCACGTGGCGGCCCGCCATTGGCGGGCGCCACATTCCGCGTTGACCACGCGGGCCACGCGGCAGGACGGGAGCTGCCGAGTTTGCTGTCCCGTGTTCGGGGGACACGTGGCGCAATCTGGTGGATTCGGGCGCTCGATCGACGGCCCGGATCGGCGCACTGTGCGCGCCCGAAAGATTCGGGCGCCCGGAATTTGGGACACAGTGGGCATTTTGGATTTGTTTGGAATGGGCCTTTAAATACCTCCTTTTCTCCCTCTTTCTTTCCCTTTTTCCGAGCCTTAGAGTGAGAATGGGAGGGAGAGCTCTATATGGAATTTGTTCCCCTTGATATTCTTGAGCTCCTGGTGGATCGCCGGAATTTTTGGAAGCTCGGCAACGGCGATATCGATTTTACAGTTCGCCTTGGTTTTCCCCCATTTCGGCCCATTACCGTCGCAGTTCAGTCGGAAATTCGCTGTGAGCAAACCAGGAGTTGTTTTTGGGCGATTTCTTCGACACCATGTTCCTAAGAGGTAAGGCTTCGATTTCCGTGTTTCTCACTTCGCTCTGTTTCGCACTTTTGGCACGTTTCCCGAGGCATCTTTGACCCCCATTTTTCTGTGATGGATTTTGGACAGCACCGGCTTGTCGATTTTATATCTCAGCCTAGAAACATCGGATCAAGGCGTTTCAGGACTCGATTTTGATCTACTCGTCGCGAGGATCACAGTGGTGATTTTTCTGAGATTTTTGGAAATTTTTTCGAAGGTGATAATTAATCTTTTCTTGGACTGATTGCTACAGGAATTCTGATTTGGAAGGTTTTGAGGTGCAGCGATGTTTTATTTTTATCTTGGTCTACACGTATCAGATCTGGGCGTTTAAACAGTCGTTTTGGGGCTACTCTTCGCGAGGAACGCGACCGTGAATTTTATGGATTTTCTTGAGGACTGGACAGAGGTGATATTTAGCCTTTTTGGGGGCTGATTTTGGACTGCGGTTAATTGTACAGTTTTGAGTTTAATTGTGCGCGTTGTTCTGTGCAGTGGGACACAGATTTTTGGTGGATTGCTGTGTTAGAGGACCGCGGGCAGCAAGAGGTCTCTTTTGGTGTTGTGCGCGCTTTTTGAGGTGGGTGGTTGTTGCATACCTCTACTTCTGACTTGCTCACTAAGTTTATTAGAGAAGCCCACTATTGAACATATTGATTGATTGCGATGCATGTTTGACTGATATAAATGTGAGCCTATCATCTGAGATTAATTTTGTGGATATAGCATGTTGGGGTTATTATGGGGATAATATTGCTGTTGGAACATGATCAGTGGAATAATTTAATAGTGATAGTTAACATGCCGTATCAGCACATAAATTCTACGGAAATTGGTTAAATGGACTAATTATCGGGACATGATGACTTTTCTATGTGCGGGTTCCACCTTGGGATTTATCATGGATCAGGGATCTTATACATGTGTAGTTGACTGATGATTTTAGCATGATTGTTATATTTATTTGGATATTATTAATTGTTACACATGTTGAACTGTTATTTGACATTCTCTCTCTTTCACATTGCATGAGGACTTTTGCATGCTTGTGTGGACATCTGGATAGGCCACTATTTATTGCTACACTATCATATTGGGATTTGACTTAGGAGAAACCATGATTGCTTTCTTTCTCCTTCTTATTTAGACTTTCGAGTCATGTTGCTCGGGTTCGAGCAGAGGTTTGGGATAGTGTAGCCGGGACCTTAGGGTCAGAGACAGGGTGTACTTGATGTTGGATCATGGGTTATTGCGGCAACCGCGGATAGTAGACGGTTGACCGGATCTTGATTATTTTACCCGATTGTGGATTGTGGGTTATTGCGGTGACCGCGGACATTGGGCGGTTGACCGGATGTTTACTATTGCATCAGATTGGGTATCAGATTTCTCTAGTGGATGGAGTTTCCCACTTGTTGAGTACTATTGCATCTGATTGGGGATTGGGGTTTCTTTAGTGGACGGAGTTTCCCACTTTGATCATAGTCTTGATCCAGTCCTGCTATATTGAGATATGTGCTACAGAGATAATTGTGATACTGATGACAGAGATACTTTACTCGTGTGGGTCGCTCCCCTCGAGTGCCACTCCGGAGGTAGGCTTTTCGGACCCAGCCTTGTGTGTCGGTCTGATACTTGTTTTGGGATGCGAGCCGTGCGGGCCGATCCCGCGGTTTCGAGCCTTGTGTGCAGATTCCGCTGAGCAGGCAGTACCAGTTTTACTGGTGGTACCAGATTGGGTTTATTTGGTCTTATACTGTTTCCTGATGCATTCATACAGTCATTTCTTCCAGTATTGCATTTAGAGGCATACTAGTAGTGGTTTCCCTTTTATTCAGTAGTTCTGTTTACAGCTTTACCACTTGTCCCTTTTCTTGCCTCTGGTAGACTTAGTGGGTACGCCGGAGTTTGAGGCTTTACCCACAGGGGGAGGCTACTGGTTTACTAGTGGTTCTCACCCCCATTGTTGTTTCCCTCTTTTATTTCTCCTGTTTTGCAGAGTCCTCTGCGGGAGTTGCTGATCTTCGGTCGTTATCCGAGGCGAGGGAGTCACGAGCTAGATCTTTACTACCCGAGGAGTGTAGCTGTATCCCCTGGTTGGAGATTCCTTGTAGCTGACAGCTGGTTTTTATTGTTTACTTTGAGAGGGATCTTTTGTATCTTGAGAGACTGATGTACTTTGGTTTTAGTTTACCTCCCTTTTTATAGTTGAGAGATGCTGTACTGAGGACATTGTATGATGATTATCTGTATTCGAGGGAATGGATATTGTACCCTATTTCATGTTGTACAGTGATTGGATTTTATTTTACAGCATTTTATTTCTGCTCTGATATCTGCGTAGCTATAGTACTATCTTTTGCAGGTTAGACGCTTCGCCTATGCGGGTTTTTGCATAGGTGGCGGATCTGTTGGCGAGCCCGGGTCGCAGTTTCGACCCCGGGGCGTGACAAGATAGGCTTGCTTATATGGATATTTAGTTAGACCATTTCTGATTGCTACACTATTTGTTGGGACTTGACTTAGGAGAAACCCTATTGTTCCTTCTCCCCCTATTCCTTAGGCAGGCGGCTATTTGTTGCTCGGGTGTGAGCAGGGATTGGCATAGTGTAGCCAGGGCCTGGATTTTAGCTTCTGGGGTATTGCGGCTACCGCGGATAGTAGGCGGTTGGCCGGATGTCGGATGTGGGACATATTTGTGATTATGGGTGTTGTTGTGAACCCCTTGTTTTTGATTACCCGCTAGGCATTTGAGTAGCTTCTGTGGTTAAAAGGCTAAATGCACTTTATGTGTGGCAATGGCAGGCTTAATTGAGACTAAAACGGATATTGTTAGTACTTGCTTGATTGGGGATTATGATTGTAGAGCAGTAACATCATGTTAAAAGATAAGGCTAATCAATAATTGTGGGCTTTGGGTATGTGGCATAGGCAGGCACAGGCTATCTCATATTTACTTTTCTCATACTGTTCTCTACATGCTCTAACATTTTAAAGGTTGTCGACATCTGTTTTATTTTGTATCATCTTGGGACATTTGCATGCTTGTATGGTCACCAAGATAGGCCACCTTTTTCTGCTACACTATCATGCTGGAATTGACATAGGAGAAATCTTTTTATTATTCTTTTCTCCTTTCATTTGAGGCTCAGGGTATTTGTAGCTCGTGCGCGAGCAGGGGGTTTGGGGATAGTGTAGTCAGGATCTTCGGTTTTGGGACAGGCAGGCTTGATGGTAGGGTATTGCGGCAACCGCGGACCTTGGGCGGTTGACCGGAGGTTGCTTATGCATCAGATTGGATATCAGGTCTCTAGTGGATGGAGTTTCCCACTATTTGTCTATCTTGCATCAGGTTGAGATCGGGTCTTTCTTTAGTGGATGGGTTTTCCCACTTTGATCAGAGTCATGATCCAGTCCTGCTGATCTATGATACTTTTACTGAGGCATTATACTCGTGTGGGTCGCTCCCCTCGAGTGCCACTCCGGAGTGAGCGTTATACAGGCTTTGAGTCCTTGGGGCTCCTTTTCCCAATCGGTGTTATGCGTAGGCTGGCATACCCGATTTGGCAGGCACAGCAGGCAGTACCAGTGCTCACTGGTGGTCAGATTGGGTTTATTCAGGCAGGCATTTGTATTCTGATGCATACATTCAGCTATTCTCTTAGCTCAGTATTTAGAGGCATACTAGTGGTAGCTTTTCGTCAGTAGTCATATTCATAGCATACCACCTTCTTTTCCTTTGCCTCTGGTAGACCTAGTGGGCGTGTCAGAGTTGAGGTTTTACCCACTAGGGGAGGCTACTGGTTTACTAGTAGTTCTCACCCCCATTCTTCCTTACTCTGTTTCTTCTCCCTTGTTTTGCAGTGTCTTCTGCGGGTGCTACTGGGCTTTCAGTGGCGGGTCGAGGAGAGAGGACGGCTGAGTAGATAGATCTCGAGGCAGGATGAGCGTATTAGCTGGACTGTTGGTGTACCCATTTTTCCTCAGACGGATATACTTTTACTTTTGGGACTGGCTTTTGCCAGCAGGTTGTATTTATTTTTGTGAGCTGGGAGGGACTGATGTATCATTTGTACAGATGTATGGCATTTTATTTCCAGCTTCAATCTGAGATGTATTAGTTTTAGTTCAGCTCTGTTTTATTGCTCTTTTATTATATCTCTTATATCTGAGCAGGTTACTGGCGCTTCGTGTACACGGAAAATACAGTGTGCACGGCGGATCTGTGGACGGGCCCGGGTTCTGGTTTACACCCGGGGCGTGACAGATTAGGTTGGTATCAGAGCTTAGGGATAGGTCGGTTGGGACTTAGGAAACCCTAGGCTTTTAGCGGACCCTAGGATGATAGGGCGCGAGGGACGCGACACTTTGCGAAAGTCGGCAATTTATTTATTTGACTCTTCCTGTGAGTGAAGAGGGATCGGCATACCCTATTCTTGTGGGACAGTTATGTTGGCTGCAGACAACATAAAGTTACAAAAATAGGGGATGCCTTTGACTTTCGCTAGATTGGGTTGAGTGTTTGGGGTGTGCTGATTTGCGGTTTTGTCGTGGTGAGCGGTGTCTCCCCGACGTTGGGGCCCTGACCCGGGTGCACCTTGGTGCGACAGTTGGGTCTGAGCTGGTTGTTTTGGGTCGGATACCCAGATTGGAGTCTGTGAGCTCCGGACCCGAAGGGTAAGAGTGTTGGAGGCAGATCAGCAGCGCGGTGACACAGTTGTCGGAGCAGCGCGGTGACACAGTTGTCGGAGCAGCGCGGTGACACAGTTGTCGGAGCAGCGCGGTGACCCAGTTGTCGGATCAGCGCAGTGACCCAGTTGTCGGAGCAGTGACACAGTTGTCGGAGCAGCGCGGTGACACAGTTGTCGGAGCAGTGACACAGTTGTCGGAGCAGCGCAGTGGCACAGTTGTCGGAGCAATGACACAGTTGTCGGAGCAGCGCGGTGACACAGTTGTCGGATCAGCGCGGTGACATAGTTGTCGGAGCAGCGCGGTGACACAGTTGTCGGATCAGCGTAGTGACACAGTAGTCGGAGCAGTGACACAGTTGTCGGAGCAGCGCAGTGACACAGTTGTCGGAGCAGCGCGGTGACACAGTTGTCGGATCAGCACAGTGACACAGTTGTCGGAGCAGCGCGGTGACATAGTTGATGGATCAGTGCAGTGACACAGTTGTCGGAGCAGTGACACAGATGTCGGAGCAGCGCGGTGACACAGTTGTCGGAGCAGCGCGGTAACACAGTTGTCGGATAGCGCAGTGACATAGTTGTCGGAGCAGTGACACAGTTGTCGGAGCAGTGACACAGTTGTCGGAGCAGCGCGGTGACACAGTTGTCGGATCAGCGCAATGACACAGTTATCGGAGCAGTGACACAGTTGTCGGAGCAGCGCAGTGGCACAGTTGTCGGAGCAGTGACACAGTTGTCGGATCAGCGCAGTGGCACAGTTGTCGGAGTAGTGAGTAGCCCCTCCGTGCCGACGTTTAGTGCTGGGGCACCGAGGAAGGGTGGACAGTTGACAACGGGGAAAGCTGTGGGATTGCATTGAAAGAGTGAGCCAGTTTCGGCGGATGAGTCGCCCCGATTTGTGGGATTGAGTATGGAGCCTTTGGAGGCAGGGTCTTGTTCGGTGGGGGATTGAGAGTACTTGGGAGCCTTTTGGTATTAAGAGTTAGCGCAGTTGCGGAATTGCACGCTCCATGTGTAGAGGGATGGGGCGCATAGGATATGAGTGTCCGGGAGTGGATTGCGCCAGGATACATTTTTACTCGTTGGGTCCCTCCATTACGGATTAGGGACACCTCATTGGAGTAGGCGCCGGGTATGGAGCGTGGCATTGTAGTTCCTTTGGATCGGGATCTGCCGCCTGAGGCGAGTTCTGATTGAGGCGCTTGGCGCCGGGTGATGGAGGACAGATCAGTCGGATGAGGCATTCCCGACTTCTTTTTCCCAGGATAGTGGATATTTTGAGACTGTCAAAGCACATTGGATTCAACGGTCAGTGTGGTGGTAGGTTTGAGTTGTTCCGGGCTCTTGGATTCGTATCTTTTGATACGAGAGTATTTCCCTCCTTGGTGGGTAGTGTTTTTGTTTCATTGCTTGGGTTGGGGGTAGGACTGTTACCTGCTGTTCGGGAGGTCATATTCCCGATCTGTGGCACGTGGGGGAGAGTTGTTAGTCCTGCCCGGTGCAGCTTGAGTCCGGATTTTGTCGGTAGACCTGAGGGTCTTGACTCAGCTGCGGGATGTTGTTGTGGGACCCGTTGGGCTGGCTGGTACGGTTTTTCTTTCGCGGCGGCTGATTATGCCACGAGGACGGTTTTCGTGGGAGCCAGGCCCGGAGGTGTTGGTGTACCTGGGTTGCTTGAGAGTTATCTTCGCCTCTATGGTTTTGACTTTGTGAGCGAGGTGGATGTTTCGCAGTGGATGAGTAGCCTTTTTGGCTGGTGTGGTTGAGGGACCTGCGGCGGTGCCGGGACTCGGAGATACACCTCTTTGGTTGCGAGTTTCCGGCTGTTCTCCTATCGGAGTTGTCTAGCATGCCACTAGCTTGGGAGTTGAGTACCCAACTCCTGGATTCGATGTTTTGGAAATTTTGGCAAGCCAAGTGTGTCGCCTTTGGGGGCGCTGGTACTATTCGAGATGTGGAAGGTTGGTTCACTTCGGCTTTGTGTGGATTCCCGGGAATTTGGTGAAGTGATCATCTAGAGCAAGTACCCTTTTGTCGGGCCTGGAGGATTTGATTTACCAGCTGCAAGGGTACTAGATCTTCTCGAAGATTGAGTTGCAATCTGGTTCTCTCAACTGCTTACGGCTGTGTGTTGATGTCGGAGAGGTAGGGAATTGCTTCTACATCCCGACGATTTTGGATTAGAGATCAGAGGCTACGGGATCAGTTGGGGGACTTATATTGGATACCTCGGGAGTGCAGAGGTACTTGGATCGAGCTTGTGTGCCGATGGACTTGTGGTTAGATTATCTGAGGCCCTGGGAGGAGCGGGTGCTTGAACCGATGCGGATTACTTGGTAGCTCGAGAGGTTAGCCCAGCTGTACTTGGTTGAGGTGGTGCGGTTTCCTGGAGTGCCCGCCTTTATTTTGTTCTAGTTAGAGACCCGAGGGTTGTATCGCGTCTCTGGAGGAGGTACTAGACAGCCTTGGGAGCTTGAGTGGCGGATGATCGGATATTTACCCCCTCTTTTTGATTGAGATTCCGTGTTGAGGAACGACTTTAGTTTCGAGGACGAAACTTTCTTTTAGTGGGGGAGGATGTGATGACCTGGATCTCTGCAGGGCTGTGGTGGAGTCATTGGTGGCTACTGGAGGCCTACATGGTGTGTTGGAGGTGTTTGGGGCATAATTGGACACAAGTGTTGAACCTCGAGCTTAAATGGATCACGTGGGTGATGGGTTGACACCGTCGGATGTTTAGAGGTGGTTTCGCGCGAAACAGATATTAAAATTGGGCTCACCGCGAAATTTGGGCTAAGAACACCTTTCCGGGTGCCTTCGGCAATTTTTAGAGTTGGAATTTGGCCAAATGGACATCAAATTCGGATTCAGCACGCGAAAACGGTCAAAATGGACTACCCACTTGATATTTTTGCGCATGGGTTACTGTTCACCGCCGGAACAGTGTTCCCGGCGATCGCCGGCGGCGGCGGAAGGCGGCGGCGCGGGCTCGGGCAGGCGGCGCGCGGCCGTGGGCAGGCCCACAGGGGTACGGGCAGTGCGCGGGCAGGCGCGCGGTCCACGGGCCGGCGTGCACCTGGGAATGGGACACGTGGCAGAATTTTATTGGGTCGGTGTTGTGGTCTGGGAGCACGGAGTAGGATATTGGTGTACAGTGGACCGGGGTGGACACGTGGCGGCTTCCCATTGGACGGTCCATTGCTCGTGGTCTACGGAGCGGCGCAGGTGTATGGTGCACCGGACTTGGACATGTGGCAGGTTTCTATTGGTTCGGTCCACAGGATTTCGTGCACCGGGTGCACTAGGCAGAGGCATGACACGTGGCGCCTCCCCATTGGTCGGATTACTATGCAGGCAAGGGGGGCAGCTGGCGCGGGGCAGGCGCTGTCGGGGCCACGTGTCGCATCCGCATTGGCTGGAGTTGCTGTGCGCTGTTCGGCAGCCACGTGGCAGTCTGTGGATGGTGGAATTCAGTGTTTCTTGTTCGGCGGGGCACAGAGGTAATTTCCTGGAAAGATTTTCTGGTTTTGGCTCCTTGTTTGCATCCGAGAGGGCTTCAATGGAGGATTTGGACCCCTTGGAGCCCTCATCTCGAAGGGGGCTGAGAAGATGAAATCTTCTCCTAGAAGTGGGGAACACTCCTGTCAAGTTTGAGAATTTTTGGTGGCACGCACTTTGAGATTTTGGATTTTTCGGCGCGGCGCGACGCTCGTTCCGTTGTGATCCCCTTCGTCGCATTTCGGTGCGTGGACTCTCCCGAGCTACCCCGACAGTGTTTTCCAGCAATTCTTGCGCCATCTTCTTCATGACAGGTAGGGCTACGTTTCCCATGTTTACTGGTTTTTCCCATTCCAAGCTTTTCATGGGTTTTTCAGATCATCTTGTGACCTCATTTTCTGGGGTGGAGTTTTGGACAGCGCTGCGGTATTTTGATAATATCTCCGCAACCGGGCATCGGATTGGGGTGATTTAATGGGCATTTTGTATCTACACATCACGAGGAATATCCCCAAATTTTATTGGAATTTTCTGATTTTTCCCTGAAGGTGAAAAGTCTCTGTTTACAGAACCTTGCGATTCAGATTTTGTGATTGGTTTATTTCGGGGTGGTTCCCTTGTCGAATTTGTATCTCAGCGTAGGAAACTCGGATGTGAACGTGCAGGTACTCATTGCGACCGGTTCGTCGCGAGGATCGTGACAGTATTTTTGCTGAAATTTTTTTAGTAGATCTCGCAGGTGAAAAAGGCAAAACTGTGGACTGTTGTGTTTGGGACAGATTTTGTGTGAGCATAGTTTGTTAATTGTGCATGTTCTTATGGGGTGCTTTGTGCAGTGTTGTGGTGATTGCTTAGACCGGGCGTGGACTTCACTATTGGGACCAGAATTTAGCACTCGAGGTGGGTGGTTGCTTTATTCCTCTTTTCTGATATACCCACTAGGAATATTAGAGAGATCCCCTCTATTGGACATATTGAATGGTCACCTAATGGACATGCATGCTTAACTAAATAATTGTGTGCCTATCATATGGAAAACATTATATTGGGAACTTGATAATGGTTGGAACTTATACATGCTTACATGGACATCATTTTAGCATTTAACCTTGCATAAGGGGGGGATGTACTTTCATGTTGAGATATTGTGAAACGTCTTGTGGGAGGGTACCACTTGAGGATTTTTGGACAGACATAGGTGGATGATTCATGTGAGGGTGATTAGCAGGTTATAGACAAGTGTGTGGTTGGATTATGATTTAGCATGATGATTATACCCAGGTGGAGCTATTATTTGTTACACATGTGGAACCACTATTCGTCACTCCCCTTATTTCTTTCATGAGGAGATAGGCTTGCTTATATGGATATTTAGTTAGACCATTTCTGATCGCTACACTATTTGTTGGGACTTGACTTAGGAGAAACCCTTTTGTTCCTTCTCCCTCTATTCCTTAGGCAAGCGGCTATTTGTTGCTCGGGTGTGAGCAGGGATTGGCATAGTGTAGCCAGGGCCTGGATTTTAGCTTCTGGGGTATTGCGGCTACCGCGGATAGTAGGCGGTTGGCCGGATGTTGGATGTGGGACATATTTGTGATTTTGGGTGTTGTTGTGAACCCCTTGTTTTTGATTACCCGCTAGGCATTTGAGTAGCTTCTGTGGTTAAAAGGCTAAATGCACTATATGTGTGGCAATGGCAGGCTTAATTGAGACTAAAACGGATATTGTTAGTACTTGCTTGATTGGGGATTATGATTGTAGAGCAGTAACATCATGTTAAAAGATAAGGCTAATCAATAATTGTGGGCTTTGGGTATGTGGCATAGGCAGGCACAGGCTATCTCATATTTACTTTTCTCATACTGTTCTCTATGTGCTCTAACATTTTAAAGGTTATCAACATCTGTTTTATTTTGTATCATCTTGGGACATTTGCATGCTTGTATGGTCACCTAGATAGGCCACCTTTTTCTGCTACACTATCATGCTGGAATTGACATAGGAGAAATCTTTTTATTATTCTTTTCTCCTTTCATTTGAGGCTCAGGGTATTTGTAGCTCATGCGCGAGCAGGGGGTTTGGGGATAGTGTAGTCAGGATCTTGGGTTTTGGGACAGGCAGGCTTGATGGCAGGGTATTGCGGCAACCACGGACCTTGGGCGGTTGACCGGAGGTTGCTTATGCATCAGATTGGGTATCAGGTCTCTGGTGGATGGAGTTTCCCACTATTTGTCTTGTAGGTTTTTATAGGTTCCACAAGGATCTAAATAGGTACTATCAAACAACTAGAGGGGGGGTGAATAGGTGTAATACTTAAAAACTCAATCTCAGTGCAAAATAAAAACCAATGCGGAAAATAAAAACAGCACACCGAGATTTACGTGGAAACTCCAATCCAGGAGAAAAACCACGGGACCAACACGCAATAACAATCCAATAAGAATAGAAGAATAACAAGGTGATTACCGACTCCACGGACTCAAACCCCTCCTTCAGCTTCTTTGGACCTTGCGCTGAACGGTTGGATATCCACGCAATAACAATCTCTAAGAAAAGAAAAATAACAAGGTGATTACCGTCTCCACGGATTTAACCCCTCCTTCAATTTCTTGGACCTTGCGCTCCACCGTTTGCACATCCACTGCGCACGTTCGAATCCACGAACGCCACTCGAATCCACGAGCACACGTTTCGAATCCACGAAACGCCTTTAGCACACCGAATCCACGATGCCACGTCGAATCCTCGACGCAAACTCAGTCGATAAGAATATTGACTTCGATGGTGATCCTTTGCTTAGATTATCAATGAAGATCCATGGGAAAAATCTCTAAGCAAAGATTAGATCAATTCGACAAAAGATATGTTCTTGAAAGAACCGTCGAATTGACCTAAAAGAGGCTATAAAGAAGAACGATAAAAACCTAGCCTCTAGGGTTGCTCTCAAGTGTTTAATTAATTAATCGGTAGAGAACCCACATTTTTGAGAAACCCTAAACGTCAATTTATAGTTTAGAAACCTTTGGAAAGAGATAAGAATCAAAAACATACCTTATCTGGAAATTTTCAGGACGGCGATCCGGATCGGATTTACTGCGATCCGGATCGTCGTAACGAGATTGACGATTCCAGAAAACCAAGGGGTCGGGATCCGGATTGCAAGGTCCGATCCGGATCATTCATGCAATTCAGCAAAGTCCCATGTTCGGGATCCGGATCGGAATGGCCTAGGATCCGGATTGAAAATGCCAATGAACAAGTACCCTTCGGGATCCGGATTGCAAGGTCTGATCCGGATCCTGAACATGTCCCATGTCCAGTTTTTGATTTTTATGCAAATAAAAGTTCATCCAAGTGTTTCTACACTATAAGAAAGTATTCGGATCACCACAATTATTTAGTTAAACATACCTGATCCTCTTGAATACTTTCTTCTTGAGATTGATGTAACTGATCCACAATTCTTCAACTTCAATCTTCAAGACTCAAGACACTGAGTGTCAACTTGAGCTCTTGTTGAATCTTCTCTAAGTCTTTGATTGCTGATTGACAATTTGATCCCTTTAAGACTCCGACTCAACTCACTGACTTGACTCACGAAATATGCCAACACCAGAATGCCGTAACAATCTCCCCCTTTGGCAATTTCGTGACAAAACCCAAAAATACATAAAAGCGCTCAAGTCACTCATCTTAAACCAAAAAATCGAAACTCAATGTCATCACCAAAACATTGACTTTCTTTGCGTGAAAGATCCAATAAATACAAAATTACATTTGAACCAAACAGTCCTAGAACATACTTTATGACTTAGGACTTGGAGTCTTAAAGTGATGTAATTCCTGCAAAACAAAACTCCAAACAAAATCAAACGTTAGTCGTTAGAAATTAGAATCCTACATTTGATTCGTCCTTTTGGTTCTTTTGTTTTTCGGCTCTTTCAGTCCTTTCTTTATCTCCCCCTATCATGAGCATCTCTAACATGTTCTCCATGTTCTCCATGTTCTCCATGTTCTCCCTGTTATGAGCATCTCTAACATGTTCTCCATGTTCTCCATGTTCTCCCACTGTCTTGAGCATTTATGCTCTCCCCCTTTGTGATACGATCATTATTTTCTGTTCTCCCCCTTTTTGTCACAAATTGTCAAACAGTGAACATACTAGACAAAAGGAAATTACTAACAGCATTAGTTCATAGAGAAAGAGAGATAAAAGCTCAGTTCCGGTATATAACAAAAATGCAGATTGCGTACCTGTACCAGAAAGCAAAAATCAAATAATTTCTTGAAACAAATCCAGATTTTGGAATCTTTTCAAATACCGATTTGTATTCCATCAAGAAATCCATTTAAGTGCTTTGAAAAACAATGAATTCACATAGATGTCATTCAATCCAATTAATTATAAAAATTAAAAAGATTTACTCCTAAATCATGAAAAACAAAGATAAAACATTATAAACAGTTTTTCATGTTATATTCATCAAACACAAGTCATCAAAAATAATCTTGAGATCCAAACTCTATCAAGATGTAACGGATTTACAAAGATGACTTACGGAGATTTCCAAATGACATCAATTCTGAATTCTACCCTTTCAAATTTGAGATAAGCACTAAAATACCTAAGGGTGGCTCTTTGAGCATCTTTCAACTATCCCACCTTATACCAACCAGGAGATTGTTCAAAATAAGAGCTTTAAATTTAAATCTCCGAATGCTTCAACTAAACAAAATTTCATAAATAATTTTCCAAGCATCCATAACATGTGGTAGCTTCACACACAGACCGGACGACCGGGGTGGCAGCTCTTTCCAACATGTGGTGGTAGTTTTCACACTCCTTTCGGATGTAACTCTTTCCACATCTTTTGCAAATCATTTCATTACCCTTGTAAGAATGCAATCTCTTACGTGAAAGAATTAAATCCCAAATTTTAGTCTATCGGTTGTCTCACATTTATCACAAAGAATTCACACAACCGAGATAGATTAAGCATCTAAAGATCACACATGATTTCTAAAATTTGATGCTTATAATATCAAAAACTCCTATAATGAAGTATCTTCAAGATTATGATTATGGAGTAAAGTTGATAATCCATATAAAATTAATTTGGAGTGAATAACCGTGAAGCCCCTTTTTATTCAATGCACTTGTTCATTAAAAACCTTTTGTTCAAGATCAAAACATAAAACCAAGAGCATTGAAAACACATGTAATGCAAAGATTAAGAAAAATATGAAGGGAAAACCAATCAAAGCATTACATACAGTCATAAGCTAATTAGAACTTAAGACAAGGAAAGATATCACCTTTCCGAATCCAAAATCGCTGGATTTTGGGTTGTCTTGATTCGTTGTGGCCGGGGGTTGTCCGCTTTGACTGTTGATCCACCTTAGGTCTTTGCCTCGCAATGATCCACTTGTATGATTGATGTTGTGGCTCGGACCTTTGGTGGGTTGAGTGAACTCCTTTGACTTGATGTATCTTTTGAGTCCGTTGAGTCCGCCCCGTAGATGAAGTTGCCGAAGGATTTTTCTTTCTCTTTTTCGGGCAATTCTTCACCAAATGTCCTTCAAGTCCACATAAGTGACACGTTCTTCCTTTCAATTTGAATGTGGAACTTGAAGCATGCACAGTTTGATCCTTTTTAAAACCCAAACCAACCTTGCTTGTTTGACCTAATCCGGACATACAATTTAGTTTCTTGGAACCGGTTGAAAGCCTTTGTATGTCGAATTTGAGTTCATGAACTTGCTTGGTCAAAACTTGGTTGGTGACATGAATCTCCTCAAACTGTTTTTCTAGAAAACCAATCTTGTCCATATATGATTTAGCGTTTGTCTCCGATTGGTTTAGCTTTTCTTGGAGGATTTTATTGTTATTCAATAAACGTCCTTGTTCCTCCTCGAGATCATGAAGTTTTATCTTTAAAGCATGATTCTCGTCTTGATTCTCAAGTCGTTGCTTCCTCAACTTCTTGATATGCTTGGCCATCTTCTTAGATTCCGCAAGAAGTTGTTGATATGCCTCAACGAGTTCTTCTTCGTCCGACTCCCCCTCACTTGATGACTCTCCGTTGGATGTTGATGTTTCATGCAAAATCAAAGGAATAGAGTCAGTGATTAAAGATGATAAACAAACATTAGAAGAGGGAATTTGAGAGGCGTGTAAGGCAACGGCTTTTTCCTCTTTACTTGAGGTCGATTCATTAGAGGTAGAATCGTCCCAAGTTTTCGCTTGCAAAGCCTTCTTTTTATATGATTTCGGAGAAGGACAATCCGTTGAAAAATGGCCGTAGCCTTTGCATCGATAGCATTGGATTTCCCTTTCGAAATCATCTTTTTCTTTTTCTTTAGAAGGTTTTGCAACGCCTTTGAGATTAGAGGATTTAGAACCCGATGATCCTTTAGATGGTTTCGTGGATGAAGATCCATCGGTTCGATTCTTCCAAAATTTCTGACGAAATTTCTTTGTGATCCGCGCCAATTGTTCTTCAAAATCGGCAAAAGAGATTTCATCGTCGGAACTTGATTCGCTATCTTCTTCCTTTGTTGATTTGAATGCAATACCTGTAAGCTTAGAAGAAGACTTGGAAGAAACTTGATTAGTAGGAAAAGTCATTTCATAAGTTTGCAAAGCACCTACTAATTCCTCTACACTCATCTTATCCGGATGACTAACGGTTTCAATGGCGGTAACCTTTGCCCTAAACCGTTCCGGAAGAGTCCGAAGTATCTTTCTTACAATTTTCGACTTCGGGATCTTTTCTCCTAAATTAGCACATGTATTTATTACATCTTGAAGTCTAGTGTAATAATCTGTAAACAATTCATGCTCTTCCATATGAATAGAGTCAAATTGACTTGTAAGCATCTGGAGCTTTTGAATTTTTACAAGATTAGTACCCTCATGTGTAATTTTGAGAATATCCCAAATTTCCTTCGCGGTTTCACACGCGGAAATTCGTGTGAACTCAGTCGAGGAAAGAGAATTAAATAAAGCGTTCATACCTTTCCCATTGTAAGAAGATCTTTCAAATTCCTCTTTGGACCATCTAGAGCGAGGTTTTGGGGTAGTAGAATTTCCTACTTCCTCAACAGGATGCACCCAACCATATTCCACGGATTGCCATACCCGCTCATCAATTGCGATGAGAAAAGCCCTCATCCGCACTTTCCAATAAGCATAATTAGTCCCATCAAAAAGAGGAGGTCTATAAATATTACCACTTTCACCCAACATGATAGATAAACCTAAAACCTTCTCTGATACCAATTGTAGGTTTTTATAGGATCCACAAGGATCTAAATAGGTACTATCAAACAACTAGAGGGGGGTGAATAGGTGTAATACTTAAAAACTCAATCTCAGTGCAAAATAAAAACCAATGCGGAAAATAAAAACAGCACACCGAGATTTACGTGGAAACTCCAATCCAGGAGAAAAACCACGGGACCAACACGCAATAACAATCCAATAAGAATAGAAGAATAACAAGGTGATTACCGACTCCACGGACTCAAACCCCTCCTTCAGCTTCTTCGGACCTTGCGCTGACCGGTTGGATATCCACGCAATAACAATCCCTAAGAAAAGAAGAATAACAAGGTGATTACCGTCTCCACGGATTTAACCCCTCCTTCAATTTCTTGGACCTTGCGCTCCACCATTTGCACGTCCACTGCGCACGTTCGAATCCACGAACGCCACTCGAATCCACGAGCACACGTTTCGAATCCACGAAACGCCTTTAGCACACCGAATCCACGATGCCACGTCGAATCCACGACGCAAACTCAGTCGATAAGAATATTGACTTCGATGGTGATCCTTTGCTTAGATTATCAATGAAGATCCATGGGAAAAATCTCTAAGCAAAGATTAGATCAATTCGACAAAAGATATGTTCTTGAAAGAACCGTCGAATTGACCTAAAAGAGGCTATAAAGAAGAACGATAAAAACCTAGCCTCTAGGGTTGCTCTCAAGTGTTTAATTAATTAATCGGTAGAGAACCCACGTTTTTGAGAAACCCTAAACGTCAATTTATAGTTTAGAAACCTTTGGAAAGAGATAAGAATCAAAAACATACCTTATCTGGAAATTTTCAGGACGGCGATCCGGATCGGATTTACTGCGATCCGGATCGTCGTAACGAGATTGACGATTCCAGAAAACCAAGGGTTCGGGATCCGGATTGCAAGGTCCGATCCGGATCGTTCATGCAATTCAGCAAAGTCCCATGTTCGGGATCCGGATCGGAATGGCCTAGGATCCGGATTGAAAATGCCAATGAATAAGTACCCTTCGGGATCCGGATTGCAAGGTCTGATCCGGATCCTGAACATGTCCCATGTCCAGTTTTTGATTTTTATGCAAATAAAAGTTCATCCAAGTGTTTCTACACTATAAGAAAGTATTCGGATCACCACAATTATTTAGTTAAACATACCTGATCCTCTTGAATACTTTCTTCTTGAGATTGATGTAACTGATCCACAATTCTTCAACTTCAATCTTCAAGACTCAAGACACTGAGTGTCAACTTGAGCTCTTGTTGAATCTTCTCTAAGTCTTTGATTGCTGATTGACAATTTGATCCCTTTAAGACTCCGACTCAACTCACTGACTTGACTCACGAAATATGCCAACACCAGAATGCCGTAACATGTCTATCTTGCATCAGGTTGAGATCGGGTCTTTCTTTAGTGGATGGGTTTTCCCACTTTGATCAGAGTCATGATCCAGTCCTGCTAATCTATGATACTTTTACTGAGGCATTATACTCGTGTGGGTCGCTCCCCTCGAGTGCCACTCTGGAGTGCGCGTTATACAGGCTTTGAGTCCTTGGGGCTCCTTTTCCCTATCGGTGTTATGCGTAGGCTAGCATACCCGATTTGGTAGGCACATCAGGCAGTACCAGTGCTCACTAGTGGTCAGATTGGGTTTATTCAGGCAGGCACTTGTATTCTGATGCATACATTCAGCTATTCTCTTAGCTCAGTATTTAGAGGCATACTAGTGGTAGCTTTTCGTCAGTAGTCATATTCATAGCATACCACCTTCTTTTTCTTTGCCTCTGGTAGACCTAGTGGGCGTGTCAGAGTTGAGGTTTTACCCACTAGGGGAGGCTACTGGTTTACTAGTAGTTCTCACCCCCATTCTTCTTTCCTCTGTTTCTTCTTCCTTGTTTTGCAGTGTCTCCTGCTGGTGCTACTGGGCTTTCAGTGGCGGGTCGAGGAGAGAGGACGGCTGAGTAGATAGATCTCGAGGTAGGATGAGCGTATTAGCTGGACTGTTGGTGTACCCATGTTTTCTCAGACAGATGTACTTTTACTTTTGTGACTGGCTTTTGCCAGCAGGTTGTATTTATTTTTGTGAGCTGGGAGGGACTGATGTATCATTTGTACAGATGTATGGCATTATATTTCCAGCTTCAGTCTGAGATGTATTAGTTTTAGTTCAGCTCTGTTTTTATTGCTCTTTTATTATATCTCTTATATCTGAGCAGGTTACTGGCGCTTCGTGTACACGGGAAATATCGTGTGCACGGCGGATCTGTGGACAGGCCCGGGTTCTAGTTTACACCCGGGGCGTGACAATCAGCTCTCACTCTCTGTCTCGCTGGTGATACTCCAATGGGTGCTACCATAGTCGGCGTGTGATAACCGCGGATTTATTTTACCTTTCGGGGCTTTCCGCCGATTTTTATTGAACCGTCTGGTTGACAATAGGGGTTCGAGGGTAATTTTTCCTTGTTTTTCTGGGCAGACGGTCGGGGCTCGCGGGTATTTTTGGTTAATAAAGCTCGCGAAACGGAGACCGGCGGCGCGATCGGTTTTGGATTCCGACCCCCGGATCTCCCAGAATAAATTCCGGAAGCTGGTACCGTAGCCCAGGTGACTTACACAATTACCGGGGGCGGACCGAACTCGGGTCCGCAATCAGATCGATTTTAGTCGATCAATTTGAGGTATGGGGTTAAACCACCCCTTTTTGTTTTCCTTTCACTCGAGGGTTAAAATTAATTTTGGAGTCCAAAATCCACTACGCCCAAAATGTCTAAGTATTTCGGCCTGGGGAAATTAGGTTATCTAAACCTCGCCTCCCCCCCCCCCCCCCCCCTCCTGGGCGTACAATATCCGAGCGTGGACGAGGAACGGTTCCCCCAAAACCCTCGTCCTTTCCTTCGGCCGGCGTGGAAGAGAAGAGAGCGATCGCCTCCCCGCAAAGATCCGACGAACGCGAAGAGGACGATCCCTCTCCTTCGCCCGGTACCGACCAAAACAAGGTGAGCCGCGCTTTCGTTTTCCTTTCTTGTCTTTTCTCGTCACGAGCGAGACGGGGGAGGGGGTTCTTGATGCGTCGGAGATGGAAGAAGAGGGGCGTCGCCATCGCACGCGGAGCGCCGCGCGGAGCAACCCGCGCATGCGGGGGCGCCGCGCGGGGCGCCCGCGCGCGGGGCGCCGTGCGGGGCCGCCCGCGCATGCGGGGGCACCGCGCGGTGCGACCCGCGCATGCGGGGGCGCCGCGCGGGGCGCCCGCATGCGGGGCGCCGTGCGGGGCCGCCCGCGCATGCGGGGGCACCGCGCGGTGCGACCCGCGCATGCGGGGCGCCGCGCGGGGCCGCCCGCGCATGCGGGGTGCCGTGCGGGGCACCCGCATGCGGGGGCGCCGCGCGGGGCAGCCGCGCATGCGGGGCGCCGCGCGGTGCAACCCGCGCATGCGGGGGCGCCGCGCGGGGCAGCCGCGCATGCGGGGCGCCGCGCGGTGCAACCCGCGCATGCGGGGGCGCCGCGCGGGGCACCCGCATGCGGGGCGCCGCGCGGGGCCGCCCGCGCATGCGGGGTGCCGTGCTGGGCACCCGCATGCGGGGGCGCCGCGCGGGGCAGCCGCGCATGCGGGGCGCCGCGCGGTGCAACCCGCGCATGCGGGGCGCCGCGCGGGGCAGCCCGCGCATGCGGCGGCACCGCGCGGTGCAGCCCGCGCATGCGGGGGTGCCGTGCGGGGCAGCCGCGCATGCGGGGCGCCGCGCGGACAGGACGGCGGCGCGTGGGGGGGGATTCGGTTGCTGCCGTCGGGGGGCCGGCCAGTATTGGGGCTTTTCCTTACTTCGCGTTTAAAGGTTCTTGACCTCCCCGCCCGGGGATCCCGTTTTGCAGCTTAGGGGAGCGCGTCGGGACGCGGGGAGCCGAGCGTGGTTTTGCTACTAGCGACAGGTGGGTTGTTTTTACTTTATTCCTAGCCTCTAAATTCTATCATATTGGGCGGGGTCTATTCTAAGTGTACTGGGGTTACATAATGACGGGCGACAGCTTATGCATGTTAGTGGGTTCGCAATAATGGTTAGCGTCGATTGCCGACGGTGTTCTTCTTTTAACCCTTATATGTCAGCGGGCCACCTTCGAGTGCGCGCAATATTACCTTGTTTTCGATTATGCACTTTACCTCATTTACCTCATTACTCTTGTTATTCATATTATGATACTGACATGATGGTGGTTACGGTTACTTGGCTCGAGGTTGCCACACGCGCACCCGCGGTTTGGCCACCGCAAAGGGTGCGCTTTTCCGGAAAAGTGGTCTATGACCCGTGTATACCCACGAGGTGACGTAGTGGGGCCCCTTATTAGTGGTGGGGTTGAGGCGCTGAGGTGCGAGCGGTGCGACCCGTCGGTTTAGTTGTCCGGCGTGGTCGGGTTTCTGCAGGTACGGTACGGGCCGTCGGTTTAGTTGTCCGACGTGTCCGGGTATTTCTGGAGGCAGGTGTACAGGTTGCCTTCCTCTTTGGGAGGGTGGTTGCTCCGGTTATCTTCACGGTTTGTTTCATTATATTCTCCTGCTCTACTATTTTTCTTGCGTCACTGACATCCCACTTCGTGACAGGGTCCAGACGGGGGGAGAGGTAGGCGGTCGTGAGGACGGGGCAGGAGCAGCTGGGTCGCTGGGGACCCTGGACTGTATTTATTCTTTTATTTCTCGCTTTTCATTGCATTGTAGTTATGTGAGAGGTTCGCGATACCCTCGTGGGGTCGACGTGGATGTCGGTGCGGGTTGCATATAGCGCCCTTGTACGTTACTTTTCCTTCTATGTCTATTGGCCATTTGAAAATCAAAAAAAACAGAAGCCAAAGAAAAGATTGCGAAAACCGTTTTAAAAACCTAAGTGTCGTGTGGGCACTGGTTTCAAAACCCTGTGGATTTATGGATTGCGAAAGGGATTTCAAAACTTGGTGTCGGGTGGGCGCCGCTTTCAAACCTTGTGGATTTATGCTAATTTTGAAACTAGCTTTCAAAACGTAAGCGCCGGGTAGACGCTCTTTCAAAACTGTGGATTTATCCTTTCCAAATTGATCGGCCATACGTTCTTCTGTTATTAGTTTAGAATGCTGGTTAATTGCTGTGATTGATGGGCTGTGTTTGTTGGAACATGTTCTGAACGCTTACGCCGTGCACGTACAGGGGAGACTCTGTCCGTTTGCAGAGTGACCCTGTATGTGTGGCGGGTCTGGGCACGTGCCCGGGAAGAGGGGTTCTCTTTTAAACAAAAAAAATTTACACGCCAAATATTCGACTTTCATGAATCGTTTCCGCTAAACCAAACCCCCCGGGGCGTGACAGATTAAATGGTATCAGAGAGGTTCTTCCAATCACAACAATTAGTGCCGACATCCGTAGACAACCCTCACATGCCTACATATGAATGAAATGGGTAGGGCTTAGGACTGTAGAACGTGAGTGGCCGAAGGGGGGGGAAAATGTTGAGTCCTCGCTTTCCCTTTATGGTTGTTGTTAGCAGGGTAGTCTAAAGCTGACTCTTGTGATGTTTGACAGACATGGCCCGTACTAGATCATCGGCCGGGGACGCGGAAACAGACGCGACGGCGTCGACGGCCGCGGAGAACCAGCTCCTGCGGCAACAACTGCAGGAGATGGCGGGGAATCTGGCCAATCTTACTGAGCACGTGCGTCAGTTGACGCAACGGCAACAGGCCGCGACGGTGACGGTCGCCCCGGGTCCCCCACAGGGGTCGACAGCGCCGGCCGCGGCACCACCGACAGCGCCACCACCGGCGACGACTACGGGACCGGCGCCGGGGACGACCAGCAGGGTTACTCTGGAGGAGACTGTAGTCACACCTGCCCCGACCGTGGCTGCCACCGCCGCGAGGGAGGGGACGGGTGCGACGACCGAGCGAGATCGGGTGCGGGCCAACCTGAAAGACTTCAAGAAATACGACCCACCCACGTTCGAAGGGGACACGACCGATCCGTGGGTCGTCGAGAAATGGGTGGGGTCGATGGAGAAACTTTTTGAAGACCTGCTCATGGAGGACGACGAGCGGGTTCCCCTAGCGGTCCACTGCTTGGAGGGGAACGCCCGCTTGTGGTGGAAGACGGTACGCCCCGATCCTACTAAGGGTACCACATTTCCGTCCTGGACAACCTTCAAACAGGAACTGTTCGGGGCCTTCTTCACCAACAGTGTCAAGAAAAAGTTGGAGGATGACCTGAACCACATCCAACAGGGGAACCGGACGGTCATGGAGTATCAGCGGGAGTTCGTCCGGCTAGCAAACTGCGTCCCGTTCGTCATAAGGGACGAGGCACACAAGGCGCAGCTCTTTGTGGATGGCTTGCGGAGCAATATCTTCGAGGTGGTGCAAGCAGCCGAACTACACACCTTCCAGAAAGTGGTCGACAGAGCCACTACGGTGGAGCGGGGTTTTGCGGTCACCCGCGCCAGAAGGGAGAACTCGACGCGGCTAGAGGACCGGAAGCGGCAACAGCAGAACTCGGGAGGAGGCTCTTGGGGCGGGGGCGGGGCCCCCAAACGGTGGAGACCTCAGGCAGGGTCCCGGAGCGCGCCAACAGGAGGACCGAGGCCAGGGAATAGGCCTTGTGTCATATGCGGGGGAGGGCACATTCCGGGGGAGTGCCCCCAAAAAGGCGACCACTGCTTCAGGTGCGGCAGACGAGGGCACTTCCGCCGCAACTGCCCCTTAGGCGGGGGGTCTGCGTCCTCCGCAGCTTCTACGCCCACGCCACAGTTCTCAGGGCGGGGGAAAGCCCCTATGGCGTCGACGTCTAGGCCCCCTGCACCACGGCGCGAGGAGGACCGGCAGCCACAACCAGGCGGGAGAGTCTTCTCAATGACCCACCAAGAGACAGACCCGCCGGAGGAAGCACTTGCAGGTACCACTTCTGTTTCCAATTCCCGTGCTAGAACCCTTTTCGACACCGGAGCAACACACTCTTTCATTTCCCGTGACTTCGTGTTTTTGTTTGGCCTCGAGGAGACACCCCTCCAAAACCCCTTGACAGTGCAAACGGCGGGAGGGACCTTGGAGGCGGTCAGCGTCGTGACCGCCTGCCCGATTAAACTAGGGCGACTAGCATGCCCTTGGGATTTAGTGGTAATCCCCCTGAAGGAGTACGACGTGGTGCTGGGCATGAACTGGCTCACGAGGTACCAGGCACTCATCGATTGTGACAAGCGACAGCTGCGTTTACACGAACCGGGTTTCCCTGAGCATGTGTACATGATGGGTAAGAGCATCTCCTTCCCGGCGATCATCTCAGCGACCCGGGCCAGAAGACTGGTGGAGGGTGGTTGCGTGGCCTACTTGGCATCGGTGGATTTGGCTACCCGACCCCCGACGACGCTCGCCGATATTCCAGTGGTGAGGGATTTCCCCGACGTCTTCCCCACGGAACTGCCTGGGATGCCCCCGGAACGGGAGGTGGAATTCCCCATCGAACTACTACCGGGCACGCAGCCTATTTCGAAGGCACCTTACCGAATGGCCTTCGCAGAACTAAAGGAGCTTAAAGCACAACTGGAAGACCTCTTGGATAAAGGGTTCATAAGACCGAGTGTGTCACCCTGGGGCGCACCGGTACTCTTCGTGCGGAAGAAAGACGGAAGCCTGCGTCTCTGCATTGATTACAGAGGAATAAACAAAGTCACAGAGAAAAACAAGTACCCCCTGCCTAGAATAGATGACCTCTTCGACCAGCTGAGAGGGGCGACGGTCTTCTCCAAGATCGATTTACAGTCGGGCTACCACCAACTCCGGGTTCGGGACAAGGACATTCCGAAGACTGCTTTCCGGACCCGGTACGGCCACTACGAGTTCACGGTTATGCCCTTCGGACTCACGAACGCCCCCGCAGTCTTCATGGACATGATGAACCGGATCTTCAGACCCTTCCTGGATCGGTTCGTGGTGGTTTTCATCGACGACATACTGATCTACTCCACTACCGACGAGGAACACGAGGACCATTTGCAAACAGTCCTCCAAACTCTCAGGGAGCAGGAGCTGTTCGCTAAGCTCAAGAAGTGTGAGTTCTGGCTACGCGAAGTCGGCTTCCTAGGACATGTGATCTCGGCACAGGGAATCTCCGTGGATCCGAAGAAGGTGGAGTCCGTGGTCGACTGGCAGCCGCCGACGACGGTGACAGAGGTCCGCAGTTTCCTAGGACTGGCAGGATATTACAGGCGTTTTGTAGAGGGTTTCGCGAAGATTGCTGCCCCTTTGAATCGGTTGACCAGAAAAGGGGAGAAGTTCATATGGACGGCCAAATGCCAGGAAAGCTTTGAGGAACTCAAAAGGAGGTTAACCAGGGCACCGATACTTGTGCTGCCGACACCCGGGGAAGATTACGAAGTGTATTGCGACGCATCGGGGATCGGCCTGGGTGGTGTTCTGATGCAACAGGGGAAAGTGATTGCCTACGCGTCCCGGCAATTAAAGGATTACGAGAAGAACTACCCGATACACGACATGGAGCTGGCCGCAGTAGTCTTCGTTCTAAAACTGTGGAGGCACTACCTCTTTGGAGTCCACTGTAACGTCTTCTCGGATCATCAAAGTCTTAAGTACATCTTTACCCAAAAAGAATTAAACTTGCGGCAGAGGCGGTGGCTGGAGTTGTTGAAGGATTACGACTTGACGATACAGTACCGCCCCGGAAAAGCAAACGTGGTGGCGAACGCCCTGAGCAGGAAAGGGCGCCAAGACGGGGCGTCAAGGAGCGCGATAACGGAGCAAAACCACTTGATAGCGGAGTTCGCACGAATGCTGTTGGAAGTGGTGCCGACAGGCACGGTTAGGCAACTCCTAACCTTAGTGGTCAAGCCGACGCTACTTGAGAAGATCCGGGAGGGGCAACAGACCGACCCACACTTACAGCGCGTACGAGACAAGATCCCCCTGGACCAAGAGAGCGACTTTGCAGTGGAAGACGACGGCACCCTACGTGTAAAGACTCAAAATATTTTATCTTTAATGAATAGATTAAAAGCAGAATCGTAGCCGATTTCGGGTTCAAAAGACCTATGTTGATTTATTTAGTCAATTGCCAGTGTGCGAGTTACACGATTTACGAGACAAAAAGGGCTATTTTTCCGATCCGGACATGATCTTGGAAATCCGAGTTGGCCGTTGCGATCGTCTCGTCGAACTGAGCGAGATTCATATTCAGCACTTGTCGATCTGACGGTCGGATCTTCCAGAATTCAACTAAGAAGTGGGAGAATCTCGCGACCAATGTAACAGTGTCCTCTGCGCACAATGCACTTAAGTGAGTTACTGTAGATGAACAGTAACCCTGGTTTTCGAGACCTCGACGAATACAATATTGACTAATTCACTGTTCGGAACCCGAATATAGTGATCCAGGTAGTCATTTCGAACGGCCCAGATGTTCTGAACGCAACGGCGCAGTCGAAAATTCTGTTTGACGACTCTGGAATCTCGAAAAGCGCAAAAACTGTATTTCGACACAGTTATTATGGACCGAGATTTTATCCGGGCAGTTTCGCGAAAATCAGAGATCGCTACCTGATAGGTCTCGTCGAGCCGGACGTCATGGCGCAGTCCATTTTCCGTTTCGGCGACTGGATCGCCTCGAAAAGCGTGAAATACAGCGAAAAATGTGGTTTTTGCACAATAATCCCCATAGTTTGTACCTCGATTTGCGTGCCACTTCTTGGAGAGGGACCTAGATGAGACTAAAAGCTACCGAGAAGGACCAAAACCTAAAATGTCAAAGGAGGAGGACTAAACTGCTATTGTATGTACATTATATATTTATACGCATATAGCTAGATTAGGGTTCTTACACCCTAAACCCTAGATTCCCCGAGCCCCAGCCGCACCTGCAACCGCCCCCTCTCTCTGCCGCGCTCCCCGGAACCTCCCCGCACCGGCCGCCGCCTCGTCGCCGGAGGAGGTGGACCAAGAAACCACCTTGATCTCGGTGCGTGGAGAGGAAGGAAAGTGAGGAGGTCCTAGGCTAGCAAAACCTTGTCCAGTGGAGTCCTCCTCGAAGCCGCAGCCGAGCCCGGGGTGAACCGACTCCTGGCTCCGCCCTGCGCCGCCGCGGGAGACACCTTCTCCTTTCCAAACTCCGGCGAAGGTAAGCCTTGGAACTTTCCATTTAGTTTTGGCATTTAGGCATGTCCTGTGAGCTCCTGACACCGTGGAGGTCATCCGGGTGCAGTCCGGCCCGCCGCCGTCATCCCGATTGCCGGCGAGAGAACCTGACCGCCGGATTATCGTTTTTGGGCCGAGCTCTTCGCGCCGCCATCATCCGGCCGGCGTTTTCAAGATCAGCACCGTTGATCTTCTTCCTCTTGGATACTGCAACACCTCCCCGAAGTCTGATCACGATCAGATCAAGATCGGGCACGATCGGTTGTGCCCTAGAAACCGGTCATCTTTAACCTTGGCCGACAACCGCCGTCCGGCGCCGCCGCGGCCTCACGTTGCCGGCCACCACTGCACCGAGCATCGAGGAGTTGGGACAGACATTTTGGTACATCTCGCACCGGCCCGGAGCGACCTCGCCGGAAACCGCCATTAACGGCCAACAAAGCTTCGGCTGAGCTCCGCCGCCGCGGCTTGCCGACGATCCCCGACGCCGGAAAACCGCCCAGGTGAGTTCCTCTGGCCCATAGGAACTTCCCCACCATCTTGCATGCAAGATTTAACGTCGGGTTTCTCGTCACAGAATTTGCACCCGTTTGAGCCTCGGGTTGGACTCCGGCGATCCCCGGCGCTCCGGACTCCGGCCACCTCGACAGGTAGGCTCTAAACCTCCATTATAAGAACTCCACGATTTTATTTTGAGGTCAGAGACCCCCTGTAGTTTGGTCTTAAAGCGTGCACCCGAACTAAGCCTCTCGGGCTCATCTCCGGCCGCCGCCGCCTCCGGCCGCCGGGGCTCGACCCAACATGGATTAGTCCTCACCTGGGACCCCTAACTAGCTGCTGCTCACCTCGGTTGCTGACAGGGTAAGGTCTGCTTTGGAGTTACACCAAACCGAGCTCAAGGCATCTTTGCGGGTTGCTCCGGCCGACTGTTCCGGCCACTCCTGGGTGCACCTGAGGTGAGCCCTCAACTCTACTTACCTTCCTATACATGATGCTCTAGCTAGCTCCTTAATTAATCAAGTAAAGGTTAAAGTTTGAACATAGTTACATTGTGAACCCTGGTGTTTTTGGGCCAACTTGTAAATGGGCCTGGTCTCGGCCCAATTATTGTGAGCACGGCCTCCGTCTCGTCATTACAAACGCGCTGAAAGTTACGGCGCAGCTTTTGGACTCCCGGATTTTGAGAACGAGTCGAAACATCGGATTAATGCAATAACTCTAGGCAAATTAAATTACATTTTGGACTAAAATGCGATTCGGACTTGCTGGCTGTCCTTAGACAGCGTTCACACGCCTACTAGGCATCTTGTTAGAGTTTCAGTAGGTCCTCTTTGATCGAGAGTTATATTCTGTGCGGTAAATCGGCAACATTGCCCCGTATAAACACTCCGTTACCGTCGTGTCGTCGGGACGGGTATATGTGAGTCTAGTTCTGACTACAGTCTCTGTTCAGGGCCCAGCAGTTCAGCACCAGCCTCCCGGTAGTCTAGCGGGAGTTCGGGATCGGCCTTCATTCAGGTGGGTTTTACTTTTAAAGCCTTAGCAACTAGTCTTATCCGTTGGACGAGGTCAAGTTTATGTGTTTAATTGTGCTGATTTTTAAAATGCTATGGATCTTGTATTGGATTAAATATCGATGGGCTTTAGACATTATGTGCTTAACTGTGCTGATTTTTAAAATGCTAGGGATCTTGTACTTGGATTAAACATTGTAGAAAGGCATTAATTATTTCGTATGGTTCCACGGTGCTTGTGTTTAGATTATACACTGTTCATATAGTACTCATGCATGGATGTATATTTGCATACTTGGACGTATATGTATATTGTTTCATGATTACTATGCTCGAGGCTGCAACACGCGCACCCGCGGTTTGGCCACCGCAGAGGGTGCGCTTTTCCGGAAAAGTGGTCGTTGACCCGTGTATACCCACGAGGTGTCGTAGTGGGGCCCCCGTTGTGGTGGGGTTTGAGGCGCCAAGGTATGAGCGGTGCGACCCGTCGACGTTGATGCTCGACGTGGTCAGGTTTCATTGCAGGTGTTCGTGTTTACTTTTCTCTCATGGGAGGGTGGTTGCTCCGGATAGTTTGACGGTTTGAGTTATTACTTGCTTTCCTGCTTTCCCTATGTTTATTATGTTGCTGACTTCCCACTCCGTGACAGGTTCGTTCGGGGGTGAGAGCTAGCCGACAGTGAGGCCGAGACAGGAGCTTGCGGGTCCTTGGGGGGCCCTAGACTTTAATTCTTCCCGCTCATCTTATTCTTTTCGTTTCATTTGATATTGTAGTCTACGGTGTGGTTCTCGATACCCTCGTGGGGTCGGTATGGATGTCGGTGTTTTGCTTTCAGATTTAAGTATGTTGAATTCAGTTTCTAGTACTGCTGGGCTGTTTTTAAGATGGAAAGTAGACGAAGAAAAGATTTGCGAAAACCGTTTTAAAAGTCTGGGTGTCGTGTGGGCACCGATTTCAAAACCCTGTGGATTTATGACTTTCGAAACCGTTTTAGAAATCTAAGTGCCGGGTGGGCACTACTTTCGAACCATGGGTTTATGCTTTCAAATTAATCTGCCCCGAGTTCAACCTGTTGTGCATGAGTAGCTGTATATATAAATAATTGAGTTGACTGAATGTTGTGATTGGATGTTGTATGAGCCGCGACGCCGTGCATATACAGAGGAGACTCTGCCCGTTTGCGGGGTAAATCTGTATATGTGGCGGGTCTGGGCACGCGCCTGGGAAGAAAGATTTTCAAAAAAAAAAAAAAAAAAAAGAGCTTGGTTAAACCCCGGGGCGTGACAGATTAAGATGGTATCAGAGCGAGGTTCAGTTCCAAATCACGACAGTCAGTACCCGACATCCACAGAGACACCACACTTAACTCCAAGGAAATGAAACGTGTAAGACATAATAGTATAGAAACGTGAGTGACCGAGGGGGGGGGGGAATGTTGAGTCCTTTCTCTCACTTTATGGTTGTTGTTAGTAGGGTAGTCTAAAGTTGACTCTTGTGATGTGTGACAGACATGGCCCGTACTAGATCATCGGCCGGGGACGCAGAGTCAGAGTCCGAGTCCTTTCTCTCGCTAAGTTGTTCGATGTGCCGTTGCTTATTAGCAAAGACTAAAGCCGACCTTCTTTGTGTACATTCAGATAGAGGGCCGACTCAGCAAGCAACCGACGACGGAAATGGACATCGCCGACGAAGCCAACCGCCTGCTCCGCAACCAGCTGCGCGACGTGGCTGGGCAACTGCTGACTCTCGCGGAGCGCCTGAGCATGCTGACACAGGAACTCGAGGGCGTCGACCGATTCCGGGGCGGCAGCAGAGGCGTTGCCCCTCCCGGGATGCCGCCGACGGGCCCTCCCGCCGTCCAGGAGGCTACTAACCTGACCGTGCACACCAGCGTAGAACGCGCCCGGCAGGAATACTCTCGCCCCGAGTCGGCCGGGGACCCCCATCGGAGGGGCCGGGCGAGCAAACGCCCGAGAGCCGGGCAGAACCTCGGGCAGACGACGGAGGAGAGACCTAAGCCACCGAAACCGTGCGTCATATGCGGCAATGCACACCTCATAACGAGCTGCCCGTGGCGGGACGGACACTGTTTCCGATGTGGCAGGCCGGGCCACACGCGTTATGAGTGCCCTCTGAAGCCGTCTGTCAGTAGACCCCCGGCGCCGCGACATGTCGAGCCTAAGGGAACCGCTGCCTCCACCCCTCAAGGGGGCACCGATCCAGAGAGCCGACCCAACCCACGCCCGACGCAAGCACCGGAGGACGAACAAGGGCTTAAGGGGAGCGCGAACGTGCAACCGGGATCCTGCGTCATCTGCAAGGGCGCGCACCCAGTGACGGAATGCACTTGGAGGTACCACTATTGTAACCGGTGCGGCTTGCCAGATCACAATTACTTCTCCTGCCCCCAAGGGCCCACCCCCGCCTCCGCCGCCGTGCCGCCACCGCCAAGAGGAATAGAGAGCGCGGCGGCCCCCGTGCAGACAAAGGGCTCGCCCGACGACCAGCGATGCGCAGACTCTTTAGACAGCAAACCCCCACCCCAACACGCGGTGCGACGCTGGCCCAAGGATTGTGGGCGGACGCCCCCGGCCGCCCCGGCAGACGACGCGTCGTCCCGAAATAGGGAATGACAGGTACTTATCTCTCTTTGTTCTCTACATTTCCTTTTTCCGTTTACCTTCCTTTCCCTTGGCTTCATAGAAGCTCCGTTTGGGCCGGAGCAACCCGACCCTACCAGACCCTTGCGAGCCCTCCTGCCTTTAGCTCTACCTCTCGTTTCGTCGACCGTTCCGGTCCGGTGTGCTTACAGGCGAGGGGGCCAATCTAACCTTAGCAAATTGCATACCGGTGCGTGAATTGCACAGTCTCCGATGCAAATTGGCCCCACCTTTCGTACAGGTTTTGTGGATCGACGCGGGCTCACCTAAGTGGTAGTCATGGCGATGTTTATGACCGCGAGGCGGTAGTAATCCTCGATAAAGGTTATGTTTTGGCACTGGGATTGTGTTGGGAAGCATGTGATGTACCGTCTGGTAGGAGTTGCGTCCCCAACTGGTCGCTGGCGACAAACCTTTGGTATTCCGCTGTTCTTTTGGTAAGCACGTTGGCTGCAGGCAACGGACGGTCGAAAGAACTGAGGAAATACCCTGCCCTGTAATGAGGAGTATTAGATTGGGTCTAAATTAGTAGCCTTAGAGTTGTAGATACCTTGCGACTGACTTGTAGCCCTCGATTAAACTTTTTGAGCAGTTCATAGAGTATGACTTCAGGCTGTAAGCTCCGGGAATGAAACTTTTTTTTTAAGTTGTAAGTTTCGGGGACGAAACTTCTTTTAAGTTGTAAGTGATGTAAAGACTCAAAATATTTTATCTTTAATGAATAGATTAAAAGCAGAATCGTAGCCGATTTCGGGTTCAAAAGACCTATGTTGATTTATTTAGTCAATTGCCAGTGTGCGAGTTACACGATTTACGAGACAAAAAGGGCTATTTTTCCGATCCGGACATGATCTTGGAAATCCGAGTTGGCCGTTGCGATCGTCTCGTCGAACTGAGCGAGATTCATATTCAGCACTTGTCGATCTGACGGTCGGATCTTCCAGAATTCAACTAAGAAGTGGGAGAATCTCGCGACCAATGTAACAGTGTCCTCTGCGCACAATGCACTTAAGTGAGTTACTGTAGATGAACAGTAACCCTGGTTTTCGAGACCTCGACGAATACAATATTGACTAATTCACTGTTCGGAACCCGAATATAGTGATCCAGGTAGTCATTTCAAACGGCCCAGATGTTCTGAACGCAACGGCGCAGTCGAAAATTCTGTTTGACGACTCTGGAATCTCGAAAAGCGCGAAAACTGTATTTCGACACAGTTATTATGGACCGAGATTTTATTCGGGCAGTTTCGCGAAAATCAGAGATCGCTACCTGATAGGTCTCGTCGAGCCGGACGTCATGGCGCAGTCCATTTTCCGTTTCGGCGACTGGATCGCCTCGAAAAGCGTGAAATACAGCGAAAAATGTGGTTTTTGCACAATAATCCCCATAGTTTGTACCTCGATTTGCGTGCCACTTCTTGGAGAGGGACCTAGATGAGACTAAAAGCTACCGAGAAGGACCAAAACCTAAAATGTCAAAGGAGGAGGACTAAACTGCTATTGTATGTACATTATATATTTATACGCATATAGCTAGATTAGGGTTCTTACACCCTAAACCCTAGATTCCCCGAGCCCCAGCCGCACCTGCAACCGCCCCCTCTCTCTGCCGCGCTCCCCGGAACCTCCCCGCACCGGCCGCCGCCTCGTCGCCGGAGGAGGTGGACCAAGAAACCACCTTGATCTCGGTGCGTGGAGAGGAAGGAAAGTGAGGAGGTCCTAGGCTAGCAAAACCTTGTCCAGTGGAGTCCTCCTCGAAGCCGCAGCCGAGCCCGGGGTGAACCGACTCCTGGCTCCGCCCTGCGCCGCCGCGGGAGACACCTTCTCCTTTCCAAACTCCGGCGAAGGTAAGCCTTGGAACTTTCCATTTAGTTTTGGCATTTAGGCATGTCCTGTGAGCTCCTGACACCGTGGAGGTCATCCGGGTGCAGTCCGGCCCGCCGCCGTCATCCCGATTGCCGGCGAGAGAACCTGACCGCCGGATTATCGTTTTTGGGCCGAGCTCTTCGCGCCGCCATCATCCGGCCGGCGTTTTCAAGATCAGCACCGTTGATCTTCTTCCTCTTGGATACTGCAACACCTCCCCGAAGTCTGATCACGATCAGATCAAGATCGGGCACGATCGGTTGTGCCCTAGAAACCGGTCATCTTTAACCTTGGCCGACAACCGCCGTCCGGCGCCGCCGCGGCCTCACGTTGCCGGCCACCACTGCACCGAGCATCGAGGAGTTGGGACAGACATTTTGGTACATCTCGCACCGGCCCGGAGCGACCTCGCCGGAAACCGCCATTAACGGCCAACAAAGCTTCGGCTGAGCTCCGCCGCCGCGGCTTGCCGACGATCCCCGACGCCGGAAAACCGCCCAGGTGAGTTCCTCTGGCCCATAGGAACTTCCCCACCATCTTGCATGCAAGATTTAACGTCGGGTTTCTCGTCACAGAATTTGCACCCGTTTGAGCCTCGGGTTGGACTCCGGCGATCCCCGGCGCTCCGGACTCCGGCCACCTCGACAGGTAGGCTCTAAACCTCCATTATAAGAACTCCACGATTTTATTTTGAGGTCAGAGACCCCCTGTAGTTTGGTCTTAAAGCGTGCACCCGAACTAAGCCTCTCGGGCTCATCTCCGGCCGCCGCCGCCTCCGGCCGCCGGGGCTCGACCCAACATGGATTAGTCCTCACCTGGGACCCCTAACTAGCTGCTGCTCACCTCGGTTGCTGACAGGGTAAGGTCTGCTTTGGAGTTACACCAAACCGAGCTCAAGGCATCTTTGCGGGTTGCTCCGGCCGACTGTTCCGGCCACTCCTGGGTGCACCTGAGGTGAGCCCTCAACTCTACTTACCTTCCTATACATGATGCTCTAGCTAGCTCCTTAATTAATCAAGTAAAGGTTAAAGTTTGAACATAGTTACATTGTGAACCCTGGTGTTTTTGGGCCAACTTGTAAATGGGCCTGGTCTCGGCCCAATTATTGTGAGCACGGCCTCCGTCTCGTCATTACAAACGCGCTGAAAGTTACGGCGCAGCTTTTGGACTCCCGGATTTTGAGAACGAGTCGAAACATCGGATTAATGCAATAACTCTAGGCAAATTAAATTACATTTTGGACTAAAATGCGATTCGGACTTGCTGGCTGTCCTTAGACAGCGTTCACACGCCTACTAGGCATCTTGTTAGAGTTTCAGTAGGTCCTCTTTGATCGAGAGTTATATTCTGTGCGGTAAATCGGCAACATTGCCCCGTATAAACACTCCGTTACCGTCGTGTCGTCGGGACGGGTATATGTGAGTCTAGTTCTGACTACAGTCTCTGTTCAGGGCCCAGCAGTTCAGCACCAGCCTCCCGGTAGTCTAGCGGGAGTTCGGGATCGGCCTTCATTCAGGTGGGTTTTACTTTTAAAGCCTTAGCAACTAGTCTTATCCGTTGGACGAGGTCAAGTTTATGTGTTTAATTGTGCTGATTTTTAAAATGCTATGGATCTTGTATTGGATTAAATATCGATGGGCTTTAGACATTATGTGCTTAACTGTGCTGATTTTTAAAATGCTAGGGATCTTGTACTTGGATTAAACATTGTAGAAAGGCATTAATTATTTCGTATGGTTCCACGGTGCTTGTGTTTAGATTATACACTGTTCATATAGTACTCATGCATGGATGTATATTTGCATACTTGGACGTATATGTATATTGTTTCATGATTACTATGCTCGAGGCTGCAACACGCGCACCCGCGGTTTGGCCACCGCAGAGGGTGCGCTTTTCCGGAAAAGTGGTCGTTGACCCGTGTATACCCACGAGGTGTCGTAGTGGGGCCCCCGTTGTGGTGGGGTTTGAGGCGCCAAGGTATGAGCGGTGCGACCCGTCGACGTTGATGCTCGACGTGGTCAGGTTTCATTGCAGGTGTTCGTGTTTACTTTTCTCTCATGGGAGGGTGGTTGCTCCGGATAGTTTGACGGTTTGAGTTATTACTTGCTTTCCTGCTTTCCCTATGTTTATTATGTTGCTGACTTCCCACTCCGTGACAGGTTCGTTCGGGGGTGAGAGCTAGCCGACAGTGAGGCCGAGACAGGAGCTTGCGGGTCCTTGGGGGGCCCTAGACTTTAATTCTTCCCGCTCATCTTATTCTTTTCGTTTCATTTGATATTGTAGTCTACGGTGTGGTTCTCGATACCCTCGTGGGGTCGGTATGGATGTCGGTGTTTTGCTTTCAGATTTAAGTATGTTGAATTCAGTTTCTAGTACTGCCGGGCTGTTTTTAAGATGGAAAGTAGACGAAGAAAAGATTTGCGAAAACCGTTTTAAAAGTCTGGGTGTCGTGTGGGCACCGATTTCAAAACCCTGTGGATTTATGACTTTCGAAACCGTTTTAGAAATCTAAGTGCCGGGTGGGCACTACTTTCGAACCATGGGTTTATGCTTTCAAATTAATCTGCCCCGAGTTCAACCTGTTGTGCATGAGTAGCTGTATATATAAATAATTGAGTTGACTGAATGTTGTGATTGGATGTTGTATGAGCCGCGACGCCGTGCATATACAGAGGAGACTCTGCCCGTTTGCGGGGTAAATCTGTATATGTGGCGGGTCTGGGCACGCGCCTGGGAAGAAAGATTTTCAAAAAAAAAAAAAAAAAAAAGAGCTTGGTTAAACCCCGGGGCGTGACACTACGGTTCCGCAGACGGATCTGCGTGCCTGATTCGTCGGAGTTGAAGGAGGAAATTCTGACAGAGGCACACCGGGCCCCTTATGCGGCACATCCAGGGGGCACGAAGATGTATAGGGACCTCAAACAGATCTACTGGTGGCCCAACATGAAAGGGGACGTCACTCGACACGTAGCTCATTGCCTAGTGTGCCAACGGATAAAGGTCGAGCACCAGCGGCCAGCAGGGAAGCTACAGCCCCTACCGGTGCCAGAGTGGAAGTGGGAGCAAATCACCATGGACTTCGTCACGGGCCTCCCACGTTCACCCCAGGGCCACGACGCAATTTGGGTCGTAGTCGACCGGTTAACCAAGTCAGCACACTTTCTGCCAGTTCATACGACCTGGACCCGAGAACGGTTGGCCCAAACATATGTCAGCGAGATCGTTAGATTACATGGAGTGCCGGCATCGATCACCTCGGACAGAGACACGCGCTTCGTCTCGAAATTTTGGCAGAGCCTTCAGCGGGCCATGGGAACCAAATTACAGTTTAGCACAGCCTTCCACCCTCAGACGGACGGACAGTCAGAGCGCGTGATTCAAATCCTCGAAGACCTGCTTCGCGCCTGTGTACTAGATTGGGGGATCGGGTGGTCACGGCACCTACCTCTCGTGGAATTCGCCTACAACAATAGCTACCAGGCCAGCATCCAGATGGCACCCTACGAGGCCTTATATGGAAGACGCTGCCGATCCCCGATCTGCTGGGACGATCTGGGGGAGCGGAAATTCTTGGGGCCCGACTTAGTGGAGGAAACGGAAGAGAAGGTTCGCCTCATCAGACAGCGCCTGCTAACCGCCCAGAGTCGCCAGAAGAGCTACGCGGACCAAAGGCGCCGCGACTTGGAATTCCAAGTGGGAGAGCATGTTTTCTTGCGGGTCTCGCCGTCCAGAGGAGTCAAGCGGTTCGGGCTAAAAGGGAAGCTGAGCCCACGGTTTGTAGGGCCTTTCGAGATTTTGGAACGCATCGGCCCAGTGGCGTACCGCCTTGCCCTACCACCAAACCTCGACCGAGTCCATGACGTCTTCCACGTTTCGATGCTCCGTAAATACCTCTCCGATCCATCGCATATCCTGGATGTCGCCATACTCGACCTTAAAGAAGACCTAAGCTTCGAGGAAACCCCCGTGAGAATCCTGGCAAGGGAAAGCAAATCACTGCGGAATCGAGCCATCCCCTACGTGAAGGTACTCTGGAGCAACCACGAGGAGCGAGAAGCAACATGGGAGCTGGAATCTAAAATGAGGGAGAACTACCCGAACCTATTCACCGCCATCCGGGTCTGAGTTTCGAGGACGAAACTCGTTTTCTAGAGGTGAGTGGTGTGATAACCGCGGATTTATTTTACCTTTCGGGGCTTTCCGCCGATTTTTATTGAACCGTCTGGTTGACAATAGGGGTTCGAGGGTAATTTTTCCTTGTTTTTCTGGGCAGACGGTCGGGGCTCGCGGGTATTTTTGGTTAATAAAGCTCGCGAAACGGAGACCGGCGGCGCGATCGGTTTTGGATTCCGACCCCCGGATCTCCCAGAATAAATTCCGGAAGCTGGTACCGTAGCCCAGGTGACTTACACAATTACCGGGGGCGGACCGAACTCGGGTCCGCAATCAGATCGATTTTAGTCGATCAATTTGAGGTATGGGGTTAAACCACCCCTTTTTGTTTTCCTTTCACTCGAGGGTTAAAATTAATTTTGGAGTCCAAAATCCACTACGCCCAAAACGTCTAAGTATTTCGGCCTGGGGAAATTAGGTTATCTAAACCTCGCCTCCCCCCCCCCCCCCCCCTCCTGGGCGTACAATATCCGAGCGTGGACGAGGAACGGTTCCCCCCAAAACCCTCGTCCTTTCCTTCGGCCGGCGTGGAAGAGAAGAGAGCGATCGCCTCCCCGCAAAGATCCGACGAACGCGAAGAGGACGATCCCTCTCCTTCGCCCGGTACCGACCAAAACAAGGTGAGCCGCGCTTTCGTTTTCCTTTCTTGTCTTTTCTCGTCACGAGCGAGACGGGGGAGGGGGTTCTTGATGCGTCGGAGATGGAAGAAGAGGGGCGTCGCCATCGCACGCGGAGCGCCGCGCGGAGCAACCCGCGCATGCGGGGGCGCCGCGCGGGGCGCCCGCGCGCGGGGCGCCGTGCGGGGCCGCCCGCGCATGCGGGGGCACCGCGCGGTGCGACCCGCGCATGCGGGGGCGCCGCGCGGGGCGCCCGCATGCGGGGCGCCGTGCGGGGCCGCCCGCGCATGCGGGGGCACCGCGCGGTGCGACCCGCGCATGCGGGGCGCCGCGCGGGGCCGCCCGCGCATGCGGGGTGCCGTGCGGGGCACCCGCATGCGGGGGCGCCGCGCGGGGCAGCCGCGCATGCGGGGCGCCGCGCGGTGCAACCCGCGCATGCGGGGGCGCCGCGCGGGGCAGCCGCGCATGCGGGGCGCCGCGCGGTGCAACCCGCGCATGCGGGGGCGCCGCGCGGGGCACCCGCATGCGGGGCGCCGCGCGGGGCCGCCCGCGCATGCGGGGTGCCGTGCGGGGCACCCGCATGCGGGGGCGCCGCGCGGGGCAGCCGCGCATGCGGGGCGCCGCGCGGTGCAACCCGCGCATGCGGGGCGCCGCGCGGGGCAGCCCGCGCATGCGGCGGCACCGCGCGGTGCAGCCCGCGCATGCGGGGGTGCCGTGCGGGGCACCCGCATGCGGGGCGCCGCGCGGGGCAGCCGCGCATGCGGGGCGCCGCGCGGACAGGACGGCGGCGCGTGGGGTGGGATTCGGTTGCTGCCGTCGGGGGGCCGGCCAGTATTGGGGCTTTTCCTTACTTCGCGTTTAAAGGTTCTTGACCTCCCCGCCCGGGGATCCCGTTTTGCAGCTTAGGGGAGCGCGCCGGGACGCGGGGAGCCGAGCGTGGTTTTGCTACTAGCGACAGGTGGGTTGTTTTTACTTTATTCCTAGCCTCTAAATTCTATCATATTGGGCGGGGTCTATTCTAAGTGTACTGGGGTTACATAATGACGGGCGACAGCTTATGCATGTTAGTGGGTTCGCAATAATGGTTAGCGTCGATTGCCGACGGTGTTCTTCTTTTAACCCTTATATGTCAGCGGGCCACCTTCGAGTGCGCGCAATATTACCTTGTTTTCGATTATGCACTTTACCTCATTTACCTCATTACTCTTGTTATTCATATTATGATACTGACATGATGGTGGTTACGGTTACTTGGCTCGAGGTTGCCACACGCGCACCCGCGGTTTGGCCACCGCAAAGGGTGCGCTTTTCCGGAAAAGTGGTCTATGACCCGTGTATACCCACGAGGTGACGTAGTGGGGCCCCTTATTAGTGGTGGGGTTGAGGCGCCGAGGTGCGAGCGGTGCGACCCGTCGGTTTAGTTGTCCGGCGTGGTCGGGTTTCTGCAGGTACGGTACGGGCCGTCGGTTTAGTTGTCCGACGTGTCCGGGTATTTCTGGAGGCAGGTGTACAGGTTGCCTTCCTCTTTGGGAGGGTGGTTGCTCCGGTTATCTTCACGGTTTGTTTCATTATATTCTCCTGCTCTACTATTTTTCTTGCGTCACTGACATCCCACTTCGTGACAGGGTCCAGACGGGGGGAGAGGTAGGCGGTCGTGAGGACGGGGCAGGAGCAGCTGGGTCGCTGGGGACCCTGGACTGTATTTATTCTTTTATTTCTCGCTTTTCATTGCATTGTAGTTATGTGAGAGGTTCGCGATACCCTCGTGGGGTCGACGTGGATGTCGGTGCGGGTTGCATATAGCGCCCTTGTACGTTACTTTTCCTTCTATGTCTATTGGCCATTTGAAAATCAAAAAAAACAGAAGCCAAAGAAAAGATTGCGAAAACCGTTTTAAAAACCTAAGTGTCGTGTGGGCACTGGTTTCAAAACCCTGTGGATTTATGGATTGCGAAAGGGATTTCAAAACTTGGTGTCGGGTGGGCGCCGCTTTCAAACCTTGTGGATTTATGCTAATTTTGAAACTAGCTTTCAAAACGTAAGCGCCGGGTAGACGCTCTTTCAAAACTGTGGATTTATCCTTTCCAAATTGATCGGCCATACGTTCTTCTGTTATTAGTTTAGAATGCTGGTTAATTGCTGTGATTGATGGGCTGTGTTTGTTGGAACATGTTCTGAACGCTTACGCCGTGCACGTACAGGGGAGACTCTGTCCGTTTGCAGAGTGACCCTGTATGTGTGGCGGGTCTGGGCACGTGCCCGGGAAGAGGGGTTCTCTTTTAAACAAAAAAAATTTACACGCCAAATATTCGACTTTCATGAATCGTTTCCGCTAAACCAAACCCCCCGGGGCGTGACACGGCGCAGTTTCCAAAACCACGTCAATCACTATCTCGATCTCAATCTCACTAAACGGCGGCTTCAATATCAGGTCAGGTAGACTTTCACTCGGGATCACACGGGCGATAAAGATATTCCTTAGTCCTTGTGCCGCCGTAAGCACCTCCTCTACGGTCGCTCGCGAAGCGATACGATCATGACTCAAACTCTTTCGTGCTCTAGTTTACTCTATAAGCGTACTCCTCCTGACCAGTGTTGGGTTATGTATAATTGGATCTAAATAGAGGAAAAAATACCTAGAGCGGGGTGAATAGGTGTAAACAATAAACACTCAAAAATCTTTGCGATATAAAACCCAATGCGGAAAAATAAATAACACGCAGAGATTTTTACGTGGAAAACTCCAAACCGGAGTAAAAAACCACGGGACCGATAACACGGTGAAATCCACTAGAATTAAACACGTACAAGGTGATATACCGTACTCACAGATGACTCAACCTTTTCCATACGCTCCTAGTTGATCTTCTCCGCTCGCTCCACGACGCTTCTCGAATCCACGATTTGCGTCCAACGCCGAATCCACGACGTCCGACCGAATCCACGGTCTTCACCCAGTAGCACGCTTCGAATCCACGAACGTACCTCGCTCCGAATCCACGAGAGCGGTAGCACCTTGAATCCACAAGGCCACGCGAGTCCACGCGCCGATTTTGGAAAAATCGTTGTTTTTGGGTGGTGATGATCCGCCGAATACTTAGATTAGAAATAGATCGGAAATACCATCTAAGTATTCATTGATTTGATTCTACTCAAAATGTGAGTAAGAAAACCTAGAATCAAATCAATCAATATAGATGAAGAAACATAAGATTTAATCTATTGATTTCCTTTCTTCTCTATTTGTGGATCTATCTAATTCGGTCGTCTTTTTTCTTTTTCGTGGGTTGCCCTAAAAGATGAATTAAAGGGTCTATATATAGGTTAGAAACCATTGGAAGAAGATAAGAATAAAAAACTAACCATTTCTGGAATTTTTCAGGACGGCGATCCGGATCGGACTTCGGCGATCCGGATTGCAGTAGCGAGACAAACAGTTTCCAGAAAAACCAAGGTTCGGGATCCGGATCGAAGTGCCTGATCCGGATCGTTCATACAGTTTCACCAAACACCAACGTTTGGGATCCGGATTGCAAAGCCTGATCCGGATCGTTCATAAAACATGGTAAAACTAGTGTTCGGGATCCGGCTCAAGGGAGGCTACGATCTGGATTGAACTGATGTATGAACGAACACCCTTCGGGATCCGGATTGGAAAGTCTGATCCGGATCCTGAACATGTCCCATGTCCAGTTTTTGATTTTTATGCAATAAGAAATTCATCCAAGTGTTTCTACACTATAAGAAGTATTCGGATCACCAAAAATAATTAGTTAAACATACCTGATCCTTTTGAATTCTTCTTTCTTGAGATTGAGTTAAATGATCCAACTTTCTTTATCTTCAATCTTCAAGACTTAACCGAATTCACGAAATACGCCAACTCAAATTCCGTAACAATCTCCCCCTTTGGCGGTTTCGTGACAAAACATAAATCCACTCAAGAAAATTCAAAAAGATATTTTTGTTGCTATCACCATACAACAAAAATTTACAATGGAGATCCAAAATAGATACATGAGTTAAACTCCTAAAACAGACTCTAGACTTAGACATCTGTACTCTCTGCAAAAGAAATCATTCTTGACAAAAGAAATCGTTAGATACCTCAAGAATTTTATATCATTCAAAAACCACATACAGAGATGAAGTTTATGCTCATTTACTTACCATGACATTTATACATTCAGATATGTAATTTGATCATAGTTAAAAACCAACATATCTCCTATGCAATCAAAATCCAAATGTCACAAAAATTGTTAGTGAACATCAACTTGTTAGTTATATTACATGCCCAAATAGTTAGCAAATAGTTAGTCGAGGCATGCAAGCAATCACAAAAGAAAACCAAAAGTTGAAGTTCTACTTACCTTACTTACCTTCATAGTTCAACTGGACAATCAAGATTGTTCAAACTGTTCTAATACTCTCTCCCCCTTTTTGTCACAAAGTTAGCCAAAAATTACCAAAAAGGAGAGCAAAGTTAACAAGTTCAAGAACCAAAAGTTTGAGAATTAAAACTAAAAACTAAAACTTAAAACCTGCACAAGAAAACGATTAAAGATCTGCACAAGAAAAAGAATTAAAAAGGAAGAGAATTACTCAGAATCATCCGAACTGATGCAGCCGAGTATTTGGAAGATTTTCTTTAAACGTTTGTTCATGGATGACTGGTTCTTGTTGACCTTTTTTATTTCTTCCTTTACTTCAATCAGTTCATTTGAAATGCGTTCTTGCTCGTTGGAGAGCCTTTGCTGTTCTCTATAAATGGAGGTAACCGACGCATCATCATCGGATGTCGATGGAGGTGCTTGTTGTGCTGTAGGTGCGGGTTGGACTGGAGGTGTTGCTGGAGCAGAGGTTGTTGCTTGTTGTTGTGTTCTTCGTCGGTGAGGAGGTGATGGGGGCTCATCTTGCTTTGTTGAGAGAGACTTGACAATAGTTGTTTCATTGATCGTTCCTAGACTGTGCATGTAGGAACTCGCACTTGTGTCAGCTTTAAATTTTCGAAGAATGCGCATAATGATCATTGGATAAGGTAGTCTCTCTGAAGGGTGAGCATGTTCCACATAGCGTGCCATCCTCGACCAGATGATGTAAGGAATATTTAAGTTTGCTCCCATTGCTGCTGTGGGGTTGCCAAGAAGATAGAGGAATAACATCCTATCCCACCGAAGAACCTTTGTATTCATGTTTGGAAGGACGTTATAACAGATAATGAAGTTCAAAAAGCAATACTCTGGTCGAAGTTCTTTTGAAAAGACGGAGTTTCCTGCCGACAGAGTATCTGGAACACAGATTCCATCAACTACCACTCTCCAGGAGTTGGTGGTGTAGGTTTGACACTTCATATAATGAGCCCCATCAGCTCTGGCCGTCATTCCCAACGCCTCTCCAATCAGTTGAGGGGTTACTTTGATCTTAACATTCTTGACCAATGTTTGGAATTCTCGACGTCCGCTCTCCTGATCAACTAAATAGCAGGCATTTTGATAAAACATTCTTACTGAGTGAAGACAATACCCAGTGGTCTCGGGGAAGTTGCAGATGGGAGCAAGACCTGTCCGGTCATACAGAGTCCCAAAAAGTGAAGATCGTTCCTTCAAGGCTTTGACATTAACATGTCTTTCGCCAATGCATTCCATGTTCTCAAAATCCTTTATCCTAGCGGAGCTGATAAAGTCTTGTGGAGGAGGCTGGCTAGCAACTGGTTGCTCAATGGAAATTCCTCGAGCACTCTCTCTCTTGCGAGCAACACTTTTTCTTCTTGTTTTCACAGAAGGTTCTTCCATTGGAGCTTTGCCCTTTTCAGCAGCAGTAGGCGGAGCCTTTGATGTTTCTGCAGGCGCTTTTCCCTTCGAGGCAGTGGGTGCAGTTGCTTCAACTTGCAACTCATCCCAATCGATGGATTCTGTCTCAGATTCCGTATCGGAATCATCTTTAGTTTTCTTCGCCTTCTTAGCCCTCTTGGGCTTGATAGTGTCTCTAGTATGTACCATAGTAGCCAGAAGAAGAATGATCCAGGTGATCACCATTGCTACTAGTTGCTTGTGAGAAAGGAAATCCTGTGAGCAACAAGTCAAGAACACGAAAAAATTGTTAATTTTCAAAAATTTGAAAAATTGTACCCAAACAATCATTATCGTGTAGAGAGACTAAGAATCAAAATTAGTTTTGCAAAAGGAATTTTAAAAATAGATCAATCGCATGATTTTGGAAAATTCCCATTATATGCCCTAAAACCGAGATTTTTGAAATCAAAGGCCAAAAATCCGTTTATCATTAGAATACCTAGCATATAATCAAAACTAATCTACCCAGAGTTCTTATTTCAAAAGAAATTTGATCAAAAACCATCCATAAACGAGAAAGATACGGAAATTCATCACGTTTTTTTAGGAAGAATATGAAAAACTGTGAAATACCGAGATTTTGATCAATAAAACTTACTTGGAATCGAAGAACTTGAGTTTGAAAGCTTCCAAGATGGATGTATTCTAGAGAGAGAAGCTCTGGAGACTTTAGAACAAAAGATTGAGGTAAAAGAAATCAAAACCCTTTTGTTCTATATAAAACCCTAGTCGCGATCCGGATCAGTTCGTGATTACGATTCGGATCGGCTACCCGTAGAGAATACCTGCGTTCGGGATCCGGATCGGCTTGTCCAATCCGGATCAGCTCTAACTTTTTCTTCAGAAAAATTCAGAAAAATTCTAGAAAATTCAGAAAAAGATTGTAAGCACTTTTGTGTATCAACTTTAAATGAAAATCATCGTTTCATACAACAAAAAATAGATTATGTCAAATGTATCAATAACATCCAACAAATGAAACGAAAATTTATAAAAATTAAATCCCTTAAAGTTGAACAACTTCAATTACATCTAACTTGATCTTATGAGTAATGCCTTTATCAATCATCAATTTGGTAAGAAAATGAAATACAAAGATCAATAGATGTCTAAAATCCCAGATAAGTTAGATAATATACTAGTCAATTTATTGAAGAGAGTGGCTCTTTGAGCATCTTTCATTAAAAATCCCACCTTATACCAACCTTGAAATTTTGACAGAGTCAAGTATTTCAACATGCATTTTACTTAATCAAACTTGAAAAACCTTGCTTGGTATACATGTGGTAGCTGCACACAGTACTCGGACGACCGAGGTGGTAGCTCTTCCTCCATGTGGTGGTAGTTTTCACACTCCTCATGGGAATGTAACTCTTTCCACATCTTTTGAGCATAACACTTTTTCTTTGACTCCCCCCCCAATTGGCTATCAATTATTTAAGATATAAGTATTCAGCCAAATATTGATCTCGATTTCATACTCGACTAAACAGTCAAATAAGATAAAAACTATACCAAGAGATCATCGAGAGAGAAATTGGCTTTGATCAAAACAAAGATGATTTAATTCACATAAATGATCATTGCACCAAATGAATTATTATGATATCCAAAGCATAATAAATTTCTAAGCATATAAAAGGATGCAGTTAAAGTCAATAAAAAACTAATGCTCAATTAATGTTCCTATGTCCTAAGTATAGATAATGAACAAAAACACAAAAACAAAACCTAACCCTAAACCAAAGTTTCAAAAAGAGGTTATTCAAGGAAAGCATTCCAATTGCTTTACGCAAATGAATAAAACGTTTTGATCCAAAGATTTTGTTAAAAAAGTCAGCTAATTGATCTTCAGTTGAAATGTAGGAAATTTGAAGAATTTTGATTCAACTAGCTCTCTAAGAAAATGATATCTAAGTTCAATGTGTTTTGTTCTAGAGTGCCACAGGGTTTTTTGAAATGTTTATAGCACTAGTGTTGTCACATTAAACAGTTACCGAAGTTGCTGAAATCCGGAAGTCGCTCAACACGCTTTTCATCCAAATGAGTTGAGTTGAACACTTCCGCTGAATGTATTCCGCTTCGGCAGTCGAGAGTGCATGCAGTTTTGCTTTTACTATGCCATGCAACAAGGCAATGGCCAAGATAAAAGCATGCACCACTCGTGCTTTCCGATCATCCACAGATCCTGCCCAATCGGCATCTGAGTACCAATAATATCTCGACTTGTTTCCATAGGATACCAAATTCCGAAATTAATGTTCCTTTGATGTACCGGATGATCCGTTTCACCGCTTCAGGTGAACCTCCTTTGGTGCTGATTGATATCTCGCGCAAATCCAACACTAAAGGATATATCCGGCGACTAGCCGTGAGGTAAAGTAGACTTCCAATCATACGGCGATAAAGTTTCTCGTCTACATTCTCACTAAGAGATTCACTTCTAATCCCTTATTGCTAGTTCCCAAGGAGTAGGAAAATCTTTAGAATCTTT
>CM055066.1:10315967-10403339 GCA_029204045.2 Tillandsia leiboldiana
GAGGAGACTCTTGCCCGATTTTCGGTGAATCTGCTATATGCGGCGGTCCTTGGGCCAACTCGCCGGGGAAGAGGTTTTCAAGCAAATTTTGTATGCACACCTTAACGCTACTTTTGTGTACCGTTGTCCAATAAAAAAGCAAAACCTCCAGGCGTGACACAACTACAATGCTTCAAATGTCGAGGCTACGGCCACATTGCAACGAGTGTCCCAACAAGTATCCGGCAAAGAAGAAGGCGATGCAAGTCGTCACTTGGGATGACAACTCAACGTCAAATGAGTCGTCTTCAAGTGATGAAGAAAAGAGCTCCACGGCATTCCACGCGTCCACATCTTCACCCTTCATGTGCTTTATGGCAAGTACGTCCGAGTCATTGTCCAACTCCACTGTTGAAAAGAATGCAACGGACAACGAATCGGATGATTCGGAAGGTGAAGATTTTGCTCTAGCCTACCACAGACTTTTGGGATTCAAAAAACCGGCTAAGCAAAACAAGGGGTTTGAGAGGGAGATTGCAGGATCTCGAAGAAGAAGTAAAAAGGGTAACTTCTCTCTCGACCGATCTTGAAGTGGAAAGGGATAATCTGATAAAAGCAAATGTTTCCCTTCAAGAGTCCAATGAGCAACTCGAAAGAATTTATAGAATATGGTGAACAAAGCGAATTACTTCTTGAAGCTCTACGGCGAGGCCCGACGAAAAATTGGAAATGACAGAGACCATTTTCCAACTCAAGGATGACTTACAGCAATTTCTTCTGGAAGGAGTAAGTTGGATAAACTTCTTGGTCTTGGTCAAACAAACAAGTTCGGCCTCGGTACAATCGAACTGAAGACAATTTTAGTTCGGTGGGACAGTTTTGTGCCTCAGTCGGTATCTCCTCCTCCGACACCGGAATTACGACAACAACGACAACAAGCCTACTTCATCCTCTTCGGAATCGTCAAGCACAAAGGTATGTTTTCGTTGTAATTTTGCAGGGCACATTGAAAGAAATTGCAAGATTGGAGCTCAAAGATCAAATCAACCACATCTTGCAACTGCTACCAATAAGTTCACTCCCCGGAATTCAAAGAAGGATTTTTCAAAAGAAAAGAACATTGGTAGTACTTCAAACAAGACGATGACAAAAGAAAAAGATCAATCATACAAGACGTCTTCATCAAGGAAAATTTCTCAACCATTGCCAACATACTACTCCAAAACTCAAAAGGTTTGGGTATGCAAAGGTGAAATCCCTCCTTGTCTTTAATCGTTCTACGATTAAATGTTGTGTAGTTTGTAGACTATTTTTCTTTCTTTTTTGGCCAACCCGTCAACCATCTTTGGGAGGTAAATGGTATATTTTCTTATGGTTGATGATTTTCTCTCGTATTCTTGGGTAGCATTTTTAAAGAGAAAGAATACTTTTGATCTTTTCACGAGATTTGCCATCGTATTATGATGAAAAGAATGAAAAGATCATTCGTGTTAGAAGTGATAGAGGTGGAGAATTCATAAATTAAATTCATTGACTTTTGCACTTCAAACGGTATTAAGCATGAATTCTCTGCACCCTATACACCTCAACAGAATGGTGTTGTCGAGCGCAAAAACAGGGTTGTTCAAGAGATGGCACGTGTTATGCTTCATAGCCGAATTTACCGCTACATTTTTGGGCTGAAGCTGTGACACCGCTGTCTATGTCATTAATCGAGTTTATTTGCGCCCGGGAACGTTAATACACCATATGAACTATGGTGCTGGTAGAAAACCCAACATCAAATATTTTCGCATCTTCGGGAGTCGGTGTTACATTTTACGTGACCGTGAAAATCTTGGAAAGTTTGACTCTCGAAGTGACGAAGGGATATTCTTGGGGTATTCTACAAATAGTAGAGCATATCGAGTATTTAACTTGGAATCTAAGACGATCGTAGAATCTATAAATGTTAAAGTAGATGAAGCTCTTCACTTTGGATCTGGAAAATCTACCCTCGATATCTCTCTAGATGATGATTCACCTGCCATTGCATCTTCTCATAATAATACTTCCAATATTAATGATGCATCTAATGGTTCTTCAAGTTTATCTGATGTGCAGGAATCATCTCATATACCTCCGAGTACTTCCGTTTCAACAAACGCTACGAATCTCCAAGGATCATCCGGAATCGAATATTATTGGAGATCCTAAGAAGGAGTTAGAACTCGGAGGTAGTTGGTTTGTGGATTCGCTTGCTACGTATCTTTAATCGAACCAAAGAACATAGATGAAGCTCTTCAGGATGACTACTGGATTAAAGCAATGCAGGAAGAGCTCCATCAATTTGAGCGAAACAAAGTCTGGGAATTAACGAAGCCTCCAAAGCAACATAATGTGATAGGTACCAAATGGATTTTCAAGAACAAGAAAAATGAGGATGGTACTATCATCAGGAACAAGGCCACGATTAGTTGCTCAAGGCTACTCTCAGTAGACGGTATAGACTTTGATGAAACATTCGCCCCTGTAGCTAGACTCGAGTCCATTCGTATACTATTTGCTATTGCTTGTCATTTTAAAATCAAATTATTTCAAATGGACGTTAAGAGCGCGTTTCTAACTGGGTTTTTAAATGAGGAAGTTTATGTGGCTCAACCGAAAGGTTTTGTAGACCATAAACAACCTAACCATGTTTTTCGTTTGAAAAGGCTCTTTACGGTCTGAAACAAGCACCGCGAGCATGGTACGAAAGGTTGACAAAGCACCTTTTGGAGAAGGGCTATACTCGAGGGGAAGCTGACAGGACTCTCTTTGTGAAGCATATCAAAGCAATTTCATTGTAGCACAAATCTATGTCGATGACATTGTATTTGGCGCAACAAGAGATAATGATGCTTCTAATTCGCGGAGACCATGGAAAGCGAATTTGAGATGTCCATGATGGGCGAATTGACTTATTTCCTTGGATTGCAAATTAAACAAAATGATGAAGGTATTCACTTGAGTCAATCCAAGTATGCAATGGAGTTGGTTAAAAAGTTTGACTTAGAAAATTCGAAGGATTTTCCGACTCCAATGGGAACTAGCCACAAGGGACTTGGAAGTGAATCACAAAGTGAGAATGTAGACGAGAAACTGTATCGAAGTATGATTGGAAGTCTACTTTACCTCACGGCTAGTCGCCCGGATATATCCTTTAGTGTTGGGATTTGTGCGAGATATCAATCAGCACCAAAGGAGGTTCACCTGAAAGCGGTGAAAAGGATCATCCGGTACATCAAAGGATCAATTAATTTCGGAATTTGGTATCCTATGGGAACTAGTTTGGATATTGTTGGATACTCAGATGCGATTGGGCAGGATCAGTGGATGATCGGAAAAGCACGAGTGGTGCATGCTTCTATCTTGGCCATTGCCTTGTTGCATGGCACAGTAAAAAGCAGAATTGCATAGCACTCTCGACTGCCGAAGCGGAATACATTTCAGCGGGTAGTTGTTCAACCCAACTCCTTTGGATGAAAAAGTGTGTTGAGCGACTTCCGGATTCAGCATCTTCGGTAACAATTCTTTGTGACAACACAAGTGCAAGTAACAGTTCTACAAAACCCTGTGTTGCACTCTAGAACAAAACATATTGAACTTAGATATCATTTTCTTAGAGAGCTAGTTGAATCAAATACTCTTCAACTTTCATATATTTCAACTGAGGATCAATTAGCTGACATTTTAACAAAACCTTGGATCAAAAACGTTTTATTCATTTGCGAAAAGCATTGGAATGCTTTCCTTGAAATAAACCTCTTTTTGAAACCTTTGCTTAGGATAGGTTTTGTTTTTGTTTGTTCATTATCTATGTTGTACATAGGACATTAATTGAGCATAAATCATAATTGACTTTAATTGCATCTTTTCGCACATTTAGAAATTTATTATGCTTTTGCCATCATAATATTTCACTGTTGCAATGATCATTTATGTTAATTAAATCATCTTCTAAGTGATCAAAGTCAATTTCTCTCTCAATGATCTCTTGGTATAGTCATTATCTTATTTGACTGCTTAGTCGAGTATGAAATCGAGATCAATTTTTGGTTGAATACTTTATATCTTAAATAATTGATAGCCAATTGAGGGGGAGTCAAAGAAATGTAAAATGCTCAAAAGATGTGGAAAGAGTTACATCCCAATGAGGAGTGTGAAAACTACCACCACATGGAGGAAAGAGCTGCCACCCTCGGTCGTCCGAGTATGTGTGCAGCTACCACAGTATACCAAGCATGGTTGTTCAATTTTTGATTAAGTAAATGCATGTTGAAATACTTGACTTCGTCAAATTTCAAGGTTGGTATAAGGTGGGATTTTAAAGAAAGATGCTCAAAGAGCCACTCTCTTCAACAGATTGTCTAGATAAATTATCTACCACTATTTGGGATTTCAAACATCTATTGATCTTTGTATTTCATTTTCTTACCGAACTGATGATTTGATAAAGGCATTACTCATAGATCAAGTTAGATGTAATTGAAGGTGTTCAACTTTAAGGGATTTAATTTTTGTAAATTCTCGTTTCATTTTTGGATATTATTGATAGATCTGGCATAATCTAATTCTTGTGGTATGAAACGATGATTTTTGTTTAAAGTTGATACACAATTGTGCTTACATACTTTTTCTGGATCTTATGAAATTTTTTCTAAATTTTCTGAAGAAAAAGTTGGAGCCGGTCCGGATCGGGCAAGCTGATCCGGATCCCGAACGCAGGCTTCTTCCTGCGGCTGGCCGATCCGGATCGAAATCTCGATCCGATCCGGATCACGGCTAGGGTTTTAATAAGAAACAAGAGGGTTTTGATTTCTTTTACCTTAATCTTTTGTTCTCAAGTCTCTAGAGCCTCTCTCTCTAGAACTATTGCACCTTGGAGCTTTCCAAACTCAAGTTCTTCGAATACAAGTAAGTTTATGATCAAAATCCCGTTTTTCACAATTTTTCTCTATTTTCTTCAAAACGTGATGAGATTTTTCTATCTTTTTCGTTTTTGAATGGTTTTGGTCAAATTTCTTTTGAAATAAGGACTCTGGGTAGATTAGTTTTGATTATATGCTAGGTATTCCTCCCGATTAACGGATTTTAGGCTTCGATTTCTAAAAATTTCGGTTTTAGGGGCATATAATAAGGGATTTTCGAAAATCATGCAATTGATCTATTTTAAAAGTCCTTTTGCAAACTAATTTTGATTCTTAGTCTCTCTACATGATTATGATTGTTTGGGTACAATTTTTCAATCTTTGAAATTAATAATTTATCATGTGTTCTTGAGTTATTGTTCACAAGATTTAAATCTATTAAGCACTTGCACCAATGGCGTTCGCCTGGATAATCTTCCTTTTGGTAGCAATGGTAGACCTAGTGCGTCTTCTATAAAAAGAGAACAAGATGACTCAAATCAAGAAGAGACAAAGAAAGTTTGTCAAAATGATTCAGAATCAGATGAAGAAGACTGGGAAGAGATTGTGAACAAGCACAAAAAGCTATTGACAAAGAAGATAGGTTGTATTTGAAGAACAAGAAGCTGATGAAATCTTCCTCAACAACCAAGCAGTACACTAGGCGAAAGAAATTCGAGGGGAACTGGAATTCAGATTGATAACCCCTCGCCAGAGCTCGCTCTCTCCCTAGAGAATCTCCATGGACTGAAGGTCAAGATGCACCGTCTGGATCTATACTACATCCTTCAACGTCCTGGAGACACACGGCAAAAGCGAATGTATGGTCCTCAATTCGACAAGACAACGAAGATCGTCTGCTGAACAAGACAGTGTATCTACAAATCTTCAACAGATTATCTCTGAGCAACATAAGATGAAAAGAAAGTGCTCCAAAATGTCAAAAATGCTTCAAGCAATTTTGAAGAAGTTGGATTGTACCAATCCCACTAGTTCTGATTCAGACTGACTTAACTTTCTTTCTAATCGTTTGTGCAGGATTTCAGTTCTTAGTTTTCATGTTATGTTTTACTTTGCTTTAATTTTAGTTCTCAGGTTTTCTTGATTTTGAACTTCTTAACTCTCCTTAAAATTTTTGTAATTTTGGCTTTGTTTGTGACAAAAGGGGGAGAGAGTTTAGAGAGAACTTGAACAATGATTGAACAATGATGATGTGAATGTGTGAACATCAAGGTAAGTATCACTTCAACTTTGACTTTGGTGAAGGGTAAGTATCACAACTTTGGTTTTTATCTTCTGATTTGTTGCATGTTCCTACTAACTATTCGACTAACTATTTGGACATGTATTATTACTAACAAGTTGTTTGATTACTAACAAAGCAAAGTTATGACATTTGGAATTTTATTGCTTAGAAGATATGTCAATGTTTGATTGTGATCTTATTACATATCTGAATCACTCAATGTCATGGTGAGCATAAACTCTATCTCTGTTAGGTTTTGAATGCTAAATATTCTTGAGGTATCTAACGATCTCTTTTGTCAAGAATGATTTCTTTGTGCAGAGAGTACAGATGTCTAAGTCTAGAGTCTGTTTTAGGAGTTTATATCTCATGTTTTAAATTTTTGGATCTCCATTGTAAATTTTTGTTGTATGGTGATAGCAACAAAAATATCTTTTTGAATTTTCTTTAGTGGATCTGTGTTTTGTCACGAAACGGCCAAAGGGGGAGATTGTTACGGAATTTGAGTTGGCGTAGTTTCGTGAAAGGTTCAAGTCTTGAAGATTGAAGGTGAAGAAAGTTGGATCATTTAACTCAATCTCAAGAAAGAAGAATTCAAAAGGATCAGGTATGTTTAACTAAAGTTTTTTGGTGATCCGAATACTTCTTGTAGTGTAGAAACACCTGGAAGAATTTTTAACTGCATAAAAATCAAAAACTGGTGTTCGGACATGTTCAGGATCCGGATCAGAGCCAGCAGTCCGGATCCCGAAGGTTGTTGTTTCATACATTACTTCAATCCGGATCGCAGCATCTCACAATCCGGATCCCGAACGTTGAGTTTTCTGAATTGTATGAACGATCCGGATCAGGCATTCCGATCTGGATCCCGAACGATTGTTTTTCTAGAAACCGTCTTTCTTGCTACTGCAATCCGGATCGCCCAAATCCGATCCGGATCGCCGTCCGTTAAAATTCCAGAAATGTTAGGTTTTTGATTCTTATCTCCTTCCAAATGTTTCTAACCTATAAATAGACCCTATGACTCTTTTTCTAGGGTTAAGCGAAAAAGCAAAGAAGCCGATAATCCAAAAAGCCGTCATCTTTTATACGGCCTAAGATCCACATATAGAGAAGAAAGGAAATCATTAGATAATACTCTATGTTTCTTCATCTATATTGATTAGTTTGATTCTAGGTTTTCATACTCACATCTTGAGTTGAATCAAACTAATGAATACTTAGATGGTATTTCCGATCTATCTTTGATCTAAGTATTCGGCGGATCATCACCACCCAAAAAACAACGATTTACCCCAAAATCGGCGCGTGGATTCGCGTGTCCTTGTGGATTCAAGGTTCAACCGCTCTCGTGGATTCGGAGCGAGGCACATTCGTGGATTCGAAGGGTGCTACTGGGTGAAGACCGTGGATTCGGTCGGACGTCGTGGATTCGACGTTGGACGCCGTGGATTCGGCGTTGGGTGAAGACCGTGGATTCGGTCGGACGTCGTGGATTCGACGTTGGACGCCGTGGATTCGGCGTTGGGCGCAGATCGTGGATTCGAGAAGCGTCGTGGAGCGAGCGGAGAAGATCCTCTAGGAGCGTATGGAAAAGGTTGAGTCGTAAGTGTGTACGGTAAATCACCTTGTACGTGTTTTAATTCTAGTGGATTTCGCCGTGTTATCGGTCCCGTGGTTTTTTACTCCGGTTTGGAGTTTTCCACGTAAAAATCTTGCGTGTTATTTTTATTTCCGCATTGGGTTTTTTATCGCAACGATTTTTGAGTGTTTATACGTTTACACCTATTCACCCCCTTCTAGGTGTTTTTTCCCCTATTTAGATCTATATTACATATAACCCAACACACAATACCAACAGCAACCTGTACCTCAAGTGCATGTGGTAACGACTCTACCTCTAGTCCGTGCAGGAACGCAACATGCCCTAACTCCGACTGCTGGGATGAAATCTCACCTGCGACATCTCAATCCACTACCGTGGCGCCCTCCAACCGGGCGGCACAGATACATCCGCTCGATGCAAGTGGTCGTCACTCAGTCTGCCAAAGTATACCTTGACCGATAACAAAGGGAGCACGACCACTGTCCCTGCTCACACTGAGGCGACGAATGTGGTCTTTCGCAGACAGCCAAACCACGCTACCGCTGCGCCACTCTGATGAAGAGGCTATTGCTGCTATCGGGGTCCACCCGACCTCTGACGTCTCAGAGCTCCACTATACCGGGGAAAATCAGGAGTGCCACTGCCGGCCAATCTGTCCTCCATCATCTGGCATCAAGCGCCTCTATCCAGAACTCGCCTCTGGCAGCAGATCCCCATCCAAAAGGACTGCAGCGCCAGCTCCATACTCACTGCCTCCACTATCGAAGTACCCCAAGATCCAAAAACTCCAAAAGAGGGACCGAGTAAACGGAAGGGTATCCTGGCACAATCCACTCTCAGTCACAGATATCCTATGCGCCTCGTCCCTCAACTCATAAAGCGCGCAGTTCGACAACTGCGTAAACCCCTTTGACACAGGGAGGCTCTCAAGTAGTCTTTCCATCACCACCAACCACGATTCTACCCCAAGAGGCTCCAAACTTAATCATATGAATCGGGGTGGTTCACCTGCCGAAACTGGCTCATCTAATCATTGGTGTCCCATAGCTCATCAGCTGTCAACTATCCACCCTGCCTCCGCGCCTCGGCACTAAACATTGGCACGAGGGGCTACTCACTCCATCGGTACCACAGAAATCCCCGCCCCTGAGGATACTGCAACCGGGTGGTCTCAGAAGGAAGCACTGTCGAGCTGCCCGCTGCTCCGACAACTGTGTCACTAAAACCAGATGCTCGCTCACTCTGCCGCTGATAAGCCTCAGACAATCCTGTCATCTGGGTCCGGAGTTCTCTGACTCCAATCTGGTATCCGGCCTGAAACAACTAGCTCAGACCCAATTGCTGCACCAAAGTGCACCCGGGTCAGGGTCCAACGTCGGGGAGACACTGCTCGCCACGACAAACCGCAAATCAGCACACCCCAAACACTCGACCCAATCTAGCGAAAGTCAAAGACGTCCCTCTATTTCTGTAACCTTATGTTGTCTGCAGCCAACATAACTGTCCCACAGAAATAGAATATGTCGATCCCTCTTCACTCACAGGAAGAGTCAAACAAATAAATCGCCGACTTTCGCAAAATGTCGCGTCCCTCGCGCCCTCTCATCCTAGGGTCCGCCAAAAGCCTAGGGTTTCCTAAGTCCCAACTGACCTATCCCTAAGCTCTGATACCAACTAATCTGTCACGCCCCGGGTGTAAACCAGAACCCGGGGCCGTCTACAGATCCGCCGTGCACACAGTATTTCCCGTGTACACGGAGCGTCAACAACCTGCTCAGATAAGAAAGATATAATAAAAAAGCAATAAAAATAGAGCTGAACTAAAAACTAATACATCTCAGACTGAAGCTGGAAATAAAATACAACACATCTGTAATAATGATACATCTGTCTCTCCCAGCTCACCCAAAATAAATACAACCTGCTGGCAAAAGCCAGTCCCAAAAGTAAAAGTATAACCGTCTGAGAAAACATGGGTACACCAATAGTCCAGCTAACACGCTCATCCTGCCTCGAGATCTATCTACACAACCGTCATCTCTCCTCGACCCGCCACTGTAAGCCCAGTAGCACCCGCAGAAGACACTGCAAAACAAGGGAGAAGCAAAAGAGGAAAGAAGAATGGGGGTGAGAACTACTAGTAAACCAGTAGCCTCCCCTAGTGGGTAAAACCTCAAACTCTGACACGCCCACTAGGTCTACCAGAGGCAAAAGAAATAAAGGTGGTATGCAATGGGTATGACTACTGATGAGAAGCTACCACAAGTATGCCTCTAAATACTGAGCTAAAAGAATAGCTGAATGTATGCATCAAAATATAAATGCCTGCCTGAATAACCCAATACGACCACCAGTAGACACTGGTACTGCCTGCTCTGCCTGCCGCAACGGGTATGCCAGCCTATGCATAACACCGAAGCAAAGGAGTCTCAAGGACTCAAAGTCTGTCTGACGCACACTCCGGAGTGGCACTCGAGGGGAGCGACCCACACGAGTAAAGTAAGTAACCACAAGTAACCTGATGTAGCAGGACTGGATCGTGACTCAGATCAAGTGGGAAAAACCCTCCACAAAAGATAGCCCGATCCCCCTCTCCCAATCTGATGCAACAGTAAAACCCAGTCAACCACCCAAAGTTCGTGGTTGCCGCAATACCCTACCATAAAGCCCAGCATGTCCCAAAACCCAAGAACCTGACTACACTATCCCAAACCCCCTGCTCGCGCACGAGCAGCAAATACCCTAAGCCTCAAATGAAAGGAGAAAAGAATAATAAAAAGGTTTCTCCTATGTCAATTCCAGCATGATAGTGTAGCAGAAAAAGTTGGCCTATCTAGGTGACCATACAAGCATGCAAATGTCCCAAGATGATATAAAATAAAACAGGTGTCGATATCCTTTATAATGTTAGAGCATGGAGACAATAGTATGAGAATGGTAAATATGAGATAGCCTGTGCCTGCCTATGTCACATACTCAAAGCCCACAAATTATTAATTAGCCTTATCTTTTAAACATGATGTTTCTGCTCTACAATCATAACCCCCATTCGAGCAAGTTTTAACAATATCCGTTTTAATCTCAACTAAGCCTGCCATTGTCACTTTTAAAGTGCATTTAGCCTTTTAATCATAGAAGTTACTCAAATGCCTAGCAGGTAATCCAAAGCAAGGGATTCACAACAACACCCATAATCACAATCATGTCCCACATCCGACATCCGGTCAACCGCCTACTATCCGCGGTAGCCGCAATACCCCAGAAGCTAAAATCCAGGCCCCGGCTACACCATGTCAATCCCTGCTCAAACCCGAGCAACAAATAGCCGCCTGCCTAAGGAATAGGGGGAGAAGAAACAATAGGGTTTCTCCTAAATCAAGTCCCAACACATAGTGTAGCGATAAGAAATGGTCTGACTAGATATCCATAAAAGCAAGCCTATCTCCTCATGAAAGATAGAAGGGTGAGTAATGAATAGTGGTTCCACATGTGTATCAATTAATAGTTCCACCTGGGTATAATCATCATGCTAAATCATAATCCAACTGCACATGCCTATAATCTGCTAATCACCCTCACATAAACCATCCACCCCTGCCTGTCCAGAAGATTCTCAAGTGGAACCCTCCCACAAGACGTTTCATAATATCCCAACATGAAAATACCTCCCCCATGCACAGTTAAATGCCAATATGATGTCCATGTAAGCATGTACAAGTTCCAACCACTAACAAGTTCCTCTACAGTGTTTTCCACAGGATAGGCTCATAATTATTTTAGTTAAGCACGCATGTCCATTAGGTGACCATTCAGTATGTCCAACAGAGAGGATCTCTCTAATATTCCTAGTGGGTACATCAGAAAAGAGGGATATAACAACCACCCACCTGGAAAAGCGCAATCCATGTCTCGAAAGTGTCCTCACCCAATAAAAGATCATCCGTCGCGATAACTGCAAAAATGTACACAGGGGTGCCCAAATTACACACAATAATCCAAATTACCCGATGTCCCAAATCAGTCCCAAAAATGCACTGTTTTCACCTGCGAAATGAACTTAGAAAAATCTGAGAAAATAACTGCTACATTCGTCGCGTCGAGCCGGTCGAAGCGACTACTCGCACGCCAAAATCTGACACCTGTAGGCCAAGATACAAAATCGGCAAGGTGCACCACTCAAAAGAATTCTGTACCAAAAACTGTAGCACTGTTTACAGGGAAAAGGGATTTTTCACCTCCAATAAAAACTCAGAAAAATCCAATAAAAATACGAACATGTTCCACGTGATGTGTAGATGCAAAACGCTCTTGGAACGTCTCAATCCGATGCCCGGTTGCGGAGATATCGCCAAAATACCATGGTGCTGTCCAAATACTCCGCAAAAGAAAATGGGTCAAAGAGAAACTCGAAAAACTCCAAGAAAAGCTCGGAACTAGGAGGAACGGAAACATGATAGTTGAAGCCCTACCTGTCGTGAAGCAAACGGTGCAAAAATCACAGAAAAAGGAGCTCGGGGTAGGCCGGGGGAGCTCGTACACCAAAATGCGACGTAGAAGGACACCGAAGAAGAAACGTCGCGCCGCGCCGGTAAAATAGAAATCTCGAAATCCGTGCCGCCGAAAAATCCGAAGCTTGGTAGGTGCAAGTTCCTCTTCATGGAGAAGATTTCTCCTTCCCATCGAAATCTCCCTCCCAAGGTCCCTCGGATTGCATCAAAGAGCCAAAACCAGAAAAATCAATTCGGGAAATTACCTCTGTGTCCCACTGAACAGGAAACACCAAAATCCACCAATCATCGCACGCCACGTCGCCGCCGAACACCGCACAGCAAAACTGGCCAATGCGGTTGCGCCACGTGGCGCCGACCGCGCCTGCCCCGCGCACGTCACGCCACCTGCCCACCTGCCCCGCACAGTAACCCGACCAATGGGGAGGTGCCACGTGTCCAAGTCCCTGCTTGCTGCACCCGGTGCACGAGACCCTATGCACCGAACCAATAAAACTCTGCCACGTGTCCAAGCCCGGTGCACCATGCCCCGCGCCGCTCAGTAGACCACGACCTGTGAGCCGTCCAATGGGAAGCTGCCACGTGTCCTCCCTCCGGTGCACGCCTGCCGCGTGGACCGCGCACCTGCCCGCGCCCCTGTGCACCTGCCCGCGGCCCTGTGCGCCTGCCCGCGGCCGCGCGCCGCCTGCCCGAGCCTGCGCCGCCGCTGCCGGCCGCCGGCGATCGGCGGGAACACTGTTCCGGCGGTGAACAGTAAAAATTACTGTAGCAAGCTCCGAAAAATACAAGTAAATTGCCCATCTTGACCGTTTTCGCACGCTGATTCCAAATTCGGCATCCATTTTGCCAAATTCCAATCCTATAAATTACCGGAGGCTCCCGAAAAGGTATTTTAAATCCGAATTTCGCGCTGAGCCTAAATTTGACATCCATTCTGCGCGTAAACTACTCTAAACATCCGACGGGGTCCCCCGATTACCCACGTGATCCATTTTAAGCCCCGAGTCCATCACTTGTGTCCAAATTGGCGCACGAACACCGCCGACATGCCACGTAGGCTTCCAGAATCTTCTGGTCATACTGTAGAAGCCCTGCAAAGATCCGGGTCACCACATGCTTGGTCTTGGTCAAACAAACCGATTCGGCCTCGGATACAATCGAACTGAAAACAATTCTAGTTCGGTTGGGACAGTTTTTGTGCCCCAATCGGTAACTCCTCCTCCGACAACGGAAATCACTGTATACAACGACAACCACCTTACCTCACCCTCTTTGGGATCGTCAAGTTCAAAGGTATGTTTTCATTGTGGTTTTGCAGGGCACATTCGAAGAAATTGCAAGATGGGACCAAAACGATCAAATCAAGCACCTCTTGCAATAACTACCAAAAAGGTGATTCCCCGGAAATCAAAAGAAAATTTTTCAAAGGAAAAGACCCTTGGTAGTTCACATCACAAGACGATGTCAAGCAATGAATCAAACAAGACGCTCTCACCAAGGAGAATAACTTCAAGAACATTGTCGACGCAGTCCAAAAAGGTTTGGGTGCGCAAAGGTGAAATCTTCCCTTGCCTTGTTGTTCATACTTCTCTGCATGCTTATGACAACTCGTCTTGGTATCTGGATAGTGGATGTTCCCGTCACATGACCGGTGACAAAAACTATTTTCAAACTTTAGAGAAAATCTCCGGAGGACATGTTGTTTTCGGAGACGGTCGTTCCTCTAAAATTGTTGGAAAAGGAACAATCGCTATTCCAGAAGGCCCAGTTTTGAACAATGTCTTATTTGTTGAAGGCCTTAAGACTAACCTCATTAGTATAAGTCAACTTTGTGACAATGGTTTCTCAGTTAATTTTTCTTCTGTGGAATGTATTGTAACTGATAAGGACCATGTATTCTTTTTGAAAGGGGTTAGATCAGAAAATAATTACTATGTTGTTTCAAACAAAATTTCTGAAAAATGTTACCTAGTTTCTTTAGATAATGAAACTCTTTGGCATGAAAGACTAGGTCACATAAATTTTAAAGAACTAGCAAGGATTTCTAATAAAGACGTGGTTAAGGGGGTTCCTAAACTTTCTTTTAAAGATAACATTGTGTGTGGAGGTTGTCAAAAGGGAAAGCAATCAAGGGCTGCACACAAGAACTTGAACCACGTTGGTACCAACCGGCCCTTAGAATTACTGCACATGGACTTAATGGGGCCAACTCGTCAACCATCTTTGGGAGGTAAATAGTATATTTTTCTTTTGGTTGATGATTTCTCTAGATATTCATGGGTAACATTTTTAAAAGAGAAAGCGGATACTTTCGATTCTTTTCATGAGGTTTGTCATCGTATTATGATTGAAAGAAATGAAAAGATCATTCGTGTTCGAAGTGATAGAGGTGGAGAATTCATTAATTCTAAATTCATAGATTTTTGCACTTCCAATGGCATAAAACATGAATTCTCAGCACCCTATACACCTCAGCAGAATGGTGTTGTTGAGTGCAAAAACAGGGTTGTTCAAGAGATGGCGCGTGTGATGCTTCATAGCCGGAATCTCCCGTTACATTTTTGGGCGGAAGCCGTGAACACCGCTGTCTATGTAATTAATCGAGTGTATTTGCGCCCGGAAACTTTAAATACACCATATGAGCTGTGGTTTTGTAGAAAACCAAATATCAAATATTTTCGTATCTTTGGGAGTCGTTGTTTCATTTTACGTGACCGCGAGAATCTTGGAAAATTCGACTCTCGGAGTGACGAAGGGATTTTCATGGGTTATTCTACAAATAGCAGAGCATATCGGGTATTTAACTTGGAATCTAAAACGATGGTAGAATCTATAAATGTTAAAGTAGATGAAGCTTTCCATTTTGCATCTGATAAATCTACCCCTGATATGTCTCTTGATGATGATACTCCTGTAAATGCATCTTCTCGTAATAACTCTTTCGATAAAGTTGATGCATCTAATGGTTCTTCTAGCTTATCTGAAATGCAGGAATCATCACATGTACATCCGAGTACTCTGTTACCTCAAACGCTACGCATCTCCAAGGATCATCCGGAATCAAACATTATTGGAGACCCACAAGAAGGAGTCAGGACTCGGAGACAGTTGGTTTGTGGAGTCGCATGTTACGTCTCCATGATAGAACCAAAGAACGTCGATGAAGCTCTTCAGGATGACTACTGGATTGAAGCAATGCAGGAAGAGCTCCATTAGTTCGAACGAAACAAAGTCTGGGAATTAACGAAGCCACCGAAGCAACACAACGTGATTGGTACTAAATGGATTTTCAAGAACAAGAAAAACGAGGGTGGTACCATCATCAGGAACAAAGCACGCCTAGTTGCTCAGGGCTACTCACAAATTGAAGGTATAGACTTTGATGAGACATTCGCCCCGGTAGCTCGACTCGAGTCGATTAGAATTTTGTTCGCAATTGCTTGTCATTTTAAAATCAAACTCTTTCAAATGGACGTTAAGAGCGCGTTTTTAAATGGGTTTTTAAACGAGGAAGTTTATGTGGCTCAACCGAAAGGTTTTGTAGACTATAAACAACCTAACCATGTTTTTCGTTTGAAAATGGCTCTTTACGGCTTAAAACAAGCACCGCGAGCATGGTACGAAATGTTGGGTTATATGTAATAAGGATCTAAATAGGGGAAAAAACACCTAGAGGGGGGTGAATAGGTGTAAACGTATAAACACTCAAAAATCGTTGCGATAAAAACCCAATGCGGAAATAAAAATAATACGCAAGATTTTTACGTGGAAAACTCCATCACCGGAGTAAAAAACCACGGGACCGATTGTAGTGGCCCAGGTTTTCGTACTGTGTTTCCCGTGAATCCTGGGTGAGAAACATCTATTATTGGTGTATTAGGTCCACAGTGCATCAAAGGGATGCTACGGATGGACACAGTGTGGTAGTTACTGTTGGTTTGACCTTCGGAGGTAATTGCCGAATTTTAGAAAATGATTTGGGCCAATCGGAGGCCGTATTTGAATTCAGCGCAGAAAAACGCTTGAAAACGGCTATTTACTTATTTATTTTGGAGTCCGGATGCCCAAAAACGGACCCCCGAAAGTTTTCTGCGCAAATTGGTGCATGGGGGGAGCCGTGGACCATCCCGGGACACGTGGCAGCCTATTATTGGGCCGGCGCACCACTCTCGGTCCACGGAGTAGACCGCCGGTGCACGGTGGACCGGCGGGCCACGTGGCGGCACCCGATTGGCCCGGCGTAGTGCGCTCGGCGCGCGGGGCAGGCCGGGCAGGTGCGGCGCGTGCGCGGTGCACGGTGGACCGGGGCGCGCCACGTGGCGGCCCCGGATTGGTCGGCTCATGTGCGCATGGCGCACACAGAGCTGCCCGGGTGCGGCCGTACGCACGTGGGCGCACGTGGGCGCACGTGGGCGCGCGTGGGCGGCGGCGGCCGCCGACAACCATGTCGGGCGGGGGGCCACGTGTCGCCGCACCATTGGCGGGCGCGCCCACCGCGCCGCCAATCACGGGGGACACGTGGCGCTTCCCCGTTGGGCCGCACGGCTGCCGCCTGTTTGGCGGACACGTGTCGGGCCCTGGGGGCGGGTCGGACGGGCGAAGGGTGCGGCCGATCCGCTGTGCGAGCGGGGCGTGGGCCAGGCTGCACTGTGCGCGCCCGGAAATTGCTGGGCCGGGCCGCACTGTGCGCGCCCGAATTGGGCGGGCCGCACTGTTTGCCCCCGAATTCCAGGACATTTTGGGAATTAATCCATTTGTTTTGTTGGCCTATTTAAAGGCCTCCCCTCCCTTCTTTTTCTCGGTTTTTCGAGAGATAGAGAGGGAACCTGTGGGAGGGGCCTTAAGAGAAGTTTTTCATCTTCTTATTTTCTACCTCGTGGTGCATTCCCAGATTTTCTGGAAGTTCGACAGCGGCGATCCGGATTTTACAGTGTGCCCCGTTTTTCCCCAATCTCGGCCCGTTATCGTCGCATTTCTGTCCGAGGAGTCCCCTGCGCAGTACAGGAGACCTCTTTCGAGGATTTCTTCGCCGGTGTGTTCCTAAGAGGTAGGGCTTCGTTTTCCGTGTTGTTGGTTTCTCTGGATTCCGATTCCTTGGCACGATTCCTGAGGTGTTTTGACCCCCTCTTTTGCTGCTTGGGTTTTTGGACAGCGACGACTTCGACGAATTATTTCTCAGCGTAGGAATATCAGATCGAGGCGATTCAAGAGTCGATTTTGGGCTACTTTTCGCGAGGAACGCAACCGTGATTTTTCTGAGATTTTAGGAGCTCGGGACAGAGGTGAAATTCCTCGTTTTGCGTGCTGATTATAAAAACAGCAAATCTGTTTTGAGACTTGTAGTTCTTACACCGTATACACTTATGTGATGTTGTAGGATACTGTTTCAGCTGACGGTGTGCATAGAGGACAGTGGGTATTTTCTTGGGTATTGGGCACGCTTTTCGAGGTGGGTGGTTGTTGCTTACCTCATTACTGACTATCTCACTAGGAGTATTAGAGATTCCCGACTTTATACAGATAATCGGTACTTGTACTCATGAAATGCATAAGTAAACCCCACAAATAATATGACAGCTCATTTATGGTAAACTGGGACACTGTTGTTGGACATATGCTGTAAACTATCATCGCATGCTAAAGTATTATCATAAAACTATCTTTTCTAAATAAATATTTAAATACTTTCCTTCTGTTTTTAAATGCGAACCTTTGCATGCTTGTTTGGACATCTAAATGGACTACTATTTATTGCTACACTATCTTTGGGACTTGACTTAGGAGAAACCATGTTTCACTATTCTCCTTCGCATTTGGATATATGTTGCTCTGTTTGAGCAGGGTTTGGGATAGTGTAGTTGAGGCTTGAGTCTGGGACAGGTTTGACTCGATTATATATTGTGGGGTATTGTGGTAACCGCGGACATGAGGCGGTTAGCCAGATATTGTTTATGATATCAGATTGTGGACTTATAGGGTGTTGCGGCGACCGCGGACATTAGGCGGTTGACCGGATGTTCACTTATGCATCAGATTGGGTTTCAGATTTTCCTAGTGGATGGTGTTTCCCACTTGTTTATTACTATTGCGTCTGATTGGGGATCAGGGTTACTTTAGTGGATGGATATTTCCCACTTTGATCATAGTCATGATCCAGTCCTGCTATTGTGAGACATTGGTTACAGAGATGCTTGATACAGAGGTACTTTACTCGTGTGGGTCGCTCCCCTCGAGTGCCACTCCGGAGTAGGCTTTACACCGTGCCGAGCGCCGGGCACCTTGATGAGTTGCGATTGGTGACAGAGCAGGCAGTGCCAGTACTTCCTGGCCCTTTGATTGGGTTTCTTTGGGCAGTTAGATTTACAGTTGCATGCATATACCGTAACCTTTGGCACAGCATCTAGAGGCATAGTAGTGGTAGTTTCTCTTTTTTCCAGCAGTCTATATTGCATACCACTGTTCCTTCCTTTTTGCCTCTTTTAGTCCTAGTGGGTGTGTCAGCATTTGAGGTTTTACCCACTAGGGGAGGCTACTGGTTTATCTAGTAGTTCTCACCCCCATTGTTGTTTTCTGTCTTCTTCCCTTTGTTTTGCAGAGTCATCTGCGCGAGCTGCTGGGCCATCAGCGGCTGATCGAGGTAAGGGGATTGCGGACTAGCTAGATCATCGACCCCGACTGTGAGAGTAGCTGGACTTTTATTGCACCCCTTTTGTATCTCAGATTACAGTAGTTTACTTTTGGGACTGGTTTAGCCAGCTGTTTGTATTTTGGTTAGTGAGCTGGGAGTTTATTGTACTTTATTTCAGCTTGTATCTTATTTCCAGTCTGAGATTACTTATAGTTCTTTTAGTTCAGCTCTGTTTATGCTCTTCTATTGTATATCTTATATCTGAGCAGGTTACCAGCGCTTCGTGTACATGGAAAATTCTGTGTGCACGGCGGATCTGTTGGCGAGCCTGGGTTTTGGTCTACACCCGGGGCGTGACACCGATAACACGGCAGAAATCCACTAGAATTAAAACACGTACAAGGTGATTTACCGTACACACTTACGACTCAACCTTTTCCATACGCTCCTAGAGGATCTTCTCCGCTCGCTCCATGACGCTTCTCGAATCCACGATCTGCGCCCAACGCCGAATCCACGGCGTCCAACGTCGAATCCACGACGTCCGACCGAATCCACGGTCTTCACCCAATAGCACCCTTCGAATCCACGAACGTGCCTCGCTCCGAATCCACGAGAGCGGTTGAACCTTGAATCCACAAGGACACGCGAATCCACGCGCCGATTTTTGGGGTAAATCGTTGTTTTTGGTGGTGATGATCCGCCGAATACTTAGATCAAAGATAGATCGGAAATACCATCTAAGTATTCATTAGTTTGATTCAACTCAAGATGTGAGTATGAAAACCTAGAATCAAACTAATCAATATAGATGAAGAAACATAGAGTATTCTCTAATGATTTCCTTTCTTCTCTATATGTGGATCTAGAGCCGTATAAGATGATATATGAAAATGACGGCTATTTGGATTCCCCCTAGAAAAAGAGTCATTGGGTCTATTTATAGGTTAGAAACCCTAGGAAGGAGATAAGAATCAAAAACCTAACATTTCTGGAAATTTTACGGATGGCGATCCGGATCGGATTAGCTGTGATCCGGATCGTCGTAACGAGTCAGGCAATTCCAGAAAAACGAAGGTTCGGGATCCGGATCGAAGTGCTTGATCCGGATCGTTCATACAGTTCACCAAACATCAACGTTCGGGATCCGGATTGCGAAGCCTGATCCGGATCGTTCAAGGAAGATGGTAAACTCAGTGTTCGGGATCCGGATCAAGAGAGGCTACGATCCGGATTGAACTGGTGTATGAACGAACCACCTTCGGGATCCGGATCGAACAACCTGATCCGGATCCTGAACATGTCCCAAGTCCAGTTTTTGATTTTTATGCAATGAAAGATTCTTCCAAGTGTTTCTACACTACAAGAAGTATTCGGATCACACAAAATCTTTAGTAAAACATACCTGATCCTTTTGAATTCTTCTTTCTTGAGATTGAGTTAAATGATCCAACTTTCTTCACCTTCAATCTTCAAGACTTGAGACTTTCACGAAACTATGCCAACTTAAATTCCGTAACAATCTCCCCCTTTGGCGGTTTCGTGACAAAACACAGATCCACTAAAGAAAATTCAAAAAGATATTTTTGTTGCTATCACCATACAACAAAAATTTACAATGGAGATCCGAAAATTTAAAAACATGAGATAAACTCCTAAAACAGACTCTAGACTTAGACATCTGTACTCTCTGCACAAGGAAATCATTCTTGACAAAAAGAGATCGTTAGATACCTCAAGAATATTTAGCATACAAAAACTAGTACAGAGATAGAGTTTATCTGATCATCATGACATTTGAGAATTCAGATATGTAAGAGAATCATAGTCAAAAGCCAACATATCTTCTATGCAATTAAAAAAAAAATGTCATGTTAGTGAACATCAACTTGTTAGTTATATTACATGCCCAAATAGTTAGTCGAATAGTTAGTCGAGGCATGCATTCAAAACAAATGAAAACCAAAAGTTGAAGTTCTACTTACTTCGATGTTCACACATTCACATCATCATTGTTCAAGTTCCCTTGATTGTCACGCCCCGGGGGTTTGTTTTAGCGGAAACGATTCATAAAAGTCGAATATTTGACGTGTAAAATTTTTTTGTTTAAAAGAGAACCCCTCTTCCCCGGCACGTGCCCAGACCCGCCACACATACAGGATCACTCTGCAAAACGGACAGAGTCTCCCCTGTACGTGCACGGCGTAGCGTTCAGTACATGTTCCAACATACACAACCAATCAATCACAACAATTAGCATTCTAAACTAATAAAAGAAGAATATATGGCCGATCAATTTGGAAAGGATAAATCCACAGTTTTGAAAGAGCGCCTACCCGGCGCTTACGTTTTGAAAGCTAGTTTCGAAATCAGCATAAATCCACAAGGTTTGAAAACGGTGCCCACCCGACACCAAGTTTTTAAAAACGGTTTTCGCAATCTTTTCTTTGGCTTCTGCCTTCTTGATTTTCAAATGGCCAATAGAAATAAAAGGAAAAGTAACGCACAAGGGGCACTAAATGCAACCCGTACCGACATCCACGCCGACCCCACGAGGGTATCGCGAACCTCTCACATAACTACAATGCAATGAAAAGCGAGAATGAAAGAAGGAATACAGTCCAGGGTCCCCAGCGACCCAGCTGCTCCTGTCCCGTCCTCACCACCGCCTACCTCTCCCCCCGTCTGAACCCTGTCACGAAGTGGGATGTCAGTGACGCAAAAATAGTAGAGAAGGAGAATATAATAAAACAAACCGTGAAGACAACCGGAGCAACCACCCTCCCAAGGAGGAAAGGCAACCTGTACACCTGCATCCTGTAATACCCGGACACGTCGGACAACAAAACCGACGGTCCATACCGTACCTGCAGAAACCCGACCACGCCGGACAACTAAACCGACGGGTCGCACCGCTCGCACCTCGGCGTCTCAACCCCACCACTAATAAGGGGCCCCACTACGTCACCTCGTGGGTATACACGGGTCATAGACCACTTTTCCGGAAAAGCGCACCCTTTGCGGTGGCCAAACCGCGGGTGCGCGTGTGACAGCCTCGAGCCAAGTAACCATAACCATCATCATGTCAGCATCATAATATATATAACAAAAGTAAAACGGCAACATGTATGCTCAAAGTAAAACCGTAACATATGCGATCGAAAGTAACCCGCTATCATGTATAATCAAAAGGAAAACGACCGTCGGAAAACCGACGCTAAACATTATGACGAAACCCATTAACATGCATAAGCCATCACCCATCAATATTTAACCCCAGTATACTTAGAATTGACCCCGTCCAATATGATAGAGTTAGATGCTTGGACCAAGGAAATAAAACCCACCTGAATGAAGGCCGATCCCGAACTCCCGCCAGACTACCGGGAGGCTGGTGCTGAACTGCTGGGCCCTGAACAGAGACTGTAGTCAGAACTAGACTCACATATACCCGTCCCGACGACACGACAGTAACGGAGTGTTTATACGGGGCAATATTGCCGATTTACCGCACAGAATCTAACTCTCGATCAATGAGGACCTACTGAACTCTAACAAGATGCCTAGTAGGCGTGTAAACGCTGTCTAAGGACAGCCAGCAAGTCCGAATCGCACTTTAGTCCAAAATGTATTTTAATTTGCCTAAAGTTATTGCATTAATCCGATGTTTCGACTCGTTCTCAAAATCCGGGAGTCCAAAAGCTGCGCCGTAACTTTCAGCGCGTTTGTTACGACGAGACGGAGGCCGTGCTCACAATATTTGGGCCGAGACCAGGCCCATTTACAAGTTGGCCCAAAAACACAAGGGCTCCAAATTAGTAATGTTGCGACTTAATATATACTTGATCTGCAAGTGATCTAACTGGAGCATGGTATACAGTAGGGACTGAGGGTAATGGGGCTCACCTTGCGCGTGTCGGAGGCCGGCCGGAGAGCCGCCTGAGCAAGGTGGAGCAACCACCAAAGAATGAGCAAGGCTCGGCTTGGGCAAGTTGGGATCAAACCAGGCTCAGACCTGCAGCAAGGGTGAGCATCGGGTTACTTGGAGTCCCAGAAGGTCTCGGGTCCACGCGGGGTCGAGCCCCGGCGGCCGGAGGCGGCGGCGGCCGGAGATGAGCCCGGGGGGCTTAGCTCGGGTGCAAGCTTTAAGACCAAACTACAGGGGGTCTCTGGCCTCAAAATAAAATCATGGAGTTCTTATAATGGAGGTTTAGAGCCTACCTGTCGAGGTGGCCGGAGTCCGGAGCGCCGGGGATCGCCGGAGTCCAACTCGAGGCTCAAACGGGTGCAAATTCTGTGACGAGAAACCCGACGTTAAATCTTGCATGCAAGATGGTGGGGAAGTTCCTATGGGCCAGAGGAACTCACCTGGGCAGTTTTCCGGCGTCGGGGATCGTCGGCAAGCCGCGGCGGCGGAGCTCAGCCGAAGCTTCGTTGGCCGTTAATGGCGGTTTCCGGCGAGGTCGCTCCGGGCCGGTGCGAGATGGACCAAAATGTCTGTCCCAACTCCTCGATGCTCGGTGCAGTGGTGGCCGGCAACGTGAGGCCGCGGCGGCGCCGGACGGCGGTTGTCGGCCAAGGTTGAAGATGACCGGTTTCTAGGGCACAACCGATCGTGCCCGATCTTGATCTGATCGTGATCAGACTTCGGGGAGGTGTTGCAGTATCCCAGGGGAAGAAGATCAACGCTGCTGATCTTGAAATCGCCGGCCGGATGATGGCGGCGCGAAGAGCTCGGCCCAAAAACGATAATCCGGCGGTCAGGTTCTCTCGCCGGCAATCGGGATGACGGCGGCGGGCCGGCCTGCACCCGGAGGGTCGTCTCGACGTCAGGAATGTCATGGTCGGGCTCAAATGCCGAAAATAAAATGAAAGCTCCATGACTTACCTTGGCCGGAGTTTGGGAGGAGAAGGGTGCTTTCCGGCGGCGGCGCGCGGCAGCGAGGGACCTCGGGTTCACCTTGGCTCCGCTTCTGCTACGTCGAGGATTACTCCAGAGAGGGTTGGGTCCATCTAGAGATCCTGCGTGGATCTCGTTTTCTTCAACCCGAGAGGAGGAGGTAGCTTGCTTCCTTCTCCTCCGGCGGCTGGGGAGGCGGCGGCCGGTGCGGCTAGCTCCGTGGAGAGCGGCAGAGGAGAGGGGGCGGTTGCAGGTGCGGCTGGGGCTCGGGGGATCTAGGGTTTAGGGTGTAAGAACCCTAACCTAGCTATATGCGTATATATATATACACATATAGCCACAATTGCAACTTAGTCCCTCTCAGCAGCTTATATTCACACATAGGTCCTTCTCCAATTAGTGGCACGCAAACCGAGGCATGTTTTATTAGGGTTTCATGTGCAAAATCGCATTTTTCGACGCATTTCACGCTTTTCGAGAAGATCCGGTCGTCGAAACGAAAAATGGACTGCGCCATGGCGTCCGGCTCGACGAGACCTATCAGGTAGCGATCTCTGATTTTCGCGAAACTGCCCGGACAAAATCTCGGTCCATAATAACTGTGTCAAAATACAGTTTTTGCGCTTTTCGAGATTCCAGAGTCGTCACACAGAATTTTTGACTGCGCCATTGCGTTCAGAACATCGAAACCGTTCGAAATGACTACCTGGATCACTATATTCGGATTCCGAACAGTGAATTAGTCAATATTGTATTCGTCGGGGTCTCGAAAACCAAGGTTACTGTTCATCTACAGTAACTCACTTAAGTGCACTGTGCGCAGAGGACACTGTTACATTGGTCGCGAGATTCTCCCACTTCTTAGTTGAATTCTGGAACATCCGACCGTCAGATCGAAAAGTGCCGAATATGAATCTCGCTCAGTTCGACGAGACGATCACAACGGTCAACTCGGATTTCCAAGATCATGTCCGGATTGGAAAATAGCCTTTTTGTCTCGTAAATCGTGCAACTCGCACACTGGCAATTGACTAAACAAATCAACATAGGTCTTTTGAACCCGAAATCGACTACGATTCTGCTTTTAATCTATTTATTAAAAATAAAATATTTTGAGTCTTTACATCACTTACAACTTAAAAGAAGTTTCGTCCCCGAAACTTACAACTTAAAAAAAGTTTCATTCCCGGAGCTTACAGCCTGAAGTCATACTCTATGAAACTGCTCAAAAAGTTTAATCGAGGGCTACAAGTCAGTCGCAAGGTATCTACAACTCTAAGGCTACTAATTTAGACCCAATCTGATACTCCTCATTACAGGGCAGGGTATTTCCTCAGTTCTTTCGACCGTCCGTTGCCTGCAGCCAACGTGCTTACCAAAAGAACAGCGGAATACCAAAGGTTTGTCGCCAACAACAAGTTGGGGACGCAACTCCCACCAGAAGGTATATCACATACTTCCCAACACAATCTCAGTGCCAGAAACATAACCCTTATCAAGGATTACTACCGCCTCGTGGTCACAAACATCACCATGACTAACACATAGGCGAGTCCACGTCGATCCACAAAACCTGTGCAAAAGGTGGGGTCAATTTGCATCCGTCCCAAAACAGGGTTACCATCGGGCCCATAGGCCAACGAATTAAGACACGGGGACACTGAAGGGTCAGCAACTTGTTCAACCTCTAAGCAAACTGTGAGGCTAGTGCAATAATAGCAGTCATCTACTGCTATGCCATCAGCTGGACGATTACGAAGAGAACAGTGATTTAACCTTTAACCACCGTAACTGATCCGAGCACTCTGGCTCCATTGAAACATCAGCCCACAGTCGAAACCATGACCGCGGCTAACCCTGCACTAACAACGATCCCAAAAACCGGAGTGCGTACGACTAATAACCGAAACAACGAGACTCAACTGTGTGAAACACACCTGAGCTCCAAACCACTATGCCAATACCCTACGCTCTCTTGTGAACACAAGTCATCCTAGGGTTCATTCCTAACCAAATACCCAGGTATCGGATCGGAAAGGCGGAAATTTGTGCATCGGAAACTGTGCAATTCACGCACCGGTATGCAAATCGCTAAGGTTAGATCTGCTTTCTCGCCCGCGAGCACACTAGAATTTCTCGAGTGCTACATCACTCACACCTTAAAAGAAGTTTCATCCCCGAAACTTAGATACGCCAGGGATCCAATACATGGGGAAAGTGGCCAAACATGTCCGACTTGCGCTTCCCATTGGCCTTGCGCCCCTCGTGATCTGTACTGCTTCACAATCACAAACTCGCAACCCAAAACCTCAAGACTATGCCTTGGTCATGGGGAGCTGGCGACAAAACCCAAGAAGCACGGTCCTACTTCCGTCTTGGCACCCAAGGGGGTGCGACACTCTGATTAACCTCTACCGCTCGGTCCCAATCCATTGCCCTTCCAAGCACCATACACTGAGCCGAGCTGCATACCCCCAGGCCAACGATCACATTCCCAACTAGGAGTATTTAAGCTCTAGGTCCGCTCAACAAAAGGAAGAATCAAGCCCAAACGAACAAGATTCGCTAGTCCCAGTGGTCTCTTTTCTCGACCCCAGGGGGAATCCCAAGACCCCCACAACAACACTACTACACGCGCCCAAACAATACGACTACACAAACGCGACAACCGAGCTAAACCGAGAAACAAAACTTAACCCGTACTCACACACCCCACAAGTCGGTTCTAGACTCCGCTAGTATAGCACTTAACCAACTATCGAGAAAACGGGACATATACTTTTCCCCCCGCTCCCCCGATCACTCGCGTTCTACGCTTCTATGCCTTATTCAATTCATTCCGTCGTAGCTAAGTGTGGTATCTCCATCGATGTCGGACACTGACTCTGCGTCCCCGGCCGATGATCTAGTACGGGCCATGTCTGTCACACATCGCAAGAGTCAACTTCAGACTACCCTACTAACAACAACCATAAAGTGAGAGAAAGGACTCAACATTCCCCCCCCCCCTCCCTCGGTCACTCACGTTCTACAGTCCTATGCCCTACCCATTTCATTCATGTGTAGGCAAGTGAGGTGTTCCCACGGATGTCGGCACTAACTGTTGTGATTGAAGGAACGCTCTGATACCATTTAATCTGTCACGCCCCGGGGGTTTGTTTTAGCGGAAACGATTCATAAAAGTCGAATATTTGACGTGTAAAATTTTTTTGTTTAAAAGAGAACCCCTCTTCCCCGGCACGTGCCCAGACCCGCCACACATACAGGATCACTCTGCAAAACGGACAGAGTCTCCCCTGTACGTGCACGGCGTAGCGTTCAGTACATGTTCCAACATACACAACCAATCAATCACAACAATTAGCATTCTAAACTAATAAAAGAAGAATATATGGCCGATCAATTTGGAAAGGATAAATCCACAGTTTTGAAAGAGCGCCTACCCGGCGCTTACGTTTTGAAAGCTAGTTTCGAAATCAGCATAAATCCACAAGGTTTGAAAACTGTGCCCACCCGACACCAAGTTTTTAAAAACGGTTTTCGCAATCTTTTCTTTGGCTTCTGCCTTCTTGATTTTCAAATGGCCAATAGAAATAAAAGGAAAAGTAACGCACAAGGGGCACTAAATGCAACCCGTACCGACATCCACGCCGACCCCACGAGGGTATCGCGAACCTCTCACATAACTACAATGCAATGAAAAGCGAGAATGAAAGAAGAAATACAGTCCAGGGTCCCCAGCGACCCAGCTGCTCCTGTCCCGTCTGTAGAGTTATTATGGATCCACAAGGATCTAAATAGGTACTATCAAACACCTAGAGGGGGGGTGAATAGGTGTAATACTTAAAAACTCAATCTCAGTGCAAAATAAAAACCAATGCGGAAAATAAAAACAGCACACCGAGATTTACGTGGAAACTCCAATCCAGGAGAAAAACCACGGGACCAACACGCAATAACAATCCACTAAGAATAGAAGAATAACAAGGTGATTACCGACTCCACGGACTCAACCCCTCCTTCAGCTTCTTCGGACCTTGCGCTGACCGGTTGGATATCCGCGCAATAACAATCCCTAAGAAAAGAAGAATAACAAGGTGATTACCGTCTCCACGGATTTAACCCCTCCTTCAATTTCTTGGACCTCGCGCTCCACCGTTTTGCCCGTCCACTGCTCACGTTCGAATCCACGAACGCACGCTTCGAATCCACGAAACGCCTTTAGCACACCGAATCCACGATGCCACGTCGAATCCACGACGCAAACTCAGTCGATAAGAATATTGACTTGGATGGTGATCCTTTGCTTAGATTATCAATGAAGAACCGTAGAAGAAATCTCTAAGCAAAGATTAGATCAATTCGACAAAAGTTATGTTCTTGAAAGAACCATCGAATTGACCTAAAAGAGGCTATAAAGAAGAACGATGAAAACCTAGCCTCTAGGGTTGCTCTCAAGAGTTTTATAAAAAGATCGGCCGTAGCACCCCCGTTTTTGAGAAACCCTAAACGTCTATTTATAGTTTAGAAACCTTTGGAAAGAGATAAGAATCAAAAACATACCTTATCTGGAAATTTTCAGGACGGCGATCCGGATCGGATTTACTGCGATCCGGATCGTCGTAACGAGATTGACGATTCCAGAAAACCAAGGGTTCGGGATCCGGATTGCAAGGTCCGATCCGGATCGTTCATGCAATTCAGCAAAGTCCCATGTTCGGGATCCGGATTGGAATGGCCTAGGATCCGGATTGAAATTGCCAATGAACAAGTACCCTTCGGGATCCGGATTGCAAGATCTGATCCGGATCCTGAACATGTCCCATGTCCAGTTTTTGATTTTTATGCAAATAAAAGTTCATCCAAGTGTTTCTACACTATAAGAAAGTATTCGGATCACCAAAATTATTTAGTTAACCATACCTGATCCTTTTGAATACTTTCTTCTTGAGATTGATGTAACTGATCCACAATTCTTCAACTTCAATCTTCAAGATTCAAGACACTGAGTGTCAACTTGAGCTCTTGTTGAATCTTCTCTAAGTCTTTGATTGCTGATTGACAATTTGATCCCTTTAAGACTCCGACTCAACTGACTTGACTCACGAAATATGCCAACACCAAAAATGCCGTAACACCGTCCTCACCACCGCCTACCTCTCCCCCCGTCTGAACCCTGTCACGAAGTGGGATGTCAGTGACGCAAAAATAGTAGAGCAGGAGAATATAATAAAACAAACCGTGAAGACAACCGGAGCAACCACCCTCCCAAGGAGGAAAGGCAACCTGTACACCTGCATCCTGTAATACCCGGACACGTCGGACAACTAAACCGACGGTCCATACCGTACCTGCAGAAACCCGACCACGCCGGACAACTAAACCGACGGGTCGCACCGCTCGCACCTCGGCGTCTCAACCCCACCACTAATAAGGGGCCCCACTACGTCACCTCGTGGGTATACACGGGTCATAGACCACTTTTCCGAAAAAGCGCACCCTTTGCGGTGGCCAAACCGCGGGTGCGCGTGTGACAGCCTCGAGCCAAGTAACCATAACCATCATCATGTCAGCATCATAACAAAAGTAAAACGGCAACATGTATGCTCAAAGTAAAACCGTAACATATGCGATCGAAAGTAACCCGCTATCATGTATAATCAAAAGGAAAACGACCGTCGGAAAACCGACGCTAAACATTATGACGAAACCCATTAACATGCATAAGCCATCACCCATCAATATTTAACCCCAGTATACTTAGAATTGACCCCGTCCAATATGATAGAGTTAGATGCTTGGACCAAGGAAATAAAACCCACCTGAATGAAGGCCGATCCCGAACTCCCGCCAGACTACCGGGAGGCTGGTGCTGAACTGCTGGGCCCTGAACAGAGACTGTAGTCAGAACTAGACTCACATATACCCGTCCCGACGACACGACAGTAACGGAGTGTTTATACGGGGCAATATTGCCGATTTACCGCACAGAATCTAACTCTCGATCAATGAGGACCTACTGAACTCTAACAAGATGCCTAGTAGGCGTGTAAACGCTGTCTAAGGACAGCCAGCAAGTCCGAATCGCACTTTAGTCCAAAATGTATTTTAATTTGCCTAAAGTTATTGCATTAATCCGATGTTTCGACTCGTTCTCAAAATCCGGGAGTCCAAAAGCTGCGCCGTAACTTTCAGCGCGTTTGTTACGACGAGACGGAGGCCGTGCTCACAATATTTGGGCCGAGACCAGGCCCATTTACAAGTTGGCCCAAAAACACAAGGGCTCCAAATTAGTAATGTTGCGACTTAATATATACTTGATCTGCAAGTGATCTAACTGGAGCATGGTATACAGTAGGGACTGAGGGTAATGGGGCTCACCTTGCGCGTGTCGGAGGCCGGCCGGAGAGCCGCCGGAGCAAGGTGGAGCAACCACCAAAGAATGAGCAAGGCTCGGCTTGGGCAAGTTGGGATCAAACCAGGCTCAGACCTGCAGCAAGGGTGAGCATCGGGTTACTTGGAGTCCCAGAAGGTCTCGGGTCCACGCGGGGTCGAGCCCCGGCGGCCGGAGGCGGCGGCGGCCGGAGATGAGCCCGGGGGGCTTAGCTCGGGTGCAAGCTTTAAGACCAAACTACAGGGGGTCTCTAGCCTCAAAATAAAATCATGGAGTTCTTATAATGGAGGTTTAGAGCCTACCTGTCGAGGTGGCCGGAGTCCGGAGCGCCGGGGATCGCCGGAGTCCAACCCGAGGCTCAAACGGGTGCAAATTCTGTGACGAGAAACCCGACGTTAAATCTTGCATGCAAGATGGTGGGGAAGTTCCTATGGGCCAGAGGAACTCACCTGGGCGGTTTTCCGGCGTCGGGGATCGTCGGCAAGCCACGGCGGCGGAGCTCAGCCGAAGCTTCGTTGGCCGTTAATGGCGGTTTCCGGCGAGGTCGCTCCGGGCCGGTGCGAGATGGACCAAAATGTCTGTCCCAACTCCTCGATGCTCGGTGCAGTGGTGGCCGGCAACGTGAGGCCGCGGCGGCGCCGGACGGCGGTTGTCGGCCAAGGTTGAAGATGACCGGTTTCTAGGGCACAACCGATCGTGCCCGATCTTGATCTGATCGTGATCAGACTTCGGGGAGGTGTTGCAGTATCCCAGGGGAAGAAGATCAACGCTGCTGATCTTGAAATCGCCGGCCGGATGATGGCGGCGCGAAGAGCTCGGCCCAAAAACGATAATCCGGCGGTCAGGTTCTCTCGCCGGCAATCGGGATGACGGCGGCGGGCCGGCCTGCACCCGGAGGGTCGTCTCGACGTCAGGAATGTCATGGTCGGGCTCAAAAGCCGAAAATAAAATGAAAGCTCCATGACTTACCTTGGCCGGAGTTTGGGAGGAGAAGGGTGCTTTCCGGCGGCGGCGCGCGGCAGCGAGGGACCTCGGGTTCACCTTGGCTCCGCTTCTGCTACGTCGAGGATTACTCCAGAGAGGGTTGGGTCCATCTAGAGATCCTGCGTGGATCTCGTTTTCTTCAACCCGAGAGGAGGAGGTAGCTTGCTTCCTTCTCCTCCGGCGGCTGGGGAGGCGGCGGCCGGTGCGGCTAGCTCCGTGGAGAGCGGCAGAGGAGAGGGGGCGGTTGCAGGTGCGGCTGGGGCTCGGGGGATCTAGGGTTTAGGGTGTAAGAACCCTAACCTAGCTATATGCGTATATATATATACACATATAGCCACAATTGCAACTTAGTCCCTCTCAGCAGCTTATATTCACACATAGGTCCTTCTCCAATTAGTGGCACGCAAACCGAGGCATGTTTTATTAGGGTTTCATGTGCAAAATCGCATTTTTCGACGCATTTCACGCTTTTCGAGAAGATCCGGTCGTCGAAACGAAAAATGGACTGCGCCATGGCGTCCGGCTCGACGAGACCTATCAGGTAGCGATCTCTGATTTTCGCGAAACTGCCCGGACAAAATCTCGGTCCATAATAACTGTGTCAAAATACAGTTTTTGCGCTTTTTGAGATTCCAGAGTCGTCACACAGAATTTTTGACTGCGCCATTGCGTTCAGAACATCGAAACCGTTCGAAATGACTACCTGGATCACTATATTCGGATTCCGAACAGTGAATTAGTCAATATTGTATTCGTCGGGGTCTCGAAAACTAGGGTTACTGTTCATCTACAGTAACTCACTTAAGTGCACTGTGCGCAGAGGACACTGTTACATTGGTCGCGAGATTCTCCCACTTCTTAGTTGAATTCTGGAACATCCGACCGTCAGATCGAAAAGTGCCGAATATGAATCTCGCTCAGTTCGACGAGACGATCGCAACGGTCAACTCGGATTTCCAAGATCATGTCCGGATTGGAAAATAGCCTTTTTGTCTCGTAAATCGTGCAACTCGCACACTGGCAATTGACTAAACAAATCAACATAGGTCTTTTGAACCCGAAATCGACTACGATTCTGCTTTTAATCTATTTATTAAAAATAAAATATTTTGAGTCTTTACATTGATGTTCACTTACCTTGATGTTCACATCACATCATTGTTCAAGTTCATTGTCATTGTTCAAGTTCCCCTCTAAACTCTCTCCCCCTTTTTGTCAGAAACAAAGCCAAAATCACAAAAACTTTAAGGAGAGTTAAATAGAACAAAATAAAGAAACTCCTGAGAACTAAATAAGAACAAAAACTTAAAAACCTGCAAAAGAAAGATTAGAGAAAAGAAGAAAAACTTTATGCAGAGTCGTCGGAGCTGATACACCCAAGCTTCTGAAACATTTTCTTGATCCGTTTGTTTATAGAAGCTTGTTCCTTCTTAACTTCTTTGATATCCTCTTTCATTTCAGCGACATCAGTAGCCATGCGCTCTTGCTAGTTTGAGAGTCGCTGTTGTTCCTTAAAGATTGAACTCACTGACGCATCATCATCAGAAGTGGATGGAGGTGCCTGCTGTGCTGGTGGAACAGGAGGAGTTTCTGCCGGTGCAGAGGTTGTCGCTCGTTGTTGTTGTGCTCGTTGCCGGTGAGGAGGTATTAAGGGTTCATCTTGTTTAGTCGATAAGGACTTCACAATTGTTGTCTCATTAATGGTGCCCAAACTGTACATGTATGAGCTCGCGCTTGTATCGACTTTAAACTTTCTAAGGATGCGCATGATAATCATTGGGTAGGGTAGTCTCTCTGTGGGGTGAGAGTGTTCCACATACCGCGCCATCCTTGACCAAATGAGATAAGGAATATTCAAGTTTGCTCCCATCAATGCGGCCGGGTTTCCAAGAAGATAAAGGAATAACATCCTTTCCCATCGAAGAACCTTCGTATTCATGTTGGGAAGAATGTTGTAGCAGACAATGAAGTTTATATACCGATACTCTGGTCGAAGCTCTTTAGAGAAAATAGAATTTCCGGTCGACCGAGTATTTGGAAGACAAATTCCATTAACTACAGCTCTCCAGGAGTTGTCGTTGAAGCTTTGAGTTTTTAGGTAATGGAGTCCCTCAGCTCTGGCTGTCATACCTAGCACAACTCCAATCAGCTGGGGTGTGACTTTGATTTTGATATTTTTAACCAAAGTGTGAAATTCTCGACGTCCATCCTCGTGATCAATCAGACTTGCACCGTTCTGATAAAACATTCGAACTGAGTGTGGACAGTACCCAGTAGTCTCAGGGAAGTTGCAAATTTGAGCAAGACCAACTTGGTCAAACAAAGTCCCAAAAGCTACAGATCGTTCCTTCATTGGTTTGACATTGACATGTCTCTCGCCAATGCATTCCCTCTTCTCAAAATCCTTGATTCTTTCGGAGCTGATGAAGTCTTGTGGAGGAGGCTGCCTAGCAACTGGTTCCTCAATGGTAATTCCCTGAGCACTGCCTCTTTTTCTTGCACCAGTTTTTCTTTTTGTTCCAACTGGACTTGGTTCCATTGGTGCTTTCCCTTTTTCAGCTGCAGTAGGTTTTGAAGCTTCAGCAGTTGCTTTCCCTTTGGAGACAACGGGAGCAGCTTGCTCGATTTCGATGTTATCCCAGTCGATCGACTCTGTCTCTGATTCAGTGTCGGAATCAACCTTAGTCTTCTTTGCTTTCTTAGCCTTCTTAGGCTTGGCAGTATCCTTGACATGTACCATGGCAGCAAGTAGGAAAATAATCCAAGTGATCACCATTTTGATTGCTAGTGAAAAATGTATCCTGTGAAGACCGACTCAAGAACACATGAAAAATTGTTAATTTTCAAAAATTTGAAAAATTGTACCCAAACAATCATAATCATGTAGAGAGACTAAGAATCAAATTAGTTTTGCAAAAGGACTTTTAAAAATAGATCAATTGCATGATTTTTGAAAATCCTTATTATATGCCCTAAAACCGAAATTTTAGAAATCGAAGCCTAAAAATCCGTTAATCAGGAGAATACCTAGCATATAATCAAAACTAATCTACCCAGAGTTCTTATTTCAAAAGAAATTTGATCAAAAACCATCCACAAACAAAGTTGATCCAAGAAATTCATCACGTTTGAGGAGGAAAAGAGAAAAACGGTGAAAAACCGAGATTTTGATCAATAAAACTTACTTGGAGTTGAAGAACTTGAGTTTGAAAGCTTCCAGGAAGGATGAAATCTAGAGAGAGAGGCTCTGGAGACTTTGGAACAAAAGATTGGAGTAAAAGAAATCAAAACCCTTTTGTTCTTTATAAAACCCTAGCCGCGATCCGGATCAGTTCATGATTGCGATCCGGATCGGCTGCCCGCAGTGAGAAACTGCGTTCGGGATCCGGATCGGCAGGTCCAATCCGGATCGTCAGCCCGCAGAAGAATACCTGCGTTCGGGATCCGGATCATCTTGCCCGATCCGGATCGGCTCCAACTTTTTCTTTAGAAAATTTCAGAGAAATTCAAGAAAAACCAGAAAAAGATTGTAAGCACAAATGTGTATCAACTTTAAACAAAAATCATCGTTTCATACAACAAGAATTAGATTATGCCAAATCTATCAATAATATCCAAAATGAAACGAGAATTTACAAAAATTAAATCCCTTAAAGTTGAACACCTTCAATTACATCTAACTTGATCTTATGAGTAATGCCTTTATCAAATCATCAATTCAGTAAAGAAAATGAAATACAAAGATCAATAGATGTTTGAAATCCCAAATATAGTAGATAATGTATCTAGACAATCTGTTGAAGAGAGTGGCTCTTTGAGCATCTTTCTTTAAAAACCCACCTTATACCAACCTTGAAATTTGACGGAGTCAAGTATTTCAACATGCATTTTACTTAATCAAAATTTGAACAACCATGCTTGGTATACATGTGGTAGCTGCACACAATACTCGGACGACCGAGGTGGTAGCTCTTTCCTCCATGTGGTGGTAGTTTTCACACTCCTCATTGGGATGTAACTCTTTCCACATCTTTTGAGCATTTTACATTTCCTATGACTCCCCCTCAATTGGCTATCAATTATTTAAGATATAAAGTATTCAACCAAATATTGATCTCGATTTCATACTCGACTAAGCAGTCAAATAAGATAATGACTATACCAAGAGATCATTGAGAGAGAGAAATTGACTTTGATCACTCAGAAGATGATTTAATTAACATAAATGATCATTGCAACAGTGAAATATTATGATGGCAAAAGCATAATGAATTTCTAAATGTGCGAAAAGATGCAATTAAAGTCAATTATGATCTATGCTCAATTAATGTCCTATGTACAAACATAGATAATGAACAAAACAAAAACAAATACAAAACCTATCCTAAGCAAAGGTTTCAAAAAGAAGTTTATTTCAAGGAAAGCATTCCAATTGCTTTTCGTAAATGAATAAAACGTTTTTGATCCAAAGGTTTTGTTAAAAAGTCAGCCAATTGATCCTCAGTTGAAATATATGAAAGTTGAAGAGTATTTGATTCAACTAGCTCTCTAAGAAAATGATATCTAAGTTCAATATGTTTTGTTCTAGAGTGCAACACAGGGTTTTTTGAAATGTTAATTGCACTTGTGTTGTCACAAAGAATTGTTACCGAAGATGCTGAAATCCGGAAGTCGCTCAACACACTTTTCATCCAAATGAGTTGGGTTGAACAACTACCCGCTGAAATGTATTCCGCTTCGGCAGTCGAGAGTGCTATGCAATTCTGCTCTTTACTGTGCCATGCAACAAGGCAATGGCCAAGATAGAAGCATGCACCACTCGTGCTTTTCCGATCATCCACAGATCCTGCCCAATCGGCATCTGAGTATCCAACAATATCCAAACTTGTTCCCATAGGATACCAAATTCCGAAATTAATTGATCCTTTGATATACCGGATGATCCTTTTCACCGCTTTCAGGTGAACCTCCTTTGGTGCTGATTGATATCTCGCACAAATCCCAACACTAAAGGATATATCCGGGCGACTAGCCGTGAGGTAAAGTAGACTTCCAATCATACTTCGATACAGTTTCTCGTCTACATTCTCACTTTGTGATTCACTTCCAAGTCCCTTGTGGCTAGTTCCCATTGGAGTTGGAAAATCTTTACAATTTTCTAGATCAAACTTTTTGACCAACTCCATTGCATACTTGGATTGACTCAAGTGAATACCTTCATCATTTTGTTTAATTTGCAATCCAAGAAAATAAGTCAATTCGCCCATCATGGACATCTCAAATTCGCTTTCCATGGTCTCCGCGAATTTAGAAGCATCATTATCTCTTGTTGCGCCAAATACAATGTCATTGACATAGATTTGTGCTACAATGAAATTGCTTTGATAATGCTTCACAAAGAGAGTCCTATCAGCTCCCCCTCGAGTATAGCCCTTCTCCAAAAGGTGCTTTGTTAACCTTTCGTACCATGCTCGCGGTGCTTGTTTCAGACCGTAAAGAGCCTTTTTCAAACGAAAAACATGGTTAGGTTGTTTATGATCTACAAAACCTTTCGGTTGAGCCACATAAACTTCCTCATTTAAAAAACCATTTAGAAATGCGCTCTTAACGTCCATTTGAAATAATTTGATTTTAAAATGACAAGCAATAGCAAATAGTATACGAATGGACTCGAGTCTAGCTACAGGGGCGAATGTTTCGTCAAAGTCTATACCTTCTACTTGAGAATAACCTTGAGCAACTAATCGTGCCTTGTTCCTGATGATAGTACCATCCTCATTTTTCTTGTTCTTGAAGATCCATTTGGTACCTATCACATTATGTTGCTTTGGAGGCTTCGTTAATTCCCAGACTTTGTTTCGCTCAAATTGATGGAGCTCTTCCTGCATTGCTTTAATCTAGTAGTCATCCTGAAGAGCTTCATCTATGTTCTTTGGTTCGATTAAAGATACGTAGCAAGCGAATCCACAAACCAACTGCTTCCGAGTTCTAACTCCTTCTTGTGGATCTCCAATGATGTTCGATTCCGGATGATCCTTGGAGATTCGTAGCGTTTGTTGAAACGGAGTACTCGGAGATACATGAGATGATTCCTGCACATCAGATAAACTAGAAGAGCCATTAGATGCATCATTAATATTGGAAGTATTATCATGAGAAGATGCACTAGCAGGAGAATCATCATCTAGAGAGATATCGAGGGTAGATTTTCCCGATCCAAAGTGAAAAGCTTCATCTACTTTAACATTTATAGATTCTACGATCGTCTTAGATTCAATGTTAAATACTCGATATGCTCTGCTATTCGTAGAATAACCCAAAAAGATCCCTTCATCACTTCGAGAGTCGAACTTTCCAAGATTTTCACGGTCACGTAAAATGTAACATCGACTCCCGAAGATACGAAAGTATTTGATATCCGGTTTTCTACTAAACCACAGCTCATATGGTGTATTTAAAGTTCCTGGGCGCAAGTAAACTCTATTAATGACATAGACAGCGGTGTTCACGGCTTCAACCCAAAAAAGTAGCGGTAAATTCCGGCTATGAAGCATCACACGCGCCATCTCTTGTACAACCCTATTTTTGCGCTCAACAACACCATTCTGCTGAGGTGTATAGGGTGCCGAGAATTCATGTTTAATGCCATTTGAAGTGCAAAAATCAATGAATTTTGAATTTATGAATTCTCCGCCTCTATCACTTCTAACACGAATGATCTTTTCATTCTTTTCAATCATAATACGATGGCAAATCTCATGAAAAGAGTCAAACGTATCAGCTTTCTCTTTTAAAAATGCTACCCAAGAAAACCTAGAGAAATCATCAACCAATAAGAAAATGTACCATTTACCTCCCAAGGATGGTTGACGGGTCGGCCAAAAGAAAAAGAAGAAAAGAAAATAGTCTACATAAACTACACAAGATTTAATCGTAGAACGATTAAAGACAAGGAGGGGTTTCACCTTTGCATACCCAAACCTTTTGAGTTTTGGAGTATGTTGGCAATGGTTGTGAAGTTATATGCCTAGGTGAAAGCGTCTTGTTATAGCGATTGTTGCTCCTTGATGAAATCGTCTTGCGCGATGAACTACCAAGTCTCTTTTCATTTGAAAAGTTTTGCTTTGATTTCCGGGGAGGAGCCTTTTTGGTAGTTGTTGCAAGAGGTGCTTGAGATGAGCGTTCGACTCCCATCTTGCAATATCTTCTTATGTGCCCTGAAACACCACAACGAAAACATACCTTAGATCTTGACGATCCCAAAGAGGATGAAGTAGGTTTGTTGTCGTTGTTTGTCTTGAATTCCGGTGTCGGAGGAGGAGATACCGACTGAGGCACAAAAACTGTCCCACTCGAACTTGGACTGTTTCCAGTTTGAGTGTATCCGAGGCCGAACCGATTTGATTGACCAAGACCAAGAAGTCTATCCAACTTACTCCTTCCTGAAGAGAATCGCTGTAAGTCATTCTTGAGTTGGAAAATGGTCTTTGTCATTTCCAGGTTATCCTGTCGAGCCTCGTTGTAGAGCTTTGAGAAGTGATTCTCGTTATCCACCAGATTTGTATGTTCCTTCTCAAGTTGCTCTTTGGACTCTTGAAGGGAAACATTTGCTTTTATCAGGTTTTCCCTTTCCACTTCAAGAGCGTTTGAGAAAGAAGTCGCTCTTTTTGCTTCTTCTTCGAGATCATGCACTCTCCCTCTCAAACTCTTGTTTTGCTTAGCCACTTTCTTTGAATCCCTCAAAAGTCTGTGGTAGGCTAGAGCAAAATCTTCACCTTCCGAATCATCCGATTCATTGTCCGTTGCATTCTTTTCAACAGTGGAGTTGGACAACGACTCGGATGTACTTGCCATAAAGCACATGAAGGGTGAAGATACGGACGCGTGGAATGCGGTGGAGCTCTTTTCTTCATCACTCGAAGACGACTCATTTGACGTTGAGTTGTCATCCCAAGTGACGACTTGCATCGCCTTCTTCTTTGCCGGATACTTGTTGGGACACTCCGTTGCAATGTGGCCGTAGCCTCGACATTTGAAGCATTGTAGTTGTCCTTTTAACTTTTCTTATCCTTTGAGAAGTTCTCTTGCTTTCTTGACTTGTAACTTGAAGTACCCTTGCCTTTGTTCGACTTTCCGAAGGATGGAGATTTGCTTGAATTACCCCTTCGAAAGTTGCGGCGAAACTTCCTTGTCAAGAGAGCGAGCTGCTTCTCAAATTCCTCCATAGAAAGGTTCTCGTCATCGTCTGAGGAGGATGTATCCGCGTCTTCTTCCTTAGTTGTTTTCAACGCATAACCTGAAGACTTAGAAGTGGATGCCTTTCCAGAAGAATTGTTAGTAGTAAATGTCATTTCATAAGTTTGTAATGAACCAACTAATTCTTCTACACGTATTTCGTCCGGGTGTTTAATAGTTCCAATGGCAGTAACCTTTGGGCGAAATCGTTCAGGAAGAGTTCTTAAGATCTTTCTTACAATCTTAAATTCTGGAATCTTCTCTCCCAGGTTAGCACATGAGTTTACGATATCTTGCAATCGTGTATAGTAGTCCGTGAAAGATTCATTTTCTGCCATCAAGATAGAGTCAAACTTGCTCGTAAGCATTTGCAGTTTCTGAATCTTCACGAGGTTAGTTCCCTCATGTGTAACCTGAAGAACATCCCAGATTTCTTTCGCAGTCTCACATGCCGAGACGTGAGAGAATTCAGTTTGAGATAAGGCATTAAAAATAGCATTAATTCCCTTGCCATTGTAAGAAGATGAATCTAACTCTTCCTTGGTCCATTTCGACCTAGGTTTTAAGGTGTGAACATCACCAATAAATTCAGTTGGATTAGACCATCCTAATTCAATTGATTGCCACACCCGTTCGTCGATGGAAATTAAAAAGGCTTTCATCCGCACTTTCCAGTACGCATAATTTGTTCCATCGAAGAACGGGGGTCGGTTGATGTTTCCACCTTCAACCATTGTTTACAACCCTATTCCCTCTCTGATACCACTTGTTGGGTTATATGTAATAAGGATCTAAATAGGGGAAAAAACACCTAGAGGGGGGTGAATAGGTGTAAACGTATAAACACTCAAAAATCGTTGCGATAAAAACCCAATGCGGAAATAAAAATAATACGCAAGATTTTTACGTGGAAAACTCCATCACCGGAGTAAAAAACCACGAGACCGATAACACGGCAGAAATCCACTAGAATTAAAACACGTACAAGGTGATTTACCGTACACACTTACGACTCAACCTTTTCCATACGCTCCTAGAGGATCTTCTCCGCTCGCTCCACGACGCTTCTCGAATCCACGATCTGCGCCCAACGCCGAATCCACGGCGTCCAACGTCGAATCCACGACGTCCGACCGAATCCACGGTCTTCACCCAATAGCACCCTTCGAATCCACGAACGTGCCTCGCTCCGAATCCACGAGAGCGGTTGAACCTTGAATCCATAAGGACACGCGAATCCACGCGCCGATTTTTGGGGTAAATCGTTGTTTTTGGTGGTGATGATCCGCCGAATACTTAGATCAAAGATAGATCGGAAATACCATCTAAGTATTCATTAGTTTGATTCAACTCAAGATGTGAGTATGAAAACCTAGAATCAAACTAATCAATATAGATGAAGAAACATAGAGTATTCTCTAATGATTTCCTTTCTTCTCTATATGTGGATCTAGAGTCGTATAAGATGATATATGAAAATGACGGCTATTTGGATTCCCCCTAGAAAAAGAGTCATAGGGTCTATTTATAGGTTAGAAACCCTAGGAAGGAGATAAGAATCAAAAACCTAACATTTCTGGAAATTTTACGGACGGCGATCCGGATCGGATTAGCTGTGATCCGGATCGTCGTAACGAGTCAGGCAATTCCAGAAAAACGAAGGTTCGGGATCCGGATCGAAGTGCTTGATCCGGATCGTTCATACAGTTCACCAAACATCAACGTTCGGGATCCGGATTGCGAAGCCTGATCCGGATCGTTCAAGGAAGATGGTAAACTCAGTGTTCGGGATCCGGATCAAGAGAGGCTACGATCCGGATTGAACTGGTGTATGAACGAACCACCTTCGGGATCCGGATCGAACAACCTGATCCGGATCCTGAACATGTCCCAAGTCCAGTTTTTGATTTTTATGCAATGAAAGATTCTTCCAAGTGTTTCTACACTACAAGAAGTATTCGGATCACACAAAATCTTTAGTAAAACATACCTGATCCTTTTGAATTCTTCTTTCTTGAGATTGAGTTAAATGATCCAACTTTCTTCACCTTCAATCTTCAAGACTTGAGACTTTCACGAAACTATGCCAACTTAAATTCCGTAACACGAAAGGCTAATAAAGCACCTATTGGAAAAGGGCTACACTCGAGGGGAGGCACACCGGACTCTCTTTGTGAAGCATTATCAGGATAACTTCATTGTGGCACAAATCTATGTCGATGACATTGTATTTGGGGCAACAAGAGACAATGATGCTTCTAAATTTGCGAAAACTATGGAAAGCGAATTTGAGATGTCTATGATGGGCGAACTGACATACTTTCTTGGATTGCAAGTGAAACAAAATGATGAAGGCATCCATTTGTGTCAATCCAAGTATGCAAGGGAGTTGGTGAAGAAATTCGATTTAGAAAACTCTAAAGATTTTCCGACTCCTATGGGAACTAGTAATAAGGGATTAGGAAGTGAATCTCTTAGTGAAAGTGTAGACGAGAAGCTTTATCGCAGCATGATTGGAAGTCTACTCTATCTCACGGCTAGTCGCCCGGATATATCCTTTAGTGTTGGAATTTGCGCGAGATATCAGTCAGCACCAAAGGAGGTTCACCTGAAAGCGGTGAAAAGGATCATCCGGTACGTCAAAGGAACACTGAATTTCGGAATTTGGTATCCTATGGGAACAACGCTTGACATTATAGGATATTCAGATGCCGATTGGGCAGGATCAGTGGATGATCGGAAGAGTACGAGTGGTGCATGTTTTTATCTTGGCCATTGCCTTGTTGCATGGCATAGTAAAAAGCAAAACTGCATAGCACTCTCAACTGCCGAAGCGGAATATATTTCAGCAAGTAGTTGTTCAACCCAACTCATTTGGATGAAAAGTGTGTTGAGCGACTTTCGGATTTCAGCAACTTCGGTAACAATTCTTTGTGACAACACAAGTGCTATAAATATTTCCAAAAATCCTGTGTTGCACTCAAGAACAAAACACATTGAACTTAGATATCATTTTCTAAGAGAGTTAGTTGAATCGAATATTCTTCAAATTTCTTACATTTCAACTGAAGATCAATTAGCTGACATCTTAACAAAACCTTTGGATCAAAAACGTTTTATTCATTTGCGTAAGGCAGTTGGAATGCTTTCCTTGAAATAATTCCTTTTTGAAATCATTGCTTAGGTTAGGTTTTGTTTTGTGTTTTTGTTCATTATCTATGTTTGTACATAGAACATTAACTGAGCATGAGTACTATTGACTTTAACTGCATCCTTTTATATAACTTGAAATTTATTATGCTTTGGATATCATAATAATTCATTTGATGCTATGATCATTTATGTCAATTAAGTCATCTTTGTTTTGATCAAAGTCAATTTCTCTCTCAAATGATCTCTTGGTATAGTTTTTATCTTATTTGACAATTGAGTCGAGTATGAAATCGAGATCAATTTTTGGTTGAATACCTTATAAATTAAATAATTGATAGCCAATTGAGGGGGAGTTAATGCAAATTGTTTTGCTCAAAAGATGTGGAAAGAGTTACATCCCAATGAGGAGTGTGAAAACTACCACCACATAGAGGAAAGAGCTACCACCTCGGTCGTCCGAGTACTGTGTGCAGCTACCACATGTATACCAAGCATGGTTTTTCAAGTTGATTAGATAAAATGCTTTTTGGAATACTTGACTCTGTCGAATTCCAAGGTTGGTATAAGGTGGGAATTTTATTGAAAGATACTCAAAGAGCCATTCCTTACATTAATTTGACTAGATATATTATCTAATTTATCTGGGATTTCAAACATCTATTGATCTTGGTATTTCATTTTCTTTACCAAATTGATGATTTGATAAAGGCATTACTCATAAGATCATGATTGATGTAATTGAACTTGTTCAACTTTAAGGGATTTAATTGTTATAAATTTTCGTTTCATTAGTTGGATATTATTGATAGATTTTGCATAATCTATTTCTTTTATTATGAAATAATGATTTTCATTTAAAGTTGACATGCAAAAGTGCTTACAATCTTTTTCTGGATTTTCTGGAATTTTTCTGAATTTTTCTGAAGAAAAAGTTTGGAGCCGATCCGGACCGGATCATCCGTTCCGGATCCCGAACGCAGGAATTTTCTGCTGGTAGCCGATCCGGACTGGATTCACGATCCGATCCGGACAGCGGCTAGGGTTTTATATAGAACAAAAGGGTTTTGATTTCTTTTTACTACAATCTTTTGTTCTTAAGTCTCCAGAGCATCTCTCTCTAGAAATCAACAGATTTGGAGCCTTTTCAACTCAGGTTCTTCGATTCCAAGTGAGTTTTTTTGATCAAAAACTCCGTTTTTCACAGTTTTTCACTATTTTGCTCAAAACGTGATGGAAATCTTGTAACTTTTTCGTTTGAGATTGGTTTTTGGTCAAATTTCTTTTGAAATAAGAACTCTGGGTATATTAGTTTTGATTATATGCTAGGTATTCTATTGATTAACAGATTTTTAGGCTTCGATTTCTGAAAATTCGGTTTTAGGGCATATAATAGGAATTTTTTAAAATCATGGGATTGAACTATTTTTAAAATTCTTTTTGCAAAACTAATTTGATTCCTAGTCTCTCTACATGACAATGATTGTTTGGGTACAATTTTTCCAATTTTTGAAAATAAACAATTTTTCTCGTGTTCTTGAGTTGTTGCTCGCAGGTTCTTAAAGTTGAATAGCGACAATGGTGTTCTCACTGATAATAGTTCTGTTGGTTGCTATGGTCCTGTAATATCATAGATTTTGTAACACTTAATACCTCCTACTAATAAAGTTTACGTTTAATGTAATTAACGTAACGGGTTTACTTAAGTCGTTAATTCGGAGGTGCGGGTATTTTTCTGCGATAGAGCTCGGAAAACGGAGAATGGCAGTGCCATCGGATCCGGATTCCGACTTACGAAACTCCCGGAAAGGGGTAGAAAGTGATCGCAATGGCCAAGGGTGCATCGAAATCCGCGTAAGTGATTTGGCACGCTTTCGAGGAAAAAGATAGAATTATCTTTAAAGAATTATCCCGAAGGATCTTAAATGAGGAATTAATTAATTAGAGAATTAATTAATTAGAGAATTAATTAATCAAGGAATTAATTAATTGGGAATTTTAAAATACCCAAAGTGGTTATTGTCATACGAAAAGATATTTCGTTATCTTCTCCTGAAAGAAAGAGAGAGAAAAAGAAAAAAAAAAGACGAAACCCTAACCGAAGGAAACAAGAAGAAAGGCGAAACCGTAATCAGAAGAGAACGGTGGAGAAGAAGGTGAAAGCTAAAGGATCCAAACCCTCCCGACGAACGCGCCAAAACCGGGAGCGAGAACGGATAGCCGTCTCCTACGATCAGAGGTAAACCAATTTTATTTTGGTATAGTTTCGCTCGGTTTTTGGGTATCGGTCTTTCATGAAGTTTAGGAGTAGCCGGTTGCTACCCAACGTGTCGCGCCGCGAAGCCCTAAGGCGTCGCCGCGCGACCGTAATGCGCGCCGCGCGGGGACGGTGCCCGCGCGGCCGCGGCTAGAGCCGCGCGGGATCAAGCTCCCCGGGTGGCCGCGGCTAGGGTAAACGCCGCGCGGGGACGGTGCCCGCGCGGCCCGGCAAAAGCCGCGCGGGGCCAGTGCCCGCGTGGCCGCGGCGCGAGCCGCGCGGGCGGGTGCCGCGCGGCGGCGGTGCATGCCGCGCTGGGCCTTGCCCGCGCGGCTACAGGTTGTGCCGCGCGGGCGGATGCCCGCGCGGCGGCGGCGGCACATGCTGCACGGGCGGGTGCCCCCGCGGCGGCGGCATTGCATGCTGCGCGGGGCCTTGCCCGCGTAGCTGCAGCACATGCCGCGCGGGCGGGTGCCCGCGCGGCGGCGACGTTGCATGCTGCGCGGGGCCTTGCCCGCGCGGCTGCAGCTTGTGCCGCGCGAGCGGGTGCCCGCGCGGCGGCGGCGGCGGCATTGCATGCCGCGCGGGGCCTTGCCCGCGCGGCTGCAGCACATGCCGCGCGGGCGGGTGCCCGCGCAGCGGCGACGTTGCATGCCGCGCGGGGCCTTGCCCGCGCGGCTGCAGCTTGTGCCGCGCAGGCGGGTGCCCGCGCGGCGGCGGCGGTGGCGGTGGCGGTGCATGCCGCGCGGGGCCCTTCCCGCGTGGCTGCGATTTGTGCCGCGCGGGCGGGTGCCCGCATGACGGTGATAGCACGTGCCGCGCGGGGCCATGCCGCGCGGCCATGGCTAATGCCGCGCGGGCGGGCGCCCGTGCGGTTGCGGCGCGCGGGGTTGGTGCCCACGCGGCCGCGACAATTACCGCGCGGGGCCGGCGCCCGCGTGGCCACGGTTTGCGCCGTGCGGGGCTGAGGTCCGCACGGCGGCGGATGAAACCGCGGGGGGTTGGTGTAAGACCTGGCCTTTCTTGACCCTTTCCATTATCCCTCTTCTTATGACTGTCCGACTGTGGGACGTTTTTGGGTGTTTTTCCAGAGAGTCCGTCGGGGCTCGCGAACATTTTTAGGCGGAAGGGCTCGCGAAACGAAGAACGGGGACGCGATCGGTTTCGGATTCTGACTCCCGGTTCTCCCGGATTAAAATTTTGAAGTTTGGTTCCCTTTTAGTCGCCCCGGGATCCGTGCGAACGATCGACACGTTTCTTGGGGTAACTCTGGCCGCCGGATCTGTTCCGATTACTTCTTTAAAATCCCTTTGAGAACCTAGGGTTTTAGGTTTTCCCTCTTAGGTTACTTCATTCGGCGGCTAGGGTTTTGAGAGACACTACGAGAGGGAAAAAGAGAAAACGGGACCCAACCTCTTTTTCGCTCTTGTTACGACCGACGGCGGGACTTTCGGGAGAGGGACGGAGGTTTCTTGCTCGCGGGATCAACCGGGCAACGATAGGACGATCCTCTTCTTCTCTTTTTCCGACGGATCGAAGGTGAGTTTTTCCATTAGGTTTTTGTTTGGCGTTTCGGGGTGGAGTTTTCGCGGAGAGGGGCGCCGCCGCCGCCGGGCCAGCCGCAGGCGGGGCGCCACGTGGCAGTAGCGTCGCGCGCGCACCGCCGCGCGCGGGGCCGCCCGCAGGGGGGGGGGGCCTGTGCGGGCTGGTGCCGCGCGAGGTCGCCCCGCACCGCGGGCAGCGGCCCGCGCGGCGCCTGGCCGCGCGGGGCCGCCCGCAGGTGGGTCGCCCGCGCGGGCTGGTGCCGCGCGGGGTCGCCCCGCACCGCGGGCAGCGCGCCCGCGCGGCGCTCGGCCACGCGGGGCCGCTCGCAGGAGGGGCGCCCGCGCGGGCTGGTGCCGCGCGGGGTCGCCCCGCACCGCGGGCAGCGCGCCCGCGCGGCGCCTGGCCGCGCGGGGCCGCCCGCAGGTGGGGCGCCCGCGCGGGCTGGTGCCGCGTGGGGTCGCCCCGCACCGCGGGCAGCGCGCCCTCGCGGCGCCTGGCCGCGCGGGGCCGCCAGCAGGTGGGGCGCCCGCGCGGGCTGGTGCCGCGCGGAGTCGCCCCACACCGCGGGCAACGCGCCCGCGCGGCGCCTGGCCGCGCGGGGCCGCCCGCAGGTGGGGCGCCCGCGCGGGCTGGTGCCGCGCGGGGTCGCCCCGCACCGCGGGCAGCGGCCCGCGCGGCGCCTGGCCGCGCGGGGCCGCCCGCAGGTGCGGCGCCTGCGCGGGCTGGTGCCGCGCGGGGTCGCCCCGCACCGCGGGCAGCGCGCCCGCGCGGCGCTCGGCCGCGCGGGGCCGCCCGCAGGAGGGGCGCCCGCGCGGGCTGGTGCCGCGCGGGGTCGCCCCGCACCGCGGGCAGCGCGCCCGCGCGGCGCTCGGCCGCGCGGGGCCGCCCGCGGGTGGGTCACCCGCGCGGGCTGGTGCCGCGCGGGGCTGTGCCCAGGCGGAGTGTGCGCCGCACGGGCCGGTGCCGTGCGGGGAACTCCGCCGCACGCTGTTGGGAGTTGATGTGAGTTTCGGACCTCTAAGTCTTGACTTGCCCTTGTTCCTTCAGGAGTGCGGGACGCTGTTGGCGACTGGTGCACGGTCGCGGACGTGCCAAGCACCGGGCGACACACACAGGTGGGTACCTTCGCCAAGGTTAATTGGGTAAGGGCGTACATACGTAAAGTGTTAGTATGAGCAAAGGTGTTTTCCCTTAAGTTATTTCTCATGAGCAAAGGTGTTTTCTCTTTAAGTTATTCCTCATGAGCAAAGGTGTTTTCCCTTAAGTTATTTCTCATGAGCAAAGGTGTTTTCTCTTTAAGTTATTCCTCATGAGCAAAGGTGTGTTCTCTTTAAGTTACTTCTCATGAGCAAAGGTGTGTTCTCTTTAAGTTACTTCTCATGAGCAAAGGTGTGTTCTCTTTAAGTTACTTCTCATGAGCAAAGGTGTTTTCTCTTCAAGTTACTTCTCATGAGCAAAGGTGTTTTCTCTTTAAGTTATTCTTCGCAAGCTAAGGTGTTTTTCCCTTCTAAGTTATCCTTATGAGCAATGCTGACCCCGTTTTTACTTCATTCGATTCATCATCTGGTTAAAAGGCTCTGGTGTTACTACACGCACACCGGCGGTTTGGCCACCGCAAGGGTGTGCTTTTCCGAAAAAGTTGTACGTTGACCCGTGTACCCCACGCGACGGTGGCGCTAGGAATGGGGGCCCTCATGGGTGGAGGGTGTGAGCGGTGACGCCGAGGCTGGTGCTCGGCGGCCGAGGCAGGTGCTCGGCAGAGAGGGGGCACCGGGGTAGGGGCCCGGTGCGGTGTCCGGGGAGGGTGCCCGGTTTATGTTTGGTGCAGGTCATGATCGTTGTTGACGGTGTATGAGGGGTGACGGTTGCTCTGGTTACAGTGGTTTGCTTTATTTTAGCTTTCTTGCTCATTATGTTTATTCTAGTCACTGACTTCCCACTCCGTGACAGGTTCGTTCAGGGGCGAGTGCTAGGGCACCGGTGAGGCCGCGAGAGTGCTGTTCTGGCTTTTAGTGACTTCAGATACAGTGACTTTCCTTTCCCTTTTCTTTTATTACTCATGCTAGCTAGTTGTGGATTGCGACACGCCCGTGGGGTCGAAGTGGATGTTGCCTTTTCCCTTTTTGAATAAACGAATGATTATTGCATTTTTTCTTACTTGGCCGTTTTAAACAATGAAAAGCAAAGAAAACCGTTTGCGAAAACTACTTTTAAAACGTGGGTGTCGTGTGGGCACCGAATTTTACAAACCTTGTGGGATTTATGTGTTTGCAAACTATTTTCACAAAGTTCGGCATCGGGTGGGTGCCGTTTTCAAACCCCTGTGGATTTATGTGGCTTTCAAACGGTCTTTCATAAAACGATGGCATCGTGTGGATGCCGTTTTCAAAACCTTGTGATTATTTATCCTTTCAAAACATCGGCCTCTATGTTCTAAGTGAATATTAGAATATCATGTGAGTTGTTTGGTTGTATGTGAACGAGACCCCAACTGATGTGGTTAGAGATTGTATGTGCTACACCTTGTGAGACACTTTGTAATTGAGACGCCGTGCATATACAAAGGAGACTCTGCCCGTGTGCAGAGTGAATTTGTGTATGCGGCGAGTCTGGACGCGCACCGGGGAGCATTGGTTTACACAAAAAAAAAATACATGGCTGAATTAGGGGCATCGGTGGCTCCTCTTCAGCGCGATTCGAACCCCCGGGGCGTGACAGTTGGTACCCGCGTGGCCGCGGCGTGCGTCGCGCGGACCTAGGGCCCGCGCGGTCACGATAAATGCCACGTGGGGCCGGTGCCCGCGCGGCCGTACGACACGCTACTCCGCGGGGGGCGGCCGCGTCGCTCTACGCGCGCGGGCGCCACCTACGGGTCAAGTGTCCTTAGTGTTGTTGAGTTGTTTGGGCTCGGTTTATCCACTACTATATTGTTGATCTGACCATGGCTCTTTTGGGGACTACTTCTAGGTCCGGGCGTCAACAGAGAGCAAGGTTCAGTCTCCGGAATACGCGTTTCGCATAATCGAGGTGGGTAGGTGTTGGTTATTACCGGTGTGGTGTCATTTCCGGATACTCATTTTGATAAAGTAGATATGTTTAAAGTTTGACTAACCCCATAGCATGTGAATCCCTCTTATGATGTCAATCAAAGCGGCTGCGGTCGCAGGTGCGGTATATTATTCTGATTAAAGCGGCTGAAGTCGCAAGTTAATAAATACACTTATATTGCTTACACGCACACCGGCAGTTTGGCCACTGCAGAGGATGTATTTTTCCGGAAAGATGGTAAGTCATTTACCCGTGTACCCCACACGGTGAGGTTAGTGGGGGCCCCTCAAGGGGAGGTGGCTGCTACTTGGGTAGCAGAGGGGTTAGAGGCACGAAGAAGATGAGTACGGTATTGGGGTTGGGGCCTAAATTATTCTGAATATTGGGGTAGGTGCCCAGCGGGACTTTCAACAGGGATTTAGCGATACATGAGGGGGAGGGGGAAAGTAAATGCTCCGGTGATTCGGTGTGTTCGTTCTGTCATTGTGTTTACTTACATGTTTCTACTTTATCAGTCACTGACAACCCACTCTGTGACAGGTTCGAGCCGGGGTGGAACCCGGGACGACGGTGAGGCATCCGTTAGAGGACATTAGCCGAAAGGGCTAGTAAAACGATACGTTACTTTCTTTACTTTTGGTTATTTAGTTATACTATGGTTAGTTTAGTTGTGATTCATTTACTGTGGTTTCTGATGGATGTTAGGATGAGAATTATCTTGTATTTAACTGTGAATGTTAGGATGTGTAATTGCGGCTTGTTTTCAAATACAAACCAGTTTCAAAAGCGTTTTCAAAGCAAGTGCCGTGTGGGCACCGATTTCAAAACCCGTGGATTTATCCTTTCAAGTTAATGGCCGCGCAAAGAGTTTGCGAAAACGTTTTAGAAAGCTGGGTGTCGAGTGGGCACCGATTTTCAAAACCCATGGGTTTATGCTATAGTCTTATAGAATAGCGGTGATGATGTGAAATAATATGTTCTCTCCTCTTTGCCTGTCGTGGTTGGAATGGTTAAAGTATTCGACTTGTTGGCAACGCCGTGCATATACAAAGGAGACTCCGCCCGTTTGGGGAGTGAATTTGTATATGTGGCGGGTCTGATACGCGCCGGAGGCAAGGTTCGGTAAAAGATTTAGAAAAAAAAAATGGGTACGTTTTTCGCAATGTTAGAACCTCCGGGGAGTGACAGATTTTATGTTAGAACCTCCTGGACAAGGGGTTCATCCGACCGAGCGTGTCGCCATGGGGAGCGCCGGTGCTCTTTGTAAGGAAGAAGGACGGGAGTTTACGTTTATGTATAGACTACCGGGAAATAAACAAGGTCACGGTGAAGAACAAATACCCCTTGCCACGTATTGATGACATGTTTGACCAACTCCAAGGGGCAACCGTGTTTTCAAAGATCGACCTTCAGTCGGGCTATCACCAACTCGGAATTAGAGGTGAGGATATACCGAAGACGGCGTTCAGAACTCGATATGGCCATTACGAGTTCACGGTGATGCCGTTTGGGCTAACCAATGCCCCAGCGGTATTTATGGACATGATGAACCGGATTTTTAAACCGTACCTGGATAAGTTTGTAGTGGTTTTTATTGATGATATCCTCATCTATTCCCGCACAGATAGGGAGCATGAGGAGCACCTCCGAGTGGTCCTCCAGACCCTAAGGGATCAAAAGCTGTATGCCAAACTCAAAAAGTGTGAGTTTTGGCTCCGTGAGGTCAATTTTCTGGGACATATTGTCTCGGCCACGGGAATTGCGGTGGATCCAAGGAAGATAGAATCGGTGACCGACTGGGCTCGCCCGACCACGGTGACAGAAATCCGAAGCTTCCTCGGGCTAGCAGGATACTACCGACGCTTCGTGGAAGGCTTTTCAAAGATAGCCACTCCCCTTACTCGACTAACCCGAAAGGGGGAGAAATTCGTCTGGACAGATCAATGCCAGAAGAGCTTCGAGGAGCTTAAGGACAGACTCACGCGGGCACCGGTACTCACGTTGCCACAACCCGATGAGGATTACGAGATCTACTGCGACGCGTCCCGAAGTACACTAGGAAGTGTGTTGATGCAACAAGGGAAAGTCATCGCATACGCGTCAAGACAGCTCAAGGATTATAAGCGGAACTATCCTACACACGACTTGGAGCTCGCGGCAGTCGTGTTTGCGTTGAAGCTCTGGAGGCACTACCTCTACGGGGCACACTGTAAGGTGTACTCCAACCACCAGAGCCTCAAATACTTGTTTACGCAAAAGGAGTTGAACTTGCGGCAACGGAGGTGGCTGGAACTACTGAAGGACTACGATTTGTCCATCCATTACCACCCCGGAAAAGCAAACATGGTAGCCGATGCCTTGAGCCGGAAGGGGTAGGCGGGGGAGACGACACTGTGCACCCTTACCCAACAGGATTGGCTAATTGCACAATTCTCGCAACTGAGACTGGAGGTGGTGCCAGCAGGAGTAGTTGCGAAATTTACGTCCTTGGAAATCAAGCCTACGCTGATAGGGAGGATCGCAGAAGGCCAAGCGACGGACCCACAATTACAGCAAGTGCGGGACAGGTTATCCTCGAAACCAGGTAGGGATTTTGTGATCGGCGTCGACGACGTGTTGAGGTTCCGGGGACGAGTCTGCGTACCTGACGTGCCGGAACTAAGGAGAGAAATTCTGGCGGAAGCGCATAACGCTCCCTACACTGCGCATCCTGGAGGTACAAAAACGTACCGAGACCTAAGACAGACCTTTTGGTGGCCTAAACTAAAGAACGATGTGGCGCAGTTCGTGGCGTGATGTTTGGTGTGCCAACAGGTGAAGGCGGAACACCAACAACCGGCGGGAAAACTACAACCATTGCCCATACCGGAGTGGAAATGGGAATGGATCACCATGGATTTTGTGACCGGTTTTCCGCGATCGCAACAAGGACACGACGCGATATGGGTCATCGTGGACCGTCTGACGAAATCGGCCCACTTCATACCGATTCACACGACGTGGACTAGGGACCGGCTGGCGCAGACCTATATCGACGAGGTGGTGAGGTTGCATGGAGTACCGTCATCCATAACCTCGGACAGGGACACACGTTTCGTGTCAAACTTCTGGCGGAGTCTGCAGCTGGCATTAGGGACCAAGCTGCAGTTTAGCACGGCATTTCACCCGCAGACGGACGGCCAATCAGAACAGGTGATACGAATTCTCAAAAATATGCTTCGAGCTTGTGTGCTAGGCCTGGGGGAGGGGTGGTCACGCTGCCTACCCCTCGTGGAGTTTGCTTACAATAATAGCTATCAGGCTAGTATTCAGATGGCACCGTACGAAGCCTTGTACGGACGCCGGTGTCGATCGCCCATTTGCTGGGACGATCTGGGAGAACGGAAACTCTTGGGACCAGACCTCGTGGAGGAAACGGAAGCAAAGGTGCACCTTATCAGGCAGCGGTTGTTGACCGCCCAGAGTCGGCAGAAAAGTTACGCGGACCAGAGGCGACGGGAGTTGGAATTTGCGGTAGGGGATCATGTGTTGCTACGCGTGTCACCGTCTAAGGGGACGAGACGGTTTGGCATAAGAGGAAAGTTAAGCGCACGGTATGTGGGACCGTTCGAAATCTTGGAGCACGTGGGGCCAGTGGCGTACCGGTTGGCCTTACCGCCAAATCTTGAACGGGTGCATAACGTTTTCCACGTTTCGATGCTCCGGAAGTACTTATCTAACCCGTCGCACGTCCTCGATGCCTCGGTCGTTGAACTGCGGGAGGACGTGAGCTTCGAAGAGACGCCAATGCGGATCTTGGCAAAAGAAGAAAAGAACCTTCGGAACCGGACGATCCCCTACGTAAAGGTGCAATAGAGTAACCACGAGGAACGCGAGGCGACGTGGGAACTTGAAACAAAAATGAGAGAGTGTTACCCCGAGTTATTTAGCTAGGAGTGAGATTAAGTTTCGAGGACGAAACTTCTTTTAAGAGGTAAGTGGTGTAATATCATAGACTTTGTAACACTTAATACCTCCTGCTAATAAAGTTTCCGTTTAATGTAATTAACGTAACGGGTTTACTTAAGTCATTAATTCGGAGGTGCGGGTATTTTTCTGCGATAGAGCTCGGAAAACGGAGAATGGCAGTGCGATCGGATCCGGATTCCGACTTACGGAACTCCCGGAAAGGGGTAGAAAGTGATCGTAATGGCCAGGGGTGCATCGAAATCCGCGTAAGTGATTTGGCACGCTTTCCGAGGAAAAAGATAGAATTATCTTTAAGGAATTATCCTGAAGGATCTTAAATGAGGAATTGATTAATTGGAGAATTAATTAATTGGGAAATTAATTAATTAAGGAATTAATTAATTGGGAATTTTAAAATACCCAAAGTGGTTATTGTTGTACGAAAAGATATTTCGTTATCTTCTCCTGAAAGAAAGAGAGAGAAAAATAAAAAGAAAGACGAAACCCTAACCGGAGGAAACAAGAAGAAAGGCGAAACCCTATTCGGAAGAGAACGATGGAGAAGAAGGTGAAAGCTAAAGGATCCAAACCCTCCCGACGAACGCGCCAAAACCGGGAGCGAGAACGGATAGCCGTCTCCTACGATTAGAGGTAAACCAATTTTATTTTGGTATAGTTTCGCTCGGTTTTTGGGTATTGGTCTTTCATAAAGTTTAGGAGTAGCCGGTAGCTACCCGACGTGTCGCGCCGCGAAGCCCTAAGGCGTCGCCGCGCGACCGTAATGCGCGCCACGCGGGGACGGTGCCCGCGCGGCCGCGGCTAGAGCCGCGCGGGATCAAGCTCCCCGCGTGGCGGCGGCTAGCGTAAACGCCGCGCGGGGCCGGTGCCCGCACAGCCGCAGCAAAAGCCGCGGGGGGCCGGTGCCTGCGTGGCCGCGGCGCGTGCCGCGCGGCGGCGGTGCATGCCGCGCGGGGCCTTGCCCGCGAGGCTACAGCTTGTGCCGCGCTGGCGGATGCCCGCGCGTCGGTGGTGGCACATGCCGTGCGGGCGGGTGCCCGCGCGGCGGCGACATTGCATGCCGCGCGGGGCCTTGCCCGCGCGGCTGCAGCAAATGCCGCGCGGGCGGGTGCCCGCGCGGCGGCGACGTTGCATGCCGCGCGGGGCCTTGCCCGCGCGGCTGCAGCTTGTGGCGCGCGGGCGGGTGCCCGCGCGGCGGCGGCGGCGGCATTGCATGCCGCGAGGGGCCTTGCCCGCGCGGCTGCAGCACATGCCGCGCGGGCGGGTGCCCGTGCGGCGGCGACGTTGCATGCCGCGCGGGGCCTTGCCCGCGCGGATGCAGCTTGTGCCGCGCGGGCGGGTGCCCGCGCGGCGGCGGCGGCGGCGGTGGCGGTGCATGCCACGCGGGGCCCTGCCCGCACGGCTGGAGTTTGTGCCGCGCGGGTGGGTGCCCGCGCGATGGTGACAGGACGTGTCGCGCGGGGCCATGCCCGCGCGGCCACGGCTAATGCCGCGCGGGCGGGCGCCCGTGCGGTTGCGGCGCGCGGGGTTGGTGCCCGCGCGGCCGCGGCGATTACCGCGCGGGGCCGGCGCCCACGCGGCCACGGTTTGCGCCGTGCGCGGCTGAGGTCCGCACGGCGGCGGATGAAACCACGCGGGGTTGGTACCCGCGCGGCCGCGGCGTGCGTCGCGCGGAGCTAGGGCCCGCGCGGTCACGATAAATGCCGCGCGGGGCCGGTGCCCGCGCGGCCGTACGACACGCAACTCCGCGGGGGGCGGCCGCGTCGCTCTACGCCCGCGGGCGCCACCGCCGGGTCAAGTGTCCTTAGTGTTGTTGAGTTGTTTGGGCTCGGTTTATCCACTACTATATTGTTGATCTGACCATGGCTCTTTTGGGGACTACTTCTAGGTCCGGGCATCAACAGAGAGCAAGGTTCAGTCTCCGGAATATGCGTTTCGCATAATCGAGGTGGGTAGGTGTTGGTTATTACCAGTGTGGTGTCATTTTCGGATACTCATTTTGATAAAGTAGATATGTTTAAAGTTTGACTAACCCTATAGCATGTGAATCCCTCTTATGATGTCAATCAAAGCGGCTGCGGTCGCAGGTGCGGTATATTATTCTGATTAAAGCGGCTGAGGTCGCAAGGCAATAAATACACTCATTTTGCTTATACGCACACGGGCAGTTTGGCCACTGCAGAGGGTGTATTTTTTCGGAAAGATGGTAAGTCATTTACCCGTGTACCCCACAAGGTGAGGTTAGTGGGGGCCCCTCAAGGGGAGGCGGCTGCTACTTCGGCAGTCGAGGGGTTGGAGGCACCAAGAAGATGAGTACGGTATTGGGGTTGGGGCCCAAATTATTCTGAATACTGGGGTAGGTGCCCAGCGGGACTTTCAACAGGGATTTAGCGATACATGAGGGGGAGGGGGAAAGTAAATGCTCCGGTGATTTGGTGTGTTCGTTCTGTCGTTGCGTTTACTTACATGTTTCTACTTTATCAGTCACTGACAACCCACTCTGTGACAGGTTCGAGTAGGGGTGGAACCCGGGACGACGGTGAGGCATCCGTTAGAGGACATTAGCCGAAAGGGCTAGTAAAACGATACGTTACTTTCTTTACTTTTGGTTATTTAGTTATACTATGGTTAGTTTAGTTGTGATTTATTTACTGTGGTTTCTGATGGATGTTGGGATGAGAATTATCTTGTATTTAACTGTGAATGTTAGGATGTGTAATTGCGGCTTGTTTTCAAATACAAACCAGTTTCAAAAGCATTTTCAAAGCAAGTGCCGTGTGGGCACCGATTTCAAAACCCGTGGATTTATCCTTTCAAGTTAATGGCCGCGCAAAGAGTTTGCGAAAACGTTTTAGAAAGCTGGGTGTCGAGTGGGCACCGATTTTCAAAACCCATCGGTTTATGCTATAGTCTTATAGAATAGCGGTGATGATGTGAAATAATATGTTCTCTCCTCTTTGCCTGTCATGGTTGGAATGGTTAAAGTATTCGACTTGTTGGCAACGCAGTGCATATACAAAGGAGACTCCGCCCGTTTGGGGAGTGAATTTGTATATGTGGCGGGTCTGATACGCGCCGGAGGCAAGGTTCGGTAAAAGATTTAGAAAAAAAAAATGGGTACGTTTTCCGCAATGTTAGAACCTCCGGGGCGTGACAGGTCCATGCAAAATCAGCTGACAAGCCTAAGAGAGCTAGGAAAAGCAAGAAAACTAGAGATGATTCCGAGACAGAACCGGAAACTGAATCTATAGACTGGGATGAGCTTCTAGTTGAAGCAACTGCTCCCACTGCTTCGAAGGGGAAAGCCCCTGCAGAAACTTCAAAGGCGAAGACTCCGCCTACCGCCGCTGAAAAAGGGAAAGCCCCTATGGAAACAAGCCCGATTAAGTCAAAAAGGAAAAGTGTTGCCAGAAAGAGAGGGAGTGCTCGAGGTATATCAATTGAGGAGCCACTAGCTAGCCAGCCTCCTCCACAAGACTTTATCAGTTCTGCGAGAATCAAAGATTTTGAGAATAGAGAGTGCATTGGCGAAAGACATGTAAATGTCAAGGCTCTGAAGGAGCGGTCTGCACTCTTTGGGACTCTGTTCGACTATGCGGGTCTTGCCCCCATTTGCCATTTCCCTGAGTCCACTGGGTATTGTCTCCATTCGTCGAGAATGTTTTATCAGAATGCTTCAAGCTTACTTGATCAGGAGGATGGACATCGAGAATTTCTAACAATGGTTAGAAATATTAAGATTAAAGTCACACCTCAACTGATTAGTAAGGTGTTAGGGATGAAGGCCAGGGTTGAAGGAAGACATTACCTAAAAAGTCAAATCTTCTCCACCACCTCCTGGAGAGTGGTCGTGGATGGAATTTGTCTTCCCGATACTCAGTCGACGGGAAATTCAGTCTTTTCAAAAGAACTTCGACCGGAGTATCGCTACTTAAACTTTATTGTTTGCTACAATATTCTTCCTAACATGCAAACAAAAGTTCTTCGATGGGATAGGATGTTATTTCTTTATCTTCTTGGAAACCCTGCAGCGGCTATGGGATCGAATTTAAACATTCCTTATCTCATCTGGTCGAGGATGGCACGGTATGTGGAACATGCTCACCCTACAGAGAGACTTCCCTATCCTATGATCATTATGCGTATTCTTCGCAAATTTAAGGTCGACACAAGTGCGAGCTCCTACATGCACAGTCTAGGAACGATCAATGACACGACTATTGTGAAGTCTCTCTCCACTAAACAAGATGAACCTCCATCACCTCCTCGCCGACGAAAAGCACAACCAGCAGCCAAAGCTTCAGCACCACAAGCAACAGCTTCAACTTCAGAGGATGATGCTTCAGTTACCTCTATTTATAAAGAGCAACAACAACTTTCCTCTGAACAGGAACAAATGTCAAATGAATTTATTGAAATGAAGGAAGAAATAAAAGAAGTCAAAAAGAAGCAGTCGTCCATGAACAAGCGAATAAAGAAAATTTTCCAAAAACTCGGATGCATTAGTTCGGATGAATCTGAGTAATCTTTATCCTTCTAATCATTTTTCTTTTGCAGGGTTTTAAGTTTTAGTTCTTACCTTTGTTTTTTTTTAACTTTTCACACTCCCTTTAATTTTTGTAATTTTGGCTATGTTAGTGACAAAAAGGGGGAGAGATATAAGAATAATTGGAACAATGGTTAGGTACAATGGTGTGAGAACTTTGATGAACTTTGAACTTTGAAACTTGGAAGGTAAGTATCAAAACAACTTTTGGTTCTGTATTGTGTTTTGAATGCATGCCTCGACTAACTATTCGACTAACTATTTGGGCATGTATTATTCCTAACAAGTTGTTTGATTACTAACAAACTTATGACATTTGGATTTTAATGCTTAGAAGATATGTCTATTTCTGATTATGATCTTAATACATATCTGAGTTCACAAATGTCATGGTAAGTATAAACTCTATCTCTGTTTGGTTTTGAATGCTAAATATTCTTGAGGTATCTAACGATCTTTTTTGTCAAGAATGATTCCTTTTGCAGAGATTACAGATGTCTAAGTCTAGAGTTTGTTTTAGGAGTTTATCTCATGTACTTATTTCTTGGTTCTCAAATGTAAATTTTTGTTGTATGGTGATAGCAACAAAAATATCTTATTGAATTTTCTTGAGTGGATTTTTTTTGTTTTGTCACGAAACCGCCAAAGGGGGAGATTGTTAAGGAATTTATTTTGGCGTATTTCGTGAAAGTGTTAAGTCTTGAAGATTGAAGATGAAGTTTGGATCGTATACCTCAATCTCAAGAAAGAAGAATTCAAAAGGATCAGGTACATTTAACTAATTAATTTTGATGATCTGAATACTTCTTATAGTGTAGAAACACTTGGATGGATTTTTAATTGCATAAAAATCAAAAACTGGACATGGGACATGTTAAGGATCCGGACCAGTGACCACAGTCCGGACCCCGAACGTTGTTTGTTCATGCGCAAATCCAGTCCGGAACAAAGCCAATTCTGATCCAGACCCCGAACATGGGTTTTGCTGAAATGTATGAACAGTCCGGACCGGGTACTTCAGTCCAGACCCCGAATGTATGTTTTTCTGGAAATTGTCTGTTTATCCACGACAGTCCGGACCGCCGATTTTACAGTCCGGACCGTCGTCCTGAAAAATTCCAGATTAGGTCAGTTTTTTATGCTTATCCTCTTCCAACGGTTTCTAACCTATAAATAAACCCTACGATTCATTTTTTAGGGCAATCCAAAAATACGGTCAAAAGGAGAAATCCACATATAGAGAAGAAAAGAAATAACTAGATTTAATTCTATGTTTCTTCATCTATATTGATTAATTTGATTCTAGGTTTTCATACTCAGATTTTGAGTAGAATCAAATTAATGAATACTTAGATGGTATTTCCGATCTATCTTTGATTTAAGTATTCGGCGGATCATCACCACCCAAAAAATAACGATTTTCCCAAAATCGACGCGTGGACTCGCGTAGCCTTGTGGATTCAATGTGCTACCGCTCTCGTGGATTCGGAGCGAGGTACGTTCGTGGATTCGAGACGTGCTACTGGGTGAAGACCGTGGATTCGGTTGGACGTTGTGGATTCGACGTTGGACGCCGTGGATTCGGCGTTGGACGCTAATCGTGGATTCGAGGAGCGTTGCGGAGCGAGCGGAGAAGATCTACTAGGAGCGTATGGAAAAAGGTCGAGTCGTCTGTGAGTACGGTATATCACCTTTGTACGTGTGTTAATTCTAGTGGATTTCGCCGTGTTATCGGTCCCGTGGTTTTTTACTCCGGTTTTGGAGTTTTCCACGTAAAAATCTTGTGTGTTATATTTTCATTTCCGCATTGGGTTTTATTGCGCAACGATTTTTGAGTGTTTATTGTTTACACCTATTCACCCCCCCTCTATGTGGTTTTTTCCCTATTTAGATCCATATTTTAACATAACCCAACACCACACTGTGACAGGTCCGAGTAGGGGTGGAATTCGGGACGACGGTGAGGCATCAGTTAGAGGACGCTAGCCATGAGGGCTAGTAAACGATACGTTATTTTCTTTACTTTTGGTTATTTCTTTATACTATGGTTAGTTAAACTGTGATTCATTTACTATGGTTTCTGATGGATGTTGGGATGAGGATTTTCTTGTAATTAACTAGTGAATGATAGGATGTGTAATTGCGGCTTGTTTTCAAACGCAAACCGGTTTCAAAAGTGTTTTCAAAGCAAGTGCCGTGTGGCCACCGATTTTAAAACCCGTGGACTTATCCTTTCAAGTTAATGGCCGCTCAAATCGTTTGCGAAAATGTTTTGGAAAACTGGGTGCCGAGTGGGCACCGATTTTCAAAACCCATGGATTTATGCTATAGTCTTATAAGATAGCGGTGATGGTATGATTTACTATATTCTCTCCTCTTTGCCTGTCATGGTTGGAATGGTTAAAGTATTCGACTTGTTGGTAACGCCGTGCATATACAAAGGAGGCTCCGCCCATTTGGGGAGTGAATTTGTATATGCGGCGGTTCTGATACGCGCCGGAGGCATGGTTCATTTAAATATTTAAGAAAAAAAAAATGGGTACGTTTTCCGCTCTTTTAGAACCTCCGGGGCGTGACATGAGCTTTTATCTCACTTTCTCTATGAACTAATGCTGTTAGTGATTTCCTTTTGTCTAGTATGTTCACTTTTTGACAATTTGTGACAAAAAGGGGGAGAAAAGAAATGACGGAGATGAGATCATCGAGATAGGGGGAGACAGAGATGAGATCATCGAGATAGGGGGAGATGATGAAAAAGGAGCCGAAAAACAAAAAGAACCAAAAGGACGAATCAAATGTAGGATATAACTTTTATTTCTGACAACTGACTTTTGATTTGTTTGGAGTTTTGTTTTACAGGATCTACATCACTTTAAGACTCCAAGTCCTAAGTCATAGAGTTTGTTCTAAGACTGGTTCAAATGTAATTTTTGTTTATTGGATCTTTCACGCAAAGAAAGTTAATGTTTTGGTGATGACATTGAATTTCGATTTTTTGGTTTAAAATGAGTGTCTTGAGCGTTTTATGTATTTTTGGGTTTTATCACGAAATTGCCAAAGGGGGAGATTGCTACGGCTTTTTGTGTTGGCATATTTCGTGAGTTGAGCCGGAGTCTTGAAGTGATCAAATTGTCAATCAGCAATTGAAGACTCAGAGAAGATTCAACAAGAGCTCAAGTTGACACTCAGTGTTTTGAGTCTTGAGGATTGAAGATGAAGAATTGTGGATCAATTACACCAATCTCAAGAAAAATGGATTCGGAATGATCAGGTACGTTTAACTAAATAATTTTGGTGATCCGAATACATTTGTGTAGTTTAGAAACACTTGGATAAGTTTTCATTGCATAAAAATCAAAAAACTATTTTTTCAGGAAATCCAGTCAGAAATAGAAAATTCTGTTCAGGACCCCGAACCTACTGTTTTTTCAGGAAATCCAGTCCGGAACAGAAAATTCTGTTCAAGACCACGAACCTTGTTTTTTCAGGAATTCTCTGAAAAACAACGACGTTCCTGAACGAACTCATTCCGTTCCGAACCGTCGTGCGGGAAAAATTCAGTTAAGTCAGTTTTTGATGCTTATCTCTTTCCAAAGGTTTCTAACCAATAAATAGACACTTAGGGTTTCTCAAGAACGACCGATAAATTTCAGAAACACTCGAGAGCAACCCTAGAGGCTAGGTTTTTATCGTTCTTCTCTTTAGCCTCTTTTAGGTCAATTCGACGGTTCTTCCAAGATCTATCTTTTGTCGAATTGATCTAATCTTTGCTTAGAGATTCCATCCATGGTTCTTCAATGATATTCTAAGCAAAGGATCACCATCGAAGCTTTTATCAAGTTTGCGTCGTGGATTCGATGTGTTGAAGGCGTTTCGTGGATTCGAAACGTGTGCTCGTGGATTCGAGTGGCGTTCGTGGATTCGAACGTGTGCAGTGGACGTGCAGTCGGTGAGCGCAAGATCCGAAGAAGTTGAAGGAGGGGTTTGAGTCCGTGGAGTCGGTAATCACCTTGTTATTCTTCTATTCTTAGTGGATTGTTATTGCGTGTTGGTCCCGTGGTGTTTCTCCTGGATTGGAGTTTCCACGTAAATCTCGGTGTGCTGTTTTTATTTTCCGCATTGGTGTTTATTTTGCACTGAGATTTGTTTTTAAGTATTACACCTATTCACCCCCCTTCTAGTTGTTTGATAGTACCTATTTAGATCCTTGTGGATCCTTAATATATAAAAACCTACATGACCCACACGAGTAAAGTATATCAGCAACCAATATCATAAGAATAGCAGGACTGGATCACGACTCTGATCAAAGTGGGAAGAATCCATCCACTAAAGGGAAACCCGATCCCTAACCTGATGCAACAGTAAACAATAAGTGGGAAACTCCATCCACTAAAGAAACCTGATACCTAATCTGATGCATAAGCACTCTCTGGTCAACCGCCCAATGTCCGCGGTTGCCGCAATACCCCACAAACTACAACCTGGTGCAACAACCCACACCCGGCCAACCGCCCAATATCCGCGGTCGCCGGAAACCCTGCCTACCACAATCCGGTACAACCTGTCCCCGACACCAAGATCCCAGCTACACTATCCCGAATCCCTGCTCGAACCCGAGCAACAAATAGCCACCTGACTAAAGAATAAGGAGAGAAGAAGCAAACAGGGTTTCTCCTAAGTCAAGTTCCAACATGAAAGTGTAGCAGTAAAAGATGGCCTATCTAGATGTCCATACAAGCATACATTTGTCCTCAAGAAAGATAAAAGGAAGTATAATCGATAGTAGCTTCACAAAAATATAAACTCATGCCAAAATCATCTATGGACTACACCTGCCCAAAATCCCTGATCCATAATCCATAATAACCCCTCAGAGTAAAACTCGCACATAGATATAATATCCTGTCCCCTCGAATGATCAATTCTCGTAAAATACTATGTGCTAACATGGCATGCTAAAAACCCGCTACTACCAAAATGTCAAACCCACATGAATAGGTCAACGATTAAATAACATGTACAATAATTCGGTAAGCATTAATCCACAAGATCTAGGGCACTTTCCATGCTTACATCTCAATCATAGAAGAATATAAATTCCCAGTTTTTTCGAGCCTTCCCAGGCGTGCTACGCTGAGGTGGCGTTCTCTCCGCGTTCGCCCTCTGCATACGCTGCGCTCATATGGGTTTGTCTCCTCCTCTCTCTTCTTTCCTCTCTTTCTTCTCTTCTCAGATATTTTGGCCCAAGCCACTTGCTCTCTCTTCACATGGATGGACTCTCTCTTCTCTCTCTTGCTATTTCATATTCTCTCTCAACTCTTTCGGTTGCCCGGTTGTACGGGCATGCGCCGTTCGCCCCGGTTTCTCCGCACCCCTTCTTCACATAGAGCGGTCCTCCTACAGTGCCCCCTTCTTGTACAGATGCCCTCCCCCCCGTAGCCCAACTTCCACTGTTTTCTCTCTTCTCCCGGTAGCCTCATTTACCGATGACCGTGGTCTCCGTTCCCATGTGCCGTGGTTTGCGGAGAGTGTGATGATGCCCTCCTCTCCCCTTCACTTCCCTATGCTTCGAATGCCCTATTTTCCATGGGAGCCAATGTGGGTGCCGCGGGGTTTGGTTCGTACACTGGTAATGTCCTCCTCTCCCTCTCTCTCTCTCTCTCTCCCGCCCCTCCGGTTTGGAGCTCTTGTTTTTTAGCTGATCGGATGGCTGATGGTGGATCTATGCCTCACCTAGGCACCTACGTGTTACCTTCATCTCCCTCTCGGTTTGGTGCTCCCCTGTTCTTCCCCTATGCTTCGGATGCCCTATTTTCCATAGGAGCCAATGTGGGTGCCGCGGGATTTGGTTCGTACACTAGTAATGTCCTCCTCTCCCTCTCTCCCTCTCTCTCTCCCCCCCTCCGGTTTGGAGCCCTTTTTTTTTAGCCGATCGGATGGCTGATGGTGGATCTATGCCTCACGGACGCACCTACGTGTTACCTTCATCTCCCTCTCGGTTTGGTGCTCCCCTGTTCTTCAACCGAGTGGTTGATGGTGGATTTGAGCTTCACCGAGGTACCTATATGCTACCCTCATCTTCCTCTCTCTTCCTTGGCTATAAATATCCCATAATGTTGAGGCCCAGGCACACATCTCCCCTCTCTCTGCTTTGCTTAGTTCTTACTCTTGAGAATCTGCCCATGTTGCCTTGACATAGAAATACAAGCATTTTCGGTGGCCTTCGATAACCAATTGTTGTCTACACAATGATGACGGACGAAAAAAATTATGGGTTTCATTCCCCATTCTTTCTTTGGATTGAGTTTCATGATTATCTGAGCCTCACATTTGAAATTTCTTTTAAACTTACCTTCTTTTAAACTTGCCTTCTTATGTTTGAAATTTCTTTTAAAAAATAATGTTTGAGAACCAAAGGCATTTTTAAAATATTGTTTCTCAAGTAAAGTTGCCTTACTCATGTTATTTCTACACTTACCTATTAATTTGGTCATAATTTCCTCCTCTACATGAATTCTACCTAATGTGGTTGAGTGTCTAAAACATGTATACATTTTACAATCTTCAACCATATCTAACGAATTTGTCCTTAAATGTGCATATCTTAACAAATATCGTGGAGATACATGAAAGGTGTTCTTCATACATGCATGTATGTTGCATGCTCTTATCTACAAACTGATCCAATCTGAAACTTTGATTCTTCTTTTCGGTGATTATTTTTGTTTTTCTATGATGAGTCTGGTACTCTACCACAATCTTGACACTTTTCCTACTTGACAGTTTAAACTTGCTTTTATTTGCTTTGGTTTTTGTTTGGGGACGATGATACTTTTTCTACTTGACAGTGTAAACTTACTTTCATTTGCTTTGGTTTTGTTTTTGAGGGGCGATGATGATACATAAAAAATGCATCATTTTTTCATGGCCTTACACAGTTCTTTTTCCATACGCAATATTGGTACCCAGGTAAAGAACTAATAATTGGGTTTTTTCGGGAACAATCATGATACATGAAAGTGCTCCTACTTTTCATGCCTTGATTATCTTAGATGGTTTTTATGGGTGCTCTGCTTTTCTCCGGCCTAACTGGTTGTACATGGTATTTGGGTATTGTACATGGTATACCGGTAGAAAAAACTGAGACTTCGTAATAGTCTTTACCAACCAATTGCTATATGCAAAATGATGATCAGTTTGAAGGTCAAACATAACAAAAACGATTATTAGGGATAGCCTAACGAAGATCCTGAGTCTGTGATTCCCCACTTAGTGAATCCAATCGTGTATTGTTCATAATGGTTTTGATGCAAGAGAGACCAAGGATGTTATAGTATCAATTTGGGTAAGTTTGCCTGGAGTTGGGCATACAAAGCTTTTGGGTCAAATGACTCGAATATTCACTTCAGGCAGATGAACCAAGAAATTAACTCATTGATAGAGTGTGCTTGATCAGGAAACTCAATATGCCTATTTGGTCTGATAGTCTGGGGAAGAGTAGATCGGTTAACAAATACATGCTGAGTAATCAGCCAATTGAGTAGGATTTTGATGTGTAACTTTGACATAAGTTGTGTATATCCTATCAATGTAGTGGATAAATTCATAGCTCTTGATGCTAGAGGACTTTTTAAATAGATGAGAGAGATTAAGAAGAACAGGTAAGGAAAAGATGATAACACCAATGCCTTTACTGCTCAACAGCTCAGAAATTCACTATTATCAAATGAAGGCTGCTTGAAAGTTGTAGCTTCACATGGTTCATCTGGACACCCTGTATCAGAGTTAAAATCAGAGTTAAAAGCAAAATAAAACTGCTAATTCAATTGGACTTGCGACTATATTTTGAGGAATTTACATATTAGCCCAATTTTTACAAAAGTGAGCTGTAAATATTTCTAGAAAGCACTTTTCATGCTTAGTCACTTTCCAAAATTGGATTGAATTGTTTAAGAGAATCCTTTCCAAACTGGACAGCAGTTTTGCATGGAATAAGTAGAAGTTATAGCTTCCCATAATACATTTGGACGGCATATACAAGAGTTAAAAACAAAATAGAACTTCTAATTCAATTGGACTTGAGACTATTTTTCAACAAATTTACAGATTGGCCCAAAGGCCCCAAACTTTATAAAAGTTGAGAAGAAATATATTTGAAAAGCTCTTTTTATGCTTAGGTGGTCACATTCCAAATTTATATAAATTTTGTGAAGGGAATCCTTTGCAAACTGGATTATGCAGAATTTACATGGAATAATGCAAAAATGCTTGCAGGATGGGTCAGTAGAATAGTTGAAATAGATCATTATTTTTCTCTTTCTGTTCTTCTTGAACTTTTGAAGTGTGCAAAAATCATAGTCCTCTGTGTTGGCAGTAATTTGTATCATGAGGGGCTAATGTTAAGTTGGGATATTCATGAAAACATTCATAATTTCATATATAGACTCTTGATGAAAAGAAAAGAAAACAATCAGAGCAATTCACAACAGTTCTAAGAAGTAAGGAGCTCCTTTGTGCTATAGTTGTTCCAAATTAATCTACTATTTCTTAAAATACACACTATTCCTTATGTTGTTATAGTACAGTCACTGTATGGAGAAGTTTGATGCCCTTGCAGTTGCTTTCTAGAGCATCAAGCAGCAAACTCTCTTTATTCTTAATTATTTTTATTTATCAATTGTCTAAAAATTCTAACATTTTGTGCTGGTTGTCTTCTGCTTAATATGTGGTGAATACTGCAGTAGTAAATATGTGGAACCAAACAACCCTTGAAAGCCTTAGGTAATGGAGAATGGTGTCTTTATTATGTTATATTCAACCGCCCTCTTTACTGCAGAAACTGGCACCTGGCCTTTCCTTTCTCCCAAACTGTGCTCATCTAAGTTCCTCTGTAATCGAGGTAGTTAGAAATTTCTTTAATGCTCTCTTTATTTTACTAATTAAGGGAAAAGGGCAATTTACATTGTAATGTTTAATAGAATTATTTACATTGTAGGGCAATTCTTAATGTTCTATTGCATATAAAGTGGGCTGCTTCAACAACTACCCCGAAACAAAAAACAGGACTGCTCCTCTTTGTGCATCACCTGGTAAAGAAGAAACTAAGCAATTTTCAATAACCTGGTAAACTTCATATCCTTCTGAGTGCATCACCTGCTAAACAAGAAACTGTTATCTCCAAATATGTTGAAATTTGATCCTTATATTTGCAAAATCACTTTAGATGAAATAACTGAAATCAATTTGAACTTAGTTTACAGGGTGCTTCTCAACCCACTACTGGTAACAGAATACAAGGATACAAGGACGAGGAGAACAAAAAGAGGATGATGATGGAATTGAAGAATTAATCAAAAAACCAGCTGCTGCAACTACTGGTGCTTCCAACTGCTGATGCTGCTTCTTCTCCCAGCTACTGTTGATTCTGATGCTGCTGAGCTGTTCCTGGTTGAGGAATACAAAAGAAACATATTGCCCAACCTACATTTCATCCTAAAAAATTTCGTTTAATCCTAAAATATTAGTTCCCAAATGTAAGGTGGATTACATTGTGAGAAAGTACTTTGCGGAAACATTACTTTGTGTAAGGGATTATTTTGTGTTAATGATTATTTTGGTGCTTTAAATGTTTATTTGTAAATTCGTACGTTTATAAGCTTCCAGATGTAGAGTCACTGTTACTGTAGTTCCCAAATATAAAGGAGATTTGATTGTGAATAATTACTTTGTGGAAGTATTACTTTGTGTGAGGAATTATTTTTTGTGGATGATTATTTTTATGCCTTAACTATTTATTTGTAAGTTTAGTTCCTTATTACGATGGTCCTTTCTGCTTAGTTTACTTATGTTTCTTTGTGTTTAGTTCCTTATTACGATGGTCCTTTCTGCTTAGTTTACTTATGTTCCTGCGTTGGTGCACTGCAAGGTTATTTTGTAGGTTAAGTAATATTTATCAAAAATTATGAAATAAAAAATAATATTTATTGAAGAAATTATACCCGCGGCGCAGCGCGGGTACTTCACTAGTATTATTAATTGTACATTTAACCATGCATGCATTCTATCATATAGAATTAGAGAACCGTCCACCGGTTCTGGGGATGAAGCAACCCACCTGAAACGCTTTCCGCAGGCAAAGCCGAAGTCAGTGAAGTACGCAGTCACATGCTATCCCAAAATCTCCCAAAACTGCACCCTCGATATTCAGTCTTACAAGCCTCTGTTCCAATCACAACATCACCAACAATCACTAACCAACACCACAATATCCCCAAAAACAACACATGCTGTTTTTACCAACCAGCAGAGAAGAGGGGGATTTTCACCTGCATACAGTCCTCTAAAAATCCCAGAAAAATCATGGTTGCGATCCTCGCGACGAGTAGCCCCAAAACGAGTATTTATACACCTCATTCTGACACCTGTAGGCCAAGATACAAATTAAACAAGGTGGTATGCCAACAACCACAACACTGCGAAAACTGCGGGATACAACCCCAAAGAAGCTTAAATCTCACCTTCGAAGATTCCTCAGAAAAATACAATAAAAATACGACCACGTTCCTCTCAAAGAGTAGATATCAATCGAGTCCTTATATGCCTCATTCCGATCCTCGTAGGTCAAGATATAAAATCGACAAACCTCCGCTGTCCAAAATCTCATAGCAGAAAAGGGGTCACCAAAACACCTCGGGAACTATGCCAGAAACTCGAAATGAGGAGAAGTGATCAACACGGAAAACGAAGCCTTACCTCTCATGAACGCGCTGCCATGAAAATCGGCTCAAAAGTCCATCGGGGTGATCCAGGGTACCTCGCAGACCAAAAAGTGACGATGAAAGCCAAAATCCAAGAAACGTCGCAGTGCGCCGCGTCGCAGAAAGCGCTAATGTCCAGTCTTCCGAAAAATCTGGAAATCCCTCAGTAGATGGAGCATAGGATGATGATCATTTTCTCTTCAAGCCTCAGCTGAATATGGGCTCGGGAAAGGGCTCAAATCCGCGGCCCAAGAGGAGCTATATATAGCCCAAACCAAACAATTGCCAAAATACCATCTGTGTCCCCACATTCGGGCACCCGAAAGATTCGGGCTGCTACAGGGACCCCAAAATGCACCCCAAACCGTCAAAGCCCGAATCAATCCTGGAGCGCCACGTGTCCCAGTACAGCAAACACCAAAACGGGCCAATCCCTGAGCGCCACGTGGCACACTGCACAGCGCACAGCTGCGCCAGCCGCTGCGGTCGCGGCACGTGGCCCGCTCCCGTGCTGACGCGTAGCGCGCCCGCTCGTCAACGCCCGCCACGCCGTACGGTTACCTGCCCGCCGTACAGCCACCTGCCCCGGTCACCTGCTTCGCTGCGCTGTGTGCACCCGGCGTACGAAGACCAACCAACCACAAGCTGCCACGTGTCCTCCTCTTCCCGCTGCTCCGCGCGCGCCTGCCCGCGCCCGCGCGCCTGCCCGCGCCTGCTCCGTCGCCTGCTCGCGCTGGCTCCGCCGCTGCCAGCCGCTGCCGGTGATGCCCGGCCGGTCAGAACAGTAACCCGAGCCTCGAAAAAAGTGTTTTTGCATCCGGACTCCGAAAATACAAGTAAATAGTCCATTTTCACCGTTTTCGCACGTTGAATCCAAATCCGCTGTCCGTTTTGCCAAATTCCAATTCCAAAATTTGTCAAAGGCATCCAGATAAGTGTTCTTAACCCAAATTTCGCGCTGAGTCCAATTCTGATGCCCGATTCGCGCGAAACCACTTCTAAACAATCGACGGGGTCCTCCGATTACCCACATGATCCATTTAACACCCGAAGTCCATCACTTGTGTCCAAATTGGTGCAGAAACACCGCCGACACGCCACATAGGCCTCCAGAAGCTGCTGGTCACACTGTAGGAGCCCTGCGGATATCGGGTCACCATATCCTCCCCCACTAAAAGAAAGTTTCGTCCTCGAAACTAAAGCAACTCACAAGGAGTCTCAGAAACCAAGGGTAGGTACTCAACACCGCCGTCTCCAGCTCCCAAGTCACCTATCACTCCCCGTGATTACTCCTCAGCAACAACAACAACCAGTACGACATTGCCCAATTGCGTAATTCTCTCATCTCATGAGCCAGAATTCGCAACGGGCGTCCCTCGTACTACCAATACTCGCAGATCTCAAAGGAAACGAGTCCATCACGGGCGAGGAATCCACAAGCCTAACACTCCTGAGCTGAGACGTGGAAAAACCATCAAGAACTTCAACAAAAGGCTGGGGGAAAAGGAAATAACCACTAGTGCAACACGCGCCAAACCACATCCTGTGTCAACTCAACCAAGGCAACCCGAAGCACCCCCACGCGATCATCCAAGAAGGGAAGAAGCCTTAACAAGCCGGGGTCCTCACTCGGTCACTCCCAAATCCTGACCATCCGCGTGGACCGCTCCACCGCAGTCTACCATCAAAAGGAACCCCCAGGGACACAACCTCGAGCCCTGAACATCATAATGGTCCTTCACAGCGCCAGCTGTGGAATCATCAAACTCAACCCCAAAGCTCTCCTGCTCCAGGTATCCGCCACCACAGTGGCCCTGTCGGGGTGATACTGGATGCTCAGCAATAATCCAACTATAACTCCATAGCCACCATGAGAGGCATCACTGTATCTCGCAAATCCATCTCCCATCACTGGCGATGCTAAAATCGGCGCTGGTATCAGTCTAATCATCTATTTGTCCAGCACTGCTTGCACTGCCCAGTCCAAGAAACTTCTCATCTCGACAATAGATGTCAGTCTCGGCCAAGCTCAAATAGCATCCATCTTGGCCGGATTTCCACCGCCGCTCCAACGGCTAGAATAATGTGGCCCAAGCAGGTATGTTCCCAAAGCTAAAAGTTGCACCTCAAAAATTCGGCTCACAGCTTCCTTCACACAGACATTGCGGTACCATCCACAATTGCTCCACAAGTTCCAAGTCACTCTGGGAGTCCATCCAATACCTATGCAGGACATATTTACCAATCCGTCCAAGTACAGCTGGAACACACAAATCCTCAAATCTTAAAGGCGATGGGGCATTAGTCAATCCATTTGGCCTCACTACACTCATAATGCCCCTACCGTGTCCTGAACGTCATCTAGGCAAAGTCCTCGGTTGTCTGATTCCAAGTAGGTACACGCATCACAAACAAACAACTACCGGAGTATAACTCCATCAAAAGGTCCTAAATAATATCCCGACCTGCCTGTGCTCAAACCACAACGGAACCCTCACCGTCGTGTATCAACGACGTGGCATCACCACCGTGTACCAACGACGTGGCACTAGGTCAAACAGACCCTCGATCTATCAGATCCCTGCACCTGTGCCATCAGCTCTCTCAGCTCTACAGGTGATATCCAATGAGGTGCTGTCGAGGTTGGCGCGGTTCCCAGAACCACGTCAATCGCAATCTCAATCTCCTTAACCGGCGGCATAAATCATCGGCTTGAGTGGACTCACACCGGGGATCTCGCGGGCAACAGGAATATCCTTTAGTCCCGGTGCCGCCGTAGGCACCTCTCACACTGTCGCTGCAACCTGTGTGCTCTAACTGTCTCAACAAACAAGCCTCGCTTGTCTGCCTCGCAGAAGGTCATAGTCATCTCCCTCCGCACTCGACCATCCCGTGGTACTGTGCTAACCAATCCCAAGCACTGGGTCAAAACACGGAACTACTACCAATACCAATAAGTCTGCCGGTATAACTCGTGGTCTCAACGACACTAGACATGTCCCACAAGCCTCCTTCACGTGCACAACACCGATAGTAACCTATACCACTAGTGCACGTGGTAACAACTCTGCCTCTAGTCCATGTCGGAATGCAAAGTGCACCAACCCCGACTGCTGTGATGAAATCACACCTGCGACAACCCGATCCATTACCGTGGCGCCCTCCAACCAGGCGGCACGATCTCATCCACACGATGCAAGCGGTTGTCGCTCAGTCTGCCTGAAAATCAACACTATCCACATGGGGAGCAGGACCTCTGCCTCTGCTCACTCTGAGGCGACAACTGCGGCCCTCAGCAGATAACATATCCATGCTACTGCTGCGCTACTCTGATATAGATGCTGATGCTGCCATCGGGGTCCACCCGACCTCCGACATCTCAGAAATCCATTATTGCAACCGTCATATGACAAAACACAATTAATTCATGCAATTCCTTATACAATTATCCTTACTAAGCTCACCCCTCAATCACATATATTATATTCCAAACATGCATGTTATCAATCACAAAGGGTAACATTCCCTTGGGTAAGCTTTACATTAACCGTCCACAAGGATATCCACCATCCAGGAAAGCAAAACGAAAATGCCTCTGCCGGCCGATCTGTCCTCCATCACCTAGCGCCAAGCGCCTCCATCCAGAACACTGTTAAGGAATTTGTTTTGGCATATTTTGTAAAAGTTTTAAGTCTTGAAGATTGAAGATGAAGAAGTTTGGATCATATACCTCAATCTCAAGAAAGAAGAATTCAAAAGGATCAAGTACGTTTTACTAATTATTTTTGATGATCCGAATACTTCGTATAGTGTAGAAACACTTGGATGAATTTTTAATTGCATAAAAATCAAAAACTGGACATGGGACATGTTCAGGATCCGGATCAGGCACGGCAGTCCGGATCCCGAACGGTGTTTGTTCATATGCAAAACCAGTCCGGATCCAAGCCATTTCTGATCCGGACCCTGAACATGGGTTTTGCTGAAATGTATGAACAGTCCGGATCCAAGCTATTTCTGATCCGGACCCCGAACATGGGTTTTGCTGAGATGTATGAACAGTCCGGATCAGGCATTTCAGTCCAGACCCCGAACGTCTGTTTTTCTGGAAATAGTCTGTCTCGTTACGACAGTCCGGACCGCCATAATTCCAGTCCGGACCGTCGTCCTGTAAAATTCCAGAAAAGGTTAGTCTTTGATTCTTATCCTCTTCCAACGGTTTCTAACCTATAAATAAACCCTATGATTCATTTTCTAGGGTAAGCCGAATAAATCAAAATACGGTCACAAAAAGAAAAATCCACCTATAGAGAAGAAAGGAAATCAATAGATTTAATCATATGTTTCTTCATCTATATTGATTGATTTGATTCTAGGTTTTCATACTCAGATTTTGAGTAGAATCAAATTAATGAATACTTAGATGGTATTTCCGATCTATTTCTAATCTAAGTATTCGGCGGATCATCACCATCCCAAAACAACGATTTTCCCAAAATCGGCGCGTGGACTCGCGTGGCCTTGTGGATTCAAGGTGCTACCGCTCTCGTGGATTCGGAGCGAGGTACGTTCGTGGATTCGAGACGTGCTACTGGGTGAAGACCGTGGATTCGGTCGGACGTCGTGGACTCGACGTTGGACGCCGTGGATTCGGCGTTGGACGCAGATCGTGGATTCGAGAAGCGTTGCGGAGTGAGCGGAGAAGATCAACTCGGAGCGTATGGAAAAAGGTTGAGTCGTCTATGAGTGCGTTATATCACCTTTGTACGTGTTATAATCTTAGTTGATTTCACCGTGTTATCGGTCCCGTTGTTTTTTACTCCTGGTTTTGGAGTTTTCCACGTAAAAATCTTGCGTGTTAGTTTTCATTTCCGCATTGGGTTTTATTGCGCAAAGATTTTTGAGTGTTTATTGTTTACACCTATTCACCCCCCTCTAGGTGTTTTTTCCCCTATTTAGATCATTATTTACATAACCCGACAAGTGGTATCAGAGCGGGAATAGGGTTGTAAACAATGGCTGAAGGTGGAAACATCAACAGACCCCCGTTTTTCGATGGAACAAATTATGCCTACTGGAAAGTACGGATGAAAGCATTTCTTATTTCCATCGACGAACGGGTGTGGCAATATATCGAGTTAGGATGGTCAAATCCAACTGAAGTTATTGTTGATGTTCACACCATCAAACCTAGGTCGAAATGGACCAAGGAAGAGATAGACTTATCTTCTTACAATGGCAAAGGAATCAATGCTTTATTTAATTCCTTGTCTCAAACTGAATTCTCTCGCGTCTCAGCATGTGAGACTGTGAAAAAAATCTGGGATGTTCTTCAAGTTACACATGAGGGAACTAACCTTGTGAAGATTCAAAAGCTGCAAATGCTTACGAGCAGATTTGACTCTATTTTCATGGCAGAAAATGAATCATTCACGGACTACTATACACGATTGCAAGACATCGTAAACACATGTGCTAACTTGGGAGAGAAGATTCCAGAATTTAAAATTGTAAGAAAGATCTTAAGAACTCTTCCTGAAAGATTTCGTTCCAAGGTTACGGCCATTGAAACTATTAAACACCCGGACGAAATCCGTGTAGAAGAATTAGTTGGTTCATTACAAACATATGAAATGACATTTCCTACTAACTATTCTTCTGGAAAAGCATCTACTTCTAAGTCTTCAGGTTTTGCGTTGAAAACTACAAAAGAAGAAGACGCGGATTCATTCTCCTCAGGCGATGACGAGAACCTATCTATGGAGGACTTTGAGAAGCAGCTTGCTCTCTTGACAAGAAATTTTCGCCGAAACTTTCGAAGGGGTAATTCAAGTAAAACTTCATCCTCCGGAAAGTGGAAGAAAGGCAAAGGTTTTTCAAGCCAAAAGTCAAGAAAGCAAGAAAGTTTTTCAAAGGATAAGAAAAGCTTAGAAGGACAAGTCCAATGCTTCAAGTGCCGAGGATACGGCCATATCTCAACGGAGTGTCCAAATAAGAATCCGTCCAAGAAGAAGGCGATGCAAGCCGTCACTTGGGATGACACCTCAACGACAAATGAGCCATCTTCAAGTGATGAAGAGAACAACGCAACGGCATTCCACGCGTCCACATCTTCACCCTTCATATGTGTCACGCCCCGGGGTCGAAACTGCGACCCGGGCTCGCTAACAGATCCGCCATCTGTACGGAAACTGCCGTACAGACGAAGCGTCTAGCCTGCAAAAGACAAAACTACAGCTACACAGATATCAGAGCGGATAAAAAGCTGTACTATAAAATTTCACAACTACAAAGTTGCAACAACTCGTAGCCTATCTCCCAAAATCAGATGATACAAAAAGAAGTCTACCTATACAACATCTACTAATCCAAATGGGAGATAGCTAAACCGGAAAATAAACCAACTCCCACAATCCGGGATGGTACATCTACCTCACTCTAAAGTAACAATGCTGGTAGGGAACTATCACGCGACTCCCTGTCCTCGGTCCGTCCAGTCAAGCTCGGCAGGAACGGAAGAAAGCCTCAGCAACCTGTCACCGACAGAGGGTGTGAGAACTACATCCTACAGTAGTTCTCAGTGGGTACCATCTCCAAGAACCACGGTCTGCCCACTAAGTCTACCAGAGGCATAAGATAACAGATAAGACTGATAATGAAAATAAGCTGGAAAAGAATCTACAGCTATCATGCCTCTATCTACTATGCTCAATAAGAAGAGACTATGGATGATGGTATGCAGCCACTCACTGCTGGCAATATGTCACAAGTACTACCCAAGACACTCTACAATGACACATGCAACGCCATCACTCTCTCAGTGTATCTCAAATCTCAGCGACTGCCCCACAGGGTCCAGTCGAGTCAAGCCTGCGCCCCCTGGTGTATCAACCAGGGTGTCCAAACGGACAAACTCGATATCTCACACAGTGAGCCCATGGTAGCACGGCCAGGGGTATCAAGCGACCTCTAGTATATGAACTAGGCGCATCATCGCAGCCTCGTCAGGCTCGGTATCATCATCGCAGCCTCATCAGGCTCGGAATCATCAACGCACCCGGGGCGTGGTTCGAGGGGTGCGACCCCACCGAACTCAAGTATCTCATCAGTATCACTGTCTCACAAGTGGCTCCTGCAGGCTATAGTCCTCGATCAAACAGATCGGTATCTCGATGCTCAAAGCACAACTCAGTCGGAGAACCCTCCACGACTCAATCTCACAACACTGACCCACTCACGAAAGTACTACACAGCTGGGACCACCGTCTCTCCCAACGGCTCCCACAACACAACTCCACTGAACTCAACACACAACTCACGGCTGGAGATGCTCCACAGCCAGATCTACGAAGGGTCCGAAACCCCGGGGACTAACATCTACGTCCCCAAGAAAGAAAACAGCCCTTAGAACCCAGATCACTCGAATCCGCTCGGGTGGATAAGTTTATAAGAAACCATGTCATTTATTTCAGAAAACCATTCGATCTGAGAGAAATCCATCTTATTAATGATTTTTAGTCTTTTTAGGAAAACCCTTTTGAAATCAAGTTTTACGCCCAAACCTCGAAGGGCTAATGCCCTCGTCCTATCACACAAGAACAGACTCAGGCAACCTTGCGAGGCTTGGAAGAAACATTGGCTGACCAAAATCATGTATTCATCCAAAAAGGTTCTGGGTTCAAGGTTCTGCTAACACACGTGCACCACGATCACAACCTGGTGGTGACGAGAAGAACAGCGGAAAGGAAAACCCCCGGGACCACCGTTTATCTGAAACGGTTCCCCAAAACACTAACACTGGCCTAACCCAGCCACCAGACCCCACTCGGCCCCCCGGGCCCGAGTGCAACACCCGTCCCACAACACTCTGACCACTCAGCCCACTACCCTGGCGAGGAAACTCTAAGTCCCGAAGGATAAGAAAAGTGCGGGATGTCTAAAGCATAAAGGAACCTAGCCCAAATCAAGGTTCTCCAATAGGTCTGGTCAAACATATGCACATATGACGGGGGTGCTAGTTAAGTTCCAAGAAAACACGTAAACTAGCATGCAATCCTATCACAATAGAATTAGAAGGAAGTCCGTAGACTTGGAGAGAAAACCAACCCACCTCAGAAAGCCACCAATTGCTCGTCGACACTTGCAATTGGCTCAGCGGGCTTACCTGGCCTCCAAGGGGTCCGCACGCAACACGAAGCCCGATGGCAGAATCCGCACGCGAATCGGAGCACGCGGCGACCAACCCCACGACCGCGCGCTCCGCGGAAGCTAAAACCGCACCGCAAGCTGCCAGAAGCGAAGAAATCGCAAAATCAATCAAAACGGTCAAAACCGGGCATCCGACGGCGAAAAACAGCCTCCGTCAGCGAAAAACAGCACGCGGCGGCGAAAAACAGCTCCGTCGGCGAAAACCAGCGCCCGACGGTGAAAAACAGCTCGAAAATCAGCTTGCGAAAATCCTGCGAAAACCGCTCGCGAAAAACTGCCAGAAAACCGCTCGCGAGACTGCTCGCGAAAACAGCGAGAAACGGCTTGCGAAAAACAGCGAAAACCAGCGCGACAGCCAGCGCGAAAACTGCTCGCAACCTGCTCGCGAAAACTGCTCAAAATCTGCTTGACGGCGAAAAAGCAGCAGCCGACGGCGAAAAACTGCGCCCGACGGCGAAAACAGCGGCCGACGGCGACCCACGGGCTCCGACGGCGAAAACACGGCGCCGGCACGCAAACCGAGGAGTCGCCCGCCGTCCGGGAGCACGACGAGGGAGGCCCGCCGCACGGCGCCAAACCAAGCAGCGCCACGCAGCGACCCGCTGCGCGGTGCCGGAGCGCGCCGCGCAGCGCCCTGCGGCGCTGCGCGCGGTCGCGCGCCCGCGCGGTCGCGCGCCTGCGCGGCCCGCAGGCCCGCGCGCGGTCCTGCCGCGCGCGCCTGCGCGCGGCCCTGCCGCGTGCCCCTGCGCGCGGCCAGGAGGTGCCGCGCGCACCGGCGCGCGGCCCTGCCGCGCGCCCCTGCGCGCGGCCAGGAGATGAAGCGCGCACCTGCGCGCGGCCCTGTCGCGCGCCCCTGCGCGCGGCCAGGAGGTGCCGCGCGCCCCTGCGCGCGGCCCTGCCGCGCGCGCCTGCGCGCGGCCAGGAGGTGCCGCGCGCACCTGCGCGCGGCCCTGCCGCGCGCCCCTGCGCGCGGCCAGGAGATGCCGCGCGCACCCGCGCGCGGCCCTGCCGCGCGCGCCTGCGCGCGGCCCGGCAGCGCCGCGTGCCGCTCTTTGCTGCACGCGGCGCCGCGCCCAGCGGCAAGTCGCCGCAGGGTGCTACCAACAGTAGCACCCTGGCGCCGCGCGTCCGCCGTTGCGCGCGCGCGCGGCCGCCGGCGACGGCAAATTCCAAAAAACCCCAATAAAATCCGAAAATCCCCAAAAATCCAATTTTTAGCTTTTTAAACAACCAAATAAAAATCCAAAAGCTCTCAAAACCCGAGAAAACCTCAAAAATCAGAAATTGCTTACCTCGTCGACGCCCGCCGCACGCCCACGAGCTCCACGCGGCCTCACCGGCGAGTCCAAAAATCCAAGATCGGCTAAAAACTCCTTTTCTTTCTTCTTCTTCTTCCTTTCCTCTCTTTTCTTTTCTTTCCTTCTCTGCTGCAGAGGGAGGGAGAGGTGGAGGCTTTATATAAAGCAAAAGCTTTATTAATTAATTAACTAATTAATTAATTCCAACAATCCAACTCCAACTCACTTTTTGCCTTCGGGCTCTCCGCCGCTGCCCGGAACCTCCCGAACTCCGCTGTAAATCAAAAATACACGCGCTCACAGCTTTTTCTCTTCAAAAAGCTCATCCGTTGAGTCGGGGTGCTCAAATCAAATACCGGCTCCAAAATTGCCAGTTCCGACTCACTTTTTGCCTCCGGGTCCTCCGCGTCAGTCCGGAACCTCCTGAACCTCGCTGTAAATCAAAAGTACACGTGTCCACGCGTTCCTGAATTTCCGGCACTCCACGGTGAAGTCGGAAATTCCCAATCTCATCCCCAATCGGCCTACAAAGCCCGGAAAAACCCCGAATCGAGCTGGAGCTTCCGCGTTGATCCGAATCAACTCGGCATTAACAGTAACCTCAAATGCAACATGCCCAAGGCAACTCTCTGCTCCAAGCCATCTGTGTGGTCGGCGCGCTATCCAAAGCCCCGGTACTTTACATTCTCCCCTCCTTCAAAAGGTTTCGTCCTCGAAACCAAAACACACACCCTACCCCAAGAAACTTACATCGGGAATATCATCAACTCCAACTCTCTCTCAATTGAAAAGCAGCCGAAAATAGCGAAAAGTCCAAAATTTCCAAAGGACCGATGCCTTCGCCCCGATCAAACCAGAACAGGTTCCAGCATCGCCTCCATTTCTGGAGTAGTCCTTCGAAATTTTTCGCTCTGTCCGCTATTTTCGGTGATAAAACGGGAAAACAAGGAGAGAGAGATGTTGAAGCTGTCCCCGCTGTGGCCGCAACCCAAAACCACAATCCACCAACTCAACCATTTAGGGGTGCAAAACTCTGATCTCAACCACTAGGAAAGGAAGTCATACCAAGTACCAAGCGATCCGCTAACCTGGCGCCCACCAATCGGCAACCCAAACTCATCCTCTCGGCTCTCAGGTGGTCGCTCAACTCAACAAACAGGCACCACCGAACCTTCACTGGGTAAAACCAACCGTAAATTCCATAACTTCACAAGCAAGAATTTCTTCGGTTGCTTCTGCTAGCTCAGATCCTTGTTCGACTCCAACGAAGAAAAGCCGATAAAGTGCGAGGATTCAATTACACTTCTTCCTATCAGACGAAAATCACGGTCCAAACTCCCCGCGTAAACTCAAGTCTATAAACATAAACCTCTGCGGCTGGTGGCTTCCAAAAATTGAAGTCTCCAAAAAGGCACAACTCCTCCGTTGCTCCTTAGCAACCAAAACAATCAAGTTCCGCAGGTACATCTCTCGACGAGGCAACCAATATCTCCCCTCTTAGGAGTTCCTGCACAATCCTCTAGTGATCTTGAAGCTCTAAGCCACTTCGGAAATAAATCCAAATGTCCACGACGGGTCCGGCTGCTAACCCATTCAAACACAGCTGGAGTACTCGATTCTTCAAATCCTAACAATCGAGGCCTCAGTCGATCCACCTGCCCGCAAGGCAAGCTCAGAAAGCCCCTACCGGGTTCTGAACACTAACCGGGCACAACCTCGGCTGCAAGGTTCCATAACCAAGTCGACCACTATCTCGGTCTCCAATCCACTATCCCGAAATCAGGCAATACTGGAAGACTCTCTCTCTGGAGCTGGTCCCTCGATCTCCGTCCCTCCTGGACGTGATCAGTGATCCTCGGTCAACCCATCGCACATGCCCAATCGCTGCATCTACTGTCGGCACTCGCCGAGAATGCACGATGAAATAGATATCCAGGTGCAGTCCCCTCTCAACAATCAACCTCTAAACCTCATCCTGGGTGACAAGGGGCCCACTGCTCAACCATCGCGGAAACTCACTCTCGGTGGTCCAACAGGACGAACCCGACGCCACCAACTCCCGGCGTCCCTAACCAAAGGCGCAAGATCAAGCGCCCAGAAGCTTCTCCTGGATGAACAAATCCTTGAACAGCTTTTCCATAGCAGCGATCCAGTTCTCGGCCTCCCAAGGCCCCAACTTAATCCCGAAATCTGCAGGGGATGGGACTGGATGAAGTAAAATAACCGGTTGGCAACCTCTCGTTGCTCCAGCACCATCAGTGGTGCGACCAGGGTCGAAATCGACAATGTCGCGGTGGGAGTACTACTGGTGATACCCCGGGAGATGCTCTCAGCTCGAACCTGCGCAACACACGCTCCATGTTCTTCTCCTGGTGCCGCAACGCCTCCGACATCTGGGCCACCTGAGCCCGCAGATCGTGTACCCCGCTCTGCCCGGCCTGCTCGGCCTCCTCACCCAAGGTCGAACGCCCACTCGTCGCTACACGATGTCTCGGCGACATCGCAGGTAACTGAAACAAAAGCGAACATCAGGACACAACAACCATACGACCCAATCCAGCGAGAGTCTAAAACTTGTTATCCTTCCTAAAGTATTATGTTGTCTGCAGCCAACATAATCACTTTGAGAGAATAACATATCAAATCACTCATCCCAACCCGAGGGAGAGGTAAAAACTCAATCTGGACTCTCGCTAAAAGTCACGACTCTCACGTAGTCATCCTAATGTCCAACCACAAGCCTAGGGTTTCTAAGTCCTCAATGACCTATATCCTAGGCTCTGATACCACTCTAATCTGTCACGCCTCGGGGTCGAAACTGCGACCCGGGCTCGCTAACAGATCCGCCATCTGTACGGAAACTGTCGTACAGACGAAGCGTCTAGCCTGCAAAAGACAAAACTACAGCTACACAGATATCAGAGCGGATAAAAAGCTGTACTATAAAATTTCACAACTACAAAGTTGCAACAACTCGTAGCCTATCTCCCAAAATCAGATGATACAAAAAGAAGTCTACCTATACAACATCTACTAATCCAAATGGGAGATAGCTAAACCGGAAAATAAACCAACTCCCACAATCCGGGATGGTACATCTACCTCACTCTAAAGTAACAATGCTGGTAGGGAACTATCACGCGACTCCCTGTCCTCGGTCCGTCCAGTCAAGCTCGGCAGGAACGGAAGAAAGCCTCAGCAACCTGTCACCGACAGAGGGTGTGAGAACTACATCCTACAGTAGTTCTCAGTGGGTACCGTCTCCAAGAACCACGGTCTGCCCACTAAGTCTACCAGAGGCATAAGATAACAGATAAGACTGATAATGAAAATAAGCTGGAAAAGAATCTACAGCTATCATGCCTCTATCTACTATGCTCAATAAGAAGAGACTATGGATGATGGTATGCAGCCACTCACTGCTGGCAATATGTCACAAGTACTACCCAAGACACTCTACAATGACACATGCAACGCCATCGCTCTCTCAGTGTATCTCAAATCTCAGCGACTGCCCCACAGGGTCCAGTCGAGTCAAGCCTGCGCCCCCTGGTGTATCAACCAGGGTGTCCAAACGGACAAACTCGATATCTCACACAGTGAGCCCATGGTAGCACGGCCAGGGGTATCAAGCGACCTCTAGTATATGAACTAGGCGCATCATCGCAGCCTCGTCAGGCTCGGTATCATCATCGCAGCCTCATCAGGCTCGGAATCATCAACGCACCCGGGGCGTGGTTCGAGGGGTGCGACCCCACCGAACTCAAGTATCTCATCAGTATCACTGTCTCACAAGTGGCTCCTGCAGGCTATAGTCCTCGATCAAACAGATCGGTATCTCGATGCTCAAAGCACAACTCAGTCGGAGAACCCTCCACGACTCAATCTCACAACACTGACCCACTCACGAAAGTACTACACAGCTGGGACCACCGTCTCTCCCAACGGCTCCCACAACACAACTCCACTGAACTCAACACACAACTCACGGCTGGAGATGCTCCACAGCCAGATCTACGAAGGGTCCGAAACCCCGGGGACTAACATCTACGTCCCCAAGAAAGAAAACAGCCCTTAGAACCCAGATCACTCGAATCCGCTCGGGTGGATAAGTTTATAAGAAACCATGTCATTTATTTCAGAAAACCATTCGATCTGAGAGAAATCCATCTTATTAATGATTTTTAGTCTTTTTAGGAAAACCCTTTTGAAATCAAGTTTTACGCCCAAACCTCGAAGGGCTAATGCCCTCGTCCTATCACACAAGAACAGACTCAGGCAACCATGCGAGGCTTGGAAGAAACATTGGCTGACCAAAATCATGTATTCATCCAAAAAGGTTCTGGGTTCAAGGTCCTGCTAACACACGTGCACCACGATCACAACCTGGTGGTGACGAGAAGAACAGCGGAAAGGAAAACCCCCGGGACCACCGTTTATCTGAAACGGTTCCCCAAAACACTAACACTGGCCTAACCCAGCCACCAGACCCCACTCGGCCCCCCGGGCCCGAGTGCAACACCCGTCCCACAACACTCTGACCACTCAGCCCACTACCCGGGCGAGGAAACTCTAAGTCCCGAAGGATAAGAAAAGTGCGGGATGTCTAAAGCATAAAGGAACCTAGCCCAAATCAAGGTTCTCCAATAGGTCTGGTCAAACATATGCACATATGACGGGGGTGCTAGTTAAGTTCCAAGAAAACACTTAAACTAGCATGCAATCCTATCACAATAGAATTAGAAGGAAGTCCGTAGACTTGGAGAGAAAACCAACCCACCTCAGAAAGCCACCAATTGCTCGTCGACACTTGCAATTGGCTCAGCGGGCTTACCTGGCCTCCAAGGGGTCCGCACGCAACACGAAGCCCGATGGCAGAATCCGCACGCGAATCAGAGCACGCGGCGACCAACCCCACGACCGCGCGCTCCGCGGAAGCTAAAACCGCACCGCAAGCTGCCAGAAGCGAAGAAATCGCAAAATCAATCAAAACGGTCAAAACCGGGCATCCGACGGTGAAAAACAGCCTCCGTCAGCGAAAACCAGCGCCCGACGGCGAAAAACAGCTCCGTCGGCGAAAACCAGCGCCCGACGGCGAAAAACAGCTCCGTCGGCGAAAACCAGCGCCCGACGGCGAAAAACAGCTCCGTCGGCGAAAACCAGCGCCCGACGGCGAAAAACAGCACGCGGCGGCGAAAAACAACTCCGTCGGCGAAAACCAGCGCCCGACGGCGAAAAACATCTCGAAAATCAGCTTGCGAAAATCCTGCGAAAACCGCTCGCGAAAAACTGCCAGAAAACCGCTCGCGAGACTGCTCGCGAAAACAGCGAGAAACGGCTTGCGAAAAACAGCGAAAACCAGCGCGACAGCCAGCGCGAAAACTGCTTGCAACCTGCTCGCGAAAACTGCTCAAAATCTGCTTAACGGCGAAAAAGCAGCAGCCGACGAAGAAAAACTGCGCCCGACGGCGAAAACAGCGGCCGACGGCGACCCACGGGCTCCGACTGCGAAAACACGGCGCCGGCACGCAAACCGAGGAGTCGCCCGCCGTCCGGGAGCACGCCGAGCGGCGAAAACCCCAGCCGCGCGACGAGGGAGGCCCGCCGCACGGCGCCAAACCAAGCAGCGCCGCGTAGCGACCCGCTGCGCGGTGCCGGAGCGCGCCGCGCAGCGCCCTGCGGCGCTGCGCGCGGTCGCGCGCCCGCGCGGCCCGCAGGCCCGCGCGCGGTCCTGCCGCGCGCGCCTGCGCGCGGCCCTGCCGCGCGCCCCTGCGCGCGGCCAGGAGGTGCCGCGCGCACCTGCGCGCGGCCCTGCCGCGCGCCCGTGCGCGCGGCCAGGAGGCGCCTGCGCGCGGCCAGGAGGTGCCGCGCGCACCTGCGCGCGGCCCTGCCGCGCGCACCTGCGCGCGTCCAGGAGGTGCCGCGCGCACCTGTGCGCGGCCCTGCCGCGCACCCCTGCGCGCGGCCCTGCCGCGCGCGCCTACGCCCGACCAGGAGATGCCGCGCGCACCCGCGCGCGGCCCTGCCGCGCGCGCCTGCGCGCGGCCCGGCAGCGCCGCGTGCCGCTCTTTGCTGCACGCGGTGCCGCGCCCAGCGGCAAGTCGCCGCTGGGTGCTGCCAACAGCAGCACCCTGGCGCCGCGCGTGCGCCGTTGCGCGCGCGCGCGGCCGCCGGTGACGGCAAATTCCAAAAAACCCCAATAAAATCCGAAAATCCCCAAAAATCCAATTTTTAGCTTTTTAAACAACCAAATAAAAATCCAAAAGCTCTCAAAACCCGAGAAAACCTCAAAAATCAGAAATTGCTTACCTCGTCGACGCCCGCCGCACGCCCACGAGCTCCACGCGGCCTCCAACGGCGAGTCCAAAAATCCAAGATCGGCTAAAAACTCCTTTTCTTTCTTCTTCTTCTTCCTTTCCTCTCTTTTCTTTTCTTTCCTTCTCTGCTGCAGAGGGAGGGAGAGGTGGAGGCTTTATATAAAGCAAAAGCTTTATTAATTAATTAACTAATTAATTAATTCCAACAATCCAACTCCAACTCACTTTTTGCCTTCGGGCTCTCCGCCGCTGCCCGGAACCTCCCGAACTCCGCTGTAAATCAAAAATACACGCGCTCACAGCTTTTTCTCTTCAAAAAGCTCCTCCGTTGAGTCGGGGTGCTCAAATCAAATACGGGCTCCAAAATTGCCAGTTCCGACTCACTTTTTGCCTCCGGGTCCTCCGCGTCAGTCCGGAACCTCCCGAACCTCGCTGTAAATCAAAAGTACACGTGTCCACACGTTCCTGAATTTCCGGCACTCCACGGTGAAGTCGGAAATTCCCAATCTCATCCCCAATCGGCCTACAAAGCCCGGAAAAACCCCGAATCGAGCTGGAGCTTCCGCGTTGATCCGAATCAACTCGGCATCAACAGTAACCTCAAATGCAACATGCCCAAGGCAACTCTCTGCTCCAAGCCATCTGTGTGGTCGGCGCGCTATCCAAAGCCCCGGTACTTTACAATATGCTTAATGGCAAGTACATCCGATTCATTGTCCAACTTCTCCCAGGTTGAAAAAACTGCAACGGACGACGAATCGAGTAACTCTGAAGGTGAAGATTTTGCTCTAGCCTACCACAGACTTTTGAGGGATTCAAAGAAACTAGCTAAGCAAAACAAGGGGTTGAGAGGGAGATTGCAGGATCTCGAAGAAGAAGTAAAAAGGGTAACTTCTCTCTCGACCGGTCTTGAAGTGGAAAGGGATAACCTGATAAAAGCAAATGCTTCACTTCAAGAGAAAAATGAGCATTTCGAGAAGATACATGTAACGATGATTGACAAAGCTAGTTACTTCTTGAAGCTCTACACCGAGGCCCGACAAGAAAAAATGGAGATGACAAAGACCATTTTCCAACTGATGATTTAAAGAGATTCTCTTCTGGAAGGAGCAAGTTGGATAAATTACTTGGTCTTGGTCAAACAAACCGATTCGGCCTCGTATACACTCAAACTGGAGACATTCCTAGTTCGAGTGGAACAGTTTTTGTGCCCCAGTCGGTAACTCCTCCTCCGACGACCGAATTCTCAGCATACAACGACAACAACCCTACCTCACCCTCTTCGGGATCGTCAAGAACAAAGGTATGTTTTCGTTGTGGTTATATAGGGCACATAAGAAGAAATTGCAAGAATGGAGCGCTAAGATCAGATCAAGCACATCTTGCAACTACTACCAATGAGTTCATTTCCCGCAAATCAAAGAAGGATCTTTCAAAAGGAAAGAACATTGGTAGTACATCAAACAAGACGACGACGTCAAGGAAAAGCGATGGATCAATCAAGACGCTTTCACCAAAGGTATCAACTTCACAATCATTTCCGACGTACTCCAAAACTCAAAAGATTTGGGTACGCAAAGATGAAATCTTCCCTTGTCTTGTTGTTCAAACTTCTTTACACGCTTATGATAATTCGTCTTGGTATTTGGATAGTGGTTGTTCTCGTCACATGACCGGTGACAAAAATAGTTTTCAAACTTTAGTGAAAATCTCCGGAGGACATGTTGTTTTCGGAGACGGTCGTTCTTCCAAAATTGTTGGAAAGGGAACAATCGCTATTCCTGAAGGCCCGGTTTTGAACAATGTTTTATTTGTTGAAGGCCTAAAGACTAACCTCATTAGTATAAGTCAACTTTGTGACAATGGGTTCTCAGTTAATTTTTCTTCTGTAGAATGTGTTGTAACTGATAAAGACCAGGTATTCTTTTTAAAAGGGGTTAGATCGGAAAATAATTGCTATGTTGTTTCAAACAAAGTTTCTGAAAAATGTAACCTAGTTTCTTTGGATAATGAAACTGTTTGGCATGAAAGACTAGGTCACATGAATTTTAAAGAACTAGCAAGGATTTCAAATAAGGACGTGGTTAAGGGGGTTCCTAAACTTTTATTTAAAGAAAACATTGTGTGTGGTGGTTGTCAAAAGGGAAAACAATCAAGAGTTGCACACAAGAACTTGAACCACGTCGGTACCAAACGGCCCTTGGAATTACTGCATATGGATTTAATGGGGCCGATTCGTCAACCATCTTTGGGAGGTAAATGGTAAATTTTTTTTTTGGTTGATGATTTCTCTAGGTATTCATGGGTAACTTTTTTAAAAGAGAAAGCGGATACTTTTGACTCTTTTCATGAGGTTTGTCATCGTATTATGAATGAAAGAAATGAAAAGATCGTTCGTGTTCGAAGTGATAGAGGTGGAGAATTCATTAATTCCAAATTCACTGATTTTTGCACTTCCAATGGGATAAAACATGAATTCTCAGCACCCTATACACCTCAGCAGAATGGTGTTGTTGAGCGCAAAAATAGGGTTGTTCAAGAGATGGCGCGTGTGATGCTTCATAGCCGGAATTTACCGTTATATTTTTGGGCTGAAGCTGTGAACACCGCTGTCTATGTAATTAATCGAGTGTATTTGCGCCCTGGAACTTTAAATACACCATATGAGCTATGGTTTAGTAGAAAACCGAATATCAAATATTTTCGTATCTTTGGGAGTCGATGTTTTATTCTGCGTGATCGCGAAAACCTTGGTAAGTTCGACTCTCGAAGTGACAAAGGGATTTTCATGGGTTATTCTACTAACAGTGGAGCATATCGGGTATTTAACTTGGAATCTAAAACGATGATAGAATCTATAAATGTTAAA
>CM055066.1:10403439-10467288 GCA_029204045.2 Tillandsia leiboldiana
CAGTTATTCTTTAGAATAACAGCTATACAAACCAACCACAATTTTTCTTTATTCTCCCGACTAGCCCGAATAGTAACGATTCCTGAGAGAAAAAATTATCCCAATACGTTTTAGCTTGAGGGATAAAAAGGCATAATCCATTTTATCCTGCATTCTTGCCAAACGATAGATTTTTTTGGCTGTTATATTTTTATCTCCGGTCAACCTTGCTATTCTCGTTAGTCTGGAATAGCTTTGTAAAAATAATTCCACCCATGTTGTACAACAGGACATCTAAAATTGAATTCTCACTTTATTAAATAATAAATTGCATTAAAAGGTAAATTATATAAAACATAATTGATTAAGATTTACACAGACAATATAGTATTTTTATTATAAAATTAGTAATTATATTTATAATTGTGATGACCCGGACTTTTGTAGAAGCTTTTGCGGCTTATCAGTGACTATAGGAAGCCTCACCCAGTGTTATGGAGCTTGTAGAATCGAATTGGATTTTTAAAATGGACCCGGCGCGAAACCGGATCAAGTGGGCCTTCCGGGGGCTTTCGGCAAAATTTTGGAGGAGCATTTGGAAAATCGGACAGCGATTTGGACTCAGCGCGCTGAAAACGATCAATGGTGTATTCACTTACTTTTCGGCGCCAAAAATACTGTTCACCAGGAACAGTAACCTCCGCCGCCGTAAAATACTGTTCCGGTACCATTCTCAGGCGGCGAGCGCGGCGCATGTTGGGTTATATGTAATAAGGATCTAAATAGGGGAAAAAACACCTAGAGGGGGGTGAATAGGTGTAAACGTATAAACACTCAAAAATCGTTGCGATAAAAACCCAATGCGGAAATAAAAATAATACGCAAGATTTTTACGTGGAAAACTCCATCACCGGAGTAAAAAACCACGGGACCGATAACACGGCAGAAATCCACTAGAATTAAAACACGTACAAGGTGATTTACCGTACACACTTACGACTCAACCTTTTCCATACGCTCCTAGAGGATCTTCTCCGCTCGCTCCGCGACGCTTCTCGAATCCACGATCTGCGCCCAACGCCGAATCCACGGCGTCCAACGTCGAATCCACGACGTCCGACCGAATCCACGGTCTTCACACAATAGCACCCTTCGAATCCACGAACATGCCTCGCTCCGAATCCACGAGAGCGGTTTGAACCTTGAATCCACAAGGACACGCGAATCCACGCGCCGATTTTTGGGGTAAATCGTTGTTTTTTTGGGTGGTGATGATTCCGCCGAATACTTAGATCAAAGATAGATCGGAAATACCATCTAAGTATTCATTAGTTTGATTCAACTCAAGATGTGAGTATGAAAACCTAGAATCAACTAATCAATATAGATGAAGAAACATAGAGTATTCTCTAATGATTTCCGTTCTTCTCTATATGTGGATCTAGAGGTGTATGAAAATGAACGGCTATTTTTACTTTTCGACCTCTTTTTGGATTAACCCTAGAAAAAGAGTCATAGGGTCTATTTATAGGTTAGAAACCCTAGGAAGGAGATAAGAATCAAAAACCTAACATTTCTGGAGATTTTGCGGACGGCGACTCCGGATCGGATTAGCTGTGATCCGGATCGTCGTAACGCGTCAGGCAATTCCAGAAAAACGAAGGTTCGGGATCCGGATCGAAGTGCTTGATCCGGATCGTTCATACAGTTCACCAAACATCAACGTTCGGGATCCGGATTGCGAAGCCTGATCCGGATCGTTCAAGGAAGATGGTAAACTCAGTGTTCGGGATCCGGATCAAGAGAGGCTACGATCCGGATTGAACTGGTGTATGAACGAACCACCTTCGGGATCCGGATCGAACAACCTGATCCGGATCCTGAACATGTCCCAAGTCCAGTTTTTGATTTTTATGCAATGAAAGATTCTTCCAAGTGTTTCTACACTACAAGAAGTATTCGGATCACACAAAAACTTTAGTAAAACATACCTGATCCTTTTGAATTCTTCTTTCTTGATATTGAGTTAAATGATCCAACTTTCTTCACCTTCAATCTTCAAGACTTGAGACTTTCACGAAACTACGCCAACTCAAATTCCGTAACAATCTCCCCCCTTTGGCGGTTTCGTGACAAAACACAGATCCACTAAAGAAAATTCAAAAAGATATTTTTGTTGCTATCACCATACAACAAAAATTTACAATGGAGATCCAAAAATTTAAAAACATGAGATAAACTCCTAAAACAGACTCTAGACTTAGACATCTGTACTCTCTGCACAAAGAAATCATTCTTGACAAAAAGAGATCGTTAGATACCTCAAGAATATTTAGCATACAAAACCTAGTACAGAGATAGAGTTTATCTGATCATCATGACATTTGAGAATTCAGATATGTAAGAGAATCATAGTCAAAACCAACATATCTTCTATGCAATTAAAAACCAAATGTCACAAAATGTCAGTCCAACATCAACTTGTTAGTCATATTACATGCCCAATAGATAGTCGAATAGTTAGTCGAGACATGCAAACAATCACAAGATGAAAACCAAAGTTGAAGTTGAAGTGATACTTACCTTGATGTATACAAAATCTTCATCAGCAAGATTTTCACAATCATTGTTCAAGTTCCCTTGATGTTCACTTACCTTGATGTTCATTTACATCATCATTGTACCTTGACGCAGTCATCATTGTTCATCATTGATGTATACAATTTTCACAATATCATTGTTCAAATCATTGTTCTAAACTCTCTCCCCCTTTTTGTCACAAACAAAGCCAAAGATTACAGAAGTGGAGAGAATGGTTAACAGTTCAAGTTGGAGAACTAAGGACTCAAATTAAGACTTAAAAACCTGCACAAAAGAAGGATTTAAACATATGCATAATGAACAGAAATTGGAAGGATACGGATTATTCAGACTCGTCTGAACTGATACAACCGAGGATTTGGAATATCTTCTTTAATCGCTTGTTCATTGATGATTGATTCTTATTTACCTTCTTGATTTCTTCCTTTACCTCAATTAGTTCATTTGATATACGTTCTTGCTCGTTGGAGAGCCTTTGCTGTTCTTTATAGATTGAGGTAACAGATGCATCATCATCAGAAGTTGATTGCGGTGCTTGTTGTGCCGGAGGTGCTGATTGTGATGGTGGTGCTGGTTGGACTGGAGGAGCTGCTGCCGGTGCAGAGGTTGTTGCTTGTTGTCGTTGTTCTCGTTGCCGGTGAAGAGGTATGAAAGGTTCATCTGGCTTCGTCGAAAGAGACTTTACAATTGTTGTGTCATTGATCGTTCCTAGACTGTGCAGATAGGAACTCGCATTTGTGTCAGCTTTAAATTTGCGAAGAATGCGCATGATGATCATTGGATAAGGTAGTCTCTCTGACGGATGAGCTTGCTCCACATATCATGCCATCCTTGACCAGATGACGTAGGGAATGTTTAAGTTAGCTCCCATTGCTGCTGCGGGGTTTCCAAGTAGATAAAGGAATATCATTCTTTCCCACCGAAGAACCTTTGTGTTCATGTTTGGAATAACATTGTAACAAACAATAAGGTTTAAGATGCGGTACTCTGGTCGTAGTTCTTTCGAGAAAACGGAGTTTCCTGTCGACCGAGTATTTGGAACACAGATTCCATCAACTACCACTCTCCAGGAGTAGGTGTTGAAGGCTTGATTCTTCAGGTAATGAGTGCCATCGGCTCGGGCGTCCATCCCTAGTACTTCACCAATTAGCTGAGGCGTTACTTTGATTCTGACATTCTTGACTAATGTTTGAAAATCCCGACGCCCGCTTTCCTGATCAACTAGATAGCAGGCATTCTGATAAAACATCCTCACTGAGTGAAGACAATACCCAGTGGTCTCCGGGAAATCGCAAATGGAAGCAAAACCTATCTGGTCAAACAAAGTCCCAAACGTCTGAGAACGCTGCTTTAAGGATTTTACATCAACATGCCTTTCTCCAATGCATTCTCTGTTTTCAAAATCCTTTATTCTAGCCGAGCTGACAAAGTCTTGAGGAGGTGCTTGCCTATCAGCTGGTTGCTCAATGGAGATTCCTTGTGCACTCCCTCTTTTGCAAGCAATACTTTTTCTTCTTGTCTTCCCAGAAGTTTCTTCCATTGGAGCTTTGCCTTTCTCAGCAGCAGTGGGCGGAGCCTTTGATGTCTCTGCAGGTGCCTTTCCCTTTGAAGCAGTCGGAACAGTCGTTGCTTCAACTTGCAGTTCATCCCAATTAATTGATTCCGTTTCAGATTCTGTATCGGAATCATCTTTAGCTTTCTTCGCTTTCTTAGCCTTCTTAGCCCTCTTGGGCTTGACGGTGTCTCTCGTATGTACCATAGCCGCAAGTAGGAAAACAATCCAAGTGATCACCATTGCTAATGGTTTCTTGAAAAAAGAAATCCTGTGTGGAACGACTCAAGAACACAAGAGAAAATTGTTAATTTTCAAAGATTGAAAAATTGTACCCAAACAATCATAATCATGTAGAGAGACTAAGAATCAAATTAGTTTTGCAAAAGGACTTTTAAAAATAGATCAATTGCATGATTTTCGAAAATCCTTATTATATGCCCTAAAACTAAAATTTTAGAAATCGAAGCCTAAAAACCCGTTAATCAGGAGAATACCTAGCATATAATCAAAACTAATCTACCCAGAGTTCTTATTTCAAAAGAAATTTGATCAAAAACCATCCACAAACAAAGTTGATCCAAGAAATTCATGACGTTTGAGGAAGAGGAGAGAAAAACGATGAAAAACCGAGATTTTGATCAATAAAACTTACTTGGAGTTGAAGAACTTGAGTTTGAAAGCTTCCAGGAAGGATGAAATCTAGAGATAGAGGCTCTGGAAACTTTGGAACAAAAGATTGGAGTAAAAGAAATCAAAAACCCTTTTGTTCTTTATAAAACCTAGCCGCGATCCGGATCAGTTCATAACTGCGATCCGGATCGGCTACCCGCAGTGAGAAACTGCGTTCGGGATCCGGATTGGCAGATACAATCCGGATCGTCAGCCCGCAGAGTAATTCCTGCGTACGGGATCCGCATCATCTTGCCCGATCCGGATCGGCTCCAACTTTTTCTTTAGAAAATTTCAGAGAAATACAAGAAAAACCAGAAAAAGATGGTAAGCACAAATGTGTATCAACTTTAAACAAAAACCATCGTTTCATACAACAAGAATTAGATTATGCCAAATCTATCAATAATATCCAAAATAAAACGAAAATTTACAAAAATTAAATCCCTTAAAGTTGAACACCTTCAATTACATCTAACTTGATCTTATGAGTAATGCCTTTATCAAATCATCAATTCAGTAAAGAAAATGAAATACAAAGATCAATAGATGTTTGAAATCCCAAATATAATAGATAATGTATCTAGACAATCTGTTGAAGAGAGTGGCTCTTTGAGCATCTTTCTTTAAAAACCCACCTTATACCAACCTTGAAATTTGACGGAGTCAAGTATTTCAACATGCATTTTACTTAATCAAAAATTTGAACAACCATGCTTGGTATACATGTGGTAGCTGCACACAATACTCGGACGACCGAGGTGGTAGCTCTTTCCTCCATGTGGTGGCAGTTTTCACACTCCTCATTGGGATGTAACTCTTTCCACATCTTTTGAGCAATTTACTTTTTCTATGACTCCCCCTCAATTGGCTATCAATTATTTAAGATATAAAGTATTCAACCAAATATTGATCTCGATTTCATACTCGACTAAGCAGTCAAATAAGATAATGACTATACCAAGAGATCATAGAGAGAGAGAAATTGACTTTGATCACTTACAAGATGATTTAATTAACATAAATGATCATTGCAACAGTGAAATATTATGATGGCAAAAGCATAATAAATTTCTAAATGTGCGAAAAGATGCAATTAAAGTCAATTATGATCTATGCTCAATTAATGTCCTATGTACAAACATAGATAATGAACAAAACAAAAACAAATACAAAACCTATCCTAAGCAAAGGTTTCAAAAAGAAGTTTATTTCAAGGAAAGCATTCCAATTGCTTTTCGTAAATGAATAAAACGTTTTTGATCCAAAGGTTTTGTTAGAATGTCAGCTAATTGATCCTCAGTTGAAATATATGAAAGTTGAAGAGTATTTGATTCAACTAGCTCTCTAAGAAAATGATATCTAAGTTCAATATGTTTTGTTCTAGAGTGCAACACAGGGTTTTTAGAAATGTTAATTGCACTTGTGTTGTCACAAAGAATTGTTACCGAAGATGCTGAAATGCGGAAATCGCTCAATACGCTTTTCATCCAAATGAGTTGAGTTGAGCAACTTCCAGCTGAAATGTATTCCGCTTCGGCCGTCGAGAGTGCTATGCAGTTTTGCTTTTTACTGTGCCATGCAACAAGGCAATGGCCAAGATAGAAGCATGCACCACTCGTGCTTTTCCGATCATCCACTGATCCTGCCCAATCGGCATCTGTGTCACGCCCCGGGGTCGAGACTGCGACCCGGGCTCGCCAACAGATCCGCCGACTGTACGAAAACTGCCGTACAGACGAAGCGTCTACCAAGCAAGTCAGATCAATAGCAAAACATGTATCAGAGCTGAAATAAAACTAGAAGCTATAGAGATCAACTGAACATCTGATATAAATAAAACCTCGATACAAAGTCTCTCAGCTATAAAACAATATACAAAAATCCTCACTGATCTCTCAGAATGTCCAGTACAAAAGTGAAAATATAAAATATACCACCGGGTACATCTACCTCAAACTCTTAATGCTGGTAAGGAACTACACGATCGCATCCTCACCTCGATCAGCTGTCTCCGCGCTAGCTCAGCCGGAACAGCAGCCTCAGGAAACCTGTCACCGCAGCGGGTGTGAGATCTACTGCAGAAGGTAGATCCCAGTGGGTACCGTCACCAATATCCACGGTATGCCCACTAAGTCTACAGGAGGCACAACAGATAGGCATGCAGATAGATAGATAGATAGATAGATAGATAGATAGATAGATAGATAAAAGCTGAAAAGAACTATAGCTATCATGTCTCAATCATCATGCTCAAGAAAGCTATGCTAATGATGAAAAGTGCATACACTCGCTACTGCTAACATGCCTCAAGTATCATGCTCAAAGGAAATCTCATCTATGAACATGCTATGCATACACGTCTCGCACACGAGGTGCTCAATCGACCCAATCGAGCTGACTGCCACATCGGGTCCAGTCAAGCCTACGCCTCCCTAGTATATCAACATAGGGTGACCAATCGGACTAACTCGCTATCGAAAAGTGGCACATACAGGCTATAGTCGAAATCCACGCTCTCCCTCAGAACGGAATAGACTCAAGCTCCTCACATCTCGCACAACGGTCAAAGTACTCTCAATGATCCGGGACCACCGTCAACCCAACGGTTCCCAACACACGAGCACTGGTCTAACACAGCTATAAGACACCCCTCAGCCCCCAGGCATGAGTGCAACAATAAAAGTACCTGACCAAAGATAACCCAATCAATCCACCAGTAAAAACCGGTACTGCCTGCCCTGCTGTCGAACTCAGTAACTGATCGGCACACGGCTCGATCTCAGTATAGGTAACGGACCGGCACACGGCTCGGTCAAAATATAAATAACAGACCGGCACACGGCTCGGTCAAGCCTACCTCCGGAGTGGCACTCGAGGGGAGCGACCCGCACGAGTAAAGTGTCTCAGTAACAAGTATCTCTGACAAGTATCTCAATATAGCAGGCTATGATCCACGATCAAATAGATCGGAAACTCAAATGCTCCAACGACACAACTCAGTCGGGAAAACCCTCCATGACTCGATCAGGAAGTGCCCAACACTCTCACAGCTATGTCGGAGAACCACCTCCCCGACTAAATCTGATATGCACGACCCATAATCTAGAAAACCTCATCGATCCCAACAAAAGCTCACACTCACATGACACTAGAAACTCATCTCACAAATCTCTAAAAATTCCCTCGGCCCCCTGGCACGAGTATACAAGCATAACGGGCCACCTGGACCTATGTCATACCCCTGGCGAACTCATAATTTAAAAACCACTTTGAAAATGTTGATTTTCCTTAAAACGGGTTTTCTCGATTTTTAAAACGATCCAGGTGTAAAGATGATGCCAACAAAACGTGAAATCTAGTGTCATATAGTATCAGGAGTATGCTAAAAATGATCTGGGGTTCCAATAACTTTTACAGAAAATTTCAGGCAACTATCAGATTTAGTAATAGTGAAAAATAGCACTCTAGACATGAACAAACTGCATTCAGAAGCATTAAAGGGCATTTCATAAATTTTGGAAGAAATTCCAACCCACCTGGAACGCTTTCCGCAGGCAATTGCTGAAGTTGGTGAAGTGTCGGAACCTCGAACTGACGAAACCTTGAGAATCGTGCCTCGTGCGCGCACCTTGCCGCGAATCCGAAAAATCCCCGGTAGCTCAAATAAATTCCCAGAGTCCACTACAAACATTCGATGCGCAAACAAGCACTCCACTGTCAAAATACACCGCCAGAACTCTTAAAATCCAAAAATCCACCCACACACACTCAACAGCACACTTAAAAACACATACACTTCAATTACTCTCACAACAAATGCCCAGCATACAAGAAGCTCCAATCTGCACACAATAAACCATGTCCACACATATATCATCCCTTAATTCCACCTTACAGTACCAATTTGCATAATTAAATCCATCATAATTAAACACATAACTTACACATAATTTGCAAGCTCCAAGAATCCACAAAGGCTCACAGCACACTAAGTGTTCCAATTTACCCATTAATTAAATTAATGATCACTTATGCACAATAAACCATAACTCTGCTTGCACTCTACAGGTTTACACCAAAACACACAATTACTTAGAAGCTTCAACATTAACATCTGCCCACATGAAGTCCACCATCAATGAACACATGCTCACAATTCACACAACATCCTCAATTACCCTCTAAGAAATACAAAACCACAGCACACACACATCATCTCCCCTGCACACCCACAGCCAACAAAAAAACTCATATGATTCCTCCACAAGCTTCCAAGGACATAAACATTATTCCCAGCACACACATAGCTCTCACACTTCACAAACGTCCACCTTAGGCTCACACCTGCTCACAGCATACAAATACCAGCACCTTTAGCACACACAAATTCAAAAACCGCAACAATCTCGAACAAGGGAAAAATAACAAAAACTCACCTTTGAAGGTGCTTCCACCTGCCGAGCTCCGCCGGGACCTACAGCTTGCGCGGCACCAAGATCCTACGCGCACAACCTCAGCTGAACCAAGAACAAAGAAAAAGGAAAGGAGGAATCCACATCAGTCCGGCCAACGAAAACCCTGCGCGAAAAAGCGTGCCGCACGTCGACGCAGCCCCAACCAAATGTGCCGCCACCGCAGCCGCCAGCAGGTGCCCGCACGACGCCTGGGCCGGCCGCATGGCCCCCCAGGCCCGCAGCGCGTGCCGCCGCTGCGCCCTGCGCGCAGCGCGCGCCGCCGTTGCGCCCAGCACGCAGCGCGCCGCCGCTGCGCCCAGCGCGCAGCGCGCGACCGGCTGCGCGGCAATGCGCTGCGCAGCACCTAGCTGCGCAGCGCCCGCGGTCGTGTTGTTGCCCGCTCGCTGCTCCCCGGCTGCTTGCCGTCCGCCAACCCCTCCAAACCCAGCTCCACACACAAAAGAAAAACCCAAAACAAAACTTACCATGCAAGGTGGTCGACGCACGCGCGCGCACCGCTTGCACGACTCGGCTTCAAGGAGGAAGTCCAACATCCAAAACCTCCAAAACCACCCTCAAAAATCACCATTTCCATCTTCTACTATTTCTTCTCTCTCTTTCTCCCTTTCTTTCTTTTCCTCTGTTTCCATTACCCATTTCCTCTGTTGCTATTAAGAAGGAGACGATGACGTGGAGGGCTTCTTAATAAATTAAGGGAGGTGGGTGAGGGGTAGTTGGCAAGCATTAAATGCACCAGAATAAAAAACTCATTCCTCTAATTAAATGCATTCAAATATCCACTCTCTTAATCCAATTACTTCAATTCCCATTCTCTTTCTCTATATCACAGGCTAAAACATCACCAGATAATTAATTAACTTATTAAATTAATTAATTAATTTAATTAATCCCTTTTTGCCAACTCCAACTCACTTTTCGCCTTCGGGGCTCCCGCATCAGTCCGGAACCTCCCGAATTCCGCTGTAATTTGAAAATACACATGTCCAAAGCTTTTCCCACTCAAAAAGCTCAACAGTGGAGTCAGTGTGATAAATCCAAAAACCGGCTCCAAAACTGCCAGTTCCAACTCACTTTTCGCCTTCGGGTCCTCCGCGTCAGTCCGGAACCTCCCGAAATCCGCTGTAATTCCAAAGTACACCTATTTCAGGTATTTCCCAATTTTTCTGCACTCCACTGTGAAGTCGAGGCTTCCCCGAAGCCAATCCTCTATCGGCGCACAATGTCCGGAAAACCCCGAATCAAGCTGGGGCTTCCGCGTAGATCTGAATCAATCCGAACTCATCTGTTAACCTGACTTTGGACTCGTCCAAAGTAAATCCTCCACATCACACCATCTTGCGAGGTCGGTGCACTATCCGAAAACCCGGTATTCTACACTCTCCCCTCCTTAAAAGGGTTTCATCCTCGAAACTAGAATAAATCCATAACTCAGGAGGGTGACTCAATCAAATGGGGATAGGGGATCCCTAACTCATCCTCAGGCTCTCGGGTGGTCGTTCTCACTCAACAAGATGGCTCCACTGAACATTCACTCAAAGATAGATCTCGACTGCAAAATCCCCTTGTCATATAAGGAAGACCTGCATCGGTCGCTTCAGATAGCTCAATTCCTCGTCCATCTACAAAGAAGTGAAATCCAAAATATGCAAGGGGGGTCAAATCCACTTTTTCCAGCCAGAAAAACACTCGCGGATCAAACTCCCCGCGTAAATCTCAAATGATCTTATTCTTGCGGATAGTGGTTTCCACAATTATGGTTCCCAAATCCAAACTCTAAGCCTCCAATAGGCATAACTCCTTCGTTGCCCCTTAGCAACCAAAACACTCAAGTTCCGCAGATGCATCTCTCATATCAATTTACCGGGGAAGTAGTTCAACAACAGGAAACAATGCTCAAATTCCAACTCTCAAATCCCAAGATCCAAAAGTGGCAACCACGGATCGAAGACCTCATTCCAGGGTCGCTCTGCACGCCTAGCCAAGGCGTACTGACATAAAGTCCTCGCCGGAAAAATGATATGCTATAAGATCAATCAAACAGCTCCAACTCAGCCCACCGGCGCTGCCTCAACCAAGATCTTCCTGAGTAACAAATACTTCAGGTACAAGGGTCTCTGGATAATTCCATGCTCTCTCTATCACTGGCAATCATCCATAACAATGCTAATATCATACTCAGCTTTAACTCCTCGAAGCTATACCGGCCCTGCTTAGTCCAAAAGCTTCTGACCTCTGTCAATAGTAGGCTAATTCCCAACGGCATTACTCTTCGTTGGGTCCTTTGTCACCCATGTAACTGAAAACGCAAGGCCTAACAACAAACCTTCAGAGTCAAGTGCAAATCTCACAACTTGGCAAAAACTTCTTTCCTCTTAGAAGTTGCCGCACTATTCTCAAGTCCTCCTGAAGCTCTAAGCCACCTCGGAAATAAATCCAACTATCCACGACGGGTCTGGCTGCCAACCCGTCCAAACACAGTTGGAACACTCAATTCCTCAAGTCCTAAAGGCGGCAGGGCATTAGTCAATCCATTTGACCGCATTGTAAGCTCACAATGCCCCTACTGGATCCTGTACACTAACGGGGCACAGCCCTCGGCTGTATGGTTCCACAAGGCTATCTATCTCACAAAGGGGCATCTGCCGAAAGGCAATCCAACCCTGTCTGTGCTCAACTCATCATAGAGCCCTCACCGTTGTGCACTCCCAACGTGGCATCACTGCCGTGTACCAACGGCATGGCATCCTAACCAAAATCAATCTCTCGGATCCTCACTGTCGTATCCCGATGACGTAGCACTGGGTCACCTGGACCCCTTGATCCGTCAAATCCCGTAACTGCGCTATCAGCTCTCTTTCTTTGTCTCACGGGTGATACTCCAAGGGGTGCTGCCGAAGTCGGCGCGGTTTTCCAAAACCACGTTAATCACCATCTCGATCTCGATCTCACTAGACGGCGGCTACAATACCAGCTCAGGTAGACTCGTACCCGGGATCACACGGGCGATAAGGATATCCTTTATTCCCGGTGCCGCCGTAGGCACCTCTTTTACCGTTGCTAGCAACGCAATACGACCACGGCTCAACTCTGCCGTGGTCTAGCTCCCTCTGTAAGCGTACTCCTCCTAACCAGGTCCACGGAGGGTCATTGTCCTCTCTCGGCAATCCATGAAAGCATAAATTGGGATAGCCAATCCCTATCCAACCTCATAACAACACCTCTAAACTGATATAGGACTAACAACTCGATGCTCGAATCCAAGGTCCTAACTACACTGGCAGGACTGGCAACACTCTTCCATGTGCTATTCGTGATCTGGAACCTGATCCTCACGTGCACAAGCCAACAGCCTCATCTCTGGCCCATGCGAAGCTACCCCTGCTTCACTAAAACATGCACAAGCTGTGTCGGCATCAACAAGCACTAACTTCGACGACCAAAGGAAACCGCACCAGGTAAAATGTGATCCACTATCCTGGCGCTCTCCAGCCGGCTGCACAAACTCAACAAATAGATACTGGTGGCCATCGCTCTAACTGCCTCGGCATGACGGCTCCATCAGTCTGTCGGTACATCGGATGAACCTCTTCATCCCGAAGGGGTAGAGGGGATGCCGTCGCAAGCGGCAAAACCAAGAGTACCACTCTGGGACACTCAGCTTGAAGATATCCTGACACTACTGTTGGTACCTCGTCCGTCGAGAACCTCCTGGTCTTTGTCTCCTCTGAGACCCATGATCCTGAGACTGGAATCATGGCAACCTCGACCCACTCAACTAACCCAAAATCTGACGTCGCTGGACGTCTCTCACTGGAGCTGGTCCCTCGCTCCTCGTCCCTCCTGGAAGTGATCACTGATCCTCGGTCAATCCATCGAGCATGCACAATCGCTGCATCAAAAGTCGGCACTCGCCGAGAATGCACAAAGAAATAGATATCCCGATGCAGTCCCCACTCAATCAGACCAACCTCTAAGCCTCATCCTGGGCGACAAGGGGTACACTGCTCAACCGTCGCGGGAACTCGTCCCAGGTCATCAACTGTGCTCCGGGTGGTCCAACAGGATGAACTCGACGCCACCAACTCTCGGCGTCCTTATCCAAATTACAAGACCAAGCGCCGTGATGCTTCTCCTGGATGAACAAATCCTCGAACAACTCTTCCATAGCAGCGATCCAGTTCTCGGCCTCCCAAGGCTCCAAACTCAATCCCGAAATCTGCAGGGGATGGAACTGGATGGAGTAAAACAACCGGTCAGCAACCTCTTGCTGCTTCTGCACCATCCGTGGTGCGATCAGGGTCGAAATCGACGATGTCGCGACCGGAAGTACTACCGGCGATGCCCCGGGAGATGCCCTCAGCTCAAGCATGCGCATCACGCGCTCCATGTTCTCTTCCTGGCGCCGCATCGCCTCAAATGTCTGGGCTACTTGGGCCTGTAACTCTCAGACCTCACTCTGCTCTATCCATTTAGCCTTCCGCTGTTTGACTCCTCATCCAAGGTCAAACACGCCCTTGCCGCTGCACGGCATCTCGAAAGCATCAAAACCACTGCAACAAAACAAACATTAGGACCAAGAACTCTCTCGACCCAATCAAGCGAAAGTCTAAAACATGTTACCCATACTAAAGAATTATGTTGTCTGCAGCCAACATAATCGTCTTTAGAGAAATAACATGTAAACTCACTCACCCCAATCCTCTGGGGGAGGTACAACTCAATCAGGACTCTCGCTGAAGTCACGTCTCTCACGACAGTCATCCTAGTGTCCAACCAATAGCCTAGGGTCTCTAAGTCCTCAACGACCTATATTCCTACGCTCTGATTGTGACGCCCCACTTCCCAGGGGGTCACCCATCCTAGAACTACTCTAGCTCTAGCACGCTTAACTCTCATGTTCCTCTTGGATCTTGCTACCATCCAAAATGCTATAGCCGGGTTAGAGATTTAGTCCTATTATATTATTTATATAGAGGACTAATCCAAATTCCGGGGGTGTCACATTCTTCCCCCCTTTAAGCCCTGACGTCCACGTCAGGCTCAAGCACACTCACAAGCACCAGGCGATGTGAGACTCGTCTCGCTAGCCTTAGCCGACCTTGTGAGGAGCTGCACTCCACTCACAACGGTCAATAGCCGGGGAGCCTCGCTCTACCCCCTATATAACCCTGGCTCAGCCGAGACTCATCTCACATTTTCCGGCTGGTGAATGGCTCTGATACCAATTGTGACGCCCCACTTCCCAGGGGGTCACCCATCCTAGAACTACTCTAGCTCTAGCACGCTTAACTCTCATGTTCCTCTTGGATCTTGCTACCATCCAAAATGCTATAGTCGGGTTAGAGATTTAGTCCTATTATATTATTTATATAGAGGACTAATCCAAATTTCGGGGGTGTCACACTGATACCACCCTAATCTGTCACGCCCCGGGGTCGAGACTGCGACCCGGGCTCGCCAACAGATCCGCCGACTGTACGAAAACTGCCGTACAGACGAAGCGTCTACCAAGCAAGTCAGATCAATAGCAAAACATGTATCAGAGCTGAAATAAAACTAGAAGCTATAGAGATCAACTGAACATCTGATATAAATAAAACCTCGATACAAAGTCTCTCAGCTATAAAACAATATACAAAAATCCTCACTGATCTCTCAGAATGTCCAGTACAAAAGTGAAAATATAAAATATACCACCGGGTACATCTACCTCAAACTCTCAATGCTGGTAAGGAACTACACGATCGCATCCTCACCTCGATCAGCTGTCTCCGCGCTAGCTCAGCCGGAACAGCAGCCTCAGGAAACCTGTCACCGCAGCGGGTGTGAGATCTACTGCAGAAGGTAGATCCCAGTGGGTACCGTCACCAATATCCACGGTATGCCCACTAAGTCTACAGGAGGCACAACAGATAGGCATGCAGATAGATAGATAGATAGATAGATAGATAGATAGATAGATAGATAGATAGATAGATAGATAAAAGCTGAAAAGAACTATAGCTATCATGTCTCAATCATCATGCTCAAGAATGCTATGCTAATGATGAAAAGTGCATACACTCGCTACTGCTAACATGCCTCAAGTATCATGCTCAAAGGAAATCTCATCTATGAACATGCTATGCATACACCACTCGCACACGAGGTGCTCAATCGACCCAATCGAGCTGACTGCCACATCGGGTCCAGTCAAGCCTACGCCTCCCTAGTATATCAACATAGGGTGACCAATCGGACTAACTCGCTATCGAAAAGTGGCACAAACAGGCTATAGTCGAAATCCACGCTCTCCCTCAGAACGGAATAGACTCAAGCTCCTCACATCTCGCACAACGGTCAAAGTACTCTCAATGATCCGGGACCACCGTCAACCCAACGGTTCCCAACACACGAGCACTGGTCTAACACAGCTATAAGACACCCCTCAGCCCCCAGGCATGAGTGCAACAATAAAAGTACCTGACCAAAGATAACCCAATCAATCCACCAGTAAAAACCGGTACTGCCTGCCCTGCTGTCGAACTCAGTAACTGATCGGCACACGGCTCGATCTCAGTATAGGTAACGGACCGGCACACGGCTCGGTCAAAATATAAATAACAGACCGGCACACGGCTCGGTCAAGCCTACCTCCGGAGTGGCACTCGAGGGGAGCGACCCGCACGAGTAAAGTGCCTCAGTAACAAGTATCTCTGACAAGTATCTCAATATAGCAGGCTATGATCCACGATCAAATAGATCGGAAACTCAAATGCTCCAACGACACAACTCAGTCGGGAAAACCCTCCATGACTCGATCAGGAAGTGCCCAACACTCTCACAGCTATGTCGGAGAACCACCTCCCCGACTAAATCTGATATGCACGACCCATAATCTAGAAAACCTCATCGATCCCAACAAAAGCTCACACTCACATGACACTAGAAACTCATCTCACAAATCTCTAAAAATCCCCTCGGCCCCCTGGCACGAGTATACAAGCATAACGGGCCACCTGGACCTATGTCATACCCCTGACGAACTCATAATTTAAAAACCACTTTGAAAATGTTGATTTTCCTTAAAACGGGTTTTCTCGATTTTTAAAACGATCCAGGTGTAAAGATGATGCCAACAAAACGTGAAATCTAGTGTCATATAGTATCAGGAGTATGCTAAAAATGATCTTGGGTTCCAATAACTTTTACAGAAAATTTCAGGCAACTATCAGATTTAGTAATAGTGAAAAATAGCACTCTAGACATGAACAAACTGCATTCAGAAGCATTAAAGGGCATTTCATAAATTTTGGAAGAAATTCCAACCCACCTGGAACGCTTTCCGCAGGCAATTGCTGAAGTTGGTGAAGTGTCGGAACCTCGAACTGACGAAACCTTGAGAATCGTGCCTCGTGCGCACACCTTGCCGCGAATCCGAAAAATCCCCGGTAGCTCAAATAAATTCCCAGAGTCCACTACAAACATTCGACGCGCAAACAAGCACTCCACTGTCAAAATACACCGCCAGAACTCTTAAAATCCAAAAATCCACCCACACACACTCAACAGCACACTTAAAAACACATACACTTCAATTACTCTCACAACAAATGCCCAGCATACAAGAAGCTCCAATCTGCACACAATAAACCATGTCCACACATATATCATCCCTTAATTCCACCTTACAGTACCAATTTGCATAATTAAATCCATCATAATTAAACACATAACTTACACATAATTTGCAAGCTCCAAGAATCCACAAAGGCTCACAGCACACTAAGTGTTCCAATTTACCCATTAATTAAATTAATGATCACTTATGCACAATAAACCATAACTCTGCTTGCACTCTACAGGTTTACACCAAAACACACAATTACTTAGAAGCTTCAACATTAACATCTGCCCACATGAAGTCCACCATCAATGAACACATGCTCACAATTCACACAACATCCTCAATTACCCTCTAAGAAATACAAAACCACAGCACACACACATCATCTCCCCTGCACACCCACAGCCAACAAAAAAACTCATATGATTCCTCCACAAGCTTCCAAGGACATAAACATTATTCCCAGCACACACATAGCTCTCACACTTCACAAACGTCCACCTTAGGCTCACACCTGCTCACAGCATACAAATACCAGCACCTTTAGCACACACAAATTCAAAAACCGCAACAATCTCGAACCTGGGAAAAATAACAAAAACTCACCTTTGAAGGTGCTTCCACCTGCCGAGCTCCGCCGGGACCTACAGCTTGCGCGGCACCAAGATCCTACGCGCACAACCTCAGCTGAACCAAGAACAAAGAAAAATGAAAGGAGGAATCCACATCAGTCCGGCCAACGAAAACCCTGCGCGAAAAAGCGTGCCGCACGTCGACGCAGCCCCAACCAAATGTGCCGCCACCGCAGCCGCCAGCAGGTGCCCGCACGACGCCTGGGCCGGCCGCATGGCCCCCCAGGCCCGCAGCGCGTGCCGCCGCTGCGCCCTGAGCGCAGCGCGCGCCGCCGTTGCGCCCAGCACGCAGCGCGCCGCCGCTGCGCCCAGCGCGCAGAGCGCGACCGGCTGCGCGGCAATGCGCTGCGCAGCACCTAGCTGCGCAGCGCCCGCGGTCGTGTTGTCGCCCGCTCGCTGCTCCCCCGCTGCTTGCCGTCCGCCAACCCCTCCAAACCCAGCTCCACACACAAAAGAAAAACCCAAAACAAAACTTACCATGCAAGGTGGTCGACGCACGCGCGCGCACCGCTTGCACGACTCGGCTTCAAGGAGGAAGTCCAACATCCAAAACCTCCAAAACCACCCTCAAAAATCACCATTTCCATCTTCTACTATTTCTTCTCTCTCTTTCTCCCTTTCTTTCTTTTCCTCTGTTTCCATTACCCATTTCCTCTGTTGCTATTAAGAAGGAGACGATGACGTGGAGGGCTTCTTAATAAATTAAGGGAGGTGGGTGAGGGGTAGTTGGCAAGCATTAAATGCACCAGAATAAAAAACTCATTCCTCTAATTAAATGCATTCAAATATCCACTCTCTTAATCCAATTACTTCAATTCCCATTCTCTTTCTCTATATCACAGGCTAAAACATCACCAGATAATTAATTAACTTATTAAATTAATTAATTAATTTAATTAATCCCTTTTTGCCAACTCCAACTCACTTTTCGCCTTCGGGGCTCCCGCATCAGTCCGGAACCTCCCGAATTCCGCTGTAATTTGAAAATACACATGTCCAAAGCTTTTCCCACTCAAAAAGCTCAACAGTGGAGTCAGTGTGATAAATCCAAAAACCGGCTCCAAAACTGCCAGTTCCAACTCACTTTTCGCCTTCGGGTCCTCCGCGTCAGTCCGGAACCTCCCGAAATCCGCTGTAATTCTAAAGTACACCTATTTCAGGTATTTCCCAATTTTTCTGCACTCCACTGTGAAGTCGAGGCTTCCCCGAAGCCAATCCTCTATCGGCGCACAATGTCCGGAAAACCCCGAATCAAGCTGGGGCTTCCGCGTAGATCTGAATCAATCCGAACTCATCTGTTAACCTGACTTTGGACTCGTCCAAAGTAAATCCTCCACATCACACCATCTTGCGAGGTCGGTGCACTATCCGAAAACCCGGTATTCTACAATCTGAGTATCCAACAATATCCAAACTTGTTCCCATAGGATACCAAATTCCGAAATTAATTGATCCTTTGATATACCGGATGATCCTTTTCACCGCTTTCAGGTGAACCTCCTTTGGTGCTGATTGATATCTCGCGCAAATCCCAACACCAAAAGATATATCCGGGCGACTAGCCGTGAGGTAAAGTAGACTTCCAATCATACTTCGATACAGTTTCTCGTCTACATTCTCACTATGTGATTCACTTCCAAGTCCCTTGTGGCTAGTTCCCATTGGAGTCGGAAAATCTTTACAATTTTCGAGATCAAACTTTTTGACCAACTCCATTGCATACTTGGATTGACTCAAGTGAATACCTTCCTCATTTTGTTTAATTTGCAATCCAAGGAAATAAGTCAATTCGCCCATCATGGACATCTCAAATTCGCTTTCCATGGTTTCCGCGAATTTAGAAGCATCATTATCTCTTGTTGCGCCAAATACAATGTCATCGACATAGATTTGTGCTACAATGAAATTGCTTTGATAATGCTTCACAAAGAGAGTCCTATCAGCTCCCCCTCGAGTATAGCCCTTCTCCAAAAGGTGCTTTGTTAACCTTTCGTACCATGCTCGCGGTGCTTGTTTCAGGCCATAAAGAGCCTTTTTCAAACGAAAAACATGGTTAGGTTGTTTATGATCTACAAAACCTTTCGGTTGAGCCACATAAACTTCCTCATTTAAAAACCCATTTAGAAATGCGCTCTTAACGTCCATTTGAAATAATTTGATTTTAAAATGACAAGCAATAGCAAATAGTATACGAATGGACTCGAGTCTAGCTACAGGGGCGAATGTTTCGTCAAAGTCTATACCTTCTACTTGAGAGTAGCCTTGAGCAACTAATCGTGCCTTGTTCCTGATGATAGTACCATCCTCATTTTTCTTGTTCTTGAAGATCCATTTGGTACCTATCACATTGTGTTGCTTTGGAGGCTTCGTTAATTCCCAGACTTTGTTTCGCTCAAATTGATGGAGCTCTTCCTGCATTGCTTTAATCCAGTAGTCATCCTGAAGAGCTTCATCTATGTTCTTTGGTTCGATTAAAGATACGTAGCAAGCGAATCCACAAACCAACTGCCTCCGAGTTCTGACTCCTTGTGGATCTCCAATAATATTCGATTCCGGATGATCCTTGGAGATTCGTGACGTTTGTTGAAACGGAGTACTCGGAGATACATGAGATGATTCCTGCACATCAGATAAACTTGAAGAACCATTAGATGCATCATTAATATTGGAAGTATTATTATGAGAAGATGCATTAGCAGGAGAATCATCATATAGAGAGATATCGAGGGTAGATTTTTCAGATCCAAAGTGAAAAGCTTCATCTACTTTAACATTTATAGATTCTACGATCATCTTAGATTCAATGTTAAATACTCGATATGCTCTGCTATTCGTAGAATAACCCAAAAAGATCCCTTCATCACTTCGAGAGTCGAACTTTCCAAGATTTTCACGGTCACGTAAAATGTAACATCGACTCCCGAAGACACGAAAATATTTGATGTTGGGTTTTCTACTAAACCACAGCTCATATGGTGTATTTAAAGTTCCTGGGTGCAAGTAAACTCTATTAATGACATAGACAGCGGTGTTCACGGCTTCAGCCCAAAAATGTAGCGGTAAATTCCGGCTATGAAGCATCACACGCGCCATTTCTTGAACAACCCTGTTCTTGCGCTCAACAACACCATTCTGCTGAGGTGTATAGGGTGCCGAGAATTCATGTTTAATGCCATTTGAAGTGCAAAAATCAATGAATTTTGAATTTATGAATTCTCCACCTCTATCACTTCTAACACGAATGATCTTTTCATTCTTTTCAATCATAATACGATGGCAAATCTCATGAAAAGAGTCAAACGTATCAGCTTTCTCTTTTAAAAATGCTACCCAAGAAAACCGAGAGAAATCATCAACCAATAAAAAAATGTACCATTTACCTCCCAAAGATGGTTGACGGGTCGGCCCCATTAAGTCCATGTGCAAAAGTTCCAAGGGCCGTTTTGTACCAACGTGGTTCAAGTTCTTGTGTGCAGTCCTAGACTGTTTTCCCTTTTGGCAACCACCACACACAACGTTTTGTTTAAATAAAAGCTTTGGAACCCCCTTGACCACGTCCTTGTTTGAAATTCTAGTAAGTTCCTTAAAATTTAAGTGACCTAGCCTTTCATGCCAAAGAGTTTCATTATTCAAAGCGGCTAAGTTACAATTTTCAGAAAATTTATTAGGAACAACATAACAATTGTTTTCATATCTAACCCCTTTTAAAAAGAAGACATGGTCCTTATCAGTTACAACGCATTCAACAGATGAAAAGTTAACTGAAAAACCATTGTCGCAAAGTTGGCTTATGCTTATGAGGTTAGTCTTAAGGCCATCAACAAATAAGACATTTTTCAAAATCGGGCCATCTGGAATAGCTACCGTCCCTTTTCCAACAATTTTGGAAGATCGACCGTCTCCGAAAACTACATGTCCTCCGGAGATTTTCTCAAGATTTTGAAAACTATTTTTGTCACCGGTCATGTGACGGGAACACCCGCTATCCAGATACCAAGACGAACTATCATATGCATGCAAGGAAACATTGGAAACAAGACAAGGGAAAATTTCACCTTTGCGCACCCAAACCCTTTTGGAGTGCGTCGGTAATGGTCGTGAAGTTATATGCCTAGGTGAAGGCGTCTTGTTATAGCGATTGTTGTTCCTTGATGAAATCGTCTTGCGCGACGAACTACCAAGTCTCTTTTCATTTGAAAAGTTTTGCTTTGATTTTCGGAGAGGAGCCTTTTTGGTAGTTGTTGCAAGAGGTCCTTGAGATGAACGTTCGACTCCCGTCTTGCAATATCTTCTTATGTGCCCTGAAACACCACAACGAAAACATACCTTAGATCTTGACGATCCCAAAGAGGATGAAGTAGGTTTGTTGTCGTTGTTTGTCTTGAATTCCGGTGTCGGAGGAGGAGATACCGACTGAGGCACAAAAACTGTCTCACTCGAACTTGGACTGTTTCCAGTTTGAGTGTATCCGAGGCCGAACCGATTTGATTGACCAAGACCAAGAAGTCTATCCAACTTACTCCTTCCTGAAGAGAATCGCTGTAAGTCATTCTTGAGTTGGAAAATGGTCTTTGTCATTTCCAGGTTATCCTGTCGAGCCTCGTTGTAGAGCTTTGAGAAGTGATTCGCGTTATCCACCAGATTTGTATGTTCCTTCTCAAGTTGCTCGTTGGTCTCTTGATGGGAAACATTTGCCTTTATCAGGTTTTCCCTTTCCACTTCAAGAGCGTTTGAGAGAGAAGTCGCTCTTTTTGCTTCTTCTTCGAGATCATGCACTCTCCCTCTCAAACTCTTGTTTTGCTTAGCCACTTTCTTTGAGTCCCTCAAAAGTCTGTGGTAGGCTAGAGCAAAATCTTGACCTTCCGAATCATCCGATTCGTTGTCCGTTGCATTCTTTTCAACAGTGGAGTTGGACAACGACTCGGATGTACTTGCCATAAAGCACATGAAGGGTGAAGATACGGATGCGTGGAATGCGGTGGAGCTCTTTTCTTCATCACTCGAAGACGACTCATTTGACGTTGAGTTGTCATCCCAAGTGACGACTTGCATCGCCTTCTTCTTTGCCGGATACTTGTTAGGACACTCTGTTGCAATGTGGCCGTAGCCTCGACATTTGAAGCATTGAAGTTGTCCTTCTGAACTTTTCTTATCCTTTGAGAAGTTCTCTTGCTTTCTTGACTTGTAACTTGAAGTACCCTTGCCTTTGTTCGACTTTTCGAAGGATGGAGATTTGCTTGAATTACCCCTTCGAAAGTTGCGGCGAAACTTCCTTGTCAAGAGAGCGAGCTGCTTCTCAAATTCCTCCATAGAGAGGTTCTCGTCATCGTCTGAGGAGGATGTATCCGCGTCTTCTTCCTTAGTTGTTTTCAACGCATAACCTGAAGACTTAGAAGTGGATGCCTTTCCAGAAGAATTGTTAGTAGTAAATGTCATTTCATAAGTTTGTAATGAACCAACTAATTCTTCTACACGTATTTCGTCCGGGTGTTTAATAGTTTCAATGGCAGTAACCTTTGGGCGAAATCGTTCAGGAAGAGCTCTTAAGATCTTTCTTACAATCTTAAATTCTGGAATCTTCTCTCCCAGATTAGCACATGAGTTTACGATGTCTTGCAATCGTGTATAGTAGTCCGTGAAAGATTCGTTTTCTGCCATTAAGATAGAGTCAAACTTGCTCGTAAGCATTTGCAGTTTCTGAATCTTCACGAGGTTAGTTCCCTCATGTGTAACCTGAAGAACATCCTAGATTTCTTTCGCAGTCTCACATGCCGAGACGCGAGAGAATTCAGTTTGAGATAAGGCATTAAAGATAGCATTAATTCCCTTGCCATTGTAAGAAGATGAATCTAACTCTTCCTTGGTCCATTTCGACCTAGGTTTTAAGGTGCGAACATCACCAATAAATTCAGTTGGATTAGACCATCCTAATTCAATTGATTGCCACACCCGTTCGTCGATGGAAATTAAAAAGGCTTTCATCCGTACTTTCCAGTACGCATAATTTGTTCCATCGAAGAACGGGGTCGGTTGATGTTTCCACCTTCAACCATTGTTTACAACCCTATTCCCGCTCTGATACCACTTGTTGGGTTATATGTAATAAGGATCTAAAGAGGGGAAAAAACACCTAGAGGGGGGTGAATAGATGTAAACGTATAAACACTCAAAAATCGTTGCGATAAAAACCCAATGCGGAAATAAAAATAATACGCAAGATTTTTACGTGGAAAACTCCATCACCGGAGTAAAAAACCACGGGACCGATAACACGGCAGAAATCCACTAGAATTAAAACACGTACAAGGTGATTTACCGTACACAATTACGACTCAACCTTTTCCATACGCTCCTAGAGGATCTTCTCTGCTCGCTCCGCGACGCTTCTCGAATCCACGATCTGCGCCCAACGCCGAATCCACGGCGTCCAACGTCGAATCCACGACGTCCGACCGAATCCACGGTCTTCACCCAATAGCACCCTTCGAATCCACGAACGTGCCTCGCTCCGAATCCACGAGAGCGGTTGAACCTTGAATCCACAAGGACACGCGAATCCACGCGCCGATTTTTGGGGTAAATCGTTGTTTTTTGGGTGGTGATGATCCGCCGAATACTTAGATCAAAGATAGATCGGAAATACCATCTAAGTATTCATTAGTTTGATTCAACTCAAGATGTGAGTATGAAAACCTAGAATCAAACTAATCAATATAGATGAAGAAACATAGAGTATTCTCTAATGATTTCCTTTCTTCTCTATATGTGGATCTAGAGGTGTATGAAAATGACGGCTATTTTTATTTTCGACCTCTTTTTGGATTAACCCTAGAAAAAGAGTCATAGGGTCTATTTATAGGTTAGAAACCCTAGGAAGGAGATAAGAATCAAAAACCTAACATTTCTGGAGATTTTGCGGACGGCGATCCGGATCGGATTAGCTGTGATCCGGATCGTCGTAACGAGTCAGGCAATTCCAGAAAAACGAAGGTTCGGGATCCGGATCGAAGTGCTTGATCCGGATCGTTCATACAGTTCACCAAACATCAACGTTCGGGATCCGGATTGCGAAGCCTGATCCGGATCGTTCAAGGAAGATGGTAAACTCAGTGTTCGGGATCCGGATCAAGAGAGGCTACGATCCGGATTGAACTGGTGTATGAACGAACCACCTTCGAGATCCGGATCGAACAACCTGATCCGGATCCTGAACATGTCCCAAGTCCAGTTTTTGATTTTTATGCAATGAAAGATTCTTCCAAGTGTTTCTACACTACAAGAAGTATTCGGATCACACAAAAACTTTAGTAAAACATACCTGATCCTTTTGAATTCTTCTTTCTTGAGATTGAGTTAAATGATCCAACTTTCTTCACCTTCAATCTTCAAGACTTGAGACTTTCACGAAACTACGCCAACTCAAATTCTGTAACACCACCAGCACAGCAGGCACCTCCATCCACCTCTGATGATGATGCTTCTGTCAGCTCAATCTTTAAAGAACAACAGCGACTCTCCAACGAACAAGAACGCATGTCTGTTGAGTTCGCTGAAATGAAGGAAGATCTCAAAGAAGTCAAGAAAGAACAAGCTGTGATGATCCAAGATCTCAAAGAAGTGAAGAAGGAGCAAGCTTCCATGAATAAACGGATCAAGAAAATGTTTCAGAAGCTTGGGTGTATCAGCTCTGACGATTCTCCATGAAGTTTCCTTCTAATCCTCTCTTTTGCAGGGTCTTACGTACTTGGTTTGTTTCCTTCAACTCTCAAGTTTCTTAATTTGTATTTAAACTTTTTAACTCTCCTTGTCTTGCAATTTTGGCTTAGTTTGTGACAAAAAGGGGGAGAGAGTTTAGAGAGAACTTGAACAATGATGATGTGAAAACTGTGTGAATGTGTGAACATCAAGGTAAGTATCACTTCAACTTCAACTTTGGTTTTTTATCTTGTGATTTGTTTCCTGTCTCTACTAACTATTCGACTAACTATTTGGGCATGTAATATGACTAACAAGTTGATGTTGGACTAACACTTTGTGACATTTGGTTTTTGAATGCATAGAAGATATGTTGGTTTTTGACTATGATTCTCTTACATATCTGAATTACTCAATGTCATGGTGAGCATAAACTCTATCTCTGTTAGGTTTTGAATGCTAAATATTCTTGAGGTATCTAACGATCTCTTTTTGTCAAGAACGATTTCTTTTTGCAGAGAGTACAGATGTCTAAGTCTAGAGTCTGTTTTAGGAGTTTATCTCTTGTATTGGATCTCCATTGTAAATTTTTGTTGTATGGTGATAGCAACAAAAATATCTTTTTTGAATTTTTCTTTAGTGGATCTGTGTTTTGTCACGAAACCGCCAAAGGGGGAGATTGTTACGGATTTTGTTTTGGCGCATTTCGTGAAAGTGTTAAGTCTTGAAGATTGAAGATGAATGAAGTTTGGATCATATACCTCAATCTCAAGAAAGAAGAATTCAAAAGGATCAGGTAAGTTTAACTAAATATTTTTGGTGATCCGAATACTTCTTGTAGTGTAGAAACACTTGGAAGAATTTTTTATCGCATAAAAATCGAGAACTGGACATGGGACATGTTCAGGATCCGGATCAGACAGTCCAATCCGGATCCCGAAGGGTACTTGTTCATTGGCAAATCCGATCCGGATCATAGCCATTTCGATACGGATCCCGAACATGGGAATTTGCTGAAATTCATGAACGATCCGGATCGTGGATTACAATCCGGATCCCGAACCCTGGTTCTCTGGAATTGGCTGACTCGTTACGACGATCCGGATCAAAGCTAATCCGATCCGGATCGCCGTCGTGAAAATTTCCAGAAACGACAGTTTTTGAATCCTTATCTTCTTCCTAGGGTTTCTAACCTATAAATAGACCCTATGATTCTTTTTCTAGGGTTAATCCACATAGAGCCGTCATAATCAAATATCATCTTATACGGCCCTAGATCCACATATAGAGAAGAAAGGAAATCATTAGATATTACTCTATGTTTCTTCATCTATATTGATTAGTTTGATTCTAGGTTTTCATACTCACATCTTGAGTTGAATCAAACTAATGAATACTTAGATGGTATTTCCTATCTATCTTTGATCTAAGTATTCGGCGGATCATCACCACCCAAAAAACAACGATTTACCCCAAAATCGGCGCGTGGACTCGCGTGGCCTTGTGGATTCAAGGTGCAACCGCTCTCGTGGATTCGGAGCGAGGTACGTTCGTGGATTCGAAGCATGCTACTGGGTGAAGACCGTGGATTCGGTCAGACGTCGTGGACTCGACGTTGGACGCCGTGGATTCGGCGTTGGACGCTGATCGTGGATTCGAGACGCGTTGCGGAGCGAGCGGAGAAGATCAACTAGGAGCGTATGGAAAAGGTTGAGTCATCTGTGAGTACGGTATATCACCTTGTACGTGTTTAATTCTAGTGGATTTCACCGTGTTATCGGTCCCGTGGTTTTTTACTCCGGTTTGGAGTTTTCCACGTAAAAATCTTGCGTGTTCATTTATATTTCCGCATTGGGTTTTTATTGCGCAATGATTTTTTGAGTGTTTATTGTTTACACCTATTCACCCCCCTCTAGGTGTTTCTTCCCCTATTTAGATCCATTATTACATATAACCCAACAGGTGGTACCGACACTTGGGATTAGTTGAGTTTGCGTACAACAACAGCTATCAAGCGAGCATTCAGATGGCTCCGTTTGAAGCGTTGTATGGACGCAAGTGTCGGTCACCCCTATATTGGAGTGACGTGGGTGAGAAGAAGACTTTGGGTCCTGATCTTCTATTAGAGGCAGAGGAAAAGGTCAGATTGGTACGACGACATCTCGAGACCGCCCAGAGTCGACAGAGGAGTTATGCTGATACACGACGGCGAGACTTAGAGTTTCAGGTGGGCGATCATGTCTTTTTGAAAGTCTCGCCTTCGAAGGGAATTCGGAGATTTGGTATTCGTGGGAAACTGAGCCCTCGTTATATTGGACCTTTCGAGGTGTTGGAGCGCTTAGGGCCAATTGCCTACAGGCTTCCACTTCCTCCCAGACTTGCTGGTGTCCACGATGTTTTTCATGTATCGACTCTGAGGAGGTATGTTTATGACCCGTCGCATATCATCGATTTCACCCCACTGGAGATTACCGAGGACTTGAGCTACGTCGAGCGGCCGTTGAGGATCTTGGACCGTGAGGTTAGGGAGTTGCGCAGCCGAGCCATCCCTTATGTGAAGATCCTCTAGAGTAGCCATGATGAGCGCGAGGCTACTTGGGAGCTGGAGCCAGCGATGATGGATGCTTACCCCCACCTGTTCGAGGCCCCAGCTTGAGGTATGACTTTTGTTTCGAGGACGAAACTTTTTCTGGTAGGGGAGGATGTAGTGTTCTGGTTTTTCCCATGCAACTTTCCGATGAATCCACTATGCATAACACCTAGTGTTGGTGTCTGGCCCATGGTGCATCAAAAGAGTGCCACGGATGGACCCTGTGAGACATTTGTAGCTAATTTGGCCTTCGGCTGTATTTGCTGAAGTTTAGAAAATGATTTGGGCCAAACAGAGGTTGGATTTGGATTCAGCGCGGAAAACCCTTGAAAACGGCTATTTGCTTGTTAAATTTGAAGTCCGGACGACCAAAAACGGGCTTCCGGAAGTTTTCGGGTCAATTCGGTGCATGGGGGGAGACCGTGGACCGGCCTGGAGCCACGTGGCGGCCTGTTATTGGCCGGCCCACGCAGCTCGGTCCACGGGGTTGCGCGGCGGGTGTATGGACCTTTGGCGGGCCACGTGGAGCGCCCGGAATGGCGGGCGCAAGCGGGGCGGTCCAGGGAATTTTTTTGCGGCTTCGGTGGACCGGGTGTATGCTACGTGGAGGCATGCGACTGGCTGGCTCACGGGGGCACGGTCCACGCAGTGCGCAGGCGGCGCCTCGGGGCGCGTGCGCAGAGGCGCCAGGCGCGCTGTCGGCCGCGCTCGAGTACCGCCACGCGTCGGCCCGCGAGTGGCGGACCGTACCTACCACTTTGACCAAGTGGTGGCCACGCGGCGCTTGTGAGGTCCCGGAATTCCCCGCGTAGGGTTGCTGGTTGTTGGGCAGCTTTCGGTCGCCGTTGGGGGTGTTGGTGCGCGTGTTGGGGGCCCAGAAATGGTTTTGTGATGCAAATTGGGATTTGCTTGCATCACTGGAGGCCTGCGTGGGTTGCGCGCAATTTGGACACAAGTGGTGGACTTCGGGCTTAAATTGAGACCCCGTGGGAAGTTGGAGGACCCGTCGGGTGTTTAGAAGTGATTTCGCACGTTTCAGATGTCAAAATTAGACTCCGGGTGAAGTCCGGATAAAAGTTTACCTCTCCGGTCGCCTTCGGGAATTTTTAGAGTTGGAATTGGGCAAATCGGACTTTAAAAATGGACCCGGCGCGAAAATCGGATCGAGTGGGCATTCGGCAATTTTCGGATAAGAATTTGGAGAAATGGACATCGTTTTTGGATTCAGCGCGCGAAATCGCTAAGAATGGACTATTTATTTGTTGGATTTGGAGCCCGGATGAAGTGCGCGTTTTTCGAGGCAAAACGGCACGTTTATCGAGGTGTGCACGGCACGGATCCCGAGGCGGACTCGAAGTGCAGGTCAAGGTGCGCGGATCGAGGCGGCGTGGGGATGGGACAGGCGCAGGCGCCTTCTGCGCGGGACGCGCGGGGGCCGCCACGTGGCGGGACCCCGTTGGCCCCGCGCGGGCGCGGGGGCACGCGCGCCCGTGTAACGGGCGCGTGTCCCGCGCCTGACGCGGGCGCGGTGTAACGCGCCCGTGTGGCGGGCGTGTTACCGCGTGCCGCGTGGCACCCGGGGCGCGTCCGTGGACCCGATGCACGCGCCCCGGCCTTGTGAGCCGGCTGGGGTGGCTCCCGATTGGCCGGTGCACCGTGGACCGGTGCACCGTGGACCAGCCCTTTCTCCTCCTCCTTTTCTTCTTCTTCTTTCTCCCCCGAGCACCATTTTTTCTCCCTTTCTTTCTTTCTTCTGCACCCGAGAGCGAGAGGGAGTGAGGGAGGAGGTTGTGGGAGATGGCATTTCGCGTCGCGGGCCTCGTGGAGCGCGCGAGGCTTCCGATGGGGGTGTTGCGGCGACGGCGGCGCAGTCGGGTAGGTCCCGTGTGTTGGTTTTACTGTATTTTTGTACAGTTTTGGGGCGATTATTTAGACTGTAACTGACCCTCTTGCTCCTTTCTGTGTCCGGCACCGTGCACCGTTTTACGTGCGGACTCCGTTTTGCGTGCGGATCCTGGCACCGTGCACCGTTTTGCGTGCGGACTCCCGCAGCGGACATCGTTTTGCGTGCGGACTCCGTTTGGCGTGCGGATTCCGGCACCGTGCTCCGTTTTGCGTGCGGACTCCGGCAGCGGACATCGTTTTGCGTGCGGATCGCGTGGAGGCCAATTGCAAGTGTCTACGAGCAATTGGTGGCAAATCGAGGTGGGTGGCCTTATCTCCAAGTTTTATGGACTGTGCAGTATTTCTACTGATGTAGGACTATGCATGATAGTTTATTTCATTGTGTAGTATGCTAGATTGTAGGAATTGTTATTCCTTTTATTATCTGTTAATATAGTTATTTTGGAACTTGACCTAGCACCCCCGTCATATGTTGTATGTGTAACCAGACTAGTAGAAAACCCTCACTTGGGCTAGGGTTATTTATGCTTAGACATCCACACTGTACCTTCATCCCTGGACATAGTGTTTTCTCGCCCGGGTAGTGGGCCGAGAGGTCGGGACTTGCTTTTAGTGTGGGGTGCTTTTACACTCTTGCCTAGGAGCAGAGTGGAGTCTGGTAGTTGTACTGGGTTGCTTATCTGTGCCGGGAGCCGTTTGGGTAAACGGTAGTCCCGGGAGGTCTTGTTTCCCTGTTGTGCCGTCGTGGAGGGAGCCGTTGCGCAGACGGCAGTCCCGGGCCGTCGAGTATCTTCCGGTCCGTCTTGTTGGGAACCGTTGGGGTTGACGGTGGTCCCAGGTCGTTGAGTGTTGTCCGACCTGTTTTGTTACCCTGAGTTGTGGGTCGTTCCTGGCTGTGGAGTATCTCCAGCCAGTGAGCCTTGTGCTGCGAGCCTTTGGAGAGGCTAGTGTCTCGTGTTTCGAGTTAGCCGAGCAGCTGAGTCGTCGAGAGTGCTCCGACTGTTGTGCGAGGTATTTGGGGATCTTGAGCCCTACCGTTCTGAGAGTGAGCGTGGATTTTGACTAGCCTGCATATGCCAATGTTTGATACTCTATGCCGCGCCGTTCTACTCAGTTGGAGTCGCGTCCTGAGATGCCGCTGTGGATACGATGGTTGGCCTGTGGAGGCAGTTTTCCGCAGTTGAGGCAACGATGGGCCTGTTGAGGCAGTTTTGCGCGAGGGATGAGTTAGTAGGACAGGACGCCCCACGTAAATCCCGTCCTCATGTGGATGTGTGGTAGTGGGCAGGAGCGTTCCTAGTCGACGGGCGCAGGCTTGACTGGACCTTTGAGGTAGTCAGTTCGTTTGGATCGATTGAGCACCTTGGGTGCGAGTGGTCTCTTTTACTTTCATCTGTTCCACTTTTGAGTGTCTAGATAGAGGCATGGTAGCTGTAGAGTAGTTTCCAGCTTTTCTTTCAGATTTCCTTGCCTGTTATCTTTTGCCTCTATTAGACTTAGTGGGCAGACCGTTGGGCTTGTTGACGGTACCCACTGAGAACTACTGTGGGAAGTAGTTCTCACACCCGTCGTGGTGTCTTTTTCCCCAGGAACTTCTCCTCCTGTTCCTGTTGCTCCAGTTGCTGATCCTTCTGACCGAGGCGAGGGAGTCGCGAGCTAGTTCCCTACCCGTCATTGGAGTGTAGCGGTACACCTTCAGAGGAGAGCTTCAGTAGATTAGTTTTCTTCTTTTTCCTCTGTTGAGAGACCTTTGTTGTGAGGTATAGAGTTGTACTTTATTTTACAGTTTGAGAGACTGTTGTAGTGAGGATATTCTTGTATCGAGAGTCTGTACACTGATGTATTCATTGGAGATACCTCCCTTTTGAGTTTTGTATCAGAGGACTTTGTATATGATAGTATTTGGGGAGATGGATATTGTATTATTTTCAGTTGTACAGTGTTTGGACTTCAGTTTTAGTAGTCTACTTTCAGCTCTCTGATATCTGTATACTGTAGTTGATTCTTACTGCAGGTTAGACGCTTCGTCTGTACGGCAGTTTCCGTACAGATGGCGGATCTGTTGGCGAGCCCGGGTGGCAGTTTCCACCCCGGGGCGTGACAGCGCTTTCCCAGTCGCCCTTTTTGCTGTCCGCTGTTTGTGGGGGTACGTGGCATGCGCAGGAACTTCCAGGCGCTGGTCGGACGGGCGTTCGTGCGACCAAACGGATTCGGGCGCTCGAATTGTTGCGCCCGAAATCCGGTTGGTCGTGGCTTTGGGCTGGGCCTATAAATAGGGGGCTTTGGAGGCCTTTTACTCTTTTTCTGGGCTTCTTTTCACAGAGAAACCTTTAGGAGATTTCTTCTTCACTCTGTTCTCTATTCTCTGGCAGAGCCCTAGGATTTTTGGAGGCACGTATCCCGAGGTTCATGATTTTACGGCGCGGCGCGACGCTCATTCTCCGGCAACCCGCTTCGTCCCATCTCAGTGTTTGGGCTCCCCCGATTCACCCCGACCTCCTTTTCCGACGATTCTTGTGCCAACGGACTCTCGACAGGTAGGACTCCAACTTCTGTGTTTCGAGTTTCCTGGATTTCCGTGCTGACCTTGGATTTTTCCGAGCTTCCATTTGACCCATTTTTCTTCGCGGATTTTTGGACAGCACTGCGGTGTTCTAGCTATATATTTGCGCACAGGCGACGGATCGAGGCAATTCAAAAGGTAATTTTCATCTACATTTCGCAAGTAATCTCCTGGATTTTTCTCAGATTTTTCTGGATTTTTCACGAAGGTGAAAATCTCCTTTCTCTATAGTTCTATGATACAGAAATTTTGTACAGTTTGTATTGGGGTGTTTTCCTTGCCGGATTTTTATCTCAGCGTAGGAAATTCGGTTTTGGGCGTGCAGGTACTCGTTTCGATGGGTTCGTCGCGAGGATTGCGACAGTATTTTTATTGGAATTTTTTGGGCATTTTTCGTGGTTGAAAAATTAAGAAACTCTGGACTGTGGTAATTGTGGACAGAATTTGGGAATTTTGCATGTTTAAATTAAGTTTGTCCTTTGGGATATGTTGTGCAGTGCTGCTGTGACTTTTGGACTGAGCGTGGGTTTCGCCTTTGGACAGGGATTAGCGCTCGAGGTGGGTTTTGTTGTAAACCTCCTACTTGTGATTTGTCACTAGGCATATTAGAGTGTTGTTTGATCATGTTGCTAGTTAGAATTGTGAAATGGACCTAGTATGCTTGTATGAGATCATGGTTTCATTGTTACTATTTGCATTGTTAGAGAACTAATGTTAGTAAGTTGTGTTTCCTTGCTTTAGATGTGTAGTTTAAACACTTGGAAATCATGCTAAATCCATATCATGTTGTATGTATAATGGAAGGTTTGGTCATGTGGTTAGAATTCACATTTTGAAAAGCTTATTGTTAGTAGATCGTGTATCAAGATTGTATCATGTATCACGTATTATGCAATATGTACATTGGAGGTTCTATGCTCTTAGTTTTGTAAAAGTTAGAGTACTTAAAATGGTTTTATCAAGTAAAGGGCTTTGCTTGCTTGTATGGTCATCTAGCTAGGCCACCTTTTTCTGCTACACAAACATGCTGGAATTGACTTAGGAGAAACCATGCTTTTTATTCTTTCTCCTGTTGTCTGGTCTTAGGGGATAGTGTAGTCAGATATTCATAGTTTGGGACAGTTGGGGATCGATGGTTGGGTATTGCGGCAACCGCGGACTGTGGGCGGTCGACCGGATTATTACTATTATTATTATTGCATCAGATTGGAGGTGAGGGATCGGGCTTCCTTAGTGGATGGTCTTACCCACTTGCTAGAGTCTTGATCCAGTCCTGCTATATCAGATACTTATGGTTACATACTTTACTCGTGTGGGTCGCTCCCCTCGAGTGCCACTCCGGAGTAGGCTTAGGGCTGAGCCGTGTGCCGGTCGATTGGATACTTTGAGGATCGTGCCGTGTGCCGATCAGATACTGGGTTCTTGAGTTGACAGCAGAGCAGGCAGTACCAGTGTTGACTGGTGTATTGATTGGGTTTGGTCAGTCAGGCTTTGACATTCTGATGCATACATTTAGCTATTCTTTTAGCTGGGCATTTTAGAGGCATATTAGTGGTAGCTTTATCATCAGTAGATTTACTTATAGCTTTCCACCTTTATTTTATTTTCGCCTCTGGTAGTCCTAGTGGGCATGTCTGAGTTTGAGGTCTACCCACTAGGGGAGGCTACTGTTTTTATAGTAGTTCTCACCCCCACTGTTTTTCCCTTTTCCTTTCCCCTTTGTTTTGCAGAGTCTTCTGTTGGAGCTGCGGGACCCTCTGCCCAGGATCGAGGTAAGAGGATCGCCGATTAGATAGATACTACCCCGAGCTCGAGTTTTGTAGTTTTGATGTATCCCCAGTACACTCAGACGGTTGTATTTTCTTTATTTTGGGTCTGGCTGCGGCCAGCTGGTTGTATTTATTTCGTGAGCTGGGAGAGACACATATATGTTTATGAGAGTTTATTGTACTTTTATTTCCGGCATTTGTTTGAGATGTACTAGTTTTTAGTTTAGCTCTATTTGTATGCTCCTTTATTATTTCATTTATATCTGAGCAGGTTACCAGCGCTTCGTGTACACGGAAAATACCGTGTGCACGGCGGGTCTGTCGACAAGCCCGGGTTCTGGTGTACACCCGGGGCGTTGTTGGGTTATGTGAATAATAGGATCTAAATAAGGGAAAAAACACCTAGAGGGGGGTGAATAGGTGTAAACCATAAACACTCAAAAATCTTTGCGATATAAAAACCCAATGCGGAAAAATAAATAACACGCAGAGATTTTTACGTGGAAAACTCCAAACCGGAGTAAAAAACCACGGGACCGATAACACGGTGAAATCCACTAGAATTAAACACGTACAAGGTGATATACCGTACTCACAGACGACTCAACCTTTTCCATACGCTCCTAGTTGATCTTCTCCGCTCGCTCCACGACGCTTCTCGAATCCACGATGTGCGTCCAACGCCGAATCCACGGCGTCCAACGTCGAGTCCACGACGTCCGACCGAATCCACGGTCTTCACCCAGTAGCACGCTTCGAATCCACGAACGTACCTCGCTCCGAATCCACGAGAGCAGTTGCACCTTGAATCCACAAGGCCACGCGAGTCCACGCGCCGATTTTGGGGTAAATCGTTGTTTTTGGGTGGTGATGATCCGCCGAATACTTAGATTAGAAATAGATCGGAAATACCATCTAAGTATTCATTGATTTGATTCTACTCAGAATATGAGTATCAAAACCTAGAATCAAATCAATCAATATAGATGAAGAAACATAAGATTAAATCCAGTATTTCCTTTCTTCTCTATATGTGGATCTTAGGTCGTATAAAAGATTGTATTTTATTATGACGGCTATTTGGATTAACGGCTTGCCCTAGAAAAAAGAATCATAGGGTCTATTTATAGGTTAGAAACCCTTGGAAGAAGATAAGGATCAAAAACTAACCTTTTCTGGAGTTTTTACATGACAACGATCCGGATCGGAGATCGGCGATCCGGATTGCAGTAGCGAGAAAAACAGATTCCAAAAAAACGAAGGTTCGGGATCCGGATCGAAGTGCTTGATCCGGATCGTTCATACAGTTCACCAAACATCAACGTTCGGGATCCGGATTGCAGTAGCTTGATCCGGATCGTTCAAATAAAATGGTAAACTCAGTGTTCGGGATCCGGATCAAGGGAAGCTACGATCCGGATTGAACTGGTGTATGAACGAACCACCTTCGGGATCCGGATTGAACAATCTGATCCGGATCCTGAACATGTCCCATGTCCAGTTTTTGATATTTATGCAATAACAAATCCATCCAAGTGTTTCTACGCTATAAGAAGTATTCGGATCACCCAAGATATTAAGTTAAACATACCTGATCCTTTTGAATTCTTCTTTCTTGAGATTGAGTTATATGATCCAACTTCCTTTACCTTCAATCTTCAAGACTTAACCGAATTCACGAAATACGCCAACTCAAATTCCGTAACAATCTCCCCCTTTGGCGGTTTCGTGACAAAACATAGATCCACTCAAGAAAATTCAAAAAGATATTTTTGTTGCTATCACCATACAACAAAAATTTACAATGGAGATCCAAAATAAAATACATGAGTTAAACTCCTAAAACAGACTCTAGACTTAGACATCTGTACTCTCTGCAAAAGAAATCATTCTTGACAAAAGAAATCGTTAGATACCTCAAGAATTTTATATCATTCAAAAACCACATACAGAGATGAAGTTTATACTCATTTATACTTACCATGACATTTATACATTCAGATATGTAAACTGATCATAGTTAAAACACCAACATATCTTCTATGCAATCAAAAACCAAATGTCATGTTAGTGAACATCAACTTGTTAGTTATATTACATGCCCAAATAGTTAATCGAATAGTTAGTCGAGGCATGCACTCTAACACAAATGAAAACCGAAAGTTGAAATTCTACTTACCTTTCAAGTTGAGGTTATACTTACCTCTATAGTTTCAAGTTTTCTCAGTAACCATTGTATCATTGTTTATACTTCTCTCTCCCCCTTTTTGTCACAAAAGTTAGCCAAAAAATTACCAAAATGGAGGGAATAGTTAACAGTTCAAGTACCAAAAGTTTGAGAACTAAAACTTAAAACTAAAATTGAAAGACCTGCACAAAAAAAGTTAAAAAAAATAAAGTTCCTGCACAAGAGAATTATTAAACATATGCATAATAAACAGAAATTGGAAGGATACGGATTATTCAGACTCATCTGAACTGATACAGCCGAGAATTTGGAAGATTTTCTTTAATCGCATGTTCATTGATGACTGATTCTTATTTACCTTCTTTATTTCTTCCTTTACCTCAATGAGTTCATTTGATATACGTTCTTGCTCGTTGGAGAGCCTTTGCTGTTCTTTATAGATTGAGGTAACTGATGCATCATCATCAGAAGTTGATTGAGGTGCTTGTTGTGCCGGATGTTCTGGTTGGACTGGAGGAGTTGCTGCCGGTGCAGAGGTTGTTGCTTGTTGTTGTTGTGCTCGTTGTCGGTGAGGAGGTAATATGGGCTCATCTTGCTTTGTCGAGAGAGACTTTACAATTGTTGTTTCATTGATCGTTCCCAGACTGTGCATGTAGGAACTCGCATTCGTGTCAGCTTTAAATTTTTGAAGAATGCGCATGATGATCATTGGATAAGGTAGTCTCTCTGAAGGGTGTGCATGTTCCACATAGCGAGCCATCCTCGCCCAAATGATGTAAGGGATGTTTAAGTTTGCTCCCATTGCTGCTGTCGGGTTTCCAAGAAGATAAAGGAATAACATCCTATCCCATCGAAGAACCTTCGTGTTCATATTTGGAAGGACGTTATAGCAGACAATGAAGTTTAAGTAGCGATACTCAGGTCGTAGCTCCTTTGAAAAGACTGAGTTTCCTGCTGACGGAGTATCGGGCAGACAGATGCCATCAACTACCACTCTCCAGGAGTTGGTGTTGAAAACTTGATTCTTCAGGTAATGAGCGCCATCGGCTCGGGCAGTCATCCCTAATACCTCTCCAATCAGTTGAGGGGTTACTTTAATTGTCACGCCCCGGGGCTCGAATCGCGCGGAAGAAGAGCCACCGATGCTCCTGATTCAGCCATATATTTTTTTTTGTAAACCAATGCTCCCCGGTGCGTGCCCAGACCCGCCGCATACACAAATTCACTCTGCAAACGGGCGGAGTCTCCTTTGTATATGCACGGCGTCTCAAAACATATGTCTCACAAGGCGTAGCATATACAATCTCTAACCACATCAGTTGGGGTCTCGTTCACATACAACCAAACAACTCACATGATATTCTAGCATTCACTTAGAACATAGAGGCCGATGTTTTGAAAGGATAAATAATCGCAAGGTTTTGAAAGCGGCATACACACGATGCCATCGTTTTAGGGAAGACCGTTCGAAAGCCACATAAATCCACAAGGTTTGTGAAATTCGGTGCCCACACGACACTCATGTTTTAAAAATAGTTTTCGCAAACGGTTTTCTTTGCTTTTCATTATTTAAAATGGCAAAGTATGAGAGAATGTAATAATCATTCGTTTATTCGAAAAAGGGTAAAGGGCAACATCCACTTCGACCCCACGGGGGTGTCGCAATCCACAAACTAGCTAACATGAGTAATAAAAGGGAAAGGAAAGAAGAGTCACTGTATCTGAAGTCACTAAAAATCAGTACAGCATCCTCGCGGCCTCACCGGTGCCCTAGCACTCGCCCCTGGACGAACCTGTCACGGAGTGGGAAATCAGTGACTAGAAATAGCATGATAAGCATAAAATAAACAATAATAGGGCAAACCACAAAACCGGAGCAACCATCCCTCTCATTCATCATCCACCATAACCACACCCTGTATCAAAACAACATCGGGCACCTTTCCCGATGTCCACCGCCGAGCACCTGCCTCGGCCGCCGAGCACCTGCCTCGACAACACCGCTCACACCCCCCACCCATGGGGGCCCCCATTCCTAACGCCACCCTCGCGTGGGGTACACGGGTCAACGTACCACTTTTCCGGAAAAGCACACCCTTGCGGTGGCCAAACCGCTGGTGTGCGTGTAGCAAAACTTGAGCCTCAGATTGATATTAAGTATAATAACATAACAGGGTTAGTGCATAATCAGAAGGAGACTAACAATTCCACCTTGCCCCAACATGCTATTTCTAACAGTAAATCCCTATTCCTATAATCCCCAGGAATGTACCCACCTTGTGTGCGTCGTCCTGCGTTCGTCCAGTCCGCGTCTGTGTACCAGTCGCCAACAGCGTCCCGCGCTCCTGAAGGAACATGGGCAAGTCAAGACTTAGAGGTCCGAAACTTACATCGACTCCCAACAGCGTGCGGCGGAGTTCCCCGCACGACACCGGCCCGTGCGGTGCACACTCCGCCTGGGCGCAGCCCCGCGCGGGCGCGCCGCCCGCGGTGCGGGGCGGCCCCGCGCGGCACCGGCCCGCGCGGGCGCCCCTCCTGCGGGCGGCCCCGCGCGGCCGAGCGCCGCGCGGGCGCGCTGCCCGCGGTGTGGGGCGGCCCCGCGCGGCACCTGCCCGCGCGGGCGCCCCACCCGCGGCCGGCTCCGCGCGCGGCGGTGCGCGAAGGCGCCGCCCCTCCTCCCTCCTCGTGACCAACAAAACGAAAGGAACAAGATTACCCGAACGAAAACGCACCCCGACTCACCTCGATGCGCGAAAGAGGAGGAAGGAGAGGGATCGTCCGCTTGCCTCCACCGGTCCACCCTCGCCCGAGTGCTTGGTTACTCCTTGCCGGCGGCTACGAGGGAAGAAGTAAAAGAAAATAGGTGGCCACAAAAACAAAAGGAACCCTAATTCTCTTTCCCATCCGGCTATATATATATACTAAAAAGTTAGGGTTTACCTTAAAAGATGTGCGGGTTGCCAACACGGATCCCGAGACGCCTAAGGGGACCCCAACTTCGAGAATTAATTCTGGTCAGACCGGAAGTCGAAAATTGAAACCGATCGCGCCCGCGCGCTCCGCTCCGCGAGCTCTACCGCCTAAAATTATCTGCGGGCCCCGACGGTCTGTCCGGAAAAACACCAAAATGAGGCCCTCGGTCGGACATTACAAGAAGAGGGTGACCAGAAGGGTTAAGGAAAGACCGGGTCTTACACCACTTACCGCTAAAAACAAGTTTCGTCCCCGAAACTTAAACTTCCCCAGCGGCGAACAGGTCCGGGTAGCACTCCCTCATCTTTGACTCGGGTTCCCAAGTTGCCTCACGCTCTTCTTGATTACTCCAAAGCACCTTTACGTAGGGAATTGTCCGACTACGCAGCTTTTTGTCCTCCCGGGCTAGGATCCGTACCGGTACTTCCGCGAAACTTAAATCCTCTTTGAGCTCAATCGCAGAGACGTCAAGCACTCGCGATGGATCGGGGAGGTACTTCCGAAGCATGGATACGTGGAACACATCATGAACTCGGTCAAGGTTCGGTGGTAGGGCGAGGCGGTAGGCTACCGGGCCGATGCGCTCCAGAATCTCAAACGGCCCCACGTACCGCGGGCTCAACTTGCCTCTCAACCCAAACCGCTTTACCCCCTTTGACGGCGACACCCGCAACAACACGTGCTCTCCCACCTGGAATTCCAAGTCGCGACGTCTCTGGTCTGCATAGCTCTTCTGCCGGCTCTGGGCGGTCGCCAATCGTCGCCTGATGAGGCGCACCTTTTCCTCAGTCTCAGCCACCAGGTCCGGCCCCAAAAACTTTCTCTCCCCCAGATCGTCCCAACAGATCGGGGATCTACAGCGTCTGCCGTACAATGCTTCGTACGGCACCATCTGGATGCTCGCTTGGTAGCTATTGTTATAAGCGAACTCTGCAAGGGGTAGGTAGCGCGACCATCCGTCTCCCAAATCCAGTACGCACGCTCGAAGCATGTCCTCGAGTATCTGAATCACCCGCTCGGATTGCCCATCCGTCTGGGGGTGAAAGGCTGAGCTGAAGTGTAACTTGGTCCCCAAGGCTCGTTGTAGACTCTGCCAAAAGTTCGAAACGAACCTTGTGTCTCTGTCCGAGGTAATCGTTGTCGGCACCCCATGTAGCCTCACAATCTCGCTGAGGTAGACTTGAGCCAGCCGGTCGCGTGTCCAGGTCGTGTGGATGGGTAGGAAATAAGCTGACTTCGTTAACCGATCCACGACAACCCAGATGGCGTCGTGTCCCTGCTGCGAACGTGGGAATCCGGTGACAAAGTCCATTGTGATTTGCTCCCATTTCCATTCGGGCACGGGTAGAGGTTGCAATTTCCCCACCGGCCGTTGATGCTCGGCTTTCACCTGTTGGCAAATCAAGCAGTGAGCCACAAACAGCGTCACGTCTCCCTTCAATCTTGGCCACCAAAGGTCTGTCGGATATCCCGGTACATCTTGGTGCCTCCAGGGTGCGCCACGTAGGGGGCGCAATGTGCTTCAGTCAGGATTTCCTTCTTTAGGTCCGGCAGATCAGGCACGCAAATCCGCCCTCGGAACCGAAGGGTGCCGTCTGTTCCCACTGCAAAGTCTCCTTTCTGCTCCGGTGAAATCTTATCTCGTTCCAGCTGCAGCTGTGGATCCGCACCTTGGCCTTCTCGAATCCTCTCCAATAGGGTCGGCGCGACCGTTAAGGACAAAAGCCGTTCGACCGTCCCTGCTGGTACCACCTCCAATCTTAGTCGTGAGAACTCCGCGATCAAGTCATTCTGCTGCGTGATCGTGCCCGCCGAAGTTCCTTCTGCTTGTCCCTTCCTGCTTAGGGCATCGGCTACCACATTTGCTTTCCCCGGGTGGTACTGGATGGTTAAGTCGTAATCCTTCAGTAGCTCCAACCACCTCCTCTGCCGTAGGTTAAGCTCCTTCTGGGTGAAAAGGTACTTAAGGCTTTGGTGGTCCGAGAACACGTTGCAATGCACACCGTAGAGATAGTGCCTCCACAGTTTCAGAACGAAGACTACTGCGGCAAGCTCCAGGTCATGGATCGGGTAGTTCTGTTCGTAATCCTTGAGTTGCCTTGAGGCATAGGCTATGACTCTTCCTTGCTGCATTAGTACTCCTCCCAGTCCGATTCGCGATGCATCGCAGTAGACTTCGTAGTCTTCCCCGGGGGTTGGTAGGGCAAGCACCGGCGCTCTTGTTAACCGTTTCTTAAGTTCTTCGAAATTCTCTTGGCATTGGGCCGTCCAAATGAACTTTACTCCTTTCTGGGTTAGGCGGTTCAGAGGGGTTGCAATCTTCGAGAAACCCTCCACGAAACGCCGGTAGTACCCTGCAAGGCCCAGGAAGCTGCGCACCTCTGTCACCGTGGTCGGCTGGGGCCAGTCGGTCACCGACTCCACCTTCTTGGGATCCACTGCGACTCCCGCTGCTGAAATGATATGCCCCAGAAATCCCACCTCGCGAAGCCAAAACTCGCATTTCTTAAGTTTTGCGAAAAGCTCCTGCTCCCTAAGAGTCTGTAGAACAATTCGTAGGTGCTCCTCGTGCTTCTCATCGGTGGTGGAGTAAATTAGGATGTCGTCGATGAAGACCACTACTAACTGATCCAGGAAGGGTCTGAAAACTCGGTTCATCATGTCCATGAACACTGCTGGGGCATTGGTAAGCCCGAATGGCATTACTGTGAACTCGTAATGGCCATACCGAGTCCGGAACGCCGTCTTCGGAATATCCTCGTCTCGAACTCTGAGCTGGTGGTAGCCCGACTGCAGGTCAATCTTCGAGAAGACAGTTGCGCCCCGCAACTGGTCAAAGAGGTCATCAATCCTAGGTAGGGGATACTTGTTTTTCACTGTGACCTTGTTGATTTCCCGGTAGTCGATGCACAACCGCAAGCTCCCGTCTTTCTTTCGTACAAAGAGTACAGGTGCGCCCCAAGGGGACACACTCGGTCTGATAAACCCCCTGTCCAGAAGGTCCTCCAGCTGCGCCTTAAGTTCCTTCAGCTCCGCGACGGCCATCCTGTAGGGGGCCTTCGTGATTGGTCGTGTGCCGGGTGGAAGCTCAATAGGAAAAACAACTTCTCGCTCGGGGGGTAAACCAGGTAGTTCGGCCGGAAAGACATCTGGGAAGTCCCTCACCACAGGGATGTCGGAGAGTGCCGTAGAGGATCCGGCGGCCAGGGCCACCGACACCAAGTAGGCCATACACCCGCCCTCAACCAACTTCCTGGCTCGGGATGCAGGAATCATGGAAGAAAAGGAAACGCTCTTGCAAGCCAAGTACACGTTCTCCGGAAAATCGGGGTACATCAGTCGCACCTCGCGCTTCTCGCAGTCAATGACTGCAAGGTACCACGTGAGCCAATCCATTCCGAGCACTACATCATACTCTTTCAATGGAATGACTACCAGATCCCAGGGGCACGGGAGCCTTCCCATCCATATAGGGCAGGAAGGTACAAGGTTGCGTGCCTCCAAGGATCCCCCCGCGGTGTGAACGGTCATCACACTGGGTAAGGGTCCCAACTCAAAATCATGGGTCAGTGCGAAGTCACGAGACATAAACGAGAGGGTCGCCCCGGTGTCAAAAAGGGTTCTAGCGCGATAAACAGAAGCAAGAGTGATACCTGCGACGACGTGCTCAGACGGGCGTGTCTCCTGCTGACCCATAGAATAGACGCGGCCTCCCGAAGGTGGTGGCTTTTCCCCTGCAGATCGGGGTACTGGCGGTCTGGGGGCCGACGTCATCGGAGCTTTCCCTCGCCCTGCGTGCTGGGGTGAAGGCACGGAGGCTGCTGAAGATGTGGTGCCTTGGTTCAGGGGGCAGTTGAAACGGAAGTGCCCCTGCTTGCCACATCGGAAACAATGGTCCTGTCTCTTGGAGCAATCCATCACTCGGTGCGCCCCGCCGCAGATCACGCAAGGACGATCCTCTGAGCGTTGTCCCTTTCCTGGCGCTCCCCTGGTCCTCTGCTGGGGCCTCCACCGCTTAGGGGGCCGATTCCCGCTGGAGGAGCCCCCTCCCCCTGAAGTCGTCTGGGTCCGCTTCCTGTCGTCTTGCTGGTGGGGGCCTTCCCTTCGGGCGCGCGTGACGGCAAAGCCTCGTTCAACAATGGTGGCTCGGTCGACCACCTTCTGAAAGGTATGCAGATCCGCTGCGTCCACCACTTGGAAAATGTCAGTCCTCAATCCATCCACAAACAGTTGCGCCTTATGGGATTCATCCCGAATGACGAACGGGACACAGTTCGCCAGTCTCACGAACTCCCTCTGGTACTCCATTACTGTTTTGGTTCCCTGCCTGATGTGGTTGAGGTCGTCCTCCAGTTGTTTCTTCACGCTGTTGGTGAAGAATGCCCCGAACAGCTGCTGTTTAAAGGTAGTCCATGACGGAAGGGTAGCGCCCGTCGCAGATCCGGGGCGTACAGTCTTCCACCAAATGCGGGCATTCCCCTCGAGTAAGTGGGCAGCCAGGGGGACCCGCTCGTGGTCTTCCATCAACAGGTCCTTGAATAATTTCTCCATCGTGTCCACCCACTTCTCCACGACCCAGGGGTCTGTCGTGTCCCCCTCAAACACTGGCGGGTCGTACTTCTTGAAGTCGGCCAGGTTGGCGCGCACGCGGTCTCGCTCGTTTGGTAGGTTCGCCCCCTCCTTCGCGACGTTAGCGGCCGCGGCGGAAGTGGGTAACACTACCGTCACACTCGGGGCAATTCCGACGATTGGTGTCGTCGCCGGCCCTGCCGCTGCCGTCGAAGGGGCCACCTCTGGCGCCGTCGGTTGGGTTAAGGGCACCTCAGGCGCCGAGGCCCGGGTAGGGGCAGCCCCTCCTTCGGTCTCCATCGTCGGCGGTCCCATTGCCGGTGTAGCTGGCCCCGGGAGAGGGCCCGGGGCAACCTCTGCCGTCGCAGCGGCCTGCTGTTGCTGCGTCAGTTGGCGCACGCGGTCGTTCAGGGCTGCCAACTGCCCCGCCATCTCTCGTAGCTGCTGCCTTAGGAGTTGATTCTCCGCGGTCGTCGCTACCGCTGCGTCCGCCCCTGTGTCCTCGGCTGTGGATCTAGTCCTGGCCATGATCTGAACATTTGCACGAACCAGTTACTCCTAGTTTAAGCAAAACGGAACACCGCTAATGCTGGCCCAAAAAGGGAGAAAAAGAAAAAGAACACTAATCCCCCCCCCTTTCTCTCAACGAGCACTCGCGTTTTATTTATTTATCCCGTGTTCACTTTATTACTTAGTAGCCAGAGTATTGCGCCCCGTGGATGTTAGGCCCCGACTGTTGTGGTTAAAGTTTACCGCTCTGATACCATCTTAATCTGTCACGCCCCGGGGCTCGAATCGCGCGGAAGAAGAGCCACCGATGCTCCTGATTCAGCCATATATTTTTTTTTGTAAACCAATGCTCCCCGGTGCGTGCCCAGACCCGCCGCATACACAAATTCACTCTGCAAACGGGCGGAGTCTCCTTTGTATATGCACGGCGTCTCAAAACATATGTCTCACAAGGCGTAGCACATACAATCTCTAACCACATCAGTTGGGGTCTCATTCACATACAACCAAACAACTCACATGATATTCTAGCATTCACTTAGAACATAGAGGCCGATGTTTTGAAAGGATAAATAATCGCAAGGTTTTGAAAGCGGCATACACACGATGCCATCGTTTTAGGGAAGACCGTTCGAAAGCCACATAAATCCACAAGGTTTGTGAAATTCGGTGCCCACACGACACTCATGTTTTAAAAATAGTTTTCGCAAACGGTTTTCTTTGCTTTTCATTATTTAAAATGGCAAAGTATGAAAGAATGTAATAATCATTCGTTTATTCGAAAAAGGGAAAAGGGCAACATCCACTTCGACCCCACGGGGGTGTCGCAATCCACAAACTAGCTAACATGAGTAATAAAAGGGAAAGGAAAGAAGAGTCACTGTATCTGAAGTCACTAAAAATCAGTACAGCATCCTCGCGGCCTCACCGGTGCCCTAGCACTCGCCCCTGGACGAACCTGTCACGGAGTGGGAAATCAGTGACTAGAAATAGCATGATAAGCATAAAATAAACAATAATAGGGCAAACCACAAAACCGGAGCAACCATCCCTCTCATGCATCATCCACCATAACCACACCCTGTATCAAAACAACATCGGGCACCTTTCCCGATGTCCACCGCCGAGCACCTGCCTCGGCCGCCGAGCACCTGCCTCGACAACACCGCTCACACCCCCCACCCATGGGGGCCCCCATTCCTAACGCCACCCTCGCGTGGGGTACACGGGTCAACGTACCACTTTTCCGGAAAAGCACACCCTTGCGGTGGCCAAACCGCTGGTGTGCGTGTAGCAAAACTTGAGCCTCAGATTGATATTAAGTATAATAACATAACAGGGTTAGTGCATAATCAGAAGGAAACTAACAATTCCACCTTGCCCCAACATGCTATTTCTAACAGAAAATCCCTATTCCCATAATCCCCGGGAATGTACCCACCTTGTGTGTGTCGTCCTGCGTTCGTCCAGTCCGCGTCTGTGCACCAGTCGCCAACAGCGTCCCGCGCTCCTGAAGGAACATGGGCAAGTCAAGACTTAGAGGTCCGAAACTTACATCGACTCCCAACAGCGTGTGGCGGAGTTCCCCGCACGGCACCGGCCCGTGCGGTGCACACTCCACCTGGGCGCAGCCCCGCGCGGGCGCGCCGCCCGCGGTGCGGGGCGGCCCCGCGCGGCACCGGCCCGCGCGGGCGCCCCTCCTGCGGGCGGCCCCGCGCGGCCGAGCGCCGCGCGGCCGAGCGCCGCGCGGGCGCGCTGCCCGCGGTGTGGGGCGGCCCCGCGCGGCACCAGCCCGCGCGGGCGCCCCTCGTGCGGGCGGCCCCGCGCGGGCGCGCTGCCCGCCGTGCGGGGCGGCCCCGCGCGGCACCAGCCCGCGCGGGCGCCCCTCCTGCGGGCGGCCCCGCGCGGCCGAGCGCCGCGCGGGCGCGCTGCCCGCGGTGCGGGGCGGCCCCGCGCGGCACCGGCCCGCGCGGGCGCCCCTCCTACGGGCGGCCCCGTGCGGCCGAGAGCCGCGCGGGCGCGCTGCCCGCGGTGCGGGGCGGCCCCGCGCGGCACCGGCCCGCGCGGGCGCCCCTCCTGCGGGCGGCCGTGCGCGGGCGCGCTGCTCGCGGTGCGGGGCGGCCCCGCGCGGCACCGGCCCGCGCGGGCGCCCCTCGTGCGGGCGGCCCCGCGCGGCCGAGCGCCGCACGGGCGCGCTGCCCGCGGTGCGGGGCGGCCCCGCACGGCACCGGCCCGCGCGGGCGCCCCTCCTGCGGGCGGCCCCGCGCGGCCGAGCGCCGCGCGGGCGCGCTGCCCGCGGTGTGGGGCGACCCCGCGTGGCACCTGCCCGCGCGGGCGCCCCACCCGCGGCCTGCCCCGCGCGCGGCGGTGCGCGACGGCGCCGCCCCTCCTCCCTCCTCGTGACCAACAAAACGAAAGGAACAAGATTACCCGAACGAAAACGCACCCCGACTCACCTCGATGCGCGAAAGAGGAGGAAGGAGAGGGATCGTCCGCTTGCCTCCACCGGTCCACCCTCGCCCGAGTGCTTGGTTACTCCTTGCCAGCGGCTACGAGGGAAGAAGTAAAAGAAAAGAGGCGGCCACAAAAACAAAAGGAACCCTAATTCTCTTTCCCATCCGGCTATATATATACTAAAAAGTTAGGGTTTACCTTAAAAGATGTGCGGGTTGCCAACACGGATCCCGAGACGCCTAAGGGGACCCCAACTTCGAGAATTAATTCTGGTCAGACCGGAAGTCGGAAATTGAAACCGATCGCGCCCGCGCGCTCCGCTCCGCGAGCTCTACCGCCTAAAATTATCTGCGGGCCCCGACGGTCTGTCCAGAAAAACACCAAAATGAGGCCCTCGGTCGGACATTACAAGAGGAGGGTGACCAGAAGGGTTAAGGAAAGACCGGGTCTTACATTAATCTTAACATTTTTGACCAATGTTTGAAAGTCTCGACGACCGCTCTCCTGATCAACGAGATAGCAAGCATTTTGATAGAACATCCTCACTGAGTGAAGACAATACCCAGTGGTCTCGGGGAAATCGCAAATGGGAGCAAGACCTGTCTGGTCATACAGAGTCCCAAATGCCGGAGATCTTTCCTTCAAGGCTTTGACATTAACATGCCTTTCGCCAATGCATTCCCTGTTTTCAAAGTCCTTTATCCTAGCAGAGCTGATAAAGTCTTGTGGAGGTGCTTGGCTATCAACTGGTTGCTCAATGGAGATTCCTCGAGCACTCCCTCTTTTGCGAGCAACGCTTTTTCTTCTTGTTTTCCCAGAAGTTTCTTCCATTGGAGCTTTCCCCTTTTCAGCAGCAGTAGGCGGAGCCTTTGATGTCTCCGCAGACGCTTTTCCCTTTGAAGCAGTGGGAACAGTTGTTTCTTCAACTTGAAGCTCATCCCAATCAATTGATTCCGTTTCAGATTCCGTATCGGAATCATCTTTCGCTTTTTTCGCTTTCTTAGCCCTCTTGGGCTTGACAGTGTCTCTCGTATGTACCATAGCAGCCAGAAGAAAAATGATCCAGGTGATCACCATTGCTATTGGTTTCTTGTGAAAAGAAATCCTGTGAGCAACAACTCAAGAACACGAAAAAATTGTTAATTTTCAAAAATTAGAAAAATTATACCCAAACAATCATTATCGTGTAGAGAGACTATGAATCAAATTAGTTTTGCAAAAAGAAATTTAAGAATAGATCAATTGCATGATTTTGGAAAATTCCCATTATATGCCCTAAAACCGAAATTTTTGAAATCGAAGACCAAAAATCCGTTTATCTTGAGAATACCTAGCATATAATCAAAACTAATCTACCCAGAGTTCTTATTTCAAAAGAAATTTGATCAAAAACCATCCACAAATGAAATTGATACAAGAAATTCATCACGTTTTGAGGAGGAATAAGAAAAACTGTGAAAAACCGAGATTTTGATCAATAAAACTTACTTGGAATTGAAGAACTTGAGTTTGAAAGCTTCCAAGATGGATGAAAACTAGAGAGAGAAGCTCTGGAAACTTTGGAACAAAAAATTGGAGTAAAAGAAATCAAAACCCTTTTGTTCTATATAAAACCCTAGCCGCGATCCGGATCAGTTCGTGATTACGATCCGGATCGGCTACCCGCAGTGAAAAACTGCGTTCGGGATCCGGATCGGCAGGTCCAATCCGGATCGGCTGCCCGCAGAAGAATATCTGCGTTCGAGATCCGGATCAGCAGTTCCAATCCGGATCGGCTCCAACTTTTTCTTTAGAAAATTTCAGAGAAATTCTAGAAAAACCAGAAAAAGATTGTAAGCACTTTTGTGTATCAACTTTAAATGAAAATCATCATTTCATACAACCAGAAATAGATTATACCAAATCTATCAATAACATCCAACAAATGAAACGAAAATTTATAAAAATTAAATCCCTTAAAGTTGAACAACTTCAATTACATCTAACTTGATCTTATGAGTAATGCCTTTATCAAATCATCAATTCGGTAAAGAAAATGAAATACAAAGATCAATAGATGTCTAACATCCCAGATAAATTAGATAATATATCTAGTCAATTTATTGAAGAGAGTGGCTCTTTGAGCATCTTTCATTAAAAATCCCACCTTATACCAACCTTGAAATTTTGACAGAGTCAAGTATTTCAACATGCATTTTAATTAATCAAACTTGAAAAACCTTGCTTGGTATACATGTGGTAGCTGCACACAGTACTCGGACGACCGAGGTGGTAGCTCTTTCCTCCATGTGGTGGTAGTTTTCACACTCCTCATTGGGATGTAACTCTTTCCACATCTTTTGAGCATAATACTTTTTCTTTGACTCCCCCTCAATTGGCTATCAATTATCTAAGATATAAAGTATTTAGCCAAATATTGATCTCGATTTCATACTCGACTAAACAGTCAAATAAGATAAAAACTATACCAAGAGATCATCGAGAGAGAAATTGACTTTGATCAAAACAAAGATGAGTTAATTGACATAAATGATCATTGCATCAAATGAAATATTATGATATCTAAGGCATAATAGATTTCTAAATATATAAAAGGATGCAGTCAAAGTCAATAAAACTAATGCTCAATTAATATTCTATGTCTAAGCATAGATAATGAACAAAAACATAAAAACAAAACCTAACCTAAACAAGAGTTTCAAAAAGGGTTTATTTCAAGGAAAGCATTCCAATTGCTTTACGCAAATGAATAAAACGTTTTTGATCCAAAGGTTTTGTTAAAATGTCAGCTAATTGATCTTCAGTTGAAATGTAGGAAATTTGAAGAATATTTGATTCAACTAGCTCTCTAAGAAAATGATATCTAAGTTCAATGTGTTTTGTTCTAGAGTGCAACACAGGGTTTTTTGAAATGTTTATAGCACTTGTGTTGTCACATAAAACAGTTACCGAAGTTGCTGAAATCCGGAAGTCGCTCAACACGCTTTTCATCCAAATAAGTTGAGTTGAACAACTACCCGCTGAGATGTATTCCGCTTCGGCAGTCGAGAGTGCAATGCAGTTTTGCTTTTTACTATGCCATGCAACAAGACAGTGGCCATGATAAAAACATGCACCACTCGTACTTTTCCGATCATCCACAGATCCTACCCAATCGGCATCTGAGTATCCAATAATATCTAAACTTGTTCCCATAGGATACCAAATTCTGAAGTTTACAGTTCCTTTGACGTACCGGATGATCCGTTTCACCGCTTTCAGGTGAACCTCCTTTGGTGCTGATTGATATCTCGCGCAAATCCCAACACTAAAGGATATATCCGGGCGACTAGCTGGGAGGTAAAGTAGACTTCCAATCATGCCGCGATAGAGTTTCTCGTCTACATTATCACTAAGAGATTCACTTCCTAATCCCTTATTGCTAGTTCCCATAGGAGTAGGAAAATCTTTAGAATCTTCTAATCCGAATTTCTTTACCAACTCCTTTGCGTACTTGGATTGACACAGATGGATGCCTTCACCATTTTCTTTCACTTGCAATCCAAGAAAGTATGTCAGTTCGCCCATCATAGACATCTCAAATTCGCTTTTCATGGTTTCTGCAAATTTAGAAGCATCATTATCCTTTGTTGCTCCAAACACAATGTCATCGACATAGATTTGTGCAATAATGAAGTTATTTTGATAATGCTTCACAAAGAGAGTCCGATCTGCTCCCCCTCGAGTATAGCCCTTCTCCAAAAGGTGCTTTGTCAACCTTTCGTACCAAGCTCGCGGTGCTTGTTTTAAACCGTAAAGAGCCTTTTTCAAACGAAAAACATGGTTAGGTAGTTTACAGTCTACAAAACCTTTCGGTTGAGCCACATAAACTTCCTCATTTAAAAACCCATTTAAAAACGCGCTCTTAACGTCCATTTGAAAGAGTTTTATTTTAAAATGACAAGGAATAGCGAATAAGATACGAATGGACTCGAGTCTAGCTACAGGGGCGAACGTTTCATCAAAGTCTATACCTTCTATTTGAGAGTAGCCTTGAGCAACTAAACGTGCTTTGTTCCTGATGATGGTACCATCCTCATTTTTCTTGTTCTTGAAAATCCATTTAGTACCGATCACATTGTGTTGCTTCGGAGGCGTCGTTAATTCCCAGACTTTGTTGCGTTCAAACTGATGGAGCTCTTCCTGCATTGCTTCAATCCAGTAGTCATCCTGAAGAGCTTCATCGACATTCTTTGGTTCGATCATGGAAACGTAACATGCGAATCCACAAACCAACTGTCTCCGAGTTTTGACTCCTTCTTGTGGGTCTCCAATGATGTTTGATTCAGGATGATCCTTGGAGATGCGTAACGTTTGTTGTAATGGAGTACTCGGAGGTACATGAGATGATTCCTGCACATCAGATAAACTTGAAGAACCATTAGATGCATCATTAATATTGGAAGTATTATCATGAGAATATGCATTTACAGGAGTATCATAATCAAGAGAGATATCAGGGGTAGATTTATCAGAAGCAAAGTGGAAAGCTTCATCTACTGTAACATTTATAGATTCTACGATCGTCTTAGATTCCAAGTTAAATACCCGATATGCTCTACTATTTGTAGAATACCCCAAGAAAATCCCTTCGTCACTTCAAGAGTCAAACTTTCCAAGATTTTCACGGTCATGTAAAATGTAACACCGACTCCTGAAGATGCGAAAATATTTGATGTTGGGTTTTCTACCACACCATAGTTCATATGGTGTATTTAACGTTCCCGGGCGCAAATAAACTCGATTAATAACATAGATTGCAGTGTTCACAGCTTCAGCCCAAAAATGTAGCGGTAAATTCCGGCTGTGAAGCATAACACGTGCCATCTCTTGAACAACCCTGTTTTTGCGCTCGGCAACACCATTCTGTTGAGGTGTATAGGGTGCAGAGAATTCATGCTTAATGCCGTTGGAAGTGCAAAAATCAATGAATTTAGAATTTATGAATTCTCCACCTCTATCACTTCTAACACGAATGATCTTTTCAATCTTTTCAATCATAATACGAAGGCAAATCTCGTGAAAAGAATCAAAAGTATCAGCTCTCTCTTTTAAAAATGCTACCCATGAATACCGAGAGAAATCATCAACCAATAAGAAAATATACCATTTACCTCCCAAGGATGGTTGACGTGTTGGCCCCATAAGATCCATATGCAATAATTCCAAGGGCCGTTTGGTACCGACGTGATTCAAGGATGAGAGAAGAATTCACCTTTGCGTACCCAAACCTTTCGAGTTTTGGTGTACGTCGGAAGTGATTGTGAGGTTGATACCTTTGGTGAAAGCGTCTTGTTTGATCCATCGCTTTTCCTTGACGTCGTCGTCTTGTTTGATGAACTACCGAGGCTTTTTCCTTTCGAATAATTTGCATTTGCTTTCCGAGGAATTACCCTTTTGGTAGTTGTCACGCCCCGGGGTCGAAACTGTGACCCGGGCTCGCCAACAGATCCGCCACCTATGCCAAACCCGCATAGGCGAAGCGTCCTACCTGCAAAAAGAGCTACAGCTAACAGATATCAGAGCTAAAAGATAAAACTGCTATAGAAATAAAATCAACCACTGTACAACTGAAGATAAAACAACAATGTCCATCTCCCAATAATGATAATCATACAATAACCTCGAGTACAAACTCATAGCTCAACAGGGAGATATCTCAAATAAAACATCAGTGTACCAGCTCTCAATACATCATATCCTCACTACATCAATCTCTCAAAAGAGGAAATAAATACTAATCTACCGACTATACTGAAGATCTCCTCAAAGGGGGGGGGGGGGTACCGCTACTCTCCAATGGGTCAGGATCTAGCTCGCTACTCCCTCACCGCGAACAGCAACTGCAGAAACGGCAACACCCGCCAAGACTCTGCAAAACAAGGGAGAGAAAGGACAAAAAGGGGGAAAAACCCCCGACGGGCGTGAGAACTACGCAAAAAGGGAGTTCTCAGTGGGTATCGCCACTAGGCCCGACGATCTGCCCACCAAGACCACTAGAGGCAAAAGATAACTAATGCAGTAAGACTTAAAGAAGAAGCAGAAGACACTCTACAGCTACCATGCCTCTATCTGAATGCTCAAATGGGGAAACTCTGATAAATATATGCAACACTCGCACACGAGGTGCTCAATCGACCCAATCGAGCTGACTGCCACATCGGGTCCAGTCAAACCTGCGCCCACCTACAACCACCTCCCGCTGACGGGCAGGAATTACGTAGGGCGTCCAAACGGACTAACTCGCTATTGAGTAGTGGCTCATGCAGGCTATAGTCATAATCCATGCTCTCTCTCTCAGAACGGATAGACTCAAGATGCTCAACCTCTCACACAATGGTCAAAGAACCCACAACGACCACGGGACCACCGTCAAACCCCGAACCGTTCCCAACAATACTAGCACTGGTCTAAACACAGCTACTAACTCCACTCGGTCCCCCAGGCACGAGTGTAACAAAAATAATCTGCCTAAATAAACCCAATCGATAGACCAGTAATCACTGGTACTGCCTGCTCTGCCGCGACGGGTATGCCAGTCTACGCATAGCACCGAAGCAAAAGGAGTCCCCAGGACTCAAAATCTGTCTGCCGCGCACTCCAGAGTGGCACTCGTGGGGAGCGACCCACACGAGGAAAGCAAGTAACCACAAGTAACCGATATAGCAGGACTGGATCGAGACTCAATCAAGTGGGAAAAACTCGTCCACTAAAGGGAAACCCGATCCCTACACGGATACAACAGTAAATGATAAGTGGAAACTCCATCCACTAGAGGAAAGTCTAATACCCAATCTGATACATCAATAAATATCCGGTCAACCGCCCAATATCCGCGGTTGCCGCAATACCCTGCCGTCCATAACCAAAGTACTATAACCGACCTCCGGTCAACCACCCAAAGTCCGCGGTCACCGCCAAAACCTTGCCAGCCGCAATCCAGCACAACCCGTCCCTGTCACCAATGTCCCTGCTACACTACCCCAGACCCCTGCTCGCACCCGAGCAACACAGACCGCCTGACTAACAAGAAGGAGAAAGGAATAACATGGTTTCTCCTAAGTCAAGTTCCAATATGTAGTGCAGCAGTAAAAGATGGCCTAACTATATGTCCATACACATATGTCCATACAAGCATGCATTTGTCCTCAAGAAGAATAAAGAAAATAAACCTCATGCCAGAATTAGCAATGACCATACCTGTCCATGATTTTCGATCCATAATCACTCCTTGGATTAGAACCTGCACATAACTACATAATCCTATCCCATTGTATAAACCAGCCTCATAAAAGGGTTATATGCTAACATGGCATGATAATTAATCATATAGGGTAACCTTGCCTTAGGTAAGCTTCTACTAATCATCAACCTAAATGTCTGATTAATACCATTGTCATAATATGAATAATTAACTTGCAATTCCCATAAATCAACATTGTTAAGCTTACCAATCAATCCCAGGTATTGTACCCTACACCTGCATGCAATTCTAACATATAGAGTTAGAGAACCGTCCACCGGTTCTCGGAACAAAGCACCCACCTGAAAAGCTGACTGTCCAAAGCCCAACAGCTGAAAACACCAGATAACTCTAATCCCTTGCTCCAATAAGTTCAGCACACCCGTAACTCTCCTGGCACAATACAAAGTCCACTATTACACATACATTCCAAAATCTGCTCTCACACACACATACCACAACAGTCCCAGAAATGCTTAATTTTCACCTGCAGCAAGAGCCCAGAAAATTTCCAGAAAAATATCACCGCGATCCTCGCGTCGATAGCTTCGCAACGGTAGCTTGTGCGTCCAAATCTGAGTTCGGTAAGCCAAGATATAAATTCGACAGGGTGGTACACTCACAAGATTTCAGCACAAAAAGACTGTAGCACTGTACACAAAGAAACAGTGATTTTCACCTCTGATGAAATCTCAGAAAAATCCAAGAAAAATACGAGCGCGTTCCTTGCGATCTGAAGATGAAAAAGTTGTATAAGCTCGTTTCCGTCTGACGCTCGTGCGCAAAGATATGGCCAAAAAACCTCGATGCTGTCCCACAAAGCCAAACAGAAAATGGGTCACAGTGTTGCCTCGGGATCCGTGCCAAAAACTCGAAACGGGAAAGCGTGATCAATACAAAAGATGAAGCCCTACCTCTTAGGAGTCTGTCGGCGCAAGAATCACAGAAAAAGGATCTCGGGGTAGCCCAGGGGAGCCAAAACACTGCTGCTGCGACGAAGGGGAACACAGGAGATGCAACGTCGCGCCGGGCCGTAAAATCCAGAACCTCAGGATGCGTGCTCCTAAAATCGTAGAACTTGGCAGGAAGATCAAGAATTAAGAGAGGAACAAGTCTCCTTCAAGGTGCTCGGGCAGAAGATGCGCGGGTTGAGAGAAAAGAGCCAAAGAAGAAGGCTCGGGTGCTATTTATAGGCAGCAGAAAACAATTGGGAAAATTCCCATTTTGTCCGATTTTTCGGGCACCCGAAATCTTTCGGGCGCACACAGTGCGGCCCGGCCCAGAACTTTCGGGCGCGCACAGTGCGGCCCAGTCCAAAATGCTCCGTCGGACGGGATCTCGGCTTCGTCCGACCCGCCCCAGCGCCGGCCACGTGTCCCCCGAACACGCTGCAGCTGTCCAAGCCACCGCTGAGAGCGCCACGTGTCCCTGCCCGCCCCAACGCGGTAGGTGGCGCCCGCGAATCAGCAGGCGCCACGTGGCACTGCCCACGTCGCCCGCGCCTGCCCCGCGTACAGCCACCTGCCCGCGGTACGGCCACCTGCCCCGGTCAACTGCTCCACACCTGCGTGGACCGCGCGCACAACGCCGCACCAATAACCGTCTACCACGTGTCCACCCGGTTCACCGTGCACCCGGGCCCAAATTCCGTGGACCGCGCCTGCTGTGCCGGCCAACAGGAAAGCGCCACGTGGCCCGCTCCCGGCGCACGCCCTCCGCGGTGGACCGCGCACCTGCCCGCGCCTTCAGCGCCTGCCCGCGGCCGCTAGCCGCCTGCCCGAGCGCCTTCCGCCGCCTTCCGCCGCTGCCCGCCGCCGGCGATCGCCGGAAACACTGTTCCGGCGATGAACAGTAAAATTACTATAGCAAGCTCCAAAAAATACAAGTAAATAGCCCATCTTGACCGTTTTCGCGCGCTGATTCCAAATCCGGCGTCCATTTTGCCAAATTCCAATCCTATAAATTGCCGGAGGCTCCCGAAAAGGTATTTTTAATCCGAATTTCGCGCCGAGCCTAAATTTGATATCCACTCTGCGCGTAAACTCTTCTAAACATCCGACGGGGTCCCCCGATTACCCACGTGATCCATTTTAAGCCCCGAGTCCATCTCTTGTGTCCAAATTGGCGCGCGAACACCGCCGACATGCCACGTAGGCTTCCAGAAGCTGCTGGTCACACTGTAGAAGCCCTGCAAAGATCCGGGTCACCACAGTAGTCGTTGCAAGAAGTGCTTGAGTTGAGCGTTTGGCTCCCATCTTGCAATTTCTCCTTATGTGCCCTGCAAAATTACAACAAAAACATACCTTAGTGCTTGACGATCCCGAGGAGGGTGAAGTAGGCTTGTTGTCGTTGCTTGTCGTGAATTCCGGTGTCGGAGGAGGAGATACCGACTGTGGCACAAAAACTGTCCCAACCGAACTAAAATTATCTTCAGTTCGATTGTATCCGAGGCCGAACTTGTTTGATTGACCAAGACCAAGAAGCTTATCCAACTTACTCCTTCCTGATGAAAATCGCTGTAAGTCATCCTTGAGTTGGATAATGGTCTCTGTCATTTCCAATTTTTCCTGTCGAGCCTCGCCGTTGAGCTTCAAGAAGTAATTCGCTTTGTTAACCATATCTATATAATTCTTCTTGAATTGCTCATTGAACTCTTGAAGGGAAACATTTGCTTTTATCAGATTATCCCTTTCCACTTCAAGATCGGTCGAGAGAGAAGTTACCCTTTTTAGTTCTTCTTCGAGATCCTGCAATCTCCCTCTCAACCCCTTGTTTTGCTTAGCCAGTTTCTTTAAATCCCTCAAAAGTCTATGGTAGGCTAGAGCAAAATCTTCACCTTCCGAATCATCCGATTCATTGTCCGTTGCATTCTTTTCAACAGTGGAGTTGGACAATGACTCGGACGTACTTGCCATTAAGCACATGAAGGGTGAAGATGTGGATGCATGGAATTGCAGTTGCGTTGTCTTTCTTCATCACCTTGACGATGACTCATTTGACGATGAGGTGTCATCCCCAAGTGACGGGCTTGCATCGCCTTCTTCTTAGACGGATTCTTAATTGGACATTCCGTTGAGATATGGCCGTACCCTCGGCACTTGAAGCATTGGACTTGTCCTTCTGTGCTTTTCTTATCCTTAGAAAAGGCCTTCTTGCTTTCTTGACTTATAACTTGAAGAACCCTTGCCTTTCTTCCACTTTCCGAAGGATGGAGTTTTGCTTTAATTACCCCTTCGAAAATTCGGCGAAACTTCCTTGTCAAGAGAGCGAGCTGCTTCTCAAAGTCCTCCATAGATAGGTTCTCGTCATCGCCTGAGGAGGATGAATCCGCGTCTTCTTCTTTTGTTGTTTTCAAAGCATAACCTGAAGACTTAGAAGAGGATGCCTTTCCCGAAGAATAGTTAGTAGGAAATGTCATTTCATAAGTTTGTAAAGAACCAACTAATTCTTCTACACGGATTTCGTCCGGGTGTTTAATAGTTTCAATGGCTGTAACCTTGGAACGAAATCTTTCAGGAAGAGTTCTTAAGATTTTTCTTACAATTTAAATTCTGGAATCTTCTCTCCCAAGTTAGAACATGATTTTACGATGTCTTGCAATCGTGTGTAATAGTCTGTGAACGATTCATTTTCTGCCATGAAAATAGAGTCAAACTTGCTCGTAAGCATTTGCAGTTTCTGAATCTTCACAAGGTTAGTTCCCTCATGCGTAACTTGAAGAACATCCCAGATTTCTTTCGCAGTCTCACATGCCGAGACGCGAGAGAACTCTGTTTGTGATAAGGCATTAAATAAAGCATTTATTCCCTTGCCATTGTAAGAAGATATATCAATCTCTTCCTTGGTCCATTTCGACCTAGGTTTGATGGTGCGAACATCACCAATAAATTCAGTTGGATTAGACCATCCTAATTCAATTGATTGCCACACCCGTTCGTCGATGGAAATTAAAAAGGCTTTCATCCGTACTTTCCAGTACGCATAATTTGTTCCATCGAAGAACGGGGGTCTGTTGATGTTTCCACCTTCAACCATTGTTTACAACCCTATTCCCGCTCTGATACCACTTGTTGGGTTATGTGAATAATAGGATCTAAATAGGGAAAAAACACCTAGAGGGGGGTGAATAGGTGTAAACCATAAACACTCAAAAATCTTTGCGATATAAAAACCCAATGCGGAAAAATAAATAACACGCAGAGATTTTTACGTGGAAAACTCCAAACCGGAGTAAAAAACCACGGGACCGATAACACGGTGAAATCCACTAGAATTAAACACGTACAAGGTGATATACCGTACTCACAGACGACTCAACCTTTTCCATACGCTCCTAGTTGATCTTCTCCGCTCGCTCCACGACGCTTCTCGAATCCACGATGTGCGTCCAACGCCGAATCCACGGCGTCCAACGTCGAGTCCACGACGTCCGACCGAATCCACGGTCTTCACCCAGTAGCACGCTTCGAATCCACGAACGTACCTCGCTCCGAATCCACGAGAGCGGTTGCACCTTGAATCCACAAGGCCACGCGAGTCCACGCGCCGATTTTGGGGTAAATCGTTGTTTTTGGGTGGTGATGATCCGCCGAATACTTAGATTAGAAATAGATCGGAAATACCATCTAAGTATTCATTGATTTGATTCTACTCAGAATATGAGTATGAAAACCTAGAATCAAATCAATCAATATAGATGAAGAAACATAAGATTAAATCTAGTATTTCCTTTCTTCTCTATATGTGGATCTTAGGCCGTATAAAAGATTGTATTTTATTATGACGGCTATTTGGATTAACGGCTTGCCCTAGAAAAAGAATCATAGGGTCTATTTATAGGTTAGAAACCCTTGGAAGAAGATAAGGATCAAAAACTAACCTTTTCTGGAGTTTTTACATGACGACGATCCGGATCGGAGATCGGCGATCCGGATTGCAGTAGCGAGAAAAATAGATTCCAGAAAAACGAAGGTTCGGGATCCGGATCGAAGTGCTTGATCCGGATCGTTCATACAGTTCACCAAACATCAACGTTCGGGATCCGGATTGCAGTAGCCTGATCCGGATCGTTCAAATAAAATGGTAAACTCAGTGTTCGGGATCCGGATCAAGGGAAGCTACGATCCGGATTGAACTGGTGTATGAACGAACCACCTTCGGGATCCGGATTGAACAATCTGATCCGGATCCTGAACATGTCCCATGTCCAGTTTTTGATATTTATGCAATAACAAATCCATCCAAGTGTTTCTACGCTATAAGAAGTATTCGGATCACCCAAGATATTAAGTTAAACATACCTGATCCTTTTGAATTCTTCTTTCTTGAGATTGAGTTATATGATCCAACTTCCTTTACCTTCAATCTTCAAGACTTAACCGAATTCATGAAATACGCCAACTCAAATTCCGTAACAGGCATGACAGGTTTGCTTTGGTTGAGTTGACATAGGATGTGGTTTGGTGCGCGTGGCACTGGTGGTTATTTTGTTTTTCCCCCCAGCTTTTGATGGAGTCCCTGATGTTTTTCCCACGTTTCAGCGCGGAGTGATGTGCTTTTGGATCCCTCGCCCGTGATTACTCTCTCCATTTGAGATCTGTGAGTGTTTGGAGTATGAGGGACGCCGTTGCGACTTCTGGCTCGAGAGATGAGAGGATTGCGCAACCAGGCCGTGCCGTACTGGCTGTTGTTGTCGTGGTTGTTGAGGAGTAATCACGGGGAGTGAGAGGTGACGTGGGGAGCTAGAGACGGTGATTTTGAGTCCCTACACTTGATTTTGAGACTCCTGTTTGGGTTGTTTTAGTTTCGGGGACGAAACTTTCTTTTAGTGGGGGAGGATATGGGGACCCGGATCCCCGCATTGAGTTTTCTGGTTGTTTGGCAGCTTTCGGTGGCCTACGTGGTGTCTCGTTGGAGTTAGTGCGCAATTTGGACACAAGTGGTGGACTTCGGGCTCAAAAAGGGATCACATGGGTAATTGGAGGACCCGTCGAGTGTTTAGAAGTCGTTTCGCGCGACTCGGATGTCAAATTTGGACTCAGGGCGAAGCTTGGATAAAAGATCACCTCTCCGGATGCTTTCGGCAATTTTTAGAGTTGGAATTTGGCAAAATGGACATCGGATTTGGATTCAGCGCGCGAAACGATGAAAATAGACTATTACTTGGATTTTTCGGAGCCCGACGTCGCGCACGGATTTCGAGGCGGCTTGGTACTGTTCCGGCGGCCGGAGAGGCGCCGGCGCCGGCGCCGGCCGGCTGAGGCGCGGGCGCTCGGTCCACAGCGGGAGCGTGCACCCGGGCGCGGGCCACGTGGCGGCTCCCGGTTGGCCGGCGCAGCAGGCGCGGTCCACGGGGAAAAGCGCGGTGTACGGTGGACCGGGGGTGACACGTGGCGGCGTGTGGTTGGTGCGGTGTAGCGCGCTCGGTGCACCGAGCTGGTGCGGCTCGCCTCGGGGCGCGTGCCTGGCAGGGTGCGCAGGCGGCGCTGGCGCGCGTTGACGGGGGTGCCGCCACGTTTCGGCTCCCCGTTGGGCCACGTGTCGTGCGGGGGATGGCTCCGCACGGCTGTCCGCTGTTTTGTGGGCGACGTGGAAGCCTCTGGGCGATTCGGGCGTGAACAGTGTTGGGCCGGGCCCAACACTGTAGCCGCCCGAATCATTTCGGGCGCCCGGAAACCGGGACAAATCCGGCATTTCTCGAATTGTTTCAGGCGCCTATTTAAGCAATCCGAGCGGCTTCTTCTTCCTCTTTTCTGCATTTCGGAGCCTCTCCTCACCTCTGCGTCATCAACAAAGTTGTTCCCCTTCGTGTGCTGCATCCATCTGCAGAGTTTGATGATTTTTTTTGGCACGCTTCCTGAGGTTTCTATTTTTACGGCGCGGCGCGACGCTCGTTCATTGGTGTTCCCCTTCGTCGCGTTTCGGTTCGCGAGCTCCCCCGGCCTACTCCGACCACCTTTTTGAGCGATTTCTTCGCCGTTGGATCTGCGACAGGTAAGGCTACGATTTTGGTTTGTTCCACATTTTCTCATTTCACATTTTTCGAGGAGATTTTCCATGCTCACTGGACCTATTTTTGCTGGGAGATTTTGTGAGGGCAGCGCCTTGTTTTGAGGAGATCTCCGCGCACGAGTATCGGATCTGGACGTGCTTATAGACTTTTTTCATCTACTCGATGCGAGGATCATCTTTCTATTTTTCTTGGAATTTTTGGAGACCTTCCCGAAGGTATACATTTTCCTTTTTATCTGTACAAGAGTTTACAGTTGTATAGTTTTGGGATTTTGCGCACCGATACTGTGGAATTTGTAACTTGGCCTACGGTGCTCGAATTTGGACCCGCAGGTACCATTTCGATGGTCTCAATGCGAGGATCGCTGTGATATTTATTTCAGAATTTTTGGAGCTCTTTCTGCAGTGAAAAATCGACTTCTTTGCGGCTGAAATTTCCGTGTTGTATAGTTGGCAGATTTTGGGTTTTTAAGTGTAATTGTAGCCTTGTGTTGTACCCAGGAGAGTTTCTGGATAGTACTGGACCTGTTGGACTTGAAGTTGTTGTTTCCTAGTATTTTCAGCTGTAGGACTTCTGATAGTTCGACTCTTCAGGTGGGTGGCCTTGTCTCCAAGTTTTATGGACTGTACAGTAATTCTACTGATGTAGGATCATACATGATAGCGTATTTCTTGTGTGGCATGCTAGATTGTAGGAATTATTATTCCTTTTATTATCTGAGGTCCTTGTGCCCTCCTTGCTCTTTGTCATCTGTTAATGATGGTTATCTGGAACTTGACCTACACCCTCCGCATATGTTGCATGTGAACCAGACTAGTAGAAAAACCCTCACTTGGGCTAGGGTTATTTAATGTTTATAATCCACACTTGTTCTTCATTGCCTGGAATAGTGTTTTCCTCGCCCTGGTAGTGGGTCGAGAGTCGGGACTTTCTTTTAGTGTGGGATGCATTTGCACTCGGGCTTGGAGGCAAGTGGAGTGTGTTTCTGTAGGTGTAGTGGCGCTTATTGGGCCGGGAGCCGTTTGGGTAAACGGTAGTCCCGGGAGGTCTTGTATCCCTGTTTGTGCTGTCGCCACTGTGTTGTGGCGTTGTTTGCTTGTGTGAGCTGGACATAGAACCCTAACCTTTTTGACATACACCTGATTTTAGTCTAGCGATGTTTTCCTTCCCATCGAAAGGGCAGCTTAATCTGTTCTTGTGATTGGCAAAGGCATCAGCCCTTCGGGTTTGGTATAAAATAGTTGTTTTCTAAACGTTTTTTCTAAAAGAACTAAAATCTTAAAATGGGTTTCTCTCCTTAGAATCACGATTATTTTCAAAAGAACTACTTTTAGTTCGCTACGCCCTGCGTGGTTTGATGAAAATGGGTTTTCAGTAAGCAATATCACCTTTTTCCTGTAATTCTCCCCACTCGAAAGGAATTCGAGTGTGGCTGGGTTCTAGGGGTCGTGCCTTTGTCGGGACGAAAGCCACGGGGGCCAAGCCTAGAACCTTTCTTGGTGTGATAGGGTGTGAGGTGGTTTGTCTCCCGGAACTTTCGGGCCCTGGTTGGTGTCTTCTGTGAGTTTGATGTTCTGTCTGGGGAGCCGTTGAGTAGAAGGGGTCCCGGGCCGTCGAGTATATGCCGCCTGTGTTGTTGGAAACCGTTGGGGTTGACGTGGTCCGGTTCGTTGAGTGTTGTCCCGACTAGTTTTGTTAGCCCTGAGTTGTGGTCGATCCCCCTGCTGTGAGTATCTTCCAGCCAGTGTGTTTGTCCTATGAGTTGGGGAGCTGCTAGTGTCTTGATTCGAGAGAGCTAATCAGTTGAGGTCGTCGATAGTGCTCCGACAGTTGTGCAGATGTTTTTGAGGATTGAGTCCTCCGTTCAGAGCGTGATCGTGGATTTTTACTATAGCCTGCAGTGCCACTTGAGCGACAGAGTGCGCGGATACCTTTTCCTCGTGGGGTCGCGGCCCCTCGAGAGCCACGCCCGGGGTTGATTTGTTACTTGTTGTAGCGTCGACTTGTTGACACACAGTCCCTCTGGCTGGGCCAGTTTTGGCAGCTAACGGACGCCCTATGTCAGTCCGTCCCTCCGGGATGTAACGGCAGTAGGTAGGCGCGGTTTGACTGGACCCAGGAGGCAGTCAGTGTTAGAGGGTGACTATACTTGTGAGTCAGTAATGCATCTATTTTCATCTGTTCCACTACTTGAGCATCTAGATGAGGCATAGTACGTAGAGTTATTGGGTTTCCAGCTTTTTCCCCTCAGTCCTGCTTTTGTTACGTTTTCCAACTGGTAGACTTGGTGGGCAGACCGTTGGGGCTTGTTGACGGCATCCACTGGATAACTACTTTGGGAAGTAGTTTCTCCGCACCCGTCGTGGTGTCTTTTTCCCCCCAGGGACTTCTTCTCCTGTCCCTGCTGCTGCCATTTCTGACTCCTTCTGACCGAGCGAGAGAGTCGCGAGCTATCCTCCCTACCCCCGTCGTTGGAGATTAGCGGTACCCCTTCAGAGGAGATCTTCAGTAGATTAGTTGTTTTATTTTTTGCCTCTTTGAGAGACTGATTTATGAGGATAGGTTATGTATTGAGAGACTGTACCCTGGTGTTATTTTATTAGAGATACCTCTCGGTTGGGTTTCAAGCTTGTATATGAGGATATTGTATGATTATTATTTTTGGGAGAGGCGGACTTTATGGATTATTTCCAGTTGTATAGTGATTGATTTTAGTCATCCAAGCAGTTTTTTTTATTTATAGCTCTGATATCTTTTTAGGCTGTAGTACTTTCCTTGCAGTAGGACGTTCTCTTATGCAGGTTGGCATAGGTGGCGGA
>CM055066.1:10467388-10545884 GCA_029204045.2 Tillandsia leiboldiana
ACCGCTGGTGTGCGTGTAGCAAAACTTGAGCCTCAGATTGATATTAAGTATAATAACATAACAGGGTAGTGCATAATCAGAAGGAAACTAACAATTCCACCTTGCACCCAACATGCTATTTCTAACAGAAAATCCCTATTCCCATAATCCACGGGAATGTACCACCTTGTGTGTGTCGTCCTGCGTTCGTCCAGTCCGCGTCTGTGCACCAGTCGCCAACAGCGTCCCGCGCTCCTGAAGGAACATGGGCAAGTCAAGACTTAGAGGTCCGAAACTTACATCGACTCCCAACAGCGTGTGGCGGAGTTCCCCGCACTGGCACGGCCCGTGAGGTGCACACTCCACCTGGGCGCAGCCCGCGCTGGGCGCGCCGCCGCGGTGCGGGGCGGCCCGCGCTGGCACCGGCCGCGCGGGCGCCCCTCCTGCGGGCGGCCCCGCGCGGCCGAGCGCCGCGCGGGACGAGCGGACGCGCCGGGCGCGCTGCCCGCGCGGTGTGGGGCGGCCCCGCGCGGCACCAGCCCGCGCGGGCGCCCCTCGTGCGGGCGGGCCCCGCGCGGGCGCGCTGCCCGCCGTGGGGGCGACCCGCGCGGCACCAGCCCGCGCGGGCGCCCCTCCTGCGGGGGCCCCGCGCGGCCGCGCGCCGCGCTGGGCGCGCTGCCCCCACGGTGCGGGGCGGCCCCGCGCCGGCACCGGCCCGCGCGGGCGCCCTCTCTACGGGCGGCCCGTGCGGCCGAGAGCCGCGCGGGCGCGCTGCCCGCGGTGGGGGCGGCCCCGCGCGGCACCGGCCCGCGCGGGCGCCCCTCCTGCGGGCGGCGTGCGTGCGCGGGCGCTGCTCGCGGTGCGGGGGGCCCCGCGCGGCACAGGCCCGCGCGGGCGCCCCTCGTGCAGGGGCGGCCCGCGCGGCCGAGCGCCGCAGGGCGCGCTGCCCGCGGTGCGGGGCGGCCCCGCACGGCACCGGCCCGCGCGGGCGCCCTCCTGCGGGCGGCCCGCGCGGCCGAGCGCCGCGCGGGCGCGCTGCCCGCGGTGTGGGGCGACCCAGCGTGGCACCTGCCCGCGCGGGGCCCCCACCCGCGGCCTGCCCGCGCGCGGCGGTGCGCGACGGCGCCGCCCTCCTCCCTCCTCGTGACCAACAAAACGAAAGGAACAAGATTACCCGAACGAAAACGCACCCCGACTCACCTCGATGCGCGAAAGAGGAGGAAGGAGAGGGATCGTCCGCTTGCCTCCACCGGTCCACCCTCGCCGAGTGCTTGGTTACTCCTTGCCAGCGGCTACGAGGGAAGAAGTAAAAGAAAAGAGGCGGGCCACAAAAAACAAAAGGAACCCTAATTCTCTTCCCATCCGGCTATATATATACTAAAAGTTAGGGTTTACCTTAAAAGATGTGCGGGTTGCCAACACGGATCCCGAGACGCCTAAGGGGACCCCAACTTCGAGAATTAATTCTGGTCAGACCGGAAGTCGGAAATTGAAACCGATCGCGCCCGCGCGCTCCGCTCCGCGAGCTCTACCGCCTAAATTATCTGCGGGCCCGACGGTCTGTCCAGAAAAACACCAAAATGAGGCCCTCGGTCGGACATTACAAGAGGAGGGTGACCAGAAGGGTTAAGGAAAGACGGGTCTTACATTAATCTAACATTTTTGACCAATGTTTGAAAGTCTCGACGGACGCTCTCCTGATCAACGAGATAGCAAGCATTTGATAGAACATCCTCACTGAGTGAAGACAATACCCAGTGGTCTCGGGGAAATCGCAAATGGGAGCAAGACCTGTCTGGTCATACAGAGTCCCAAATGCCGGAGATCTTTCCTTCAAGGCTTTGACATTAACATGCCTTTCGCCAATGCATTCCCTGTTTTCAAAGTCCTATCCTAGCAGAGCTGATAAAGTCTTGTGGAGGTGCTTGGCTATCAACTGGTTGCTCAATGGAGATTCCTCGAGCACTCCCCTTTTGCGAGCAACGCTTTTTCTTCTTGTTTTCCAGAAGTTTCTTCCATTGGAGCTTTCCCCTTTTCAGCAGCAGTAGGCGGAGCCTTTGATGTCTCCGCAGACGCTTTTCCCTTTGAAGCAGTGGGAACAGTTGTTTCTTCAACTTGAAGCTCATCCCAATCAATTGATTCCGTTTCAGATTCCGTATCGGAATCATCTTTCGCTTTTTTCGCTTCTTAGCCCTCTTGGGCTTGACAGTGTCTCTCGTATGTACCATAGCAGCCAGAAGAAAATGATCCAGGTGATCACCATTGCTATTGGTTTCTTGTGAAAAGAAATCCTGTGCAACAACTCAAGAACACGAAAAAATTGTTAATTTTCAAAAATTAGAAAAATTGTACCCAAACATCATTATCGTGTAGAGAGACTATGAATCAAATTAGTTTTGCAAAAGAATTTAAAATAGATCAATTGCATGATTTTGGAAAATTCCCATTATATGCCCTAAAACCGAAATTTTTGAAATCGAAGACCAAAAATCCGTTTATCTTGAGAATACCTAGCATATAATCAAAACTAATCTACCCAGAGTTCTTATTTCAAAAGAAATTTGATCAAAAACCATCCACAAATGAAATTGATACAAGAAATTCATCACGTTTTGAGGAGGAATAAGAAAAACTGTGAAAAACCGAGATTTTGATCAATAAAACTTACTTGGAATTGAAGAACTTGAGTTTGAAAGCTTCCAAGATGGATGAAAACTAGAGAGAGAAGCTCTGGAAACTTTGGAACAAAAGATTGGAGTAAAAGAAATCAAAACCCTTTTGTTCTATATAAAACCCTAGCCGCGATCCGGATCAGTTCGTGATTACGATCCGGATCGGCTACCCGCAGTGAAAAACTGCGTTCGGGATCCGGATCGGCAGGTCCAATCCGGATCGGCTGCCCGCAGAAGAATATCTGCGTTCGGGATCCGGATCAGCAGTTCCAATCCGGATCGGCTCCAACTTTTTCTTTAGAAAATTTCAGAGAAATTCTAGAAAAACCAGAAAAAGATTGTAAGCACTTTTGTGTATCAACTTTAAATGAAAATCATCGTTTCATACAACAAGAAATAGATTATACCAAATCTATCAATAACATCCAACAAATGAAACGAAAATTTATAAAAATTAAATCCCTTAAAGTTGAACAACTTCAATTACATCTAACTTGATCTTATGAGTAATGCCTTATCAAATCATCAATTCGGTAAAGAAAATGAAATACAAAGATCAATAGATGTCTAACATCCAGATAAATTAGATAATATATCTAGTCAATTATTGAAGAGAGTGGCTCTTTGAGCATCTTTCATTAAAAATCCCACCTTATACCAACCTTGAAATTTTGACAGAGTCAAGTATTTCAACATGCATTTTAATTAATCAAACTTGAAAAACCTTGCGGTATTGGTACATGTGTGCAGCACACAGTACTGGACGACCGAGGTGGTAGCTCTTTCCTCCATGTGGTGGTAGTTTTCACACTCCTCATTGGGATGTAACTCTTTCCACATCTTTTGAGCATAATACTTTTTCTTTGACTCCCCCTCAATTGGCTATCAATTATCTAAGATATAAAGTATTTAGCCAAATATTGATCTCGATTTCATACTCGACTAAACAGTCAAATAAGATAAAAACTATACCAAGAGATCATCGAGAGAGAAATTGACTTTGATCAAAAAAAGATGAGTTAATTGACATAAATGATCATTGCATCAAATGAAATATTATGATATCTAAGGCATAATAGATTTCTAAATATATAAAAGGATGCAGTCAAAGTCAATAAAAACTAATGCTCAATTAATATTCTATGTCTAAGCATAGATAATGAACAAAAACAAAAAAACAAAACCTAACCTAAACAAGAGTTTCAAAAAGGGTTTATTTCAAGGAAAGCATTCCAATTGCTTTACGCAAATGAATAAAACGTTTTTGATCCAAAGGTTTTGTTAAAATGTCAGCTAATTGATCTTCAGTTGAAATGTAGGAAATTTGAAGAATATTTGATTCAACTAGCTCTCTAAGAAAATGATATCTAAGTTCAATGTGTTTTGTTCTAGAGTGCAACACAGGGTTTTTTGAAATGTTTATAGCACTTGTGTTGTCACATAAAACAGTTACCGAAGTTGCTGAAATCCGGAAGTCGCTCAACACGCTTTTCATCCAAATAAGTTGAGTTGAACAACTACCCGCTGAGATGTATTCCGCTTCGGCAGTCGAGAGTGCAATGCAGTTTTGCTTTTTACTATGCCATGCAACAAGACAGTGGCCAAGATAAAAACATGCACCACTCGTACTTTTCCGATCATCCACAGATCCTGCCCAATCGGCATCTGAGTATCCAATAATATCTAAAACTGTTCCCATAGGATACCAAATTCTGAAGTTTACAGTTCCTTTGACGTACGGATGATCCGTTTTCACCGCTTTCAGGTGAACCTCCTTGGTGCTGATTGATATCTCGCGCAAATCCCAACATAAAGGATATATCCGGGCGACTAGCTGGGAGGTAAAGTAGACTTCCAATCATGCCGCGATAGAGTTTCTCGTCTACATTTCACTAAGAGATTCACTTCCTAATCCCTTATTGCTAGTTCCCATAGGAGTAGGAAAATCTTTAGAATCTTCTAATCCGAATTTCTTTACCAACTCCTTTGCGTACTTGGATTGGACAGATGGATGCCTTCACCATTTTTTTCACTTGCAATCCAAGAAAGTATGTCAGTTCGCCCATCATAGACATCTCAAATTCGCTTTCCATGGTTTCTGCGAATTTAGAGCATCATTATCCTTTGTTGCTCCAAACACAATGTCATCGACATAGATTTGTGCATAATGAAGTTATTTTGATAATGCTTCACAAAGAGAGTCCGATCTGCTCCCCCTCGAGTATAGCCCTTCTCCAAAAGGTGCTTTGTCAACCTTTCGTACCAGCTCGCGGTGCTTGTTTTAAACCGTAAAGAGCCTTTTTCAAACGAAAAACATGGTTAGGTAGTTTACAGTCTACAAAACCTTTCGGTTGAGGCCACATAAACTTCCTCATTTAAAAACCCATTTAAAACGCGCTCTTAACGTCCATTTGAAAGAGTTTTATTTTAAGTGACAAGGATAGCGAATAAGATACGAATGGACTCGAGTCTAGCTACAGGGGCGAACGTTTCATCAAAGTCTATACCTTCTATTTGAGAGTAGCCTTGAGCACTAAACGTGCTTTGTTCCTGATGATGGTACATCCTCATTTTTCTTGTTCTTGAAAATCCATTTAGTACCCGATCACATTGTGTTGCTTCGGAGGCGTCGTTAATTCCCAGACTTTGTTGCGTTCAAACTGATGGAGCTCTTCCTGCATTGCTTCAATCCAGTAGTCATCCTGAAGAGCTTCAGCGACATTCTTTGGTTCGATCATGGAAACGTAACATGCGAATCCACAAACCAACTGTCTCCGAGTTTTGACTCCTTCTTGTGGGTCTCCAATGATGTTTGATTCAGGATGATCCTTGGAGATGCGTACACGTTTGTTGTAATGGAGTACTCGGAGGTACATGAGATGATTCTGCACATCAGATAAACTTGAAGAACCATTAGAATGCATCATTAATATTGGAAGTATTATCATGAGAATATGCATTTACAGGAGTATCATAATCAAGAGAGATATCAGGGGTAGATTTATCAGAAGCAAAGTGAAAGCTTCATCTACTGTAACATTTATAGATTCTAACGATCGTCTTAGATTCCAAGTTAATACCCGATATGCTCTACTATATTGTAGAATACCCCAAGAAAAATCCCTTCGTCACTTCAGAGTCAAACTTTCCAAGATTTTCACGGTCATGTAAAATGTAACACCGACTCCTGAAGATGCGAACATATTTGATGTTGGGTTTTCTACCACACCATAGTTCATATGGTGTATTTAACGTTCCCGGCGCAAATAAACTCGATTAATAACATAGATTGCAGTGTTCACAGCTTCAGCCCAAAAATGTAGCGGTAAATTCCGGCTGTGAAGCATAACACGTGCCATCTCTTGAACAACCCTGTTTTTGCGCTCGGCAACACCATTCTGTTGAGGTGTATAGGGTGCAGAGAATTCATGCTTAATGCCTTGGAAGTGCAAAATCAATGAATTTAGAATTTATGAATTCTCCACCTCTATCACTTCTAACACGAATGATCTTTTCAATCTTTTCAATCATAATACGAAGGCAAATCTCGTGAAAAGAATCAAAAGTATCAGCTCTCTCTTTAAAAATGCTACCCATGAATACCGAGAGAAATCATCAACCAATAAGAAAAATACCATTTACCTCCCAAGGATGGTTGACGTGTTGGCCCATAAGATCCATATGCAATAATTCCAAGGGCCGTTTGGTACCGACGTGATTCAAGATGAGAGAAGAATTCACCTTTGCGTACCCAAACCTTTCGAGTTTTGGTGTACGTCGGAAGTGATTGGAGGTTGATACCTTGGTGAAAGCGTCTTGTTTGATCCATCGCTTTCCTTGTCGTCGTCTTGTTTGATGAACTACCGAGGCTTTTTCCTTTCGAATAATTTGCATTTGCTTTCCGAGGAATTACCCTTTGGTAGTTGTCACGCCCCGGGGTCGAAACTGTGACCCGGGCTCGCCAACAGATCCGCCACCTATGCCAAACCCGCATAGGCGAAGCGTCCTACCTGCAAAAAGAGCTACAGCTAACAGATATCAGAGCTAAAGATAAAACTGCTATAGAAATAAAATCAACCACTGTACAACTGAAGATAAAACAACAATGTCCATCTCCCAATAATGATAATCATACAATAACCTCGAGTACAAACTCATAGCTCAACAGGGAGATATCTCAAATAAAACATCAGTGTACCAGCTCTCAATACATCATATCCTCACTACATCAATCTCTCAAAAGAGGAAATAAATACTAATCTACCGACTATACTGAAGATCTCCTCAAAGGGGGGGGGGGGGTACCGCTACTCTCCAATGGGTCAGGATCTAGCTCGCTACTCCCTCACCGCGAACAGCAACTGCAGAAACGGCAACACCCGCCAAGACTCTGCAAAACAAGGGAGAGAAAGGACAAAAAGGGGGAAAAACCCCCGACGGGCGTGAGAACTACGCAAAAAGGGAGTTCTCAGTGGGTATCGCCACTAGGCCCGACGATCTGCCCACCAAGACCACTAGAGGCAAAAGATAACTAATGCAGTAAGACTTAAAGAAGAAGCAGAAGACACTCTACAGCTACCATGCCTCTATCTGAATGCTCAATGGGGAAACTCTGATAAATATATGCAACACTCGCACACGAGGTGCTCAATCGACCCAATCGAGCTGACTGCCACATCGGGTCCAGTCAAACCTGCGCCACCTACAACCACCTCCCGCTGACGGGCAGGAATTACGTAGGGGCGTCCAAACGGACTAACTCGCTATTGAGTAGTGGCTCATGCAGGCTATAGTCATAATCCATGCTCTCTCTCTCAGAACGGATAGACTCAAGATGCTCAACCTCTCACACAATGGTCAAAGAACCCACAACGACCACGGGACCACCGTCAAACCCCGAACCGTTCCCAAATACTAGCACTGGTCTAAACACAGCTACTAACTCCACTCGGTCCCCCAGGCACGAGTGTAACAAAAATAATCTGCCTAAATAAAACCCAATCGATAGACCAGTAATCACTGGTACTGCCTGCTCTGCCGCGACGGGTATGCCAGTCTACGCATAGCACCGAAGCAAAAGGAGTCCCCAGGACTCAAAATCTGTCTGCCGCGCACTCCAGAGTGGCACTCGTGGGGAGCGACCCACACGAGGAAAGCAAGTAACCACAAGTAACCGATATAGCAGGATGGATCGGACTCATCAAGTGGGAAAAACTCGTCCACTAAAGGGAAACCCGATCCCTACACGATACAACAGTAAATGATAAGTGGAAACTCCATCCACTAGAGGAAAGTCTAATACCCAATGATACATACATCATAAATATCCGGTCAACCGCCCAATATCCGCGGTTGCCGCAATACCCTGCGTCCATAACCAAAGTACTATAACCGACCTCCGGTCAACCACCCAAAGTCCGCGGTCACCGCCAAAACCTTGCCAGCCGCAATCCAGCACAACCCGTCCCTGTCACCAATGTCCCTGCTACACTACCCCAGACCCCTGCTCGCACCGAGCAACACAGACCGCCTGACTAACAAGAAGGAGAAAGGAATAACATGGTTTCTCCTAAGTCAGTTCCAATATGTAGTGCAGCAGTAAAAGATGGCCTAACTATATGTCCATACACATATGTCCATACAAGCATGCATTTGTCCTCAAGAAGAATAAAGAAAATAAACCTCATGCCAGAATTAGCAATGACCATACCTGTCATGATTTTCGATCCATAATCACTCTTGGATTAGAACCCTGCAATAACTACATAATCCTATCCCATTGTATAATACCCAGCCTCATAAAAAGGGTTATATGCTAACATGGCATGATAATGTAATCATATAGGGTAACCTTGCCTTAGGTAAGCTTCTACTAATCATCAACCTAAATGTCTTGATTAATACCATTGTCATAATATGAATAATTAACTGCAATTCCCATAAATCAACATTGTTAAGCTTACCAATCAATCCCAGGTATTGTACCCTACACCTGCATGCAATTCTAACATATAGAGTTAGAGAACCGTCCACCGGTTCTCGGAACAAAGCACCCACCTGAAAAGCTGACTGTCCAAAGCCCAACCAGCTGAAAACACAGATAACTCTAATCCCTTGCTCCAATAAGTTCAGCACACCCGTAACTCTCCTGGCACAATACAAAGTCCACTATTACACATACATTCCAAAATCTGCTCTCACACACACATACCACAACAGTCCCAGAAATGCTTAATTTTCACCTGCAGCAAGAGCCCAGAAAATTTCCAGAAAAATATCACCGCGATCCTCGCGTCGATAGCTTCGCAACGGTAGCTTGTGCGTCAAATCTGAGTTCGGTAAGCCAAGATATAAATTCGACAGGGTGGTACACTCACAAGATTTCAGCACAAAAAGACTGTAGCACTGTACACAAAGAAACAGTGATTTTCACCTCTGATGAAATCTCAGAAAAATCCAAGAAAAATACGAGCGCGTTCCTTGCGATCTGAAGATGAAAAAGTTGTATAAGCTCGTTTCCGTCTGACGCTCGTGCGCAAAGATATGGCCAAAAAACCTCGATGCTGTCCCACAAAGCCAAACAGAAAATGGGTCACAGTGTTGCCTCGGGATCCGTGCCAAAAACTCGAAACGGGAAAGCGTGATCAATACAAAAGATGAAGCCCTACCTCTTAGGAGTCTGTCGGCGCAAGAATCACAGAAAAAGGATCTCGGGGTAGCCCAGGGGAGCCAAAACACTGCTGCTGCGACGAAGGGGAACACAGGAGATGCAACGTCGCGCCGGGCCGTAAAATCCAGAACCTCAGGATGCGTGCTCCTAAAATCGTAGAACTTGGCAGGAAGATCAAGAATTAAGAGAGGAACAAGTCTCCTTCAAGGTGCTCGGGCAGAAGATGCGCGGGTTGAGAGAAAAGAGCCAAAGAAGAAGGCTCGGGTGCTATTTATAGGCAGCAGAAAACAATTGGGAAAATTCCCATTTTGTCCGATTTTTCGGGCACCCGAAATCTTTCGGGCGCACACAGTGCGGCCCGGCCCAGAACTTTCGGGCGCGCACAGTGCGGCCCAGTCCAAAATGCTCCGTCGGACGGGATCTCGGCTTCGTCCGACCCGCCCCAGCGCCGGCCACGTGTCCCCCGAACACGCTGCAGCTGTCCAAGCCACCGCTGAGAGCGCCACGTGTCCCTGCCCGCCCCAACGCGGTAGGTGGCGCCCGCGAATCAGCAGGCGCCACGTGGCACTGCCCACGTCGCCCGCGCCTGCCCCGCGTACAGCCACCTGCCCGCGGTACGGCCACCTGCCCCGGTCAACTGCTCCACACCTTGCGTGGACCGCGCGCACAACGCCGCACCAATAACCGTCTACCACGTGTCCACCCGGTTCACCGTGCACCCGGGCCCAAATTCCGTGGACCGCGCCTGCTGTGCCGGCCAACAGGAAAGCGCCACGTGGCCCGCTCCCGGCGCACGCCCTCCGCGGTGGACCGCGCACCTGCCCGCGCCTTCAGCGCCTGCCCGCGGCCGCTAGCCGCCTGCCCGAGCGCCTTCCGCCGCCTTCCGCCGCTGCCCGCCGCCGGCGATCGCCGGAAACACTGTTCCGGCGATGAACAGTAAAATTACTATAGCAAGCTCCAAAAAATACAAGTAAATAGCCCATCTTGACCGTTTTCGCGCGCTGATTCCAAATCCGGCGTCCATTTTGCCAAATTCCAATCCTATAAATTGCCGGAGGCTCCCGAAAAGGTATTTTTAATCCGAATTTCGCGCCGAGCCTAAATTTGATATCCACTCTGCGCGTAAACTCTTCTAAACATCCGACGGGGTCCCCCGATTACCCACGTGATCCATTTTAAGCCCCGAGTCCATCTCTTGTGTCCAAATTGGCGCGCGAACACCGCCGACATGCCACGTAGGCTTCCAGAAGCTGCTGGTCACACTGTAGAAGCCCTGCAAAGATCCGGGTCACCACAGTAGTCGTTGCAAGAAGTGCTTGAGTTGAGCGTTTGGCTCCCATCTTGCAATTTCTCCTTATGTGCCCTGCAAAATTACAACAAAAACATACCTTAGTGCTTGACGATCCCGAGGAGGGTGAAGTAGGCTTGTTGTCGTTGCTTGTCGTGAATTCCGGTGTCGGAGGAGGAGATACCGACTGTGGCACAAAAACTGTCCCAACCGAACTAAAATTATCTTCAGTTCGATTGTATCCGAGGCCGAACTTGTTTGATTGACCAAGACCAAGAAGCTTATCCAACTTACTCCTTCCTGATGAAAATCGCTGTAAGTCATCCTTGAGTTGGATAATGGTCTCTGTCATTTCCAATTTTTCCTGTCGAGCCTCGCCGTTGAGCTTCAAGAAGTAATTCGCTTTGTTAACCATATCTATATAATTCTTCTTGAATTGCTCATTGAACTCTTGAAGGGAAACATTTGCTTTTATCAGATTATCCCTTTCCACTTCAAGATCGGTCGAGAGAGAAGTTACCCTTTTTAGTTCTTCTTCGAGATCCTGCAATCTCCCTCTCAACCCCTTGTTTTGCTTAGCCAGTTTCTTTAAATCCCTCAAAAGTCTATGGTAGGCTAGAGCAAAATCTTCACCTTCCGAATCATCCGATTCATTGTCCGTTGCATTCTTTTCAACAGTGGAGTTGGACAATGACTCGGACGTACTTGCCATTAAGCACATGAAGGGTGAAGATGTGGATGCATGGAATGCAGTTGCGTTGTCTTCTTCATCACTTGACGATGACTCATTTGACGATGAGGTGTCATCCCAAGTGACGGCTTGCATCGCCTTCTTCTTAGACGGATTCTTAATTGGACATTCCGTTGAGATATGGCCGTACCCTCGGCACTTGAAGCATTGGACTTGTCCTTCTGTGCTTTTCTTATCCTTAGAAAAGCCTTCTTGCTTTCTTGACTTATAACTTGAAGAACCCTTGCCTTTCTTCCACTTTCCGAAGGATGGAGTTTTGCTTTAATTACCCCTTCGAAAATTTCGGCGAAACTTCCTTGTCAAGAGAGCGAGCTGCTTCTCAAAGTCCTCCATAGATAGGTTCTCGTCATCGCCTGAGGAGGATGAATCCGCGTCTTCTTCTTTTGTTGTTTTCAAAGCATAACCTGAAGACTTAGAAGAGGATGCCTTTCCCGAAGAATAGTTAGTAGGAAATGTCATTTCATAAGTTTGTAAAGAACCAACTAATTCTTCTACACGGATTTCGTCCGGGTGTTTAATAGTTTCAATGGCTGTGACCTTGGAACGAAATCTTTCAGGAAGAGTTCTTAATATTTTTCTTACAATTTTAAATTCTAGAATCTTCTCTCCCAAGTTAGAACATGATTTTACGATGTCTTGCAATCGTGTGTAATAGTCTGTGAACGATTCATTTTCTGCCATGAAAATAGAGTCAAACTTGCTCGTAAGCATTTGCAGTTTCTGAATCTTCACAAGGTTAGTTCCCTCATGCGTAACTTGAAGAACATCCCAGATTTCTTTCGCAGTCTCACATGCCGAGACGCGAGAGAACTCTGTTTGTGATAAGGCATTAAATAAAGCATTTATTCCCTTGCCATTGTAAGAAGATATATCAATCTCTTCCTTGGTCCATTTCGGCCTAGGTTTGATGGTGCGAACATCACCAATAAATTCAGTTGGATTAGACCATCCTAATTCAATTGATTGCCACACCCGTTCGTCGATGGAAATTAAAAAGGCTTTCATCCGTACTTTCCAGTACGCATAATTTGTTCCATCGAAGAACGGGGGTCTGTTGATGTTTCCACCTTCAACCATTGTTTACAACCCTATTCCCGCTCTGATACCACTTGTTGGGTTATGTGAATAATAGGATCTAAATAAGGGAAAAAACACCTAGAGGGGGGTGAATAGGTGTAAACCATAAACACTCAAAAATCTTTGCGATATAAAAACCCAATGCGGAAAAATAAATAGCACGCAGAGATTTTTACGTGGAAAACTCCAAACCGGAGTAAAAAACCACGGGACCGATAACACGGTGAAATCCACTAGAATTAAACACGTACAAGGTGATATACCGTACTCACAGACGACTCAACCTTTTCCATACGCTCCTAGTTGATCTTCTCCGCTCGCTCCACGACGCTTCTCGAATCCACGATGTGCGTCCAACGCCGAATCCACGGCGTCCAACGTCGAGTCCACGACGTCCGACCGAATCCACGGTCTTCACCCAGTAGCACGCTTCGAATCCACGAACGTACCTCGCTCCGAATCCACGAGAGCGGTTGCACCTTGAATCCACAAGGCCACGCAAGTCCACGCGCCGATTTTGGGGTAAATCGTTGTTTTTGGGTGGTGATGATCCGCCGAATACTTAGATTAGAAATAGATCGGAAATACCATCTAAGTATTCATTGATTTGATTCTACTCAGAATATGAGTATCAAAACCTAGAATCAAATCAATCAATATAGATGAAGAAACATAAGATTAAATCTAGTATTTCCTTTCTTCTCTATATGTGGATCTTAGGCCGTATAAAAGATTGTATTTTATTATGACGGCTATTTGGATTAACGGCTTGCCCTAGAAAAATGAATCATAGGGTCTATTTATAGGTTAGAAACCCTTGGAAGAAGATAAGGATCAAAAACTAACCTTTTCTGGAGTTTTTACATGACGACGATCCGGATCGGAGATCGGCGATCCGGATTGCAGTAGCGAGAAAAATAGATTCCAGAAAAACGAAGGTTCGGGATCCGGATCGAAGTGCTTGATCCGGATCGTTCATACAGTTCACCAAACATCAACGTTCGGGATCCGGATTGCAGTAGCCTGATCCGGATCGTTCAAATAAAATGGTAAACTCAGTGTTCGGGATCCGGATCAAGGGAAGCTACGATCCGGATTGAACTGGTGTATGAACGAACCACCTTCGGGATCCGGATTGAACAATCTGATCCGGATCCTGAACATGTCCCATGTCCAGTTTTTGATATTTATGCAATAACAAATCCATCCAAGTGTTTCTACGCTATAAGAAGTATTCGGATCACCCAAGATATTAAGTTAAACATACCTGATCCTTTTGAATTCTTCTTTCTTGAGATTGAGTTATATGATCCAACTTCCTTTACCTTCAATCTTCAAGACTTAACCGAATTCATGAAATACGCCAACTCAAATTCCGTAACAGGCATGACAGGTTTGCTTTGGTTGAGTTGACATAGGATGTGGTTTGGTGCGCGTGGCACTGGTGGTTATTTTGTTTTTCCCCCCAGCTTTTGATGGAGTCCCTGATGTTTTTCCCACGTTTCAGCGCGGAGTGATGTGCTTTTGGATCCCTCGCCCGTGATTACTCTCTCCATTTGAGATCTGTGAGTGTTTGGAGTATGAGGGACGCCGTTGCGACTTCTGGCTCGAGAGATGAGAGGATTGCGCAACCAGGCCGTGCCGTACTGGCTGTTGTTGTCGTGGTTGTTGAGGAGTAATCACGGGGAGTGAGAGGTGACGTGGGGAGCTAGAGACGGTGATTTTGAGTCCCTACACTTGATTTTGAGACTCCTGTTTGGGTTGTTTTAGTTTCGGGGACGAAACTTTCTTTTAGTGGGGGAGGATATGGGGACCCGGATCCCCGCATTGAGTTTTCTGGTTGTTTGGCAGCTTTCGGTGGCCTACGTGGTGTCTCGTTGGAGTTAGTGCGCAATTTGGACACAAGTGGTGGACTTCGGGCTCAAAAAGGGATCACATGGGTAATTGGAGGACCCGTCGAGTGTTTAGAAGTCGTTTCGCGCGACTCGGATGTCAAATTTGGACTCAGGGCGAAGCTTGGATAAAAGATCACCTCTCCGGATGCTTTCGGCAATTTTTAGAGTTGGAATTTGGCAAAATGGACATCGGATTTGGATTCAGCGCGCGAAAACGATGAAAATAGACTATTTACTTGGATTTTTCGGAGCCCGGACGTCGCGCACGGATTTCGAGGCGGCTTGGTACTGTTCCGGCGGCCGGAGAGGCGCCGGCGCCGGCGCCGGCCGGCTGAGGCGCGGGCGCTCGGTCCACAGCGGGAGCGTGCACCCGGGCGCGGGCCACGTGGCGGCTCCCGGTTGGCCGGCGCAGCAGGCGCGGTCCACGGGGAAAAGCGCGGTGTACGGTGGACCGGGGGTGACACGTGGCGGCGTGTGGTTGGTGCGGTGTAGCGCGCTCGGTGCACCGAGCTGGTGCGGCTCGCCTCGGGGCGCGTGCCTGGCAGGGTGCGCAGGCGGCGCTGGCGCGCGTTGACCGGGGGTGCCGCCACGTTTCGGCTCCCCGTTGGGCCACGTGTCGTGCGGGGGATGGCTCCGCACGGCTGTCCGCTGTTTTGTGGGCGACGTGGAAGCCTCTGGGCGATTCGGGCGTGAACAGTGTTGGGCCGGGCCCAACACTGTAGCCGCCCGAATCATTTCGGGCGCCCGGAAACCGGGACAAATCCGGCATTTCTCGAATTGTTTCAGGCGCCTATTTAAGCAATCCGAGCGGCTTCTTCTTCCTCTTTTCTGCATTTCGGAGCCTCTCCTCACCTCTGCGTCATCAACAAAGTTGTTCCCCTTCGTGTGCTGCATCCATCTGCAGAGTTTGATGATTTTTTTTGGCACGCTTCCTGAGGTTTCTATTTTTACGGCGCGGCGCGACGCTCGTTCATTGGTGTTCCCCTTCGTCGCGTTTCGGTTCGCGAGCTCCCCCGGCCTACTCCGACCACCTTTTTGAGCGATTTCTTCGCCGTTGGATCTGCGACAGGTAAGGCTACGATTTTGGTTTGTTCCACATTTTCTCATTTCACATTTTTCGAGGAGATTTTCCATGCTCACTGGGACCTATTTTTGCTGGGAGATTTTGTGAGGGCAGCGCCTTGTTTTGAGGAGATCTCCGCGCACGAGTATCGGATCTGGACGTGCTTATAGACTTTTTTCATCTACTCGATGCGAGGATCATCTTTCTATTTTTCTTGGAATTTTTGGAGACCTTCCCGAAGGTATACATTTTCCTTTTTATCTGTACAAGAGTTTACAGTTGTATAGTTTTGGGATTTTGCGCACCGATACTGTGGAATTTGTAACTTGGCCTACGGTGCTCGAATTTGGACCCGCAGGTACCCATTTCGATGGTCTCAATGCGAGGATCGCTGTGATATTTATTTCAGAATTTTTGGAGCTCTTTCTGCAGGTGAAAAATCGACTTCTTTGCGGCTGAAATTTCCGTGTTGTATAGTTGGCAGATTTTGGGTTTTAAGTGTAATTGTAGCCTTGTGTTGTACCCAGGAGAGTTTCTGGATAGTACTGGACCTGTTGGACTTGAAGTTGTTGTTTCCTAGTATTTTCAGCTGTAGGACTTCTGATAGTTCGACTCTTCAGGTGGGTGGCCTTGTCTCCAAGTTTTATGGACTGTACAGTAATTCTACTGATGTAGGATCATACATGATAGCGTATTTCTTGTGTGGCATGCTAGATTGTAGGAATTATTATTCCTTTTATTATCTGAGGTCCTTGTGCCCTCCTTGCTCTTTGTCATCTGTTAATGATGGTTATCTTGGAACTTGACCTAGCACCCCCGTCATATGTTGCATGTGTAACCAGACTAGTAGAAAACCCTCACTTGGGCTAGGGTTATTTATGTTTAGACATCCACACTGTTCTTTCATTCCTGGACATAGTGTTATCCTCGCCCGGGTAGTGGGTCGAGAGGTCGGGACTTTCTTTTAGTGTGGGATGCATTTGCACTCGTGCTTGGGAGCAGAGTGGAGTCTGGTAGTTGTAGTGGGTCGCTTATCTGTGCCGGGAGCCGTTTGGGTAAACGGTAGTCCCGGGAGGTCTTGTATCCCTGTTTGTGCTGTCGCCACTGTGTTAGTGGCAGTTGTTTGCTTGTGTTAGCTGGACCTAGAACCCATAACCTTTTTGACATACACATGATTTTAGTCTATCGATGTTTTCTTCCAAGCATCGAAAGGCCGCTTAAGTCTGTTCTTGTTTGATTGGACAAAGGCATCAGCCCTTCGGGGTTTGGGTATAAAATAGTTGTTTTCTAACTGTTTTTCCTAAAAGAACTAAAATCATTAAAAATGGGTTTCTCCTTAAATCAAGATAGATTTTCAAAAGGGAACTACTTTTAGTCCTCGCCCTGCGTGGGTTGAGTGAAAATGGGTTTCAGTAACAAATATCACCTTTTTCCTGTAATTCTCCCCACTCGAAAGGATTCGAGTGGTCTGGGTTCTAGGGGTCGTTCCTTTGTCGGGACGAAAGCCACGGGGGCCAAGCCTAGAACCTGTTCTTGTTGATAGGGTTGTAGGTGTTGGTCTCCCGGAACTTTCGGGCCCTGGTTGGTGTCTTCTGTGAGTTTGATGTTCTGTCGTGGGGAGCCGTTGAGTAGACGGTGGTCCCGGGCCGTCGAGTATATTCCGGCCTGTGTTGTTGGAAACCGTTGGGGTTGACGGTGGTCCCGGGTCGTTGAGTGTTGTCCGACTAGTTTTGTTAGCCCTGAGTTGTGGGTCGATCCCGGCTGTGGAGTATCTCCAGCCAGTGTGTTTGTCCTATGAGTTGGTGGAGCTTGCTAGTGTCTTGATTCGAGAGAGCTAATCAGTTGAGTCGTCGAGAGTGCTCCGACAGTTGTGCGAGATGTTTGAGGATTGAGTCCTTCCGTTCAGAGCGTGAGCGTGGATTTTGACTATAGCCTGCAGTGCCACTTGAGCGACAGAGTGCGCGGATACCTTTTCCTCGGTGGGGTCGCGCCCCTCGAGAGCCACGCCCGGGGTGGATTTGTTACTTTTGTATCGCGACTTGTTGACACAGTCCCTCTGGCTGGGCCAGTTTTGGCAGCTACGGACGCCCTATGTCAGTCCGGTCCTCCGGGATGTAACGGCAGTAGGTAGGCGCAGGTTTGACTGGACCCGAGGAGGCAGTCAGTGTAGATTGGGTGACTATACTTGTGAGTCAGTAGATGCATCATATTATCATCTGTTCCACTACTTGAGCATCTAGATAGAGGCATAGTAGCTGTAGAGTTATTTGTTTTCCAGCTTTTTCCCCTTCAGTCCTGCTTTTGTTACTTTTTCCACTGGTAGACTTGGTGGGCAGACCGTTGGGCTTGTTGACGGCATCCACTGAGAACTACTGTGGGAAGTAGTTCTCGCACCCGTCGTGGTGTCTTTTCCCCAGGGACTTCTTCTCCTGTCCCTGCTGCTCCAGTTGCTGATCCTTCTGACCGAGGCGAGAGAGTCGCGAGCTAGATCCCTACCCGTCGTTGGAGAGTAGCGGTACCCCTTCAGAGGAGATCTTCAGTAGATTAGTTGTTTTATTTTTTTCCTCTTTTGAGAGACTGATGTAGTGAGGATATGTTATGTATTGAGAGACTGTACACTGGTGTATTTATTAGAGATACCTCTCGGTTGGGTTCAGAGCTTGTATATGAGGATATTGTATGATTATTATTTTTGGGAGGCGGACTTTATTGTATTATTTCCAGTTGTATAGTGATTGATTTTAGTCATACAGCAGTTTTTTTTATTTATAGCTCTGATATCTGTTTAGCTGTAGTACTTTCCTTGCAGGTAGGACGCTTCGCTTATGCAGGTTGGCATAGGTGGCGGATCTGTTGGCGAGCCCGGGTCGCAGTTTCGACCCCGGGGCGTGACATCGGTAGAGCTTCTCGTCTACTTTTTCTCTGTGGGATTCACATCCTAGTCCCTTATTGCTAGTTCCCATGGGAGTCGGAAAGTCTTTAGTGTCTTCTAATCCAAATTTCTTGACCAACTCCTTTGCATACTTGGATTGACACAAATGAATGCCCTCTTCAGTTGGCTTAACTTGCAATCCAAGAAAATATGTCAATTCGCCCATCATGGACATCTCAAATTCGCTTTCCATTGTTTCGGCGAATTTTGAAGCATCATTATTCCTCGTAGCACCAAACATAATGTCGTCCACATATATTTGTGCTACAATGAAGTTATCTTGAAAGTGCTTCACAAAGAGTGTCCGATCGGCTCCCCCTCGAGTATAGCCATTTTCCAAAAGGTGCTTTGTCAGTCTTTCGTACCATGCTCGCGGTGCTTGTTTTAGACCGTAAAGAGCCTTTTTCAATCGAAAAACATGGTTTGGAAGTTTATAATCAATGAAACATTTCGGTTGAGCAACATAAACTTCTTCATTTAGAAAACCATTTAAAAATGCGCTCTTAACGTCCATTTGAAAAAGTTTTATTTTAAAATGACAAGCTATAGCAAATAAGATACGAATAGACTCGAGACGGGCTACAGGGGTGAAAGTTTCATCAAAGTCTATACCTTCAACTTGTGAATAGCCCTGAGCAACTAACCGTGTTTTGTTCGGAATAACGGTACCTTCTTTATTTTTCTTGTTCTTGAAAATCCATTTTGTATCGATTATATGTTGTTGCTTCGGGGGCTTCGTTAATTCCCAGACTTTGTTCCTTTCAAATTGATTGAGCTCTTCTTGCATTGCTTCAATCCAATAGTCGTCCTGAAGAGCTTCATCAATATTCCTTGGTTCTACCATGGAGACGTAGCATGCGACTCCACATTCCAATTGTCTCCGAGTTCTAACTCCTTCTTGAGGATCTCCAATGATGTTTGATTCCGGATGGTCCTTGGAGATTCGAAGCGTTTGAGGTAACGGAGTACTCGGGGGTATTTGTGATGATTCCTGCACATTAGATGAACTAGAAGAACCATGAGATGCATCAAAATTTTCAGAAGACTTATCATGCAAAGATGCAATAATTCTAATGGGCGTTTAGTTCCTACATGGTTCAAATTCTTGTGAATGGATCTAGTTTGTTTTCCCTTTTGGCAACCACCACACACAAGGTTTTCTTTGAAGTTTAACTTAGGAGCACCTCTAACTATGTCTCTGTTAGATATTCTAGATAGTTCCTTAAAGTTTATGTGACCTAGTCTTTCATGCCAAAATGTTTCATTATCAAGTGACACTAGGTTACAATTTTGACTTATTGTGACACCCCACTTCCCAGGGGGTCACCCATCCTAGAACTACTCTAGCTCTAGCACGCTTAACTCTCATAACCTCTTGGATCTTGCTACCATCAAAAATGTTATAGCCAGGTTAAGAGATTTAGTCCTATTATATCATTTATATATAGGATTAATCCAAATTCCGGAGGTGTCACATTCTTCCCCCCTTTAAGCCCTGACGTCCACGTCAGGCTCAAGCACACTCACTAGTACAAGGCGATGTGAGACTCGTCTCGCTAGCCTTAGCCGACCTTGTAGGGGAGCTACACTCCACCTACAACGGTCATTAGCCGGGGAGCCACGCTCTACCCGCTATATAACCCTTGCTCAACCGAGACTCATCTCACATTTTCGGCTTGTGATTGGCTCTGATACCAACTGTGACGCCCTACTTCCCAGGGGGTCACCCATCCTAGAACTACTCTAGCTCTAGCACGCTTAACTCTCATAACCTCTTGGATCTTGCTACCATCCAAAATGCTATAGCCGGGTTAAGAGATTTAGTCCTATTATATCATTTATATATAGGACTAATCCAAATTCCGGAGGTGTCACACTTGTTTTACCAGGAACTACATAGCAATTGTTCTGTGACCTATCCCCTTTCAAAATGAATGAATGGTTTTCATCAGTTATAAGACATTCTACAGAAAAAAAATTAACTGAAAAACCATCATCACACAGTTGGCTAATGCTTATGAGGTAGTCTTAAGGCATTCAACAAACAAAACATTGTTCAAAACTGGGCCATCTGGAATAGCAATTGTTCCTTTGCCAACTATTTTTGAAGATCGTCCATCTCCAAAAACTACATATCCTCCGGAGGTTTTCTCAAGGGTTTGAAAAATGTTTTTATCTCCGGTCATGTGGCGTGAGCAACCACTATCCAGATACCAAGACGAATTGTCATACGCATATAGTGATGTGTGAATGACAAGACAAGGGAAGAGTTCACCTTTGCGCACCCAAACCTTACGAGTTTTGGAGTACGTCGGCAATGATTGTGAAGTTGATTTTCTTGGTGAACGCGTCTTGTTTGGTTGATCACTTTTCTTTGGGATCCATGATGACGTCGTCTTGTGGGGTGTACTACCATTGTTCTTGACCTTTGATTGATTTCTTCTTGAATTCCGGTCTTTGTTCTTGATGGTAGTTGTTGCAAGAAGTGTTAAGGATTTTGTATTGGCGCATTTCGTGAAGTGGAAAAAGTCTTGAAGATTGAAGATGAAGAATAGTGGATCAATTACACCAATCTCAAGAAAAATGGATTCGAAATGATCAGGTACGTTTAACTAAATAATTTTCGCGATCCGAATACATTTGTGTAGTTTAGAAACACTTGAATAAGTTTTCATTGCATAAAAATCAAAAACTGGACATGTTGGATGTTCAGGATCCGGATTGGACCATTCCAGTCCGGACCCCAAACATAGTTTAGTTCATGCGGTTTTCCAGTCCGGACCACCCCTATTTGAGTCCAGACCCCGAACCTTAAATTCTGCAAAATTGCATGAACAGTCCGGACCTCCCCTGTTTCAGTCCGGACCCCGAACTGCGTTTTTGAGAAAAACTGCTGAAAAAGACGACAGTCCGGATCAGCCAAATCCAGTCCGGACCGCCGTGCGGGAAAAATTATGTTAAGTCAGTTTTTGATGCTTATCTATTTCCAAAGGTTTCTAACCTATAAATAGACCCTATTATTCATCTTTTAGGGTAACCGAGAATTAATCGAGGCAATCGAAAAATTATAAAAAAACGTACAAATATAGAGAAGAAAGGAAAACACGATTAAATTCATGTTTCTTCATCTATATTGTTCAATTTGATTCTAGGGTTTCCAAACTCCTATTTTTCATAGAATCAAATTGAAGAATACTTAGATGGTATTTCCTTATCTATCTTTGATCTAAGTATTCGGAGGATCATCACCAAACAAGAACAACGATTTTACCAAGAATCGGCGCGAGGATTCCCGTGGCCTTGTGGATTCAAGGTGCTACCGCTCTCGTGGATTCGGAGCGAGGCGCATTGGTGTGATCGAGGCGTGCCGCATTGGTGAAGACCGTGGATTCGGTTGAACGTCGTGGATTCGACATTGAGCGTCGTGGATTCGGCGTTGGGATGCAAATCGTGGATTCGAGGAGCGTTCGAAGCGAGCGGAGAAGATCAACTAGGAGCGTATGGAAAAGGTTGAGTCGTAGGGTTACGGTAAATCACCTTGTACATGTTTAATCTTAGTGGATTTCGCCGTGTTATCGGTCCCGTGGTTTTTTACTCCTGTGACGGAGTTTTCCACGTAAATCTTGCGTACTTTATTTATTTTCCGCATTGGGTTATTTTTTACGCAATGATTTGGTGTGTTTATTGTTTTCACCTATTCACCGCCCCTCTAGGTGATTTTTTCCCTATTCAAATCCATATTATTCATAACCCACAAGAAGCGCTTGATTTGATCGCTTGGCTCCATTCTTGAAATTTCGTCTAATGTGCCCTGCAAAACCACAACAAAAACATACCTTTGTGAAAGTTGAACCCAAAGTAGATAAGGTAGGCTTGTTAACGTTGGATGCGATGATTTTCGTCGGAGGAGGAGAAATCGACTGGGGCACAAAAACCATCTTGCTCGAACTTGGTTCCTCACTAGTTCGAACGTATCCAAGACCCAAACGGTTCGTTTGACCAAAACCAAGCAACTTGTCCAACTTGCTCCTTCCAGAAGAGAATCGCTTCAAATCTTCCTTAAGTTGGAGTATGGTCTTCGTCATCTCCAATTTTTCTTGTTGAGCCTCGGAGTGGAGCTTCGAGAAGTGATTTGCTTTATCCACCAATTTGATATTTTCCTTCTCGAATTTCTCGTTCTTCTCTCGAAGGGAAACATTTATTTTGATCAAGTTGTCCTTTTCCTCTTCAAGAGCGTTTGAGAGAAAAGTTGCCTTTTTAGATTGTTCTTCAAGATCCCGCAATCTTCTTCTCAAACTTTTGTTTTGCTTTGCCAATTTCTTTGAATTCTTTAATAATTTATGGTAGGCAAAAGCAAAGTCTTCACCTTCAGAATCGCTCGGTTCATCATCCGTTGTATTCTTTTCGTTCAAGGTGTTGGATAATGAACCAGAGGAAGTCGCTGAAAAGCACATGTAAAGTGAAGTTGTGGACGCGTGGAATGCTGTGGCGTTGTTATCCTCATCACTGGAAGATGACTCGTTGGAAGTGGAAGTGTCATCCCATGTGACGGCTTGCATAGCCTTCTTCTTTGATGGATTCTTGCTGGGACACTCCGTTGAGATGTGGCCATAACCTCGGCATTTGAAGCACTGGATTTGTCCCTCAGAATTCTTCTTGTCTTTTGAAGAACCCTCTTGCTTTCTTCACTTAAAGCTTAAAGATCCTTTGCCTTTCTTGGACTTAACGAAGGATGAGGATTTACTTGAATTTCTCCTTCGAAAGCTTCTGTGAAATTTTCTCGTCAAGAGTGCAAGTTGTCTCTCGAAATCCTCCATGGATAGATTATCATCAGTGTCTGAGGAGGATGAATCTGCGTCTTCTTCTTTTGTTGATTTCAATATAAAACCTGAAGACTTAGAAGAAGAGGAAGGCTTTCCAGAAGAATAGTTAGTAGGAAAAGTCATTTCATACGTTTGAAGTGCACAAACTAATTCTTCTACCTTGATTTCATCCGGGTGTTTTACTGTTTCAATGGCTGCGACATTAGGGTGAAATCTTTCAGGAAGAGTTCTCAAAATCTTTCTTACAACTTTAGATTCTGGAATTTTCTCTCCCAAGTTAGCACATGTATTAACGATATCTTGCAATCGTGTATAATAATCTGTGAACGATTCATTTTCTGCCATAAAAATAGAGTTAAATTTGCTCGTAAGCATTTACAGTTTATGAATCTTCACAAAACTTGTTCCCTCATGTGTAACTTGTAGAGTATCCCAGATTTCTTTCGCGGTCTCACATGCCGAGACGCGAGAAAACTCAGTTTGCGACAAAGCATTAAATAAGGCGTTAATTTCTTTGCCGTTGTAAGAAGATGTATCAATTTCTTCCTTAGTCCATTTTGACCTAGGTTTGATGGTGACAACATCGACAATAATCTCAGTAGGATTTGTCCATTCAAACTCAATTGATTGCCAAAGCCATTCATCGATGGAAACTAAAAACGCTCTCATGCATACTTTCCAATATGCATAATTTGTTCCATCGAAGAACGGTGGTCTATTGATGTTTCCACCTTCAACCATTGTTTACAACCCTATTCCCGCTCTGATACCACTTGTGGGTTGTGACACCCCCGGAATTTGGATTAGTCCTCTATATAAATAATATAATAGGACTAAAATCTCTAACCCGGCTATAGCATTTTGGATGGTAGCAAGATCCAAGAGGAACATGAGAGTTAAGCGTGCTAGAGCTAGAGTAGTTCTAGGGTGGGTGACCCCCTCGGAAGTGGGGCGTCACAGTTGGTATCAGAGCCATTCACCAGCCGGAAATGTGAGATGAGTCTCGGCTGAGCCAGGGTTATATAGCGGGTAGAGCGAGGCTCCCCGGCTAATGACCGTTGTGAGTGGAGTGCAGCTCCTCACAAGGTCGGCTAAGGCTAGCGAGACAAGTCTCACATCGCCTGGTGCTTGTGAATGTGCTTGAGCCTGACGTGGACGTCAGGGCTTAAAGGGGGGAAGAATGTGACACCCCCGGAATTTGGATTAGTCCTCTATATAAATGATATAATAGGACTAAAATCTCTAACCCGGCTATAGCATTTTGGATGGTAGCAAGATCCAAGAGGAACATGAGAGTTAAGCGTGCTAGAGCTAGAGTAGTTCTAGGATGGGTGACCCCCTGGGAAGTGGGGTGTCACATGGGTTATGAATAATATGGATCTGAATAGGGAAAAAACCACCTAGAGGGAGGGGTGAATAGGTGAAAATAATAAACACACCAAATCGTTGCGTAAAAAATAACCCAATGCAGAAAATAAATAAAGTACGCAAGATTTATGTGGAAAACTCCGTCACAGGAGTAAAAAACCACGGGACCGATAACACGGCGAAATCCACTAAGATTAAACACGTACAAGGTGATTTACCGTAACCCTATGACTCAACCTTTTTCATACGCTCCTAGTTGATCTTCTCCGCTCGCTCCAAACGCTCCTCGAATCCACGATTTGCGTCCCAACGCCGAATCCACGACGTTCAACGTTGAATCCACGACGTCCAACCGAATCCACGGTCTTCACCAATGCGGCACGTCTCGATCACACGAACGCGCCTCGCTCCGAATCCACGAGAGCGGTAGCACCTTGATTCCACAAGGCCAAGCGAATCCTCGCGCCGATTTTTGATAAAATCGTTGTTTTTGTTTGGTGATGATCCTACGAATACTTAGATCAAAGATAGATAAGGAATTACCATCTAAGTATTTTTCAATTTGATTCTACAAGTTATAGGAGTTTGGAAACCCTAGAATCAAATTGAACAATATAGATGAAGAAACATGAATTTAATCGTGTTTTCCTTTCTTCTCTATATTTGTGGATTTTTATCCTTCGGTTTTTGATAACCGGGATTATTTTTGGATTCACCCTAAAAGATGAATATAGGGTGTATTTATAGGTTAGAAACCTTTGGAAAGAGATAAGCATCAAAAACTAATGTAACAGAATTTTTCCCGCACGGCGGTCCGGACTGGATTTGGCTGATCCGGACTGTCGGCTTTTTTCAGCAATTTTTCTGAAAAAACAGTTCGGGGTCTGGACTGGAATTTCTTGATCCGGACTGTTCATGCGATTTCAGCAAACACATAGTTCGGGGTCCGGACTGAAACAGGGGAGGTCCGGACTGGAATTCCGCATGAACTAAATTATGTTCGGGGTCCGAACTGGAATGGTCTGATCCGGATCCTGAACATCCAACTTGTCCAGTTTTTTATTTTTATGCACTGAAAACTTATCCCAGTGTTTCTAAACTACACAAATGTATTCGTATCACCAAAATTATTTAGTTAAACGTATCTAATCATTCCGAATCCATTTTTCTTGAGATTGGTGTAATTGATCCACAATTCTTCATCTTCAATCTTCAAGACCTTTACCACTTCACGAAATACGCCAATACAAAATCCTTAACAGTTGGGACGTAACTTATGCTATGCTAGCACTTATCCTTGCATGTGAAATTAATTATTATATTGGGACAATGTGATTTATCCTGTAGGCGGGTACTACTTGAGGATTTTATGGACATGCATCGTTGGATGGTGATTATGACCGATGATTTATTCCTTCGCGAGATTGTTACCTCATACTCCTTCTTCTATCTTTCTTGAGAACACTTGCATGCTTGTATGGACATCTAGATAGGCCATCTTTTATTGCTACACTATTATATTGGGATTTGACTTAGGAGAAACCATGATTGTTCGTTTTCTCCTTTCTATTCAGTCTTATGATACATGTTGCTCGGGTTCGAGCAGGAGTTTGGGATAGTGTAGCCGGGACCTTGGAGTCTGGGACAGGTTGTACTTGATTGTGGATTGAGGGGTAGTGCGGCAACCGCGGACATTAGTGTCACGCCCCGGGGATTTGTTTTAGCGGAAACGATTCATAAAAGTCGAATATTTGACGTGTAAAATTTTTCTTTTGTTTAAAAGAGAATCCCTCTTCCCCGGCACGTGCCCAGACCCGCCACACATACAGGATCACTCTGCAAACGGACAGAGTCTCCCCTGTACGTGCACGGCGTAGCGTTCAGTACATGTTCCAACATACACAGCCATTCAATCACAACAGTTAACCAGCATTCTAAACTAATATCAGAAGAACATATGGCCGGTCAATTTGGAAAGGATAAATCCACAGTTTTTTGGAAGAGCGCCTACCCGGCGCTTACGTTTTGAAAGCTAGTTTCGAAATTAGCATAAATCCACAAGGTTTGAAAGCGGTGCCCACCCGACACCAAGTTTTGAAATCTCTGTCGCAATCCATAAATCCACAGGGTTTTGAAACCAGTGCCCACACGACACTTAGATTTTTAAAAACGGTTTTCGCAATCTTTTCTTTGGCTTCTGCTTTTTTTTTTATTTTTAAATGGCCAATAGAAATAAAAGGGAAAATATTCCACCAGGGGCACTAAATGTAGCCCGTACCGACATCCATGCCGACCCCACGAGGGTATCGCGAACCACTCACATAACTACAAAGTAATGAAAAGCGAGAGTAAAAGAATGAACACAGTCCAGGGTCCCCAGCGACCCAGCTGCTCCTGTCCCGTCCTCACCACCGCCTACCTCTCTCCCCGTCTGGACCCTGTCACGAAGTGGGATGTCAGTGACACAGAAGTAGTAAAGCATGAGAATATAGTAAAACAAACCGTGAAGACAACTGGGGCAACCACCCTCCCAAGGAGGGAGGGAAAGAAATGGTAACCTGTATATCTGCATCCTGTAATACCCTGCCGCGTCGGTCCACTACCGACGGCCCATACCGTACCTGCAGCACCGCGACCGCGCCGGACAACTAAACCGGCGGGTCGCTCCGCTCGCACCTCGGCGCCTCAACCCCACAGCTAATAAGGGGCCCCACTACGTCACCTCGTGGGTATACACGGGTCCTACGACCTCTTTTCCGGAAAAGTGCACCCCTCACGGTGGCCAAACCGCGGGTGCACGTGTTGCAGCCTCGAGCACAGTAACCACAATGTATATGAAATAGTAATGCAGTAATCGCAATGTATATGAAATAGTAAAGCAGTAACCATGATGCATGAATCAGAATAAGGTATAGGCGTGTAAACTCATGTTGCCCTACTATTAGCATAGTCGAAGGAAAGACGGTAGCTGAAGCATCAAAACACGAGACTACGTAACTATCGATGTGTAGCAATAATCCGTAGCATCTAGAATAATGATTACTGAAGTGAACGGTGACATATAATATTTGAATTAAAACAATCGATGTGGTTCGATGCCAAATATCACACTTAACCCATTAACATGCATAAGCCATCACCCATCAATATTTAACCCCAGTATGCTTTGAATTGACCCCGTCCAATACGATAGAGTTAGATGCTAGGACCAAGAAAATAAAACCCACCTGAATGAAGGCCGATCCCGAACTCCCGCTAGCTACTGGGAGGCTGGTGCTGAGCAACTGGGCCCTGAATAATGAGATCTGGTCAGTAATAGACTCACGCAAATCCTTCCCGACGATCCGACAGCAACGAAAAGCTTAAACGGGAGGATATCGCCGATTTATCGATCAAAATCCGATTCCCGGTCAACGAGGACCTACGGAACCCTAACCAGATGCCTAGTAGATTTAAAAACACTATCTAAAGGCAGCTGATATGTCCAACTTACATTTTAGTCTAATATGTTCTTAAATTTGCATAACAACATTAATTTAATTGCCCGTTTCGGCTCGTTCTTGAAATCCGGGGGTCCAACGACGACGCCTAAGTTTCAGCGCGTTCGTTACGTCGAGACGGAGGCCGTGCTCACCGTATTTGGGCCGAGACCAGGCCCATTTACAAGTTGGCCCATAAACACAAGTGCTCCCAATTAGTATTGTTGCGACTTAATATATACTTGATCTACAAGTGATCTAACTGGAGCATGGGGTTCAGTAATAACAGAGGAGTGGTGTGCTCACCTTGCACGCGTCGGAGGCCGGCCGGAAAGATGGCCGGAGCAACACCCAAGTTTGGATCAAGGCTCGGTTTGGGTGTTCTTGGAACAACAGTGACTCAGACCTGGAACCAAGGTGAGCATCAGTTAGAAGAGGTCCCCAGGAGGTCTCGGGTCTATGCGGGGTCGAGCCCCGGCGGCCGGAGGCGGCGGCGGCCGGAGATGAGCCCGAAAGACAAGGCTCGGGTGCAAGAATTAAGACCCAACACAGAGGGGTGATCTGGGTTAAAATAAATTCATGGAGAGCTTGCTTAGGGTCTGTAGACCTCACCTGAGTGGTTTCCGGAGTCCCGGAGCGCCGGGGATCGCCGGCGGTCAGGTCGAGGCAAATCTCGGGTGCAATCCTGTAGATGAGGATGCCGACACTAAACCTTGCATGCAACCGGATGGGAGAGCTCCCAAGAGTCAGAGGAGCTTACCCAGTCGGTTTTCCAGCGTCCGGGAGCGACGGCAAGGCGGCGCCGGCGAGGTCGGAGAAGCTTCAACAGCCGTTAATGGCGGATTCCGGCGTTGTCCCTCCGGGCCGGTGCGAGATGGACCAAAAGGTCTGTCCTGATGTCGTGAGGCTTGGTGCAGGGTTGGCCGGCGACGGATGGCCGCGGCAGCGCCGGACGGCGGCGATCGGGCCTTGCGAAGAAAAACCCGTTTCTAGGGCACTCGTGCGCGGGCCCGATCCTCGTCCGATCGCGATGGGGCTTCGTGGGGATGTTTCGGTCACCAAGAGGACCCGATTCAACGGCTCAGATCTCGATCTTGTCGGCCGGATGAAGCCCGCGCCTTTGCCGGGAAAGTGGAGGAAGAAAGGTCTCCCCCGCGGCGGCGCGCGGCGGCGGCGGCGCTCGGGTTCACCTCCACTCGGCTTCTGCTACACGAGGGACCCTACAGGTGGGTTCTTGACCGCTCAAAACTCTCCCGAGCACCCTCCTTTTTCCAGCACCCGAGAGAGGATGGTTTCTCGAAGCCCTTCTTCTCCGGCGACTGGGGAGGCGGCGGCCGGTGCGGCTGGGTCCGAGGAGAGCGGCAGAGGAGAGGAGGTGGTTGCAGAAGCGGCTGAGGCTTGGCTTTAGGGTTTCTTCCAAAAACTCTAGCTCGGGTGTAGAGATCTATATATAGGGTTTGCTACAATCACAATGAAGTCCTTCTACACTCGGTATTTCAACCTAGGTCCACCACAAAAGTTTAGTCTTGCACTTAGGTCCCTCCCTATGCAATGGCACGCATTTCGAGGCAGATTCACTAGGGTCTTATGTGCAATTAACACTATTTTTTGCCTTGTTTCACGCTTTCCGAGGCGATCCGGTTGTCGAAACGGAAAATGGACTGCGCCATGACGTCCGGCTCGACGAGACCTATCAGGTAGCGATTTCTGATTTTCGAAAAACTGCCCGGATAAAATCGCGGTCCATAAAATACAGTTCCGGAATACAGTTTTCACGCTTTTCGAGACTCCAGGGTCGTCAAGCAGAAATTCCGTCAGCGCCATTGCGTTCGGAACGACGAAACCGTTCGAAACGACTACCTGAAGTGCTAGGATCGGTTTCCAGACAGCGATTTGGCAAGCGTTCGCACTTAGGGGTATTTGAATTTAGGGTTTACTGTTCATCAACAGTAACCCACTTAAGTGCACTGCGCACAGAGGACACTGTTACATTGGTCGCGAGATTCGTCCACTTCTTAGTTGAATTCTGGACGATCCGACCGTCAGATCGAAAAGTGCTGAATATGAATCTCGCTCAGTTCGACGAGACGATCGCAACGGTCAACTCGGATTTCCAAGATCATGTCCGGATTGGAAAGTAGCCTTTTTGTCTCGTAAAACGTGCAACTCGCACACTGGCAATTGACTAAATAAATCAACATAGGTCCCTTGAATTCAAAAACCAGGTCAAAAATTCGCTTTTAGACTATTTATAAAATATTTTGAGTTTTTACATCACTTACAACTTAAAAGAAGTTTCGTCCCCGAAACTTACAACTTAAAAAATTTCATTCCCGGAGCTTACAGCCTGAAGTCATACTCTTATGAAAATGCTCAAAAAGTTTAATCGAGGGCTACAAGTCAGTCGCAAGGTATCTACAACTCTAAGGCTACTGATTTAGACCCAATCTGGTACTCCTCATTACAGGGCAGAGTATTTTCTCAGTTCTTTCAACCGTCCGTTGCCTGCAGCCAACGTGCTTACCGAAAGAACAGCGGAATACCAAAGGTTTGTCGCCAACAACAAGTTGGGGACGCAACTCCTACCAGAAGGTATATCTCATACTTCCCAACACAATCTCAGTGCCAAAACATAACCTTTATCGAGGATTACTACCGCCTCGTGGTCACAAACATCGCCATGACTAACACATAGGCGAGTCCACGTCGATCCACAAAACCTGTGCAAAAGGTGGGGTCACTTTGCATCCGTCCCAAAACAGGGTTACCATCGGGCCCATAGGCCAACGAATTAAGACACGGGGACACTGAAGGGTCAGCAACTTGTTCAACCTCTAAGCAAACTGTGAGGCTAGTGCAACAATAGCAGTCATCTACTGCTGTGCCAGCAGCTGGACGATTACGAAGAGAACAGTGATTTAACCCTGAACCACCGTAACTGATCCGAGCACTCTGGCTCCATTGAAACATCAAGCCCACAGCCGAAACCCTGGCCGCGGCTAACCCTGCACTAACAGCGATCCCAAGAATCAGAGTGCGTACGACTAATAACCGAAACAACGAGACTCAACTGTGTGAAACACACCTGGGCTCCAAGCCCCTATGCCAATACCCTGCGCTCTCTCGTGAACGCAAGTCACCCTAGGGCTCGTTCCTAACCAAAAACCCAGGTATCGGATCGGAAAGGCGGAAATTGTGCATCGGAAACTGTGCAATTCACGCGCCGGCATGAAAATCGCTAAGGTTAGATCTGCTTCCTCGCCCGCAAGCACACTAGAATTTCTCGAGCGCTACATCACTCACACCTTAAAAGAAGTTTCATCCCCGAAACTTAAATACGCCAGGAATCCAATACATGGGAAAAGTGGCCAAACATGTCCGACTTGCGCTTCCCACTGGCCTTGCGCCCCTCGTGATCTGTACTGCTTCACAATCACAAACTCGCAACCCAATCCTCAAGACTATGCCTTGGTCATGGGGAGCTGGCGACAAAACCCAGGGAGCACGGTCCTACTTCCGTCTTGGCACCTGAGGGGGTGCGACACTCTGATTAACCTCTACCGCTCGGTCCCAATCCATTGCCCTTCCAAGCACCATGCACTGTGTCGAGCTGCATACCCCCAGACCAAACGATCACCTTCCCAACTAGGAGTATTCTAAGCTCTAGGTCCGCTCAACAAAAAGAAGGAGTCAAGCCCAAATGAACAAGATTTGCTAGCCCCGGTGGTCTCTTTTCTCAACCCTAGGGGGAATCCCAAGACCCCCACAACAACACTACTACACGAGCCCAAGCAACACGACTACATAAACGCGACAACCGAGCTAAAACGAGAAACAAAACTTAACCCGTACTCACACACCCCACAAGTCAGTTCTAGACTCCGCTAGCATAGCACTTAACCAACTATCTAGAAAACGGGACATATACTTTTCCCCCCGCTCCCCCGATCACTCGCGTTCTACGCTTCTATGCCTTACTCGATTCATTCATTCGTAGCTAAGTGTGGCATCTCCGTGGATGTCGGACACTGACTCTGCGTCCCCGGCCGATGATCTAGTACGGGCCATGTCTGTCACACATCACAAGAGTCAACTTTAGACTACCCTACTAACAACAACCATAAAGTGAGAGAAAGGACTCAACATTTTCCCCCCCCCTCGGTCACTCACGTTCTACAGTCCTATCCCCTACCCATTTCATTCGTATGTAGGCATGTGAGGGTTGTCCACGGATGTCGGCACTAACTGTTGTGATTGAAAGAACTCTCTGATACCATTTAATCTGTCACGCCCCGGGGATTTGTTTTAGCGGAAACGATTCATAAAAGTCGAATATTTGACGTGTAAAATTTTTCTTTTGTTTAAAAGAGAATCCCTCTTCCCCGGCACGTGCCCAGACCCGCCACACATACAGGATCACTCTGCAAACAGACAGAGTCTCCCCTGTACGTGCACGGCGTAGCGTTCAGTACATGTTCCAACATACACAGCCATTCAATCACAACAGTTAACCAGCATTCTAAACTAATATCAGAAGAACATATGGCCGGTCAATTTGGAAAGGATAAATCCACAGTTTTTTGGAAGAGCGCCTACCCGGCGCTTACGTTTTGAAAGCTAGTTTCGAAATTAGCATAAATCCACAAGGTTTGAAAGCGGTGCCCACCCGACACCAAGTTTTGAAATCTCTGTCGCAATCCATAAATCCACAGGGTTTTGAAACCAGTGCCCACACGACACTTAGATTTTTAAAAACGGTTTTCGCAATCTTTTCTTTGGCTTCTGCTTTTTTTTTTGATTTTTAAATGGCCAATAGAAATAAAAGGGAAAATATTCCACCAGGGGCACTAAATGTAGCCCGTACCGACATCCATGCCGACCCCACGAGGGTATCGCGAACCACTCACATAACTACAAAGTAATGAAAAGCGAGAGTAAAAGAATGAACACAGTCCAGGGTCCCCAGCGACCCAGCTGCTCCTGTCCCGTCCTCACCACCGCCTACCTCTCTCCCCGTCTGGACCCTGTCACGAAGTGGGATGTCAGTGACGCAGAAGTAGTAAAGCATGAGAATATAGTAAAACAAACCGTGAAGACAACTGGGGCAACCACCCTCCCAAGGAGGGAGGGAAAGAAATGGTAACCTGTATATCTGCATCCTGTAATACCCTGCCGCGTCGGTCCACTACCGACGGCCCATACCGTACCTGCAGCACCGCGACCGCGCCGGACAACTAAACCGGCGGGTCGCTCCGCTCGCACCTCGGCGCCTCAACCCCACAGCTAATAAGGGGCCCCACTACGTCACCTCGTGGGTATACACGGGTCCTACGACCTCTTTTCCGGAAAAGTGCACCCCTCACGGTGGCCAAACCGCGGGTGCACGTGTTGCAGCCTCGAGCACAGTAACCACAATGTATATGAAATAGTAATGCAGTAATCGCAATGTATATGAAATAGTAAAGCAGTAACCATGATGCATGAATCAGAATAAGGTATAGGCGTGTAAACTCATGTTGCCCTACTATTAGCATAGTCGAAGGAAAGACGGTAGCTGAAGCATCAAAACACGAGACTACGTAACTATCGATGTGTAGCAATAATCCGTAGCATCTAGAATAATGATTACTGAAGTGAACGGTGACATATAATATTTGAATTAAAACAATCGATGTGGTTCGATGCCAAATATCACACTTAACCCATTAACATGCATAAGCCATCACCCATCAATATTTAACCCCAGTATGCTTTGAATTGACCCCGTCCAATACGATAGAGTTAGATGCTAGGACCAAGAAAATAAAACCCACCTGAATGAAGGCCGATCCCGAACTCCCGCTAGCTACTGGGAGGCTGGTGCTGAGCAACTGGGCCCTGAATAATGAGATCTGGTCAGTAATAGACTCACGCAAATCCTTCCCGACGATCCGACAGCAACGAAAAGCTTAAACGGGAGGATATCGCCGATTTATCGATCAAAATCCGATTCCCGGTCAACGAGGACCTACGGAACCCTAACCAGATGCCTAGTAGATTTAAAAACACTATCTAAAGGCAGCTGATATGTCCAACTTACATTTTAGTCTAATATGTTCTTAAATTTGCATAACAACATTAATTTAATTGCCCATTTCGGCTCGTTCTTGAAATCCGGGGGTCCAACGACGACGCCGTAAGTTTCAGCGCGTTCGTTACGTCGAGACGGAGGCCGTGCTCACCGTATTTGGGCCGAGACCAGGCCCATTTACAAGTTGGCCCATAAACACAAGTGCTCCCAATTAGTATTGTTGCGACTTAATATATACTTGATCTACAAGTGATCTAACTGGAGCATGGGGTTCAGTAATAACAGAGGAGTGGTGTGCTCACCTTGCACGCGTCGGAGGCCGGCCGGAAAGATGGCCGGAGCAACACCCAAGTTTGGATCAAGGCTCGGTTTGGGTGTTCTTGGAACAACAGTGACTCAGACCTGGAACCAAGGTGAGCATCAGTTAGAAGAGGTCCCCAGGAGGTCTCGGGTCTATGCGGGGTCGAGCCCCGGCGGCCGGAGGCGGCGGCGGCCGGAGATGAGCCCGAAAGACAAGGCTCGGGTGCAAGAATTAAGACCCAACACAGAGGGGTGATCTGGGTTAAAATAAATTCATGGAGAGCTTGCTTAGGGTCTGTAGACCTCACCTGAGTGGTTTCCGGAGTCCCGGAGCGCCGGGGATCGCCGGCGGTCAGGTCGAGGCAAATCTCGGGTGCAATCCTGTAGATGAGGATGCCGACACTAAACCTTGCATGCAACCGGATGGGAGAGCTCCCAAGAGTCAGAGGAGCTTACCCAGTCGGTTTTCCAGCGTCCGGGAGCGACGGCAAGGCGGCGCCGGCGAGGTCGGAGAAGCTTCAACAGCCGTTAATGGCGGATTCCGGCGTTGTCCCTCCGGGCCGGTGCGAGATGGACCAAAAGGTCTGTCCTGATGTCGTGAGGCTTGGTGCAGGGTTGGCCGGCGACGGATGGCCGCGGCAGCGCCGGACGGCGGCGATCGGGCCTTGCGAAGAAAAACCCGTTTCTAGGGCACTCGTGCGCGGGCCCGATCCTCGTCCGATCGCGATGGGGCTTCGTGGGGATGTTTCGGTCACCAAGAGGACCCGATTCAACGGCTCAGATCTCGATCTTGTCGGCCGGATGAAGCCCGCGCCTTTGCCGGGAAAGTGGAGGAAGAAAGGTCTCCCCCGCGGCGGCGCGCGGCGGCGGCGGCGCTCGGGTTCACCTCCACTCGGCTTCTGCTACACGAGGGACCCTACAGGTGGGTTCTTGACCGCTCAAAACTCTCCCGAGCACCCTCCTTTTTCCAGCACCCGAGAGAGGATGGTTTCTCGAAGCCCTTCTTCTCCGGCGACTGGGGAGGCGGCGGCCGGTGCGGCTGGGTCCGAGGAGAGCGGCAGAGGAGAGGAGGTGGTTGCAGAAGCGGCTGAGGCTTGGCTTTAGGGTTTCTTCCAAAAACTCTAGCTCGGGTGTAGAGATCTATATATAGGGTTTGCTACAATCACAATGAAGTCCTTCTACACTCGGTATTTCAACCTAGGTCCACCACAAAAGTTTAGTCTTGCACTTAGGTCCCTCCCTATGCAATGGCACGCATTTCGAGGCAGATTCACTAGGGTCTTATGTGCAATTAACACTATTTTTTGCCTTGTTTCACGCTTTCCGAGGCGATCCGGTTGTCGAAACGGAAAATGGACTGCGCCATGACGTCCGGCTCGACGAGACCTATCAGGTAGCGATTTCTGATTTTCGAAAAACTGCCCGGATAAAATCGCGGTCCATAAAATACAGTTCCGGAATACAGTTTTCACGCTTTTCGAGACTCCAGGGTCGTCAAGCAGAAATTCCGTCAGCGCCATTGCGTTCGGAACGACGAAACCGTTCGAAACGACTACCTGAAGTGCTAGGATCGGTTTCCAGACAGCGATTTGGCAAGCGTTCGCACTTAGGGGTATTTGAATTTAGGGTTTACTGTTCATCAACAGTAACCCACTTAAGTGCACTGCGCACAGAGGACACTGTTACATTGGTCGCGAGATTCGTCCACTTCTTAGTTGAATTCTGGACGATCCGACCGTCAGATCGAAAAGTGCTGAATATGAATCTCGCTCAGTTCGACGAGACGATCGCAACGGTCAACTCGGATTTCCAAGATCATGTCCGGATTGGAAAGTAGCCTTTTTGTCTCGTAAAACGTGCAACTCGCACACTGGCAATTGACTAAATAAATCAACATAGGTCCCTTGAATTCAAAAACCAGGTCAAAAATTCGCTTTTAGACTATTTATAAAATATTTTGAGTTTTTACAATTAGGCGGTTGGCCAGATATTAGTTATTTATTTTACAGGATATTGGACTTGTGGGGTATTGCGGCAACCGCGGATATTGGGTGGTTGAACGGGTGTCGGTTGTTGTACCTGATTGTGGACTTGTGGGGTATTGTGGCGACCGCAGACATTGGGCGGTTGACCGAATGTTTACTTTTGCATCATATTGGGGATCGGGATTTCATTAGTGGATGGGTTTTCCCACTTTGATCATAGTCGTGATCCAGTCCTGCTATATAGTGATACTTGTGACAGAGATACTTTACTCGTGTGGGTCGCTCCCCTCGAGTGCCACTTCGGATCTAGGCTTATGACCGAGCCGTGTGTGCTGGTCGGTTCGTTATATTGGGATTCGAGCCATGTGTGCCGATTTCGCTACTGCGGTACCAGATAGGTGCCGGATAGTTACTGGGTTCTTGAGTTCGACAGCAGAGTAGGCAGTACCGGTTTTTACTGTTACGGAATTTGTTTTGGCGTATTTCGTGAAAGTGTTAAGTCTTGAAGATTGAAGATAAAGAAGTTTGGATCATATACCTCAATCTCAAGAAAGAAGAATTCAAAAGGATCAGGTACGTTTAACTAATTAATTTTGATGATCCGAATACTTCTTATAGTGTAGAAACACTTGGATGGATTTTTAATTGCATAAAAAATCAAAAACTGGACATGGGACATGTTCAGGATCCGGATCAGTGATCAGTCCAGACCCCGAACGTTGTTTGTTTAAGCGCAAATCCAGTCCGGACCGTGGATCTTCAGTCCGGACCCCGAACGTGGATTTTACAGAAACTGCATGAACAGTCCGAACCGTGGTACTTCAGTCCGAACCCCGAACGTATATTTTTTTGGAAATTGTCTGTTTAGCCACGACAGTCCGGACCGCCGATTCCAGTCCGGACCGTCGTCCTGAAAAATTCCAGATTAGGTCAGTTTTTTATTCTTATCCTCTTCCAACGGTTTCTAACCTATAAATAAACCCTACGATTCATTTTTTTAGGGTAATCCAAAATACGGTCAAAAAGAGAAATCCACATATAGAGAAGAAAGGAAATAACTAGATTTAATTCTATGTTTCTTCATCTATATTGATTAATTTGATTCTAGGTTTTCATACTCAGATTTTGAGTAGAATCAAATTAATGAATACTTAGATGGTATTTCCGATCTCTTTTTGATCTAAGTATTCGGCAGATCATCACCACCCAAAAACAACGATTTTCTCAAAATCGGCGCGTGGACTCGCGTGGCCTTGTGGATTCAAGGTGCTACTGCTCTCGTGGATTCGTAGCGAGGTACGTTCGTGGATTCGAGACGTGCTACTGGGTGAAGACCGTGGATTCGGTTGGACGTCGTGGATTCGACGTTGGACGCTGTGGATTCGGCGTTGGACGCTAATCGTGGATTCGAGGAGTGTTGCGGAGCGAGCGGAGAAGATCTACTAGGAGCGTATGGAAAAAGGTCGAGTCGTCTGTGAGTACGGTATATCACCTTTGTACGTGTTATAATTCTAGTAGATTTCGCCGTGTTATCGGTCCCGTAGTTTTTTACTCTGGTTTTGGAGTTTTCCACGTAAAAATCTTGCGTGTCATATTTTCATTTCCGCATTGGGTTTTATTGCGCAACGATTTTTGAGTGTTTATTGTTTACACCTATTCACCCCCCCTCTAGGTGGTTTTTCCCCTATTTAGATCCATATTTTAACATAACCCAACAATTGGTATCGGAGCGGGAATAGGGTTGTAAACAATGGTTGAAGGTGGAAACATCAACAGACCCCCGTTCTTCGATGAAACAAATTATGCCTACTGGAAAGTACGGATGAAAGCCTTTTTAATTCCCATCGACGAACGGGTGTGGCAATCTATCGAGTTAGGATGGTCAAATCCAACTGAAGTTATTGTTGATGTTCACACCATCAAACCTAGGTCGAAATGGACCAAGGAAGAGATTGACTTATCTTCTTACAATGGCAAAGGAATTAACGCTTTATTTAATGCCTTGTCACAAACTGAGTTCTCTCGCGTCTCGGCATGTGAGACTGCGAAAGAAATCTGGGATGTTCTTCAAGTTACACATGAGGGAACTAACCTTGTGAAGATTCAGAAACTGCAAATGCTTACGAGCAAGTTTGACTCCATTTTCATGGTAGAAAATGAATTATTCACAGATTATTACACACGATTGCAAGACATCGTGAATTCATGTGCTAACTTGGGAGAGAAAATTCCAGAATTTAAAATTATAAAAAAGATTTTAAGGACTCTTCCTGAAAGATTTCGTTCCAAGGTTACGGCCATTGAAATAATTAAAAATCCGGACGAAATCCATATAGAAGAATTAGTTGGATCATTACAAACTTATGAAATGACATTTCCTACTAACTATTCTTCGGGAAAGGCATCCTCTTCTAAGTCTTCAGGTTATGCGTTGAAAACAACAAAAGAAGAAGACACGGATTCATTGTGACACCCCCGGAATTTGGATTAGTCCTATATATAAATGATATGATAGGACTAAATCTCTCAACCCGGCTATAGCATTTTGGATGGTAGCAAGATCCAAGAGGAACATGAGAGTTAAGCGTGCTAGAGCTAGAGTAGTTCTAGGATGGGTGACCCCCTGGGAAGTGGGGCGTCACAGTTGGTATCGGAGCCATTCACCAGCCGGAAATGTGAGATGAGTCTCGGCTGAGCCAGGGTTATTTAGCGGGTAGAGCGAGGCTCCCCGGCTAATGACCGTTGTGGGTGGAGTGCAGCTCCTCACAAGGTCGGCTAAGGCTAGCGAGACGAGTCTCACATCGCCTGGTGCTTGTGAGTGTGCTTGAGCCTAACGTGGACGTCAGGGCTTAAAGGGGGGAAGAATGTGACACCCCCGGAATTTGGATTAGTCCTATATATAAATGATATGATAGGACTAAATCTCTCAACCCGGCTATAGCATTTTGGATGGTAGCAAGATCCAAGAGGTTATGAGAGTTAAGCGTGCTAGAGCTAGAGTAGTTCTACCCCCTGGGAAGTGGGGCGTCACAGTTGGTATCAGAGACATTCACCAGCCGGAAATGTGAGATGAGTCTCGGCTGAGCCAGGGTTATTTAGCGGGTAGAGCGAGGCTCCCCGGCTAATGACCGTTGTGGGTGGAGTGCAGCTCCCCACAAGGTCGGCTAAGGCTAGCGAGACGAGTCTCACATCGCCTGGTGCTTGTGAGTGTGCTTGAGCCTGACGTGGATGTCAGGGCTTAAAGGGGGGAAGAATGTGACACCCCCGGAATTTGGATTAGTCCTATATATAAATGATATGATAGGACTAAATCTCTCAACCCGGCTATAGCATTTTGGATGGTAGCAAGATCCAAAAGGAACATGAGAGTTAAGCGTGCTAGAGCTAGAGTAGTTCTAGGATGGGTGACCTCCTGGGAAGTGGGGCGTCACATTCATCCTCCTCAGACGACAACGAGAACCTATCTATGGAGGATTTCGAGAAGCAGCTTGCTCTCTTGACCAGAAAATTTCGCCGAAACTTTCGAAGGGGTAATTCAAGTAAAACTCCATCCTTCAAAAAGTCAAGGAAAGGCAAAGGTTTTTCAAGCCAGAAGTCAAGAAAGCAAGAGAGTTTTTCTAAGGATAAGAAAAGCTCAGAGGGACAAGTCCAATGCTTCAAGTGCCGAGGATACGGCCATATCACAACGGAGTGTCCCAATAAGAATCCGGCAAAGAAGAAAGCGATGCAAGCCGTCACTTGGGATGACACCTCAATGACAAATGAGTCATCTTCAAGTGATGAAGAGAATAACGCAACGGCGTTCCACGCGTCCACATATTCACCGTTCATATGCTTTATGGCAAGCACATCTGAGTCATTGTCCAACTCCTCCCAAATTGAAAAAACTGCAACGGACGATGAATCGGATAATTCTGAAGGTGAAGATTTTGTTTTAGCCTACCATAAACTTTTGAGGGATTCAAAGAAACTGGCTAAGCAAAACAAGGGGTTGAGAGGGAGATTGCAGGATCTCGAAGAAGAAGTAAAAAGGGCAACTTCTCTCGCAACCGGTCTTGAAGTGGAAAGGGATAATCTGATAAAAGCAAATGTTTCACTTCAGGAGAAAAATGAGCATTTCGAGAAGAGACATGTAAAAATGGTTGATAAAGCTGGTTACTTCTTGAAGCTCTACACCGAGGCTCGACAAGAAAAAATGGAGATGACGAAGACCATTTTCCAACTCAAGGATGATTTAAAGCGTTTTTCTTCTGGAAGGAGTAAGTTGGATAAGATGCTTGGTCTTGGTCAAACAAACCGATTCGGCCTCGGATACACTCAAACTGGAGACAGTCCTAGTTCGAGTGGAACAGTTTTTGTGCCCCAGTCGGTAACTCCTCCGACGACGACGGAAATCACTGTATACAATGACAACCACCTTACCTCACCCTCTTCGGGATCGTCAAGTTCAAAGGTATGTTTTCGTTGTGGTTTTGCAGGGCACATTTGAAGAAATTGCAAGATGGGACCAAAACGATCAAATCAAGCACCTCTTGCAACTACTACCAATGAGTTGTCTCCCCGGAAATCAAAGAAGTATCTTTCAAAAGGAAAGAACATTGGTAGTACATCAAACAAGACGACGACATCAAGGAAAGGCGATGAATCAAACAAGACGCTTTCACCAAGGAGAATAACTTCACGAACATTGCCGACGCATTCCAAAAAGGTTTGGGTGCGCAAAGGTGAAATCTTCCCTTGTCTTGTTGTTCATACTTCTTTACATGCTTATGACAACTCGTCTTGGTATCGGGATAGTGGATGTTCCCGTCACATGACCGGTGACAAAAACTGCTTTCAAAATTTAGAGAAAATCTCCGGAGGACATGTTGTTTTCGGAGACGGTCGTTCTTCCAAAATTGTTGGAAAGGGAACAATCGCTATTACAGAAGGCCCGGTTTTGAACAATGTCTTATTTGTTGAAGGCCTAAAGACTAACCTCATTAGTATAAGTCAACTTTGTGACAATGGTTTCTCAGTTAATTTTTCTTCTGTAGAATGTATTGTAACTGATAAGGACCATGTATTCTTTTTGAAAAGGGTTAGATCAGAAAATAATTGCTACGTTGTTTCAAACAAAATTTCTGAAAAATGTAACCTAGTTTCTTTAGAAAATGAAACTCTTTGGCATGAAAGACTAGGTCACATAAATTTTAAAGAACTAGCAAGGATTTCAAATAAAGACGTGGTTAAGGGGGTTCCTAAACTTTTATTTAAAGAAAACATTGTGTGTAGTGGTTGTCAAAAGGGAAAACAATCAAGGGCTGCACACAAGAACTTGAACCACGTTGGTACCAATCGCCCTTGGAATTACTGCACATGGACTTAATGGGGCCGACTCGTCAACCATCTTTGGGAGGTAAATGGTATATTTTTCTTTTGGTTGATGATTTCTCTAGGTATTCATGGGTAACATTTTTAAAAGAGAAAGCGGATACTTTCGACTCTTTTCATGAGATTTGTCATCGTATTATGATTGAAAGAAATGAAAAGATCGTTCGTGTTCGAAGTGATGGAGGTGGAGAATTCATTAATTCTAAATTCATTGATTTTTGCACTTCCAATGGCATAAAACACGAATTCTCAGCACCCTATACACCTCAGCAGAATGGTGTAGTCGAGCGCAAAAATAGGGTTGTTCAAGAGATGGCGCGTGTGATGCTTCATAGCCGGAATTTACCGTTATATTTTTGGGCTGAAGCTGTAAACACCGCCGTCTATGTAATTAATCGAGTGTATTTGCGCCCGGGAACTTTAAATACACCATATGAGCTGTGGTTTTGTATAAAACCAAATATCAAATATTTTCGTTTCTTTGGGAGCCGTTGTTTTATTTTGCGTGATCGCGAAAATCTTGGTAAATTCGACTCTCGAAGTGATGAATGGATTTTCATGGGTTATTCTACAAACAGTAGAGCATATCGGGTTTTTAACTTGGAATCTAAAACGATGGTAGAATCTATAAATGTTAAAGTAGATGAAGCTTTTCACTTTGCATCTGATATATCTACCCCTGATATGTCTCTAGATGATGATACTCCTGTAAATGCATCTTCTCGTAATAACTATTTCGATAAAGTTGATGCATCTAATGGTTCTTCAAGTTTATCTGATGTGCAGGAATTATCACATGTACCTCCGAGTACTCCGTTGCCTCAAACGTTACGGATCTCCAAGGATCATCCAGAATCTAATATTATTGGAGACCCACAAGAAGGAGTCAGGACTCGGAGACAGTTGGTTTGTGGAGTCGCATGTTACGTCTCCATGATAGAACCAAAGAACATTGATGAAGCTCTTCAGGATGACTACTGGATTGAAGCAATGCAGGAAGAGCTCCATCAGTTCGAACGAAACAAAGTCTGAGAATTAACGAAGCCTCCGAAGCAACACAACGTGATTGGTACTAAATGGATTTTCAAGAATAAGAAAAAAAGGATGGTACCATCATCAGGAACAAAGCACGCCTAGTTGCTCAGGGCTACTCACAAATTGAAGGTATAGACTTTGATGAAACATTCGCCCCTGTAGCTCGACTCGAGTCGATTAGAATTTTGTTCGCAATTGCTTATCATTTTAAAATCAAACTCTTTCAAATGGACGTTAAGAGCGCGTTTTTAAATGGGTTTTTAAACGAGGAAGTTTATGTGGCTCAACCGAAAGGTTTTGTAGACTGTAAACAACCTAACCATGTTTTTCGTTTGAAAATGGCTCTTTACGGTCTAAAACAAGCAGCGCGAGCGTGGTACGAAAGGTTGACAAAGCACCTATTAGAAAAGGGCTATACTCGAGTGGGAGCAGACCGGACTCTCTTTGTGAAGCATTATCAGGATAACTTCATTGTGGCACAAATCTATGTCGATGACATTGTATTTGGGGCAACAAGAGATAATGATGCTTCTAAATTCGCGGAAACCATGGAAAGCAAATTTGAGATGTCAATGATGGGCGAACTAACATACTTTCTTGGATTGCAAGTGAAACAAAATGATGATGGCATCCATTTGTGTCAATCCAAGTATGCAAGGGAGTTGGTGAAGAAATTCGATTTAGAAAACTCTAAAGATTTTCCGACTCCTATGGGAACTAGCAATAAGGGATTAGGAAGTGAATCTCTTAGTGAGAGTGTAGACGAGAAGCTTTACCGCAGCATGATTGGAAGTCTACTCTATCTCACGGCTAGTCACCCGGATATATCCTTTAGTGTTGGGATTTGCGCGAGATATCAGTCAGCACCGAAGGATGTTCACCTGAAAGCGGTGAAAAGGATCATCCGATACGTCAAAGGAACACTGAACTTCAGAATTTGGTATTCTATGGGAACAACGCTTGACATTATAGGATATTCAGATGCCGATTGGGCAGGATCAGTGGATGATCGGAAGAGTACGAGTGGTGCATGTTTTTATCTTGGCCATTGCCTTGTTGCATGGCATAGTAAAAAGCAAAACTGCATTGCACTCTCGACTGCCGAAGCGGAATATATTTCAGCGGGTAGTTGTTCAACTCAACTCATTTGGATGAAAAGCGTGTTGAGCGACTTTCGGATTTCAGCAACTTCGGTAACGATACTTTGTGGCAACACAAGTGCTATAAATATTTCTAAAAATCCTGTGTTGCACTCGAGAACAAAACACATTGAACTTAGATATCATTTTCTAAGAGAGCTAGTTGAATCGAATATTCTTCAAATTTCTTACATTTCAACTGAGAATCAATTAGCTAACATTTTAACAAAACCTTTGGATCAAAAATGATTTATTCATTTGCGTAAGGCAATTGGAATGCTTTCCTTGAAATAATTCCTTTTTGAAATCATTTCCTAGGTTAGGTTTTGTTTTGTGTTTTTGTTCATTATCTATGCTTGTACATAGAACATCAATTGAGCACTAGTACTATTGACTTTAACTGCATCCTTTTATATAACTTGAAGTTTATTATGCTTTGGATATCATAATAATTCATTTGATGCTATGATCATTTATATCAATTAAGTCATCTTTGTTTTGATCAAAGTCAATTTCTCTCTCAAATGATCTCTTGGTTTAGTTTTTATCTTATTTGACAATTGAGTCGAGTATGAAATCGAGATCAATTTTTGGTTGAATTCTTTATATTTTAAATAATTGATAGCCAATTGAGGGGGAGTTAATGCAAATTGTTATGCTCAAAAGATGTGGAAAGAGTTACATCCCAATGAGTGTGAAAACTACCACCACATGGAGGAAAGAGCTACCACCTCGGTCGTCCGAGTACTGTGTGCAGCTACCACATGTATACCAAGCATGGTTTTTCAAGTTGATTAGATAAAATACTTTTTGGAATACTTGACTCTGTCAAATTCCAAGGTTGGTATAAGGTGGGGATTTTATTGAAAGATGCTCAAAGAGCCACTCCTTATAATAATTTGACTAGATATATTATCTAATTTATCTGGGATTTCAAACATCTATTGATCTTGGTATTTCATTTTCTTTACCAAATTGATGATTTGATAAAGGCATTACTCATAAGATCATGATGGATGTAATTGAACTTGCTCAACTTTAAGGGATTTAATTTTTATAAATTTTCGTTTCATTAGTTGGATATTTTTGATAGATTTTGCATAATCTATTTCTTTTATTATGAAATGATGATTTTCATTTAAAGTTGACATGCAAAAGTGCTTACAATCTTTTTCTGGATTTTCTAGAATTTTTCTGAATTTTTCTGTAGAAAAAGTTTGGAGCCGATCCGAACTGGACAATCCGATCCGGATCCCGAACGCAGGAATTTCCTGCGGGTAGCCGATCCGGACTACATTCACGATCCGATCCGGACCGCGGCTAGGGTTTTATATAGAACAAAAGGGTTTTGATTTCCTTTTACTTCAATCTTTTGTTCCTAAGTCTCCAGAGCTTCTCTCTCTAGAAATCAACTGATTTGGAGCCTTTTCAACTCAGGTTCTTCGATTCCAAGTAAGTTTTCTTGATCAAAAACTCGGTTTTTCACAGTTTTTCATCTTTTTGCTAAAAAACGTGAGGAAATCTTGTAACTTTTTCGTTTGAGCTTGGTTTTTGGTCAAATTTCTTTGGAAATAAGAACTCTGGGTAGATTAGTTTTGATTATATGTTAGGTATTCTCTTGATTAACGGATTTTTAGGCTTCGATTTCTAAAAATTCGGTTTTAGGGCATATAATAGGAATTTTTGAAAATCATGGGATTGATCTATTTTTAAAATTCTTTTTGCAAAACTAATTTGATTCCTAGTCTCTCTACATGATAATGATTGTTTGGGTACAATTTTTCCAATTTTTGAAAATAAACAATTTTTTGCGTGTTCGTGAGTCTTGCTCGCAGGTTCTTAAATTTGAATAGCAATAATGGTATTCTCACTGATAATAGTTCTGCTGGTTGCTATGGTCCATGCAAAATCAACTGACAAGCCTAAGAGAGCTAGGAAAAGCAAGAAAACTAGAGATGACTCCGAGACAGAATCGGAAACTGAATCTATAGACTGGGATGAGCTTCTGGTTGAAGCAACTGCTCCCACTGCATCGAAGGGGAAAGCCCCTGCAGAAACTTCAAAGGCGAAGACTCCACCTACCGCCACTAAAAAAGGGAAAGCCCCTATGGAAACAAGCCCGATTAAGACAAAAAGGAAAAGTGTTGCCAGAAAGAGAGGGAGTGCTCGAGGTATATCAATTGAGGAGCCACTAGCTAGCCAGCCTCCTCCACAAGACTTTATCAGTTCTGCGAGAATCAAAGATTTTGAGAAAAGAGAGTGCATTGGCGAAAGACATGTAAATGTCAAGGCTCTGAAGGAGCGGTCTGCACTCTTTGGGACTCTGTTTGACCATGCGGGTCTTGCCCCCATTTGCTATTTCCCTGAGTCCACTGGGTATTGTCTTCATTCGGTGAGAATGTTTTATCAGAATGCTTCAAGCTTACTTGATCAGGATGACAGACATCGAGAATTTCTAACAATGGTTAGAAATATTAAGATTAAAGTCACACCTCAACTAATTGGAGAGGTGTTAGGGATGAAGGCCAGGATGGAAGGAAGACATTATCTGAAAAGTCAAATCTTCTCCACCACCTCCTGGAGAGTGGTCGTGGATGGAATTTGTGTTCCCAATACTCAGTCGACGGGAAATTCAGTGTTTTCAAAAGAACTTCAACCGGAGTATCGCTACTAGAACTTTATTGTTTGCTACAATATTCTTCCTAACATGCAAACAAAAGTTTTTCGATGGGATAGGATGTTATTTCTTTATCTTCTTGGAAACCCCGCAGCGGCTATGGGATCGAATTTAAACATTCCTTATATCATCTGGTCGAGGATGGCACGGTATGTGGAACATGCTCACCCTACGGAGAGACTTCCCTATCCTATGATCATTATGCATATTTTTTGCAAATTTAAGGTCGACACAAGTGCGAATTCCTACATGCACAGTCTAGGAACGATCAATGACACGACTATTGTGAAGTCTCTCTCCACTAAACAAGATGTGTGAAGACCCGAAACTCCCACTTATGGAGCCCTGTTTCATCTACAGCTTCCGGAGGCCTATGTGGCGTGTTGGTGGGATTTGTGCACCAATTGGACATTAGGGATGGACTATGTGTGTTAAATGGATCACGAGAGTAGTCTGATGACCCCGTCGGAAGTTTAGAAGTGGTTCCGCGCGCAATGGATATTAAAAAGGGACTCAGCGCGAAGTTTGGATCAAGGAACACCCTTCTGGATGCTTTCGGCAATTTTTAGAGTTGGAATTTGGCAAATCGGACTCCGGATTTGGACTCAGCGCGCGAAAACGGTCAAAATGGGCTATTTACATGCATTTTTCGGAGGTTGCTACAGTAAAATTACTGTTCATGGCCGGAACAGTGTTTCCGGCGGCGGCGGGCAGCGGCAGCAGCGGCGGAGCGCGGCGCGGGCAGGCGCGGGCAGGTGCGCGGTCCACCGGGGGGAGCGTGCACCGGTCGCGGGCCACGTGGCGGATCCCGGTTGGGCCGGCGCGGGGGCGCGGTCCACGGGAAAAGGCGCGGTGCACGGTGGACCGGAGGGTGACACGTGGCGGCTTATGATTTGACGGTGCTGTGGACCGGGTCCACGGTATGTGTGTGGGTGGCCTCGAGGCGCGTGCCTGGCAGGGGGGCGCAGGCGGCGCTGACAGAGCGCACGTGGGCGTGGCAGCGACACGTTGACTGGGTGCGTGCCACGTGTCGGCTGTGCAGTGAGCCACGTGTCGTGCAGTGGACGGTCCGGGGTGCTGTCGCCTGTTTGGGCGGGCAACGTGGAGGCCCTGGGCAGTTTCGGGCTGCTACAGTGATCTTTTGGGCTGCTACAGTGCGCGCCCGAAAGTTCCCTGCGCCCGGAAATTGGGACATGTTCGGTATTTTTCGATTTGTTTCTGCAGCCTATATAAAGCGATCCGAGCTTCCTTCTTTCACCTTTTTCCGCCATTTCCGAGCCTCCTCTCGCCAGGGTGCCTTCAGCAAAGATGATCCCCGAGCTTGGCTGCATCTTTCTGCAAAGTTTTGAGATTTTTGGTGGCACGCTTATCGAGGTTTCCATTTTTTACGGCGCGGCGCGACGCTCGTCCTTTTGGGTTCCCCTTCGTCGCGTTTCGGTGCGCGAGCTCCCCCAGCCTACTCCGACCACCTTTTCGAGTGATTTCTTCGCCGCTGGATCCGCGACGGACAGGTCTACGATCTTGGTATTTTCAGCTTTCCCTCATTTCACGCTTTTCGAGGTGTTTGTTCGAGCTTACTGTGACCCCATTTCTGTGAAGGAGATTTGGACAGCGGCATGGTCTTTCGGCGTTATCTCCGCAACCGGGCATCGTTTGACGACGTGCTTATACACTTTTTTCATCTACTCGACGCAAGGAATATCACAATATTTTTCTTGGATTTTTTTGAGTTTTGCCCGAAGGTATATGTTCTTCCCCTTGTCTGTAAATGGAATTACAGTTATGTTGCTGTGTGGTTTTGCGCACCTGTACTGTGGAATTTGTAACTCGGCCTACGGGGCTCGGAATTGGACGTGCAGGTACTCGTTTCCAAGGTATCGACGCGAGGATTGCTGTGATATTTTTATTGGATTTTTCTGGGCACTTTCGGCAGGTGAAATAAGCACGGCTTTGGGACTGATTTTCAGACTGTGTATACTTGGTTAATTTTGGAATAAAAGTGTAATGTTGGGCCTTATTGTTGTACCCAGGGGTGTTTGCAAGTGTTGCTGGACCCGTTGGATATGCAGACTTTGATTTCGTGGTACTTTCAGCTGTTGGGAGTCGAGGCTTTCGCGACGTGCACCGAGGATGCAGTTTCGGCAGAATTTGGACTGTGAGCGTCTGCACACTTCACGGACTTCAGGTTTGCCTTGGTTTAAGCGCTTCAGGTGGGTAAGCTTAATATCAGTAACTGTTTAAGGCAATGATTATGTTATGGCGAATATAAGTGCACTTGTGGGGATGTCACCCCTCTATGACTGATGCATGCATGTTTAGGGTACATAGTTTATGTTTGTAAGGTAGGTAAGCTTGATAATGATATTTGTATAAATGATTGCAAGAATAGTATTTATGAGGTATACTGAGGACTTGCATGACTTGGACATCTATGTGATGATTAGGGTAAGCTTACCTAGGATAATGTTACCCTATGAGATTATGTAACATGCCATGTTAGCACATAGCCTTTCATGTGGTTGGTTTATGCTTTGGGACAGGATTTCGTAGCTATGTGCGGATTGTACTCTGAGGAGTTATTATGATCGAGGATTATGGTCAGGTGTAGGCATGTGGATTACTTTGTTGTATCTTTCTTGAGGACAAATGCATGCTTGTATGGACATATAGTTAGGCCCCCTTTTTATTGCTACACTACTTATTGGAACTTGACTTAGGAGAAACCATGCTTTTCCTTTCTCCTTCTTGTTAGTCAGGTGGTCAGTGTTGCTCAGGTTCGAGCAGGGGTCTGGATAGTGTAGTTGGGACTTCGTGTCTGGGACAGGTTGGATTAGTTGTGGGGCTTTGCGGCAACCGCGGATATTGGGCGGTTGACCGGATGTTTCTCTATGCACCTGATTGGGTATCAGTTTTCTTTACTGGATGGAGTTTCCCACTTATCGTTCAGTGGCATCCGATTGAGGTCCGGTCTTTCCTTGGTGGTTGAGTTTTCCTACTTTGATCAGATTGATGATCAAAGTCCTGCTATATGGAGATACTTGTGATACTGATGACAGAGATACTTTACTCGTGTGGGTCGCTCCCCTCGAGTGCCGCTCCGGAGTAGGCTTTAGACCGTGTTGGGTTCCGGTCAGACCGTGTTGGGTTCCGGTCATTTGGACAGTGGAGATACTGAGTTCGGGAGATTGGTGACAGAGCAGGCAGTACCGGGTTTTATACCGGTTCATTCGATTGGGTTTATTTCGGTCAAATACTTTTATTGTTACACTCGTGCCTGGGGGCCGAGTGCAGACTGGTAGTTGAGTTTAGGTCAGTGCTAGTATTATTGAGAGCCGTTTGGTTGACGGTGGTCCCGTGTCGTTGAGAGTACTTTGACCGCTGTGGGAGAGGTTGAGCATCATTGTGACGCCCCACTTCCCAGGGGGTCACCCATCCTAGAACTACTCTAGCTCTAGCACGCTTAACTCTCATGTTCCTCTTGGATCTTGCTACCATCCAAAATGCTATAGCCAGGTTAGAGATTTATCCTATTATATCATTTATATAGAGGACTAATCCAAATTCCGGGGGTGTCACATTCTTCCCCCCTTTAAGCCCTGACGTCCACGTCAGGCTCAAGCACACTCACAAGCACCAGGCGATGTGAGACTCGTCTCGCTAGCCTTAGCCGATCTTGTGAGGAGCTGCACTCCACTCACAACGGTCATTAGCCGGGGAGCCTCGCTCTACCCGCTATATAACCCTGGCTCAGCCGAGACTCATCTCACATTTCCGGCTGGTGAATGGCTCTGATACCAACTGTGATGCCCCACTTCCCAGGGGGTCACCCATCCTAGAACTACTCTAGCTCTAGCACGCTTAACTCTCATGTTCCTCTTGGATCTTGCTACCATCCAAAATGCTATAGCCGGGTTAGAGATTTAGTCCTATTATATCATTTATATAGAGGACTAATCCAAATTCCGGGGGTGTCACAATCATGATTCTATCCGTTCTGAGAGAGAGCGTGGATTTTGACCATAGCCTGCATGAGCCACTACTCGATAGCGAGTTAGGCCGTTTGGACGCCCTACGTAATTCCTGCCCGTCAGCGGGAGGTGGTTGTAGGTGGGCGCAGGTTTGACTGGACCAGATGTGGCAGTCAGCTCGATTGGGTCGGTTGTGCACTTCATGTGCTAGTGGTTGCATACCACTGTTTGGTCCTCCCCTTTTAGCCTTTAGATAGGGGCTTGGTAGCTGTTGAGAGTCTCCAGCTTACTCATTTCAGTCTTATGACTTGGGTTAGTTTATGTCTCCTGAGGACTTGGTGGGCAGACCGTCAGGTCTGGCGGTGGTACCCACTGAGAACTCCCCTTTTGGTGTAGTTCTCACACCCTTTGGAGGTTTCCCCCCTTTTTTCTTCCTCTCCTTTGTTTTGCAGAGTCTTAGCGGGTGATGCTGATTCTGCGGTTGTTGATCGAGGCGAGGGAGTCGCGAGCTAGATCCCTACCCGTCGTTGGAGAGTAGCGGTATTCCCTACAGAGGAGATCTTCAGTAGTTTAGTTGTTTTATTTCCCTCTTTTGAGAGACTGTTGTAGTGAGGATATTTTATGTATTGAGAGACTGTACACTGTTGTATTTATTGGAGTTACCTCCCGGATCGGTTCAGAGCTTGTATTTGAGGATATTGTTTTATTATTATTTTGGGAGGCGGACAGTGTTGTTTTAATTCCAGTTGTACAGTGATTGATTTTGGTTATACAGCAGATTTTTATTTATAGTTCTGATATCTGTTTAGCTATAGTACTTTTCTTGCAGGTTGGACGCTTCGCCTATGCGGATTTGGCATAGGTGGCGGATCTGTTGGCGGGCCCGGGTCGCAGTTTCGACCCCGGGGCGTGACAAGATGAGCCTCCATCACCTCCTCGCCGACGAAGAGCACAACCAGCAGCCACAGCTTCAGCTTCAGCTCCACCTCCAGCAGCTTCAACTTCAGAGGATGATGCTTCAGTTACTTCCATTTATAAAGAGCAACAGTGTCTTTCCTCCGAGCAGGAACGGATGTCAAATGAATTTATTGAAATGAAGGAAGAAATAAAAGAAGTTAAAAAGGGACAGGTGTCCATGAACAAACGCATCAAGAAAATTTTTCAAAAACTCGGATGTGTTAGTTCCGACGACTCAGAGTAATCTTTATTTTGTTACTCTCTAACATAACTTTCTTTTGCAGGTTTCTCATTTGTTTTTAAGTTTTAGTTCTTACCTTTTATTTTTGCACTTTTATCATTCTCTTTTTTTTTTTGTAATTTTGGCTACTTTAGTGACAAAAAGGGGAAGAGATATAAGAACAATTGGAACAATGGGTGTGAGAACTGTGAACTTTGAAACTTTGAAGGTAAGTATCAAACCAACTTTTGGTTCTGTATTGTGTTTTGAATGCATACCACGACTAACTATTCGATTAACTATTTGGGCATGTATTATTACTAACAAGTTGTTTGATTGTTACGGAATTTGAGTTGGCGTATTTCGTGAATTCGGTTAAGTCTTGAAGATTGAAGATAAAGAAAGTTGGATCATTTAACTCAATCTCAAGAAAGAAGAATTCAAAAGGATCAGGTATGTTTAACTAATTATTTTTGGTGATCCGAATACTTCTTATAGTGTAGAAACACTTGGATGAATTTCTAATTGCATAAAAATCAAAAACTGGACATGGGACATGTTCAGGATCCGGATCAGACTTTCCAATCCGGATCCCGAAGGGTGTTCGTTCATACACCAGTTCAATCCGGATCGTAGCCTCCCTTGATCCGGATCCCGAACACTGGTTTTACCATGTTTTATGAACGATCCGGATCAGGCTTTGCAATCCGGATCCCGAACGTTGGTGTTTGGTGAAACTGTATGAACGATCCGGATCAGGCACTTCGATCCGGATCCCGAACCTTGGTTTTTCTGGAAACTGTTTGTCTCGCTACTGCAATCCGGATCGCCGAAGTCCGATCCGGATCGCCGTCCTGAAAAATTCCAGAAAAGGTTAGTTTTTGATTCTTATCCTCTTCCAATGGTTTCTAACCTATATATAGACCCTTTAATTCATCTTTTAGGGCAACCCACGAAAAAGGAAAAAAGACGACCGAAATAGATAGATCCACAAATAGAGAAAAAGGAAATCAATAGATTAAATCTTATGTTTCTTCATCTATATTGATTGATTTGATTCTAGGTTTTCTTACTCACATTTTGAGTAGAATCAAATCAATGAATACTTAGATGGTATTTCCGATCTATTTCTAATCTAAGTATTTGGCGGATCATCACCACCCAAAAACAACGATTTTCCCAAAATCGACGCGTGGACTCGCGTGGCCTTGTGGATTCAAGGTGCTGCCGCTCTCGTGGATTTGGAGCGAGGTACGTTCGTGGATTCGAAGCGTGCTACTGGGTGAAGACCGTGGATTCGGTCGGACGTCGTGGATTCGACGTTGGACGCAAATCGTGGATTCGAGAAGCGTCGTGGAGCGAGCGGAGAAGATCAACTAGGAGCGTATGGAAAAGGTTGAGTCGTCTGTGTGTACGGTATATCACCTTGTACGTGTTTAATTCTAGCGGATTTCACCGTGTTATCGGTCCCGTGGTTTTTTTACTCCGGTTTGGAGTTTTCCACGTAAAAATCTCTGCGTGTTATTTATTTTTCCGCATTGGGTTTTATATCGCAAAGATTTTTGAGTGTTTATTATTTACACCTATTCACCCCCCTCTAGGTATTTTTTTCCCCTATTTAGATCCAATTATACATAACTCAACAAGTGGTATCAGAGCGGGAATAGGGTTGTAAACAATGCTTGAAGGTGGAAACATCAACAGACCTCCGTTCTTCGATTGAACAAATTATGCGTACTGGAAAGTACGGATGAAAGCCTTTTTAATTTCCATCGACGAACGGGTGTGGCAATCAATTGAATTAGGATGGACTAATCCAACTGAAATTATTGCTGATGTTCGCACCATCAAACCTAGGTCGAAATGGACCAAGGAAGAGATAGATTTTTCTTCTTACAATGGCAAAGGGATTAATGCTCTATTTAATGCTTTGTCTCAAACAGAGTTCTCTCGCGTCTCGGCATGTGAGACTGCGAAAGAAATTTGGGATGTTCTTCAAGTTACGCATGAGGGAACTAACCTTGTGAAGATTCAGAAACTGCAAATGCTTACGAGCAAGTTTGACTCTATTTTCATGGCAGAAAATGAATCTTTCACAGACTATTACACACGATTGCAAGACATCGTAAACTCATGTGCTAACTTGGGAGAGAAGATTCCAGAATTTAAAGTTGTAAGAAAAATATTGAGAACTCTTCCTGAAAGATTTCGTTCCAAGGTTACAGCCATTGAAACTATTAAACACCCGGACGAAATCCATGTAGAAGAATTAGTTGGTTCATTACAAACTTATGAAATGACTTTTCCTACTAACTATTCTTCTGGAAAGGCATCCTCTTCTAAGTCTTCAGGTTTTGCTTTGAAAACTACAAAAGAAGAAGACGCGGATTCATCCTCCTCAGACGATGACGTAAACCTATCTATGGAGGACTTTGAGAAGCAGCTTGCTCTCTTGACAAGAAGATTTCGACGAAACTTTCGAAGGGGTAACTCAAGCAAAACTCCATCCTTCGTAAAGTCGAAGAAAGGCAAAAGTTCTTCAAGTTTCAAACCAAGAAAGCAAGAGGGTTTTTCTAAGGATAAGAAAAGCTCAGAAGGACAAGTCCAATGCTTCAAGTGCCGAGGGTACGGCCATATCTCAACGGAGTGTCCTAATAAGAATCCGTCAAAGAAGAAAAAGCGATGCAAGCCGTCACTTGGGATGACACCTCATCGTCAAATGAGTCATCCTCAAGTGATGAAGAAGATAACGCAACAGCGTTCCACGCGTCCACATCTTCACCCTTCATGTGCTTAATGTGTCACGCCCCGGGGTCGAAACTGGGACCCGGGCCCGCCAACAGATCCGCCACCTATGCCAAATCCGCATAGGCGAAGCGTCCAACCTGCAAGAAAAGTACTATAGCTAAACAGATATCAGAGCTATAAATAAAAATATGCTGTATAACCAAAATCAATCATTGTACAGCTGGAAATAAAACAACACTGTCCGCCTCCCAAAAATAATAATAAAACAATATCCTCAAATACAAGCTCTGAACCCAACCGGGAGGTAACTCCAATAAATACAACAGTGTACAGTCTCTCAATACATATAATATCCTCACTACAACAGTCTCTCAAAAGAGGGAAACAAAACAACTAAACTACTGAAGATCTCCTCTGAAGGGAATACCGCTACTCTCCAACGACGGGTAGGGATCTAGCTCGCGACTCCCTCGCCTCGATCAACAACCGCAGAATCAGCATCACCCGCTAAGACTCCGCAAAACAAAGGAGAGGAAGGAAAAAGGGGGGAAAGACCCCCAAAGGGTGTGAGAACTACACCAAAAAGGGAGTTCTCAGTGGGTACCACCGCCAGACCTGACGGTCTGCCCACCAAGTCCTCAGGAGACATAAACTAACCCAAGTCATAAGACTGAAATGAGTAAGCTGGAGACTCTCAACAGCTACCAAGCCCCTATCTCAAGGCTAAAGGGGAGAACCAAATAGTGGTATTGTGATGACCTGGATCTCTGCAGAGCTGTGGTAGAGTCATTGGTGACATCTGGGGAGCTTGTACTGTGTGTTGGAGGTGTTTGTGCACCAATTGGACGGTTGTGGCGGACTTCGGGCTTACTGGATCACGTGGGTGATCAATGGACTCCGTCGGATCGTTAGAAGTGGTTTTGCGCGATGCGGATATTAAAAATGGACTCAGCGCGAAGTTTGGACCAAGGAATACCTTTCCGGATGCCATCGGCAAATTTTGGGGTTGGAATTTGGCAAAATGGACATCAAATTCGGATTCAGCGCGCGAAAACGGTCAAAACGGACTACCCACTTGTTATTTTTGAGCATCGGGTACTGTTCATGCCGCAACAGTGTCTCCGGCCGCCGGCGGGCAGCGGCGGCGGCGGCGGGCAGCGGCGGAGCGGCCGCGGGCAGCGGCGGAGCGGCCGCGGGCAGCGCGGCGGGCAGAGGCGCGGGCCGCCCGGTCCACGCGGCAGGCGTGCACCGGGGGCGGGACGCGTGGCGGCTCGGGAGTGGGCCGGTCCGCGGGGCGGGGTCTACGGAGAGTGCGGGGCGCACGGTGGACCGGGGTGGACACGTGGCGGTTTCTGGTTGGCGGGCTCACGCAGGCGGGGATCACGGAGCGTGGAGTGCCTCGGAACAGTGCGCGGCAGGGGGGCGACAGGCGGCGCGCCAGGGTTGGTCGGAGAGGATAGTGCGGGCCAGGTGGCGCCCTGTGATTCGCGGGCGCCACCCACCCGCGTTGACCAGGCGGGCCACGCGGCACTGCGCGGGAGGCGGGGAAGGCTGTTGCCTGTTCGGGGGGCGACGTGGAGGCCCGTGGCGATTTCGGGCGCGCACAGTGTTGGGCCGGGCCTAACACTGTAGCCGCCCGAAAATCGGGAGCGCCCGAAAGTGGGGACCCATTGGTCATTTCCCCAATTGTTTTTCCTGGCCTATAAATAGTCCGAGTTCTGCAGTGAAGAACTCCTTCCCTGTTCCTCCTTTCACAGTGCCACCTTCACGAGATTTCTTCATCTCCCAGAGCCGGATCCATCTACAGATTTCAGGATTTTTCTGCGGCACGCATCCCAAGGTTTCTATTTTTACGGCGCGGCGCGACGCTCGTTCGTTTGTGGTCTTCTTCGTCGCGTTTTGGTGCGAGGACTCCCCCGGCCTACTCCGACCTCCGAATGAGGCGATTCTTGCGCCGTTGGACTCACGACAGGTAGGGATACGTTTCCCATGTGTACTGGTTTTTCCCATTCCGAGCTTTTCATGGGTTTTTCGGATCATCTTGTGACCTCTTTTTCTGGGGCGGAGTTTTGGACAGTGTTGCAGTATTTGGATGATATCTTCGCGCACAGGCATCGGATTGGGGCGATTCAAAAGGCGTTTTGCATCTACACATCACGAGGAATATCCCCAAATTTTCTTGGAATTTTCTGAATATTTTTCAAAGGTGAGAAATCTCTGTGTACAGAAGTGTTTGCTACAGTTTTTGAGAGCAGTTTATTTCGGGGTGGTTCCCTTGCCGGATTTATTACTCAGTGTAGGAAACCCGGATTTGAGCGTGCAGGTACTCGTTTCGACGGGTTGGTCGCGAGGATCGTGAGAGTATTTTTCTTGGAATTTTCTGGGCACTTCTCGCAGGTAAAAACAGGGCATCTTTGGGACTGAATTCTGGACAGCATGTATGGGTACTTGTGTGCTTATTTGTGTGTGTATTGGGGATATTTTGTACAGTGATCGCGGCGGTTTGGCTTGTTTGGGCGAGAGCACTTTTTGGACAGGAAATTAGCGATCGAGGTGGGTGGTTGTTATACTCCTCAATTTTCTGACATGCCCCTAGGAATATTGGAGAGATCCTCCAATTGGTTTATTGAATGATTAATTATGGACATGCATGCTTAAAGTAAATGATTGTGAGCCTATCATATGAAAATTACTATTGTGGAACTTTGATAGTGTTGGGACTTATACATGTTGGTATGGATGGAATGTTAGCGGTTAACCTTGCATGTGGATTCGGTTAATTATTTTGGGCTTTATGATTATCCTGTTAGTGGTTGGTGCTAATGAGGATTTTATGACATGCATAGGTGGATAGTGATGTTTTATTATGGAACGTGGATTTTAGACATGTGTGGTTGGATAATGTTTTAGCATGATGGTTATATCTATGCGGATCTATTAATTGTTACACATGTGGAACCCCTATTGGTCGCCTTTTTCTTTATTTCCTTGAGAACACTTGCATGCTTGTTTGGACATCTAGGTAGGCCATCTTTTATCGCTACACTTTCATGCTGGAACTTGACTTAGGAGAAACCTTGGTTGCTTCTTTCTCCTTTTCGTTAGTCAGGTGGGTTTGCTCGGGTTTGAGCAGGGGTTTGGGATAGTGTAGCCGGGGCCTGGATTATGGATCATGGGTTTTAGCGGCGACCGCGGATTTTGGGCGGTTGACCGGAGGTCGGTTGTGAGACCTGGTCGTGGATTGTGGGGTATTGCGGCAATCGCGGATATTGGGCGATTGACCGGATGGTTACTTTTGCATCTGATTGGGGAATCAGTTTTCTTTTAGTGGAGGGTTGTGTTCCACTGGGGGCTTTATAGTTGTGATCCAATCCTGCTTTTATCACCGGCGCGGTTATTGCCCGGTGATGCTTTTATCACACCGGCGCGGTTATTGCCCGGTGATGCTTTACTCGTGTGGGTAGCTCCCCTCGAGATCCCCTTCGGAGGCCGGGGCCGGACAGTTATGGACAGTTTTGCTATCACATCGGCGCGGCTTATTTGCCCGATGATGAGGGCGGCAGCAGGAGTTTTGCTATCACATCGGCGCGGCTTATTTGCCCGATGATGAGGGCGGCACAGATTGGGTTTATCTGGGACGGTTGGTTACTGTTGCATACGGTTGTTCCAGACTAGGACTGTATTTTAGAGGCATAGTAGTGGTAGATTTCCCTTTTGCAGTGGTTTCTTTTCTTACCACTCTTCTTTCCTTTTTGCCTCTGGTAGACCTAGTGGGTGTGTTAGAGTTTGAGGTTTTACCCACTAGGGGAGGCTACTGGTTTACTAGTAGTTCTCACCCCCATTCTTCTTTTTCTTTTCTTCTCCTTTGTTTTGCAGAGCCTTCTGCGGGTGCTGCTGGATTTACAGCGGCGGGTCGAGGAGAGAGGACGGCTGAGTAGCTAGACAGCGGGCCCGACAGTGAGTAGCTAGACTGTACCTCTTATGTATCCTATCTCAGACGGTTGTACTTTTACTTTTGGGACTGGCTTTTGCCAGCAGGTTGTATTTATTTTGGTGAGCTGGGAGGGACAGATGTATCATTTATACAGATGTATTGTATTTTATTTCCAGCTTCAGTCTGAGATGTATTAGTTTTAGTTCAGCTCTGTTTTTGTTGCTCTTTTATTGTTCTCTTATATCTGAGCAGGTTTGGCGCTTCGTGTACACGGGAAATACCGTGTGCACGGCGGATCTGTAGACGAGTCCGGATTCTGGTTTACACCCGGGGCGTGACAGGTATGCAACCACTAGCACATGAAGTGCACAATCGACCCAATCGAGCTGACTGCCACATCTGGTCCAGTCAAACCTGCGCCCACCTACAACCACCTCCCGCTGACGGGCAGGAATTACGTAGGGCGTCCAAACGGACTAACTCGCTATCGAGTAGTGGCTCATGCAGGCTATGGTCAAAATCCACGCTCTCTCTCTCAGAACGGATAGAATCATGATGCTCAACCTCTCACACAGCGGTCAAAGTACTCTCAACGACACGGGACCACCGTCAACCAAACGGCTCTCAATAATACTAGCACTGATCTAAACTCAACTACCAGTCTGCACTCGGCCCCCAGGCACGAGTGTAACAATAAAAGTATTTTGACCGAAATAAACCCAATCGAATGAACCGGTATAAAACCCGGTACTGCCTGCTCTGTCACCAATCTCCCGAACTCAGTATCTCCACTGTCCAAATGACCGGAACCCGACACGGTCTGACCGGAACCCAACACGGTCTAAAGCCTACTCCGGAGCGGCACTCGAGGGGAGCAACCCACACGAGTAAAGTATCCCTGTCATCAGTATCACAAGTATCTCTATATAGCAGGACTTTGATCTTCAATCTGATCAAAGTGGGAAAACTCAACCACCAAGGAAAGACCCGACCTCAATCGGATGCAACTGAACGATAAGTGGAAAACTCCATCCACTAAAGAAAACTGATACCCAATCAGGTGCATAGAGAAACATCCGGTCAACCGCCCAATATCCGCGGTTGCCGCAAAGCCCCACAACTAATCCAACCTGTCCCAGACACGAAGTCCCGACTACACTACCCAGACCCCTGCTCGAACCCGAGCAACACTGACCACCTGACTAACAAGAAGGAGAAAGGAAAAGCATGGTTTCTCCTAAGTCAAGTTCCAATAAGTAGTGTAGCAATAAAAAAGGGGCCTAACTATATGTCCATACAAGCATGCATTTGTCCTCAAGAAAGATACAACAAAGTAATCCACATGCCTATACCTGACCATAATCCTCGATCATAATAACTCCTCGGAGTACAAATTCGCACATAGCTACGAAATCCTGTCCCAAAGCATAAACCAACCACATGAAAGGCTATGTGCTAACATGGCATGTTACATAATCTCATAGGGTAACATTATCCTAGGTAAGCTTACCCTAATCATCACATAGATGTCCAAGTCATGCAAGTCCTCAGTATACCTCATAAATACTATTCTTGCAATCATTTATACAAATATCATTATCAAGCTTACCTACCTTACAAACATAAACCATGTACCCTAAACGTGCATGCATCAGTCATAGAGGGGTGACATCCCCACAAGTGCACTTATATTCGCCATAACATAATCATTGCCTTATACAGTTACTGGTATTAAGCTTACCCACCTGAAGCGCTTAAACCAAGGCAAACCTGAAGTCGGTGAAGACTGTAGACGCTCACAGTCCAAAATCTACCGAAATTGCACCCTCGGAACTTGTCGCGCAAGCCGTGGCTCCAAACAACTGAAAATGCCCCTGAGTACAACAATTAAGGTCCAACATTACACTTTTATTCCAAAAATAATCCACATATACAACATCAGAAAACAGCCCCGAAGACGTGCAGTTTTCACCTGCAGAAAGTGCCCAGTAGATGAAAAAATCCTGTGATATTCCTTGCGTCGAGTAGATGAAAAAAGTGTATAAGCATGTCGTCAAACGATGCCCGGTTGCGGAGATAACGCTGAAAGACCATGCCGCTGTCCAAAACTCCTTCACAGAAATGGGGTCACAAAAAGCTCGAACAAACACCTCGAAAAGCGCAAAATGAGGGAAAGCTGAAAATACCAAGATCGTAGATCTGTCCGTTACGGATCCAGCGGTGAAGAAATCACTCAAAAAGGTGGTCGGAGTAGGCCGGGGGAGCTCACGCACCGAAACGCGACGAAAGGGAAGCCAAATGGACGAGCGTCGCGCCGCGCCGTAGAAATGGAAACCTCGATAAGCGTGCCACCAAAAATCTCAAAACTTTGCAGAAGGATGCAGCCAAGCTCGGGGATCATCTTTGCTGAAGGCACCCTGGCGAGAGGAGGCTCGGAAATGGCGGAAAAAGGTGAAAGAAGGAAGCTCGGATCGCTTTATATAGGCTGCAGAAACAAATCAAAAAATACCGAATATGTCCCAATTTTCGGGCGCAGGGAACTTTCGGGCGCGCACTGTAGCAGCCCGAAAGATCACTGTAGCAGCCCGAAACTGCCCTGGGCTTCCACGTCGCCTGCCCAAACAGGCGACAGCACTCCGGACCGTCCACTGCACGACACGTGGCTCACTGCACAGCCGACACGTGGCACGCACCCAGTCAACGCGTTGCTGCCACGCCCACGTGCGCGCTGTCAGCGCCGCCTGCGCCCCCCTGCCAGGCACGCGCCCCGAGGCCACCCACACACACACCGTGGACCCGGTCCACAGCACCGTCAAATCATAAGCCGCCACGTGTCACCCTCCGGTCCACCGTGCACCGCGCCTTTTCCCGTGGACCGCGCCCCCGCGCCGGCCCAACCGGGATCCGCCATGTGGCCCGCGACCGGTGCACGCTCCCCCCGGTGGACCGCGCACCTGCCCGCGCCTGCCCGCGCCGCGCTCCGCCGCTGCCGCCGCTGCCCGCCGCCGCCGCCGTCGCCGGAAACACTATTCCGGCCATGAACAGTAATTTTACTGTAGTAACCTCCGAAAAATGCATGTAAATAGCCCATTTTGACCGTTTTCCGCGCGCTGAGTCCAAATCCGGAGTCCGATTTGCCAAATTCCAATTCCAAAAATTGCCGAAGGCATCCGGAAGGGTGTTCCTTGGTCCAAACTTCGCACTGAGTCCCTTTTTAATATCCATTGCGCGCGGAACCACTTCTAGACTTCCGACGGGGTCATCAGACTACTCTCGTGATCCATTTAACACACATAGTCCACCCCTAATGTCCAATTGGTGCACAAATCCCACCAACACGCCACATAGGCCTCCGGAAGCTGTAGATGAAACAGTGCTCCATAAGTGGGAGTTTCGGGTCTTCACATCCTCCCCCACTAAAGAAAGTTTCGTCCTCGAAACTAGCTCAAATCCCCCAAGAGTCACAAATACCACGGGTAGGTATCCATCAATAACGCCTCCAGCTCCCGAAACACCACTCTCCCCGTGATTACTCCCCACCAACAACAACAACAAGTACGGCATGGCCCGATGTGCAATTCTCTCATCACTCGAGCCAGAAGTCGCAACGGGCGTCCCTCGTACTCCAACAATCACAGATCTCTAAAGGGGCAAGTCAATCGCGGGCGAGGGATCCAAAAGCAAAACACTCCTGAGCTGAGACGTGAAACAACACAGAGGCTCCATCAAGAGCTGGGGGAAACAGAGTAACCATCCGTGCAACACGCACCAAACCACCTCCTGGTGTCAATCTCAACAAGGCGACCCGAAGCATACCCACACATTCATCCAATGAAGAAAAGAATCCAATAGCTGGGGTCTTCACTCGGTTTCTTCCCGATCCAAAATCACCCGAGTGGCCTACTCATCCACGGGCTATCCTCAAAAGGGATCCTCAAGAGACACAATCTCATGCCACAATTGGTCACTCAACATGCCAACATAACCCCAACAGACCCACGGGTCGAAGCCGATCTCTCAACTAATAAGGACACCCTGACGGGGACCAAACCGTTAGTGAACGGGACTGAAAACTGACTCAAAAGGCGATCATAAAGCTGATGCCCAAACTCGCGGTCAAAAATCCGAACCAACAACGACAATCCGCGAAAATCCCACTCAAGATGCTGAGTAATCAGAACTGATAGCCAAGCAGGCATGGCCTACGCCCAGGTACATCAATCAAAGCTGGAAATAAAAGGCGTACTAAAAGGCTCAACTGTGGAATCCAAGCTGCCTGCAAAACAGCGGTACATCCTGCCACAATACTCATAGGGTTGGACTAATGAAGTGTGGACCGAAGATCAACCCACGGTAACTCTACCGCCACAATGGGAGGCATCACTAAAACACACAATTCCATCTCCCAACACTGGAAACACTAGCATTGGCGCTAGTATCAGTCACATTATCCAATGGCCATGCTCTCCCGCCACTGCCAAGTCCAAGAAGCTCCTCACCTCAAGAATAAATGTTGGTCTCAACCAATCTTAAATAACATCCATTTGGTCGGATTCCACCGCCGCTCTAATGGCTAGAATAAGGCGACCCAAGAAGGTATGCTTCTGAAGCTACAACTTGCACCTCAATAACTTGGCATACCGCTTCATCCACACGGGCATGGTAGCACATCCACAAGTGCTCCTCGTGCTCCAAGTCGCTTTGGGAGTAAACCAAAATATCCTCGGGAAACACTACTCCCAGTCCGTCCAAGCACAACTAGGACATACAATTCCTCAGACCTTGAAGTCAATAGGGCATTCGTCATTCCATTGGGCCTCGCTATAAACTCATAATGCCCCCACCGTGTCCTGAAGGCCATCTAGGCGAAGTCCTCGGCTGTCTAATTCCAAGTAGGTACTCGCATTATACAATAACCGCCTGAGTATAGTTCCATCGAAAGGTCCTAGATACCACCCGGACCTGTCTACACTCGAACCATAAAAGGACCCTCAAAGTCGTGTATCAACGACGTGGCATCACCACCGTATACCAACGGCGTGGCACTAGGTCAAACAGACCCCTCGATCCATCAGATCCTGCAACTGTGCCATCAGCTCTCTCAGCTCTACCGGCGATATCCAATGAGGTGCTGTCCAGGGTGGCACGGTTCCCCGAACCACGTCAAACGCAATCTCTATCTCCCTAACCGGCGGCATTACCAACAACTAAGGTGAAATCACACCCGGGATCTCGTGGGCAACAGAGATATCCCTGCGTCCCGGTGCCGCCGTAAGCACCTCTCACCCTGTCGCCAAAACCTGAGTGCTCTAACAATCTCAACAAGCAAGCCTCCTCTTGTCTGCCTTGCCGAAGACGCTCCTAGAGGATCTTCTCCGCTCGCTCCGCGACGCTTCTCGAATCCACGATCTGCGCCCAACGCCGAATCCACGGCATCCAACGTCGAATCCACGACGTCCGACCGAGTCCACGGTCTTCACCCAATAGCACCCTTCGAATCCACGAACGTGCCTCGCTCCGAATCCACGAGAGCGGTTAAACCTTGAATCCACAAGGACACGCGAATCCACGCTCCGATTTTTGGGGTAAATCATTGTTTTTGGTGGTGATGATCCGCCGAATACTTAGATCAAAGATAGATCGGAAATACCATCTAAGTATTCATTAGTTTGATTCAACTCAAGATGTGAGTATGAAAACCTAGAATCAAACTAATCAATATAGATGAAGAAACATAGAGTATTCTCTAATGATTTCCTTTCTTCTCTATATGTGGATCTAGAGCCGTATAAAATAAGATATGAATATGACGGCTATTTTCCTTCTTTTTGGATTTACCCTAGAAAAAGAGTCATAGGGTCTATTTATAGGTTAGAAACCCTAGGAAGGAGATAAGAATTAAAAACCTACCATTTCTGGAAATTTTACGGACGGCGATCCGGATCGGATTAGCTGTGATCCGGATCGTCGTAACGAGTCAGGTAGTTCCAGAAAAACGAAGGTTCGGGATCCGGATCGAAGTGCTTGATCCGGATCGTTCACACAGTTCACCAAACATCAACGTTCGGGATCCGAATTGCGAAGCCTGATCCGGATCGTTCAAGGAAGATGGTAAACTCAGTGTTCGGGATCCGGATCAAGAGAGGCTACGATCCGGATTGAACTGGTGTATGAACGAACCACCTTCGGGATCCGGATTGAACAACCTGATCCGGATCCTGAACATGTCCCAAGTCCAGTTTTTGATTTTTATGCAATGAAAGATTCTTCCAAGTGTTTCTACACTACAAGAAGTATTCGGATCACCAAAAATATTTAGTTAAACATACCTGATCCTTTTGAATTCTTCTTTCTTGAGATTGAGTTAAATGATCCAACTTTCTTCACCTTCAATCTTCAAGACTTGAAACTTTCACGAAACTACGCCAACTCAAATTCCGTAACAATCTCCCCCTTTGGCGGTTTCGTGACAAAACACAGATCCACTAAAGAAAATTCAAAAAGATATTTTTGTTGCTATCACCATACAACAAAAATTTACAATGGAGATCCAAAAATTTAAAAACATGAGATAAACTCCTAAAACAGACTCTAGACTTAGACATCTGTACTCTCTGCACAAAGAAATCATTCTTGACAAAAAGAGATCGTTAGATACCTCAAGAATATTTAGCATTCAAAACCTAGTACAGAGATAGAGTTTATCTGATCATCATGACATTTGAGAATTCAGATATGTAAGAGAATCATAGTCAAAAACCAACATATCTTCTATGCAATCAAAAACCAAATGTCACAAAGTGAACATCAACTTGTTAGTTATATTACATGCCCAAATAGTTAGATGAATAGTTAGTCGAGGCATGCATTCAAACAAATGAAAACCAAATGTTGAAGTTCTACTTACCTTTCAAGTTGAGGTTATACTTACCTCGATGTTCACACATTCACATCACATTGTTCAAGTTCGATATTCACATCATCATTGTTCAAGTTCTCTCTAAACTCTCTCCCCCTTTTTGTCACAAACAAAGCCATAATTACAAAAATTTAAGGAGAGTCAAGAAGTTTCAAAAATTTGTTCCTAAAAGTAAAAACTAGAACTAAGAGTAAGTCCTAAAAACTGAAAAAACCTGCACAAGAAAAGATTAAAAATCTAAAGTTCCTGCATAAGAGAATTGTTAGGCATCTGAATCTGAGTCAACCGAGGCGGAGTCTTCAGAGCTCGTGCAACCCAGCTTTTTCAAAATTCCTTTAAGCATTCCCGAAATCGTAGAACACTCTTGCTTCATCTGATGTATGTCCTTGGACATCTTTCTGAGTTCTAGAGCCATTTTATCTTGTTCTTGTTTTATGGAAGACTCTAAGTTTCCCTTTTGGTCAGTTCTTCTGGAAGTTGAAGAACGTTGTGTGACGATTGACGGAGCAGTCTGACTTTCATTCCGAGGAGATCGTCTTGGCAAAGAAGGTGAATTGTCAAGAGGTTCATTGCTTGGCACAGTCTTTTTCTTTGCTTGTTGCTTAAGTATTGAGAGACTTCAGTAGCTTCTTTTTCTTTAGGTAAACCTTATTTTCTTCATCAATACCTTGTTGTACTTCGTCAAGAAATGTGTCCCAATCTTCTTCGTCTTCTGATTCAGTGTCAATTTGAGAGATATTCCTTGGGTTCTCTTGACATGGTTCATTTATTTCAATACCTCGAGCTCGTCCAGGTCGTCGAGCAAGTCTTTTTCTTTTTAAGAAAATGGATGAAGAGGTCATTGGTGCTTTTCCTTTTTCCGCAGCAGTGAGCGGAGCCTTTTCCTTTGATGTCTCTGCATGGGCTTTCCCTTTCGATGCAACAGAGGTTTTCTGTGGCGATTCTCCAGGATGTGTTTCATCATCTGATAACTCATCCCAATTGACTTCATCGTTTTTAGCCCTCTTGGCAGTGTCTCTCGTATGTACCATAGCAGCAAGTAGGAAAACAATCGAAGCGATCACCATTGCTATTTGTTTCTTGTGAGAAGAAAATCCTGTGAGCAACAACTCAGGAACACGAAAAATTGTTAATTTTCAAAGATTTGAAAAATTGTACCCAAACAATCATAATCATGTAGAGAGACTAAGAATCAAATTAGTTTTGCAAAAGGACTTTTAAAAATAGATCAATTGCATGATTTTCGAAAATCCTTATTATATGCCCTAAAACCGAAATTTTAGAAATCGAAGCCTAAAAATCTGTTAATCAGGAGAATACCTAGCATATAATCAAAACTAATCTACCCAGAGTTCTTATTTCAAAAGAAATTTGATCAAAAACCATCCACAAACAAAATTGATCCAAGAAATTCATCACGTTTGAGGAGGAATAGAGAAAAACGGTGAAAAACAGAGATTTTGATCAATAAAACTTACTTGGAGTTGAAGAACTTGAGTTTGAAAGCTTCCAAGAAGGGTGAAATCTAGAGAGAGAAGCTCTGGAAACTTTGGAACAAAAGATTGGAGTAAAAGAAATCAAAACCCTTTTGTTCTTTATAAAACCCTAGCCGCGATCCGGATCAGACCATGCTTGTGATCCGGATCGGCTACCCGCAGTGAGAAACTGCGTTCGGGATCCGGATCGGCAGGTCCAATCCGGATCGTTAGCCCGCAAAAGAATACCTGCGTTCGGGATCCGGATCATCTTGCCCGATCCGGATCGGCTCCAACTTTTTCTTTAGAAAATTTCAGAGAAATTCAAGAAAAACCAGAAAAAGATTGTAAGCACAGATGTGTATCAACTTTAAACAAAAATCATCGTTTCATACAACAAGAATTAGATTATGCCAAATCTATCAATAATATCCAAAAATGAAACGAGAATTTACAAAAATTAAATCCCTTAAAGTTGAACACCTTCAATTACATCTAACTTGATCTTATGAGTAATGCCTTTATCAAATCATCAATTCAGTAAAGAAAATGAAATACAAAGATCAATAGATGTTTGAAATCCCAAATATAGTAGATAATGTATCTAGACAATCTGTTGAAGAGAGTGGCTCTTTGAGCATCTTTCTTTAAAAACCCACCTTATACCAACCTTGAAATTTGACGGAGTCAAGTATTTCAACATGCATTTTACTTAATCAAAGTTTGAACAACCATGCTTGGTATACATGTGGTAGCTGCACACAATACTCGGACGACCGAGGTGGTAGCTCTTTCCTCCATGTGGTGGTAGTTTTCACACTCCTCATTGGGATGTAACTCTTTCCACATCTTTTGAGCATTTTACTTTTCTTTGACTCCCCCTCAATTGGCTATCAATTATTTAAGATATAAAGTATTCAACCAAAATTTGATCTCGATTTCATACTCGACTAAGCAGTCAAATAAGATAATGACTATACCAAGAGATCATTGAGAGAGAAATTGACTTTGATCACTCAGAAGATGATTTAATTAACATAAATGATCATTGCAACAGTGAAATATTATGATGGCAAAAGCATAATAAATTTCTAAATGTGCGAAAAGATGCAATTAAAGTCAATTATGATCTATGCTCAATTAATGTCCTATGTACAAACATAGATAATGAACAAAACAAAACAAAAACAAAACCTATCCTAAGCAAAGGTTTCAAAAAGAAGTTTATTTCAAGGAAAGCATTCCAATTGCTTTTCGCAAATGAATAAAACGTTTTTGATCCAAAGGTTTTGTTAGAATGTCAGCTAATTGATCCTCAGTTGGAATATATGAAAGTTGAAGAGTATTTGATTCAACTAGCTCTCTAAGAAAATGATGTCACGCCCCGGGTCGGAACTGCGACCCGGGCTCGCCAACAGATCCGCCGCCCATACGGGAAGCCCCGTATAGACGTAGCGACTAACCTGCAAAAGAGATCTACACTAAACAGATATCAGAGCTGAAAGTAAAAGCTGGATAAAATAAATACAACTCTAACAAAATATACAACCAGAGTCCTCACCAAAATACAAATATCTCTCAAAATAAGAAGAGTACAACTCAATCCTCACTACAAGGTCACTCGACAAGAACTCTCAAAAAGTAGGGAGGTACATCTACTCTCAAGCGACAACTGGTAGGGATCTATTTCGTGACTCCCTTACCTCGATCAGTCGGGTCAGCAACAGGTGCGGCAGGAACTGGAGCAGAAGTAGAAGTCCCTGGGGAAAAACACCACGACGGGTGTGAGAACTACGTCCCAAGTAGTTCTCAGTGGGTGCCGCCAACAAGCCCGACGGTCTGCCCACTAAGTCCACTAGAGGCAAAAAGTAACAATGCAGTGCGGAAAGGGAAAAGCTGGTAAAGTAATCTCTACAGCTACTATGCCTCTATCTAGATGCTCAAAAGTGGGACAGAAAGAACATGATGCTACAACTAGCTCTCGACTCGAATCACCCAATCTCAACTGACTGCCGCATAGGGTCCAGTCAAACCTGCGCCTACCTACTGCCGTCACGTCCCGGGGGACCGGACTTACGTAGGGCGTCCGTGACTGCCACTAACTGGCCCAGCCAGAGGGACTGTGTCCGTGACTGCCACTAACTGGCCCAGCCAGAGGGAACACTGCGTCGACAAGTCGCGATAGAAGAACAGGCCCAACTCCGGAGTGGCTCTCGAGGGGAGCGACCCCACCGAGGAAAGTATCCGCGCATCTCTGTCGAGCTCAAATGTGGCTCATGCAGGCTATAATCCAAATCCTCGATCAACAAGATCGACTGAAACCAAAGGAACACTGTCTCACACACAGGCTGGAAAACTGCACAGCCGAGACTCACTGTCACTCAAAATAGCTCTCAAGATCTCAAATCTACAACCCAAGTCACTTTCCCAAGGAACCCTGGTCTACAGACTGCTAACAACTCCACTCGGTCCCCAGACACGAGTGTAAAAGCATCCCACAATAATCCGACCTCTCGACCCACTACTTGGGCGAGGAGAACTCTAAGTCCAGAGTGATATACAGAAAAGTGATGTGGGAATGTCTAGAGCAATAAAACCTAGCCCAAGTTGAGGTTTTCTACAGTCTGGCTGAACATGCAACATGTGACAGTGGTGCTAGGTCAAGTTCCAAGATAAATAATAAACAACAGCTTGTAGGGAGCAAGATAATAATAATCAACAGCTTAGGGGAGAAAAATAATCACAGGATCATCTAACTATAACAGGAACATCAATTCACACCTTCTAGCATGCTGGACATCAAACATTAAAATATGCAAGTCCCTAAAGTTAGAATTAGTCCACAGTCCGCTGATCTTGAAAAGAGGTCACCCACCTGATGCGCTGATCAGTCCAAGTCCTACAGCTGATAATACCAGGAAAACTACAACTCCAAATCTAACAGGTCCAGCACAGTCCAACAGCCCCTGGGTACAACACAAGGTTACTAAAACGCTTAACTCGCAAAATCTGCCAAGAGATACCATGCTGAAAATTCAGCCGCAGAGATGCCAATAATTCACCTGCAGAAAGTGCTCGATAAATTCCAGATAAAATACCCTGGTGTTCTACGCGTCGATAGCTTCGAAACAAGTACCTGCACGTCGAAAAAGGAGTCCTCTACGCTGAGATAAAAATCCGGCAAGGGAAGCACCCCAAACCAAACTGTACCAAATTCCTGTAACAACAAACCGCAGAAAAAGGAGATTCTCACCTTCGTACAAAATCCATAAAAATCTGAGAAAAAACCAGGAGATTCCTTGCGAAGAGTAGATGAATTTTGCCTTTTGAATCGCCTTGATCCGATGCCTGTGCGCAAAGCTACAGCAAGAACACCGCAGTGCTGTCCAAATATCCGCGAAGAAAAAGGGGTCAAAAGGGAGCTCGGAAAACTCTAAGATCATCACGGAAATCGAGGTAGCTCAAAACACAGGAGTTGAAGTCCTACCTGTCTAGAGTCCGATGGCGCGAAAATCGTCGAAAAAGGAGGTCGGGGTGAGTCGGGAGAGCCCAAACACTGCAGAGGGACGAAGCGGGTCGAAGATGAACAAGCGTCGCGCCGCTCCGAAAAATAGCTAGCCTCGGGATGCGTGCCTCCGAAAATCCTCAAATTCCTCCAAAGGGTAGAGCTCGGTGTGGGGAAGAACTCCTCTGAAGGCTTCACAGGGAAAAGAAGAGAAAAAAAGGCTAAAAAGAAGCCCAAGAAGCCTATTTATAGGCAAGGCCCAAGCTGAAGTGGGCCGGGTTTCCGGGCGCAAGATCCGGGCGCCTTGCGCCCGGAAATCCGGTGGGACAGACCCCGTCCGACGCGCCCGAAACTCCCAGGTGACGCCACGTCACCCCGCAACAGGGAACAGCGGTGCCGACGACCCGCAGAGCGCCACGTGTCCGTCCCGCGGTCAGCGGGGTAGGTACGGACCACCAACCGCGCGCTGACGCGTGGCGCACTCGAGTACGGCCACCGCTCGCGTTGCGATGCGTGGCGCACTCGAGTGCGGCCGACAGCCGCGTCAGCGCCCCCCTGTGTGCCCTCTGTCCCGAGGCGGGTCCCCACGCATCGCGTGCGCCGCGCGAACTGAGCCCGCCACTCAGCTGCGCCACGTGTCCCTGCGCCGGGTCTATGCACCCGCGCGGGGAACTCCGTGGACCGAGCCCCCAGCGCCCGCCAATCGGAGACCGACACGTGGTCCCGCCCAGGATTCCTGCACCGGCGCTCAAACAGTGCACCCGCCGGTCAAACTCAGTGAACCGCGCATCACAGGCCAGCAAATCCCCGCCTGCCACGTGTCCTGCGCCGGGCTCATGCACCCGGCCGCGCCGCTCCGTGGACCGAACGTCGCGAACCGGCCAATTACAGGCCGCCACGTGGCAGCCGGCGGTCCACCAACACCCCCGTGCACCAAAAAGTTCCGAAAACTTCCGGAAGCCCGTTTTTGGTCATCCGGACTCCAAATTTAACAAGCAATAGTCGTTTTCAAGCGTTTTTCCGTGCTGAATCCAATTCCAACCTCTGTTTGGCCTAAATCCTTATAAAAATTTCGGCAAATGCAGCCGAAAGCCAACACAGTAAAAGATAACACACTGGGTCCATCTGTGGCATCCCCTTGATGCACCATGGACCAGATACACCAACACTAGGTGTTGTAAACAGCGGATTCACCAGGAAAGCTGCACGGGGTTTAGGGTCTCTACAAATGATATCTAAGTTCAATATGTTTTGTTCTAGAGTGCAACACAGGGTTTTTAGAAATGTTAATTGCACTTGTGTTGTCACAAAGAATTGTTACCGAAGATGCTGAAATCCGGAAGTCGCTCAACACACTTTTCATCCAAATGAGTTGGGTTGAACAACTACCCGCTGAAATGTATTCCGCTTCGGCAGTCGAGAGTGCTATGCAATTCTGCTTTTTACTGTGCCATGCAACAAGGCAATGGCCAAGATAGAAGCATGCACCACTCGTGCTTTTCCGATCATCCACTGATCCTGCCCAATCGGCATCTGAGTATCCAACAATATCCAAACTTGTTCCCATAGGATACCAAATTCCGAAATTAATTGATCCTTTGATATACCGGATGATCCTTTTCACCGCTTTCAGGTGAACCTCCTTTGGTGCAGATTGATATCTCGCGCAGATCCCAACACCAAAAGATATATCCGGGCGACTAGCCGTGAGGTAAAGTAGACTTCCAATCATACTTCGATACAGTTTCTCGTCTACATTCTCACTTTGTGATTCACTTCCAAGTCCCTTGTGGCTAGTTCCCATTGGAGTCGGAAAATCCTTCGAATTTTCAAGATCAAACTTTTTAACCAACTCCATTGCATACTTGGATTGACTCAAGTGAATACCTTCATCATTTTGTTTAATTTGCAATCCAAGGAAATAAGTCAATTCGCCCATCATGGACATCTCAAATTCGCTTTCCATGGTCTCCGCGAATTTAGAAGCATCATTATCTCTTGTTGCGCCAAATACAATGTCATCGACATAGATTTGTGCTACAATGAAATTGCTTTGATAATGCTTCACAAAGAGAGTCCTATCAGCTCCCCCTCGAGTGTAGCCCTTCTCCAAAAGGTGCTTTGTCAACCTTTCGTACCATGCTCGCGGTGCTTGTTTCAGACCGTAAAGAGCCTCTTTCAAACGAAAAACATGGTAGGTTGTTTATGGTCTACAAAACCTTTCGGTTGAGCCACATAAACTTCCTCATTTAAAAACCCATTTAGAAATGCGCTCTTAACGTCCATTTGAAATAATTTGATTTTAAAATGACAAGCAATAGCAAATAGTATACGAATGGACTCGAGTCTAGCTACAGGGGCGAATGTTTCATCAAAGTCTATACCTTCTACTTGAGAGTAGCCTTGAGCAACTAATCGTGCCTTGTTCCTGATGATAGTACCATCCTCATTTTCTTGTTCTTGAAGATCCATTTGGTACCTATCACATTATGTTGCTTTGGAGGCTTCGTTAATTCCCAGACTTTGTTTCGCTCAAATTGATGGAGCTCTTCCTGCATTGCTTTAATCCAGTAGTCATCCTGAAGAGCTTCATCTATGTTCTTTGGTTCGATTAAAGATACGTAGCAAGCGAATCCACAAACCAACTGCCTCCGAGTTCTAACTCCTTGTGGATCTCCAATAATATTCGATTCCGGATGATCCTTGGAGATTCGTAGCGTTTGTTGGAAACGGAGTACTCGGAGATATATGAGATGATTCCTGCACATTAGATAAACACTACACCAATGTTGGCTTTTAGCGGCACTTTAAACTGCCGGGAAACATCATAAAAGTGCCGGTAATAGTTTTTCCCGGCATTTTTTTGTGGCATTTTTTTGTGCCGGCGAAAACTCCGTCGGCAAATCTTTTACCGGCACTATATAAAACCGCCAGCATAGATGGTAAAGCCGGCACTTTAAACCGCCAGCAAAACGATCGACATTGCCAGCAAAATGATCTATTCCGGCACTCAAAACCGCCAGCATATCCCTATTTAGTGGCACTTACAAGTGCCGGCAAAACGATCTATTCCGGCACTCGAAACCGCCAGCATATCTTATTTTAGTGGCACTTACAAGTGCCAGCAAAAGTATCTATCCCGGCACTCAAAAATGCCAGCGTATCTGATTTTAGTGGCAGTTAAAAGTGCCGGCAAAATGATCTATTCCGGCACTCGAAACCGCCAGCATATCTTATTTTAGTGGCACTTACAAGTGCCAGCAAAAGTATCTATCCCGGCACTCCAAAATGCCAGCGTATCTGATTTTAGTGGCAGTTATAAGTGCCAGCAAAACGATCTATTCCGACACTCCAAACCGCCAGCATTTCCCATTTTAGTGGCACTTACAAGTGCCAGCAAAACGATCTATTCCGGCACTCGAAACCGCCAGCATATCTTATTTTAGTGGCACTTACAAGTGCCAGCAAAACTATCTGTCCCGGCACTCCAAAATGCCAGCGTATCTGATTTTAGTGGCACTTACAACTGCCAGCAAAACTATCTGTCCCGGCACTCCAAACCGCCAGCATACCTCTTTTTAGTGGCACTCATAAGTGCCAAAATAATTATAAAATTATAGTTTTTTCATTTAATTATCCCAACAAAAAAGTGTCGCCAAATATAATTAAAAGTGTCGACAAATAAATTTATATCCTAACAAAAAGAAATGCCGACAAAAAGAAAATTTTTTATTCATTTTTATAATTAGCAATAAAATAATAGTTTAATTATGTCAAATACTTGTTTCATATCAACACAGAAGATTTTTAAAAGATATTTAAAAACATGCAAATAATTACAATTAAGCACAATAAATTTTAGTCATAGGCAAAATACCATCAATTTATAAAATTTCAAGTATATATCATCTAATCAACATCCATAATAGACAAAAAATACCATCAATTTATAAATTTTCAAGTAATATATCATCTAATTAATCAACATCCATAATAGACAAAAAATATACCATCAATTTAATTAATTGCAACAAGAAATTATATCGGCATATATACTTCATATACATATTTGAGGTCATATACAAAATGAAGGAAAGGAGGAGATCGACATTGCAAATTAGTCACCAGATTACTTCTCCTTAACTTAATCAAACCTGCATTAGAAAAAAAAAAAACTATTAAGCGACTTTGAAACAACAAAAAGATTTAATTAGCATACTATTTTCAATCTATATGAGAAGATAAAATTCCTAAGAAAATAACCTAATCATTCCACATTCCACACACAGAATAAATAAATATCGAATATTTACCTTTTACAAATAATGAAAAGAACCCATAAAAAAAAAGGCTTAGATCGACATCACTTATAAAAAAAAGGTCATTACTTTCGATACTATATTTTGTTTTTTATCAAAGACTCAATCAAACTTCGTCTTTTATGGCCACTTTCAAACAGGATTTGGTAAAGTTCTAAATTTTTGATTGGAATCACTTTGAAGCTTTAAATTGCAAAGCTTAAGTCCCGTTCGCCGAATCTGCAAAATGGCAAATGCGGCGAAATGATCTTAACATATTTTAAATATGATTACAGTCGAGTTCGGTGCGTTTCGGACCGACGCGAGGTGCATCGGGTCGAAAAGTGAGTTGAGTTCAAGGACTTAGCGAATTTCAGAAATTCTGATTTTTGTTATCGGTAAGCTTTTTCGAGCCCTATTTGAAAACTTAAAGTAGTCAAAAAATTAAGAAGAAATCGTGAGTGTCTCAGAAAAGTCTGCTGATTAAAGGGATGAACTGCATAGGTGAGAGATTGAAAGAAAATAGAAAACGAAGCGATGCAAAATGCTTCAAAAATTCTGCAACTGCAGTTTTTGCTGATTCAGTTTACGCCAAGCTTTTTCGGAGCCCTATTCCGAGGGCTTAGAGCAGCCCAAAAATTTAAATAAAATCATGAGGAGTTTAAGAAAAATTTGTAGATAAAGGGAAGAAGAAAAATTACATTTCGATTTTCTAGTTGGCGGCAAAACGCAGATGAAAAGAGCTTGCCGATATCAAAATCAGAATTTATGAAATTCGCTAATTTCTTGAACTTCAACTTACTTTTCGACCCGATACACTTCGCGTCGGTCCGAAACGCACCGAACTCGACTGTAATCATATTTAAAATATGTTACAGGTCATTTTGCCGCATTTTTAAAGCTTTAAATTGCAAAGCTTTGAAGCTTGATTGGAATCACTTTGAAGCTTTAAATTGCAAAGCTTAATCCCCGTTCGCCGAATCTGCAAAATGGCGAAATGCGGCGAAATGATCTGTAACATATTTTAAATATGATTACAGTCGAGGTCGGTGCGTTTCGGACCGACGCGAGGTGCATCGGGTCGAAAAGTGAGTTGAAGTTCAAGGACTTAGCGAATTTCAGAAATTCTGATTTTTGTTACGGTAAGCTTTTTCGAGGCCCTATTTTGAAAACTTAAAGTAGTCAAAGAATTAAGAAGAAATCGTGAGGTGTCTCAGAAAAGTCTGCTGATTAAAAGGGATGAACTGCCGAGGTGAGAGATTGAAAGAAAATAGAAAACGAAGCGATGCAAAATGCTTCAAAATTCTGCAACTGCAGTTTTTGCTGATGCAGTTTACGCCAAGCTTTTTCGGAGCCCTATTCCGAGGGCTTAGAGCAGCCCAAAAATTTAAAATAAATCATGGGGAGTTAAGAAAAATTGTAGAATAAAGGGAAGAAGAAAAATTACAATTTCGATTTTCTAGTTGGTGGCAAAACGCAGATGAAAAGAGCTTGCCGATATCAAAAATCAGAATTTATGAAATGGCTAATTTCTTGAACTTCAACTCACTTTTCGACCCGATGCACTTCGCGTCGGTCCGAAACGCACCAACTCGACTGTAATCATATTTAAAAATATGTTACAGGTCATTTCGCCGCATTTCGCCATTTTGCAAATTCGCGAGCGGGCACAAGCTTGAGATTAAGTTGCTGCAGAGCAGGTGCTGCAGAGCAGCAGCAGGTGCTGCTCAAGCTGCTGCTTGAGCAGCAGCAGCAGCACCCAGCTGCTTGAGCACTGCTGCTCAAGCAGCAGCTTGCTGCTGCTCAGCAAAGCAGCAGCAAGGCTGCTGCTTGAGCAGCATCCTGTGCTGCTGCTCAAGCAGCAGCAAGGCTGCTGCTCAAGCAGCTTGCTGCTGCTTTGAGCAGCAGCTTGCTGCTGCCCAAGCAGCAGCCTGCTGCTTTGAGCAGCAGCCCTGCTGCTTTGAGCAGCAGTAAGGCTGCTGCTTGAGCAGCAGCCTGTGCTGCTGCTCAAGCAGCAGCTTGCAGCTGCTTTGAGCAGCAGCCTTGCTGCTGCTCAAAGCAGCAGCCCTGCTGCTTTGAGCAGCAGCCCTGCTGCTTTGAGCAGCAGCCTGCTGCTGCTCAAAGCAGCAGCCCTGCTGCTCAAAGCACCAGCAAGGCTGCTGCTCAAAAACAGCAGCCCTGTTATATCTCGTGAAAATTGGTTTTTTTCGGCGAATTTTACAATTTATGAAATTCGCTAATTCCTTGAACTTCAACTCACTTTTCGACCCGATGCACTTCGCGTCGGTCCAAAACGCACCGAACTCGACTGTAATCATATTTAAAATATGTTACACGTCATTTCGCCGCATTTTTTAAAGCTTTAAATTGCAAAGCTTTGAAGCTTGATTGGAATCACTTTGAAGCTTTAAATTGCAAAGCTTAAATCCCCGTTCGCCGAATCTGCAAAATGGCGAAATGCGGCGAAATGATCTGTAACATATTTTAAATATGATTACAGTCGAGTTCGGTGCGTTTCGGACCGACGCGAGGTGCATCGGGTCTCGAAAAGTGAGTTGAAGTTCAAGGACTTAGCGAATTTCAGAAATTCTGATTTTGTATCGGTATCTTTTTTTTTTCGTTTTCTAGTTGGCGGCAAAACGCAGATGAAATGAGCTTGCCGATATCAAAAATCAGAATTTATGAAATTCGCTAATTTCTTGAACTTCAACTCACTTTTCGACCCGATGCACTTCGCGTCGGTCCGAAACGCACCGAACTCGACTGTAATCATATTTAAAATATGTTACAGGTCATTTCGCCGCATTTCGCCATTTTGCAAATTCGCGAGCGGGCACAAGCTTGAGATTAAGTTGTTGGGAGCAGGTGCTGCAGAGCAGCAGCAGGTGTTGCTCAGCTGCTGCTTGAGCAGCAGCAGCAGCACCAGCTGCTTGAGCAACTGCTGCTCAAGCAGCAGCTTGCTGCTGCTTTGAGCAGCAGCAAGGGTGCTGCTGCTTGAGCACAGCCTGTGCTGCTGCTCAAGCAGCTTGCTGCTGTTTTTGAGCAGCAGCAAGCTGCTTGAGCAGCAGCACAGGCTGCTGCTCAAGCAAGCCTTGCTGCTGCTCAAAGCACCAGCAAGGCTGCTGCTCAAACAGCTGCCCTGTTATATCTCGTGAAATTAGTTTTTTTCGAGCGAATTTTACAATTTATGAAATTCGCTGATTCCTTGAACTTCAACTCACTTTTCGACCCGATGACCTTCGCGTCGGTCCGAAACGCACCGAACTCGACTGTAATCATATTTAAAATATGTTACAGGTCAATTCGCCGTATTTCGCCATTTTGCAAATTCGGCGAACGGGGACTTAAGCTTTGCAATTTAAAGCTTCAAAAACTCTCATTCCAACCCACTTTTCGTCGATCGACCCGCTTTGACATCGATTCGAAAATGCTTCTAACTAACTTGTAATTACATTATGTCAAATTTATATTAGAACACTATGTCAATTAGAACACTAGCCTAAGCCTATAGTTAGGAACAGTTCGATGAACATGCATATCTTAGGGATTAATGAATACCCATATGTTCTTCAAGTTGCTCATCATCCGATATAAACTGGTTGTCCTTATCAACACCCAAATCAAAATCATTCTCATCACGGTCACCTCCAGATTGCCTAAGCGAGTGATTACTTGATGGAGTATTTTTCTGACTAGGATCACGAAAGTTTTTTGTTGCAATTCGAGGACCAAGTATAGAACGTCCTGGCTGAAATCGTGTACGCGCCATAGTCAACCTGCAAAACAGTTAAAAAAAGATATATTTTATCATCTTTTAGAATCAGTAAAATACTTATGTACTATTTAATAGAAGTATTAAAAAAATAAACATTAAGAAAATAGCACCTACACATGAA
>CM055066.1:10545984-10674670 GCA_029204045.2 Tillandsia leiboldiana
TAACCACTGGCTCAAGACTATGATCAAAGTGGGAACTCCGTCTACTAACAAAACCCCGATCTGATGCAATAGTACTCAAAAAGTGGGAAACACCATCCACTAGAACAAATCTGATACCAATCTGATGCAATAGTCAACATCCGGTCAACCGCCCAAAGTCTGCGGTCACCGCATAACCCACAACCCACAATTGGGTAAATTAATCAAGATCCGTCAACCGCCTACTGTCCGCGGTTGCCAGCAATAACCCACAATCCACAATTGGGTAAATTAATCAAGATCCGGTCAACCGCCTACTGTCCGCGGTTGCCGCAATAACCCACAATCCACAATTGGATAAATTAATCAAGATCCGGTCAACCGCCTACTGTCCGCGGTTGCCGCAATAACCCACAATCCAACATCAACCACACCCTGTCTCTGACCCTAAGGTCCCAGCTACACTATCCCAAACCTCTGCTCGAACCCGAGCAACATGACTCAAAAGTCTAAATGAAAAGGAGAAAGAAAGCAATCATGGTTTCTCCTAAGTCAAATTCCAATATGTAGTGCAGCAGTAAAAGATGGCCTAACTATATGTCCATACACATATGTCCATACAAGCATACATTTGTCCTCAAGAAGAATAAAGAAAATAAACCTCATGCCAAAATTATCAATGACCATACCTGTCCATAATTCTCAATCCATAATGGCTCCTCAGAGTAGAACCTGCACATAACTACATAATCCTATCCCAATGCATAAACCATCCTCATAAAAGGTTATGTGCTAATATGGCATGATAATTAATCATATAGGGTATCCTTGCCTTAGATAAGCTTTCACTAATCATCAACATGACTATTTGATTAATACCATTGTCATACTGTGAATAATTCACTTGCAATTTCCATAAAATCCTCATTGTTAAACTTACCGATCAATCCCAGCTATTGTACCATTCACCTGCATGCAATGCTAACATATGAAAATTTAGAGAACCGTCCACCGGTTCCGGGAATAAGGCACCCACCTGAAAAGCTGACTGTCCAAAGCCCAACAGCTGAAAACACCAAATAACTCTAATCCCTTGCTCCAATAAGTTCAGCACACCCGTAACACTCCTGGCACAATACAAAGTCCACTAATTACACTAGGCTCCCAAATATAGCACTTAAAACCACATACAACCTCGAATTCTGAACTGTTAAATTATCACCTGCAGATAGTGCCCAGAAAATTCCAATAAAAATATCACAGCAATCCTTGCGTCGATAGCTTCGAAACGGTACCTTGCACGCCCAAATCGGAGTTCGGTAAGTCAAGATAAAAATTCGGCAAGGGGGTACACTCATACAAAAATCTGTATTAAAACTGTACACTGTTCACTGAGAAAACAGTAATTTTCACCTCTGATGAAATCTCAGAAAAATCCAAGAAAAATACGAGCGCGTTCCTTGCGATCTGTAGATGAAAAAGTTGTATAAGCTTGTTTCCGGCTGACGCTTGTGCGCAAAGATATGGCCAAAATACCTCGATGCTGTCCCACAAAGCCAAGCAGAAAAAGGGTCACAGTGTTGCCTCGGGATCCGTGCCAAAAACTCGCAACGGGAAAGCGCGATCAATACGAAAGATGAAGCCCTACCTCTTAGGAGTCTGTCGGCGCAAGAATCACAGAAAAAGGAGCTCGGGGTAGCCCAGGGGAGCCAAAACACTGTCGCTGCGCCGAAGAAGAACACTAGAAAGCAACATCGCGCCGCACCGTAAAATGGGGAACCTCGGGATTCGTGCCCCCAAAAATCCCAAAACTCTGCAGGAAGATCAAGCACTTAGCGGTGAAAAACTTAGCTTAAGGGAGCTCGGGCAGAGGAGGTGTGGTTTGGGAGAAAAAGCCCCAAAACAGAGGCTCGGGCTGCCTTTAAATAGGCTGAGGAAAACAATTGGGATAATTCCCAATAAGTCCGGATTTTCGGGCGCCCGGAAATTTCCGGGCGCGCACAGTCCGGCCCGGCCCACCACTTTCGGGCGCGCACAGTGCGGCCCGGTCCACCACACAGTCCAGTCCACTACTCCCCCGGCCCCCACTGCACCGGTGCACCTGCGCCCGCGAATGGCGACGCGACACGTGGCCCGGCAACCCGTGCACCACGCACGTCGCGCCGTGGACCGCGCACATCGCGGCTGACCCGGGCCGTACGGCCACCTGCCCCGCCGTACGGCCACCTGCCCCGGTCACCCACTCCACCGGTTTGCGTGGACCGGGAGCACAACACCGAACCAATCACCTCACGCCACGTGTCCACCCCGGTCTACCGTGCACCCGGGCCCAATTTCAGTGGACCGCGCCTGCTGAACCGGCCAACCGGAGAGCGCCACGTGGCCCGCCCCCGGTGCACGACCTCCGCGGTGGACCGCGCGCCTGCCCGCGCCCTCAGCCGCCTGCCCGCGGCCACCAAACGCCTGCCCGAGGCTGCGCCGCCGCCCGCCGACGCTGCCCGCCGCCGCCGGCCGCCGCCGGCGATCGCCGGAAATACTGTTCCGGCATGAACAGTACCCGCAAGCTCAAAAACAGTAAGTAATTAGCCCATCTTGACCGTTTTCCGCGCGCTGATTCCAAATCCGGCGTCCATTTTTCCAAATTCCAATCCTATAATTTGCCGGAGGCTCCCGGAAAGGTATTTTTAATCCGAATTCCGCGCCGAGCCAAAATTTGATATCCACTCCTCGCGTAAACTGTTCTAAACATCCGATGGGGTCCCCCGATTACCTACGAGATCCATTTTAAGCCCCGAGTCCATCTCTTGTGTCCAAACTGGCGCGCGAACACCGCCGACATGCCACGTAGGCTTACAGAAGCTGCTGGTCACACTGTAGAAGCCCTGCAAAGATCCGGGTCACCACATCCTCCCCCACTAAAAGAAAGTTTCGTCCTCGAAACTAAGGCAACTCCCAAGGAGTCCCAGAAACCAGGGGTCAATACTCAACACCACCGTCTCCAGCTCCCAAGTCACCTATCACTCCCCGTGATTACTCCTCAGCAACAACAACAGCAACAACCAGTACGGCATAGCCCGATTGCGCAATTCCCTCACCTCACGAGTCGGAATTCGCAACGGCGTCCCTCGTACTCCAAACTCTCACAGACCCCAAAAGGAACGAGTCAAACACGGGCGAGGGGTCCAAAACATGACACTCCAGAGCTGAGACGCAGAAAAACCTCAAAAACTCCAACAAAAGGCGGGGGGAAAAGGAACAAACAGCTTGAGTAACACGCTCTAAAATCACTCCGAAGAGCCAGCTCAACCAAAGCGACCCGAATCACATCCACACAAACACCTGCACAGAAAAGGGGCCCAAACAAGCAGGGGTTCACACTCGGTCGCCCTCAACACTTAACCACCTAAGTGGATTGCTCAGCCGCAGCCTCTCATCAAAAGGGATCCTCAGGGACTCAACTCAAACCCTGCACACAAGGATGGCCCCACACAGTGCCAGCTATGGAACCGTCAAACTCGACTCCCAAATAGCTCTTCTGCTCCAGGCATCCGCCACCACAGTGGCTCTGTCGGGGTGATACTGGATGCTCACAAAATCCAATGGTGGCTCTACAGCCACTACGGGAGGTATCACTATAACTCACAAATCCATCTCCCACCACTGACTAGGTTAGAATCGGCTCTGGTACCAATCTCATCACCCGGTCATCAAGCTCTGCTGGCACTATCCGGTCCAAAAACTCCTCACCCCAACAATGACCGTCGATCTCGGCCAGTCTTAAATAGCATCCACTTTGGCCGAATTTCCACCGCCGCCCCTTCGGCTAGAAGAAGTAATCTAGGAAGATATGCTCTCGAAGCTAAAACTTGCACCACAACGACTTGGCAAAAAGCTTCTTCCCCACAGACCTTGTCACACCATATACAAATGCTGCACAAGCTCTAAACACTCAAGGAGGGGGTAAAACCAAAATATTCCTGGAGGATGCCGCTATCAAACCGTTCAAGGCCAACTGAAACACAGAATTCCTCAATCTAGAGGCAACAGGGCATTAGTCAATCCATTGGCTTCACTGTACTCGTAATGCCCCTACTGTGTCCTGAACACCATCTAGACAATGCCCTCAGCTGAAATTCTAAATTGGCGCAGGCATCAAACAATAACTGCCGAAATATAGCTCCTTCAAAAGGTTCTAAATAATACCTGGACCTGCCTGGACTCCAATCCCAAAGGGCTCTCACCGTCGTGTATCAACGACGTGGCACTAGGTCAAACAGACCCTCTATCCAACAGATCCCTGCACCGGTGCGATCAACTCTCCCAGCTCTTACCGATAATCCAAGTGGTGCTACTGAGGTTGGCGCGGTTTCCAGAACCACGTCAACCGCAATCAAACTCTCCCTAACAGGCGGCATAATCATCAACTCGAGTGGACTCACACCCGGGATTTCGCAGCAATAGAAATATCCTTTGGTCCCGGCGCCACCATAAGCTCTTCTCACACAGTCGCTAAACCCTGTGTGCTCGAACAATCTCCCCATAACAAGCCTCCTTTGTCTGCCTTGCAAAAGTCACAATCAGCACCCTCTCTGCACTTAACCATCCAGTGGTGCCGTGCCAACCAATCCCAAGCACTGGGTCAAAACATCGAACTGCCACCCATATCAAGAGGTTTGCTGGTATAACTCATGGTCTCAACGACACTGAACAAAACCCACAAGCCTCCTCCACTTGCACAATGCCAACAGTAACCTGTACCTCAAGTGCATGTGGTAACGACTCTACCTCTAGCCCATGCAGGAACGCAACATGTCCTAACTCCGACTGCTGTGAAGAAATCGCACCTGCGACAACTCAATCCACTACCGTGGCGCCCTCCAACCGGGCGGCACAGATTCATCCGCTCGATGCAAGTGGTCGTCGCTCAGCCTGCCAAAATATCTAGACCAATCACAAAGGGAGCCCGACCTCTGTCTCTGCTCACGCTGAGGCAACAGATACGATCCTCCGCAGACAACAAAACCACGCTACCGTTGCGCTACTCTGATATAGACACTGATACTGCCATCGGGGTCCGCCCGATCCCCAACATCTCAGAAGTCCATCATTGCAACCGTCATAAGACAAAACACCATTAATCCATGCAATTCCCTATGCACTTATCCTTTCTAAGCTCACCCCTCAATCCCATATGATACAATCAAAATATGCAAGTTATAAATCACAAAGGGTAGAATTCCCTTGGGTAAGCTTTGCATTAACCATCCACAAGGATATCCACCACCCAGGAAAGCAAGACGAAAATGCCTCTGCCTGCCGATCTGTCCTCCATCACCTAGCGCCAAGCGCCTCCCTCCAGAACTCGCCTCTAGCGGCAGATCCCCATCCAAGGAACTGCAGTGTCCAGCTCCAAACACAATGCCTACTCCGACGAGGCATCCACAGTCCAAAACCCGAACATGAGGGACCGAAAAGAAACTAAAGAGTATCCTGGTGCAATCCACTCCCAATCTCACTTATCCTATGTGCCTCGTCCCTCGAAACCTGGAGCACCAGTTCAACAACTGCATAAACTCTCTAGCACAGGGAGGCTCTCAATTGATCACTCCATCACCCCCAACCACGACTCTGCCTCCAAAGGCTCCAAGCTCAATCTTACGAGTCGGGGTGGTTCATCTGCCAAATCTGGCTCACTAAATCAAACATGCCCCACAGCTCCTCTGCTGTCAACCATCCACCCTACCTCAGTGCCTTGGCACTAAACATTGGCACGGAGGGGGCCACTCGCTCTATTGGCACTACAAAAATCCCTGCCGCTGAGGGTACTACATCCTGGTGGTCTCAGAAGAAAAGTACAGTCGGGCTGCCCACTGCTCTGACAACTGCGTCACCAAACTAGCTGCTCACACTGCCGCTGATATGTCTCTAAGAATCCTGTCATCTGGGTCCGGAGTTCTCTGACCTCAATCCGAGTATCCGGCCCAAAACCAAACGCTCAAGTTCAACTGCCATGACAGGATGCACAAGGGTCCCAAACCCAGCGTCGGGGAGACACCGCTCGCCACGACGAAACCACAATTCAGCACACAACAACGCTCGACCCAATCCAGCGAAAGTCTAGAGCATGTCACCCATTCCATAGCGTTATGTTGTCTGCAGCCAACATAACTACTTAGGAGAATAAGCATGCCAATCACTCGTCCCGTCCCTCGGGAGAGGTGTAAAACTCAATCAGGACTCTCGCTACAAATCACGACTCTCACGAAGTCATCCTAGGGTCTAACCACAAGCCTAGGGTTTCTAAGTCCACCATGACCTACAACCTAGGCTCTGATACCACCTAATCTGTCACGCCTCGGGGTCAAAACTGCGACCCGGGCTCGCCAACAGATCCGCCACCTATGCCAAACCCGCATAGGCGAAGCGTCCTACCTGCAAAAAGAACTACAGCTAACAGATATCAGAGCTAAAAGATAAAACTGCTGTAGAATAAAATCAACCACTGTACAACTGAAGATAAAACAACAAGGTCCATCTCCCAAAAATGATAATCATACATTAACCTCGAGTACAAAACTCATAGCTCAACAGGGAGATATCTCAAATAAAACATCAGTGTACAAGCTCTCAATACATCATATCCTCACTACATCAGTCTCTCAAAAGAGGAAATAAATACCAATCTACCGACTATACTGAAGATCTCCTCCAAAGGGGGTACCGCTACTCTCCAAAGATGGGTCTGGATCTAGCTCGCTACTCCCTCACCACGCACAGCAACCACAGAACGGCAACACCCGCCAAGACTCTGCAAAACAAAGAGGAGAAAGGACAAAAGGGGGAAAACCCCCAACGGGCGTGAGAACTACGCAATAAGGGAGTTCTCAGTGGGTATCGCCACAAGGCCCGACGATCTGCCCACCAAGACTACTAGAGGCAAAAGATAACCGATGCAGTAAAACTGAAAGAAGAAGCTGGAAACACTCTACAGCTAACATGCCTCTATCCAAATGCTCAAATGGGGAAACTCTGATGAAGATATGCAACACTCGCACACGAGGTGCTCAATTGACCCAATCAAGCTGACTGCCACATCGGGTCCAGTCAAACCTGCGCCCACCTACAACCACCTCCCGCTGACGGGCAGGAATTACGTAGGGCGTCCAAACGGACTAACTCGCTATCGAGTAGTGGCTCATGCAGGCTATAGTCAAATCCATGCTCTCTCTCTCAGAACGGATAGACTCAAGATGCTCAACCTCTCACCCAATGGTCAAAGAACTCATAACGACCACGGGACCACCATCAAACCCCGAACGGTTCCCAACAATACTAGCACTGGTCTAACACAGCTACTAGACTCCACTCGGTCCCCCAGGCACGAGTGTAACAAAAAGTATCTGCCTGAATAAACCCAATCGATAGACCAGTAATCACTGGTACTGCCTGCTCTGCTGGTACAGTCGCATCCCAAGGTAAGTAACCGATCGGCATCGAACCGTCCGATCGCACACAAAAGTAAGTAACAGACTGGCCTCGATCCGTCCAGTCGCACACTCCGGAGTGGCACTCGAGGGGAGCGACCCACACGAGTAAAGTAACTCTGTCATCAGTATCACCAGTATCAAGTATCACGGTATCGAGTATCTCTGTAACCACTGTCTCATAATAGCAGGACTGGATCAAGACTATGATCAAAGTGGGAAACTCCGTCCACTAACAAAACCCCGATCTGATGCAATAGGACTCAAAAAGTGGGAAACACCATCCACTAGAACAAATCTGATACCCAATCTGATGCAATAGTCAACATCCGGTCAACCGCCCAAAGTCCGCGGTCACCGCAATAACCCACAACCCACAATTGGGTAAATTAATCAAGATCCGGTCAACCGCCTACTATCCGCGGTTGCCGCAATAACCCACAATCCACAATTGGGTAAATTAATCAAGATCCGGTCAACCGCCTACTGTCCGCGGTTGCCGCAATAACCCACAATCCACAATTGGATAAATTAATCAAGATCCGGTCAACCGCCTACTGTCCGCGGTTGCCGCAATAATCCACAATCCAACATCAACCACACCCTGTCTCTGACCCTAAGGTCCCAGCTACACTATCCCAAACCTCTGCTCGAACCCGAGCAACATGACTCAAAAGTCTAAATGAAAAGGAGAAAGAAAGCAATCATGGTTTCTCCTAAGTCAAATTCCAATATGTAGTGCAGCAGTAAAAGATGGCCTAACTATATGTCCATACACATATGTCCATACAAGCATACATTTGTCCTCAAGAAGAATAAAGAAAATAAACCTCATGCCAAAATTATCAATGACCATACCTGTCCATAATTCTCAATCCATAATGGCTCCTCAGAGTAGAACCTGCACATAACTACATAATCCTATCCCAATGCATAAACCATCCTCATAAAAGGTTATGTGCTAATATGGCATGATAATTAATCATATAGGGTATCCTTGCCTTAGATAAGCTTTCACTAATCATCAACATGACTATTTGATTAATACCATTGTCATACTGTGAATAATTCACTTGCAATTTCCATAAAATCCTCATTGTTAAACTTACCGATCAATCCCAGCTATTGTACCATTCACCTGCATGCAATGCTAACATATGAAAATTTAGAGAACCGTCCACCGGTTCCGGGAATAAGGCACCCACCTGAAAAGCTGACTGTCCAAAGCCCAACAGCTGAAAACACCAAATAACTCTAATCCCTTGCTCCAATAAGTTCAGCACACCCGTAACACTCCTGGCACAATACAAAGTCCACTAATTACACTAGGCTCCCAAATATAGCACTTAAAACCACATACAACCTCGAATTCTGAACTGTTAAATTATCACCTGCAGATAGTGCCCAGAAAATTCCAATAAAAATATCACAGCAATCCTTGCGTCGATAGCTTCGAAACGGTACCTTGCACGCCCAAATCGGAGTTCGGTAAGTCAAGATAAAAATTCGGCAAGGGGGTACACTCATACAAAAATTTGTATTAAAACTGTACACTGTTCACTGAGAAAACAGTAATTTTCACCTCTGATGAAATCTCAGAAAAATCCAAGAAAAATACGAGCGCGTTCCTTGCGATCTGTAGATGAAAAAGTTGTATAAGCTCGTTTCCGGCTGACGCTTGTGCGCAAAGATATGGCCAAAACACCTCGATGCTGTCCCACAAAGCCAAGCAGAAAAAGGGTCACAGTGTTGCCTCGGGATCCGTGCCAAAAACTTGCAACGGGAAAGCGCGATCAATACGAAAGATGAAGCCCTACCTCTTAGGAGTCTGTCGGCGTAAGAATCACAGAAAAAGGAGCTCGGGGTAGCCCAGGGGAGCCAAAACACTGTCGCTGCGCCGAAGAAGAACACTAGAAAGCAACATCGCATCGCACCGTAAAATGGGGAACCTCGGGATTCGTGCCCCCAAAAATCCCAAAACCCTGCAGGAAGATCAACCACTTAGAGGTGAAAAACTTAGCTTAAGGGAGCTCGGGCAGAGGAGGTGTGGTTTGGGAGAAAAAGCCCCAAAACAGAGGCTCGGGCTGCCTTTAAATAGGCTGAGGAAAACAATTGGGATAATTCCCAATAAGTCCGGATTTTCGGGCGCCCGGAAATTTCCGGGCGCGCACAGTGCGGCCCGGTCCACCAGACAGTCCAGTCCACTACTCCCCCGGCCCCCACTGCACCCGGTGCACCTGCGCCCGCGAATGGCGACGCGACACGTGGCCCGGCAACCCGTGCACCACGCACGTCGCGCCGTGGACCGCGCACGTCGCGGCTGACCCGGGCCGTACGGCCACATGCCCCGCCGTACGGCCACCTGCCCCGGTCACCCACTCCACCGGTTGCGTGGACCGGGAGCACAACACCGAACCAATCACCTCACGCCACGTGTCCACCCGGTCTACCGTGCACCCGGGCCCAATTTCAGTGGACCGCGCCTGCTGAACCGGCCAACCGGAGAGCGCCACGTGGCCCGCCCCCGGTGCACGACCTCCGCGGTGGACCGCGCGCCTGCCCGCGCGCTCAGCCGCCTGCCCGCGCCCTCAGCCGCCTGCCCGCGGCCACCAAACGCCTGCCCGAGGCTGCGCCGCCGCCCGCCGACGCTGCCCGCCGCCGCCGGCCGCCGCCGGCGATTGCCGGAAATACTGTTCCGGCATGAACAGTACCCGCAAGCTCAAAAACAGTAAGTAATTAGCCCATCTTGACCGTTTTTGCACGCTGATTCCAAATCCGGCGTCCATTTTGCCAAATTCCAATCCTATAATTTGTCGGAGGCTCCCGGAAAGGTATTTTTAATCCGAATTCCGCGCCGAGCCAAAATTTGATATCCACTCCTCGTGTAAACTGTTCTAAACATCCGATGGGGTCCCCCGATTACCCACGAGATCCATTTTAAGCCCCGAGTCCATCTCTTGTGTCCAAACTGGCGCGCGAACACCGCCGACATGCCACGTAGGCTTACAGAAGCTGCTGGTCACACTGTAGAAGCCCTGCAAAGATCCGGGTCACCACACACATGGCAGTTCATTGTCTTGAGGGGGATGCTGACGCATGGTGGCGTCGGGTGGAGCCAGCAGAGTTCCAGACCACCCGACAGCTGCCCTGGTCCGAGTTCCGGCGCATGCTACTTGGAACGTACTTTTCTGGGAGCGTGAAACGGAAGCTGGAGGACGACTTGAAGAATATCCAGCAGGGAGACAAATCAGTGCAGGAGTACTATCAGGAGTTTATGCAGTTGCTTAACTGCGTGCCTTTCGTCGCCCGTGATGGACCGCATGAGGTCGAGTTGTTCGAGTCTGGTCTTCGACTTGAGATCTATACCCTGGTGCACGCTCGGAGGCTACAGACCCTTGGTGAAGCCGTTGAGCAGGCACTGTGGGTGGAGCAGGGCGACACAATGATTGCCAGGAGGAGCGGGTTGGTCGCACAGAGTTCTGAGAGGAAGCGACCAGCACCTGATGATGGAGCACAGGCTAGTTCTTGGAGACCGCCACGACCGTCGCGGCCTCAGTCTCATGGCCAGGGGCGCTCTGAGCAACGAGAGTCTGGTGGACCCCAGAGGCAGCAACCGCAGCAGCCGCAGCAGCAGCCACGACGTCGTGACAGATGTATTTTCTGTGGAGAACCTCATCTGTCTCACACCTGTGATCTGAGGTGGGGACGCTGTTATAAGTGTGGACAGTCAGGCCACGTTCGAGCTTCATGCCCCCTATCGACTTCCACGGCACCATCTTCAGCCTCGGCTCCTAGTGCATTTCGACAGAGGACGTCAGCTCAGCAGTCTTTTGCTCCAGTGAGCAGGTCACCTTCTTTCCACTCTTTTGATCCCCGGCCACCGGCTCAGAGCGGTCGGGTATATGCCGCTCAGGTGGAGGACTTTTCAGCAGCCGATCATGTGTTGACAGGTATTATTTTACCTTCTGGCATTAGATTTTGCATTGTATTACATTTGAGCATCCTAGTCATTTGTTAGGAGTATATTTGCATCATTGCCTGGGTTAGGGGTAGGATGGTTACCACGTGCACGGGAGGTTTAGATTCCCGATCACATCTTGCACATGGAGGAGTGTCATTGGTCCTACCCGGTGTAGATTGAGTCCTTGATTTTGCCAGCAGGCCAGATGGCTGCGGGACATGAATAGGATGCTCGGGATGGATGGGCTGGCTCGGTACTTCACGATGATCGAATGTGCCGCGAGGATAGTGACCAGGAGGTGTTCGTGTACCAGGAGGTGTTTGTGTACCAGGGATGTTAGAAGAGATATGGCGGCTCGAGCTAGAGGTTTGCTTCACGTTTTTGAAGGAGCTTGCAGACAGCTTTGGGGGCTGGAGTCGGAGATGACGGACACCTACCCCTACTTATGTGAGGCATTGGACTATGGGATGCTATTTAGTTTTGTTTCGAGGACGAAACTCTTTTTAGTGGGGGAGGATGTGATGACCCAGACTTTCGTAGAAGCTTTTGCGGCTTTATCAGTGACTACAGGAAGCTCACACAGTGTTTTGGAGCTTGTAGTATCAAAATTGGATTTTTAAAATGGACCCGGCGCGAAAATCGGATCAAGTGGGCCTTTCCGGGGGCTTTCGGCAAAATTTCGGATGAGAATTTGGAAAATCGGACAGCGGATTTGGACTCAGCGCGCGAAAATGATCAAAATGGTGTATTCACTTTATTTTCAGTGCCAAAGTACTGTTCACGCCAGAACAGTAACTCCGGCCGCCGAAAAATACTGTTCCGGCAACCGGCGGTAGGCGGCGAGCGGCGGCTCACGGCGGAGCACGGCGGCGCACGGCGGAGCACAGCGGCGCAGCGGCGGAGCAGGGCCGCGGGCAGCGCGGGCAAGCGCGGGCAGGCGCGGGCAGGCGCGCAGGCGGGCGGTCCACAGAATAGTCATGCACCGGGTGCACGGAAGGTTGAGGTTGCCACATGGCAGCTCCTCACTGGTCGGGCGGCGTCAAGGAGGGCGGCCTGTCTGGGACACGTGGCGGCTTCTGGTTGGCCGACACTTTCCGGAAGACTCGGCGCGTAGACCGGGGGCGCGGACCACGTGAACCGCGTGGTGACACGTGGCGTGCCCCTATTGGCGGGTGCACGCCGCCCACGTGCTCGAGGCACGTGGAACACGTGGGCGGCTGGGACACGTGGCGGCGCCCGATTGGCGGGCGCCGCTGTCCGCTGTTTGGCGGACACGTGTCGCGCCCGGGCTCTTCCGGGCGCGCACAGTGATCGCGAATTGGGCCGCACTGTAGCAGCCCAATCTTTCCGGGCGCCCGATTCTTGGGACACAGTGGGAATTTTGGCATTTGTTTTCTGGGCCTATAAATACAGCTCCACTTTCCTCCCTTTCTGTTCTTTTTCCGAGTTTTAGAGAGAGAATCTGAGGGTGTGGCCTTAAGAAGACTTCTTTCTCTCTCTGTCCTCCATCTCTCTAGGAAGTTTTGGAATTTTTGGAGTTGCCAATAGCGAGTCATCTGCGACGCGGCGCGCTTCGACGTTTCCTCTTCTTCGGCCCATTTTCGTCGCAGTTCAGTCAGAATTTTCCTATGCGCGAACCAGGAGGAATTTTTGGACGATTTCTTCGACAGCGTGTTCCTGAGAGGTAAGGCTTCGATTTCCGTGTGATTGTTTCGCTTCATTTTGGGTTTTTGGCACGGTTCCCGAGGCATCTTTTGACCCCATTTTCTGTGATGGATTTCCTGGACAGCATGGGCTTGTTGATTTTATATATTGGCGTAGGAACATCGAATCGAGGCGTTTAAAGAGTCGATTTTGATCTACTCGTCGCAAGGAACGTTCCCGTAATTTTCTTGGATTTTTCTGAGCATTTTCAGCAGGTGAAATAAGGGCATCTTTGGGACTAATTTCTGTATGTGTATGCGGGGGTAGTTTTTGAGATTTATGGACTTTATGTTGTACCCAGGAGAGTTGCGGGTATTACTGGACCCCTTGGAGTAGGAGATTTGGATTTCCTGGTATTTTCAGCTGTGGGATTTGGACAGTCAGCTTTTCAGGTGGGTAGTTGTTGCTTACCTCTTACTGTGATTTACTCACTAAGTTTATTTAGAGGATTCCCCGTTTGGACTTATTGATTGATATCCATGCTTAAATCCAAATGAAATAAATGTGAGCCTATCATGTGAGACCAATCTTGTGGATATATCATGTTGGGAATATTATTGGGAAAATATTAACTGTGAGAACATGATTGTGAGAAGATTATAGTGATGATTTATTATGGATCAAGAATTATATACATGTGTAGTTGACTGATGATTTTAGCATGATGGTTATATTTATGCGGAGCTATTATTTGATACACATGTGGAGTTACTGTTTGATACTCTTTCTTTTATCTTTCTCGAGGACATTTGCATGCTTGCATGGACATCTAGATAGGCTACTATTTATTGCTACACTATCAGATTGGGAATTGACTTAGGAGAAACCATGATTGTTTCCTTTCTCCTTTTCATTTAGACTTTTGATTCATGTTGCTCGGGTTCGAGCAGGGGTTTGGGATAGTGTAGTCGGGACTTTGGAGTCTGGGATTGGTCGTACTTGATTATGGATTGTGGGGGATTGTGGTAACCGCGGATATTAGGCGGTTGACCAGATGTTGGTTATTCATCAGATTGTGGACTTGTGGGGTATTACGGTAACCGCGGACATTAGGCGGTTGACCGGATGTTTATCTTTGCATCAGATTGGGATCTTCTTTAGTGGAGGGGTTTTCCACTTTGATCATAGTCATGATCCAATCCTGCTTTTATGATACTTATGACATGGTTACTTTCCTCGTGTGGGTAGCTCCTCTCGAGTGCCACTTCGAAGCGTGCGGGGTAGCAAATGGGTGCCGGATGGCATTGACTCATTGCTATCACTTTGGCGCGGATCGGCTTGCACGATGATGATAGCGGCAGCAGGCGGTACCAGTTTTTACTGGTGGCTAGATTGGGTTTATCTGGACCGATGCGGTTACTGATGCATACTTACAGTCATTTATTTTGGCACTGCATTTAGAGGCATACTAGTGGTAGTTCTTTTTTTCTGTAGTCTTATAGCTTACCACTTTCTTCATTCTTTGCCTCTGGTAGACTTGGTGGGTACGTCGGAGTTTGAGGCTTTACCCACAGGGGGAGGCTACTGGTTTACTAGTGGTTCTCACCCCCACTGTTGTTTTTCTCTCTTTCTTTCCCTTGTTTTGCAGAGTCTTCTGCGGGAGCTGCTGGGCCATCAGCAGTTGATCGAGGTAAGGGGATCGCTGAGTAGATAGATCTCCTGTGAGGCTGTGAGCTGCTGTTAGACAGATATTTTACCCCTTTTTACTCAGACTGTAGTAGTTCACTTTTATTTTGAGGTCTGGCTTTGGCCAGCTGGGTGTATTTTTTTGGTGAGCTGGGAGTTTGTTGTATATTTTTACAGTTTTATTTCTTTTCCAGTCTGAGATATTATGTAGTTTTTAGTTCAGCTCTGTATTATGCTCTTTTATTGTACATTTATATCTGAGCAGGTTACCGACGCTTCGTGCACATGAAAAATTCCGTGTGCACGGCGGATCTGTTGGCGAGCCCGGGTTCTGGTTTTCACCCGGGGCGTGGCAAAGTACACCTGTGCCAGTCGCTCCATCGGCCACGTCATCTGAACCGGTAAAAAGTGGGCGGACTTGGTAAGCCTGTCCACGACTACCCAGATAGCATCCGCTCCCATCTGTGCTCTCGGCAAACAAGTGACAAAATCCATCGTAACATGTTCCTATTTCCATTCAGGGATTGGGAGACTCTGCAACTTGCCAGCAGGTACACGATGCTCAGCCTTTACTTGCTGACAAGTTAGACAGTGTGCTACAAATCTCCCAATGTCTCTTTTTATCCCATTCCACCAAAACTGTGCCTTGAGGTCCCTATACATCTTAGTCCCACCAGGGTGAATGGTATAAGGTGTATAGTGGGCCTCTCTCAAGATCTGATCTCGAATCTCTGTATCCATAGGCACGCAAACTTGGTCCCTGTACCGCAGTACTCCCGAAGCATCCACTGAAAAATCCCCTGTCAAACTGGTCTGGATTTGCTCTCGAATCCTCATCAGGTGGGGGTCCTCACTCTGTCTCTCCCGAATCCTGTCCAACAGAGTGGGCTGCACGACTAGAGACATAAGTCTAGCAGAGACCCCAGGGGACACAACCTCAAGCTCCAACCACCTTATCTGCTCAAGTAATGGCGCCTGATCAGTGATCATCAAAGATAGACTCTGTACTGCTCTCCTACTCAGGGCATCAGCAACCACATTGGCCTTGCCAGGATGGTATAATATGTCTACATCGTAGTCCTTTAACAATTCCAACCATCTGCGCTGCCTCAAGTTGAGCTCCTTCTGTGTGAACAGGTATTTCAAGCTCTTGTGGTCGGTGTAAATCTCGCAGTGCTCCCCATACAGGTAGTGGCGCCATAACTTTAGTGCGAAAATCACTGCAGCTAGCTCCAGGTCATGGGTAGGGTAGTTTTTCTCATAATCCTTCAGTTGCCGAGAGGCATAAGCGATTACCTTCCCTCCTGCATCAGCATGCAACCAAGTCCACTGTGCGATGCATCGCTGTAAATCACATATCCTTTCCCCATAACAGGGAGGGAAAGGATAGGAGCCGACATCAATCTGTTCTTTAATTCCTCAAAGCTCCTCTGGCAATCCTCACTCCAAATAAACTTAATCCCTTTTCGCGTCAGACGAGTGAGGGGTGTGGAAAGTTTCGCAAAGCCTTCCACAAACCGACGGTAATATCCAGCTAAGCCCATAAAACTGCGGACCTCTGATACCGTCGTCGGTCGGGGCCAATCCCGGACTGCCTCGATCTTCACTGGGTCTACTGCCACTCCAGCGGCTGAAATCACGTGGCCCAAAAAGACAACCTCCCGAAGCCAGAAATCACACTTAGATAACTTGGCATACAACTTCCTTTCTCTCAGAAGTTGTAGCACAATCCTCAAGTGCTCCTTGTGCTCCACATCGCTCCGGGAATAAACTAAAATGTCATCAATAAAAACAACGACGAACCGATCCAGGTATGGTCGAAAAATCTTGTTCATTAAATCCATGAAAGCAGCAGGGGCATTTGTCAATCCAAAAGGCATGGCGGTGAACTCATAATGCCCGTACCGCGTCCTGAATGCTGTCTTTGGGATGTCCTCGGCCTTCACCTTCAATTGGTGGTAACCAGACTGTAAGTCAATCTTGGAGAAGACACAAGACCCTTGCAGCTGATCAAATAAGTCATCAATGCGCGGCAAAGGGTACTTGTTCTTGATGGTCACTTTATTCAGCTCTCGATAATCAACACACAGTCGAAGTGATCCACCCTTCTTCTTCACAAATAGCACCGGCGCTCCCCAAGGCGGTACACTCGGTCTAACAAAGCCTTTGTCCATTAAATCCTGGAGTTGCGCCTTTAACTCTCGCAGCTCAGCCGGTGCCATTCGGTAAGGAGCCTTAGAGTTTGGCGCAGTTCCTGGGACTACTTCAATCAAAAACTCAACCTCCCTATCCGGCGGCATATGAATCAGCTCTGGAGGAAACACATCCGGGAACTCGTGGACAATAGGGATATCCGTGAGTCCCGGTGCCGCCGTAGGCTCCTTAACCACAGATGCCAAAAAGGCCACGCATCCACTGCGCATCATCTGCCTCGCACGAGAAGTCGAAACCACTGAGGCAAAGAAAGCACTCTGGCACCCCCTGTAAACGAACACCTCCTGGCTTGGCTCGCTAAAAGTAACAGTCCTCGTGGCGCAATCAATCGTCGCGAAATAGCGAGCCAGCCAATCCATCCCCAGTACAATGTCAAAATCTCGTAGCTGACTAAGGACCATCAGGTCCGCTGGCAAAATCCAAGACTCAAGATGTACAGGGCAAGACCAACAACACTCCTCTACATGCATTATATGATCAGGAATCTGTACCTCTAATGCATGTGGCAACCGACCTAACTCTAGTCCATGGGATGATGCAAATGAGCTACTGATAAAAGAATGTAATGCACCGGTATCAAATAAAGTGCGAGCTCTAGTACCGAAAAGTAAAGTGATACGTGCCACCACGTGGTCGGCTGCCGCGGAGTCCCCTACCTGGGCGGCGTAAACTCGCCCGCTCTGAGCTGGTGGTCGGTAGTTTGCAGGGTGGGAAGAAGGAACCCTGCTCGCTGGAGCATAAGGCCGCTGCTGGGGCACCGAAGGGGCTGATGCCGAGGAAGGAGCTATCGACGCCGCAAAAGGGCAAGTGGCTCGCATATGATCAGACTGTCCACAGATATAACATCGTCCCCACCGCTGATCGCAAGTGCTGGGAAAGTGCTGCCCTCCACAGAAGACACATCTATCAGGCGACTGGGGCTGTCGGGACTGCTGCTGTGGCCTCCGAGACTGCTGTTGCTGCTGTCTCTGTGGCTGCCGCTGCGACCCCTGCTGTTGCGACTGCGACCTCTGCTGCTGCGAGTGCTGCTGCTGTCGCTGGGGATGCTGCTGCTGCTGCTGCTGGTGGTACTGTGGGGGTCTCTGGGATCCCCCAGGCCCTCGCTGCTCCGAACGCCCACGGCCCGTAAACTGAGGCGGTGGCGGTCGGGGCGGCCTCCATGAAATGGCCTGTCCCCCATCGTCTGGCGCTGGCCGCTTCCTCTCAGAACTCTGAGCGACCAAGCCTCCACGCCTAGCGACCACATGATCTCCCCTCTCAACCCACTGCGCGTGATCCACTGCCTCTGATAAAGTCTGAAGCCTCTGGGCATGCACCAAGGTATAAATCTCCGGGCGCAGACCAGTCTCAAAGAGCTCCACCTGGTGCAGTCCATCCCCGGCGACATAGGGTACGCAGTTGAGCAACTGCATGAACTCCTGGAAATAGTCCCACACTGGCCGATCACCCTGCTGAAGGTTTTTCAAGTCATCTTCTAACTTTTTCTTCACGCTCATGGAAAAGTAAGTGTCGAGAATCATCCGCCTAAACTCTGACCATGGTAGATGTCGGGTAATCTGGAACTCCAAAGGCTCAACCCGACGCCACCAGGCATCTGCATCCCCCTCTAGACAATGTACAGCCATGTGCACTCTGAATCTGTGGTCAATGAAGAAGTCCCGAAATAACTTCTCCATTGCTGCTAGCCACGATCCTATCTCCCATGGGTGAGTGCTCCGCCCCGAGAACCGAGGTGGTCCTCGCTGACAAAACTGGGTGAGTTTGTCAGCCAACTCCTGCTCCTCCGCTGGGGTCAACGGCCTGATCACTCCCTGAGCCCCACTGCTTGATGACAGTGCCGTAGGGACTGGTGGAATAGCCGGCGGTACAACTGGTGGTACAGGGGCCTCTACAGTAGTAGGGGGAGGTGCCCCCACCTGAGTAAGCAACTGCTCGAACCTCTGCTCCTGTCGGCGGTGACTCTCCGCCAACTGGGCCACCATGGCCCTCAGCTCACTGATCTCAGAAGGCCCGGACTGCTCCGGCTCCTCCGGGGGTGTAGGAGTACCCCGAGTAGGAATCTGCCGCCTAGGAGGCATCCTGCCACACAAGAAACCATGGGTCAGAAAATAAAACCACTCTCGACCCAATCCAGCGAAAGTCATGGACATCCTCCTATTCCTGTAACCTTATGTTGTCTGCAGCCAACATAATAGTCAACCAGAAATAGGATATGCCAGTCCCTCTCCACTCACAGGAAGAGTTAATAATAATAATTTATTGCCGACTTTCGCAAAATATCACGTCACTCACGCCCTGCCATCCTAGGGTCTGTCCAAAGCCTAGGGTTTTCTAAGTCCCAACTAACCTATCCCTAAGCTCCGATACCAACCTAATCTGTCACGCCCCGGGTGTACACCAGAACCCGGGCTTGTCCACAGACCCGCCGTGCACACGGTATTTCCTGTGTACACGAAGCGCTGGTAACCTGCTCAGATTTAAATGAAATAATAAAGGAGCATAAAAATAGAGCTAAACTAAAAACTAGTACATCTCAGACAAATGCTGCAAATAAAAGTACAATAAACTCTCATAAATATACATGTGTCTCTCCTAGCTCACGAAATAAATACAACCAGCGGGCCGCAGCCAGACCCAAAATAAAGAAAATACAATCGTCTGAGTGTACAGGGGATACATCAAAACTACAAAACTCGAGCTCGGGGTAGTAGCTATCTAATCAGCGATCCTCTTGCCTCGATCCTGGGCAGAGGGTCCCGCAGCTCCAACAGAAGACTCTGCAAAACAAAGGGGAAAGGAAATGGGAAAAACAGTGGGGGTGAGAACTACTATAAAAACAGTAGCCTCCCCTAGTGGGTAGACCTCAAACTCAGACATGCCCACTAGGACTACCAGAGGCGAAAATAAAATAAAGGTGGAAAGCTATAAGTAAATCTACTGATGATAAAGCTACCACTAATATGCCTCTAAAATGCCCAGCTAAAAGAATAGCTAAATGTATGCATCAGAATGTCAAAGCCTGACTGACCAAATCCAATCAATACACCAGTCAACACTGGTACTGTCTGCTCTGCTGTCAACTCAAGAACCCAATATCTGATCGGCACACGGCACGATCCTCAAAGTATCCAATCGACCGGCACACGGCTCGGCCCTAAGCCTACTCCGGAGTGGCACTCGAGGGGAGCAACCCACACGAGTAAAGTATGTAACCATAAGTATCCGATATAGCAGGACTGGATCAAGACTCTAGCAAGTCGGTAAGACCATCCACTAAGGAAGCCCGATCCCTCACCTCCAATCTGATGCAATAATAATAATAGTAATAATCCGGTCGACCGCCCACAGTCCGCGGTTGCCGCAATACCCAACCATCGATCCCCAACTGTCCCAAACTATGAATATCTGACTACACTATCCCCTAAGACCAGACAACAGGAGAAAGAATAAAAAGCATGGTTTCTCCTAAGTCAATTCCAGCATGTTTGTGTAGCAGAAAAAAGTGGCCTAGCTAGATGACCATACAAGCATGCAAAGTCCTTTACTTGATAAACCATTTTAAGTACTCTAACTTTTACAAAACTAAGAGCATAGAATCTCCAATGTACATGTTGCGTAATACGTGATACATGATACAATCTTGATACACGATCTACTAACAATAAGCTTTTCAAAATGTTTATTCTAACCACATGACCAAACCTTCCATTATACATACAACATGATATGGATTTAGCATGATTTCCAAGTGTTTAAACTACACATCTAAAGCAAGGAAACACAACTTACTAACATTAGTTCTCTAACAATGCAAATAGTAACAATGAAACCATGATCTCATACAAGCATGCTAGGTCCATTTCACAATTCTAACTAGCAACATGATCAAACAGCACTCTAATATGCCTAGTGACAAATCACAAGTAGGAGGTTTACAACAACACCCACCTCGAGCGCTAATCCCTGTCCAAAGGCGAAACCCACGCTCAGTCCAAAAGTCACAGCAGCACTGCACAACATACCCCAAAGGACAAACTTAATTTAAACATGCAAAATTCCCAAATTCTGTCCACAATTACCACAGTCCAGTGTATCTTAATTTTTCAACTGCGAAAAATGCCCGAAAAATTCCAAGAAAAATACTGTCGCAATCCTCGTGACGAACCCGTCGAAACGAATACCTGCACGCCCAAAACCGAATTTCCTACGCTGAGATAAAAATCCGGCAAGGGAAACACCCCAATACAAACTGTACAAAATTTATGTATCATAGAACTACACAGAAAGGAGATTTTAACCTTTGTGAAAAATCCAGAAAAATCTGAGAAAAATCTAGGAGATTCCTTGCGAAATGTAGATGAAAATTGCCTTTTGAATTGCCACGATCCGTCCCCTGCGCGCAAAGATATAGCTAGAACACCGCAGTGCTGTCCAAAAATCCGCGAAGAAAAATGGGTCAAATGGAAGCTCGGAAAAATCCAAGGTCAGCATGGTAATCGAGGAAACTCGAAACACAGAAGTTGGAGTCCTACCTGTCGAGAGTCCGATGGCGCAAGAATCGTCGGAAAAGGAGGTCGGGATGAGTCGGGGGAGCCCAAACATTGAGAGGGGACGAAGCGGGTCGCCGGAGAATGAGCGTCGCGCCGCGCCGTAAAATCGCGAACCTCGAGATGCGTGCCTCCAAAAATCCTAGGGCTCCGCCAGAGAATAGAGAACAGAGTGAAGAAGAAATCTCCTAAAGGTTTCTCTGTGAAAAGAAGCCCAGAAAAAGAGTAAAAGGCCTCCAAAGCCCCCTATTTATAGGCCCAGCCCAAAGCCACGACCAACCGGATTTCGGGCGCAACAATTCGAGCGCCCGAATCCGTTTGGTCGCACGAACGCCCGTCCGACCAGGGCCCGGAAGTTCCTGCGCATGCCACGTACCCCCACAAACAGCGGACAGCGAAAAGGGCGACTGGGAACGCACCGCGTGGCCACCACTTGGTCAAAGTGGTAGGTACGGTCTGCCACTCGCGGGCCGACGCGTGGCGGTACTCGAGTGCGGTCGACAGCGCACCTGGCGCCTCTGCGCGCACATGCCCCGAGGCGCTGCCTGGGAACTGCGTGGACCGTGCCCCCGTGATCCAGCCAGTCGCATGCCTCCACGTAGCATACACCCGGTCCACCGAAGCCGCGGAAAAATTCCCTGGACCGCGCAGCTTACGCTCGCCATTCCGGGCGCGCCACGTGGCCCGCCAAAGGTCCATGAACCCGCCGCGCAACCCCGTGGACCGAGCTGCATGGGCAGGCTAATAACAGGCCGCCACGTGGCTCCAGGCCGGTCCACGGTCTCCCCCCATGCACCGAATTGACCCGAAAACTTCCGGAAGCCCTTTTTGGTCGTCCGGACTCCAAATTTAACAAGCAAATAGCCGTTTTCAAGCATTTTTCCGCGCTGAATCCAAATCCAACCTCTATTTGGCCCAAATCATTTTCTAAACTTTGGCAAATACAGCCGAAGGCCAAATCAGCTACAAATGTCTCACAGGGTCCATCCGTGGCACTCCTTTGATGCACCATGGGCCAGACACCAACACTAGGTGTTATGCATAGTGGATTCATCGGAAAGTTGCATGGGAAAAACCAGAACACTACAAAACCGAAACATACCCACACCATTATCCAAGAAGGAAAGAAGCCTTCACAAACTAGGGTCCTCACTCGGTCACTCCCGAATCCTGACTATCCGAGTGGACTTCTCAACCACGGTCTACCATCAATAGGGACCCTCAGGGACACAACCCCAAGCCCTGATTACCTCAGCGGTCCACACAGCGCCAGCTGTGGAGTCATCAAACTCAACCCCAGACAGCACTCCTACTCCAGGTATCTGCCAACACAGTGGCCCTGTCGGGGTAATCCAAAATGCTCAACAATAACCCAACGGTAATTCCACAGTCACCATAGGAGGCATCACTAAAACTCGCGGATCTCTCTCCTAACACTGGAAACACTAGCATTGGCACTGGTATCAGTCTCATCATCCGATTGCCAAGCTCTCCTGGCACTGCCCAGTCCAAGAAGCTCCTCACCTCGACAATAATTGTCGATCTCGGCCAATCTCGAATGGCATCCATTTTTGGCCGGGTTTCTACAGCCGCCCCCAACGGCTAAAACAATGTGACCCAAGAAGGTATGCTTCTGAAGCTACAACTTGTATCTCAATCTCTGGGCATACCGCTTCATCCACACAGGCAGGTAGAACATCTATAAGTGCTCCACGTACTCCAAGTCGATATGGGAGTAAGTCATAATATCCTTGGGAAACACCGCTCCCAATCCGCCCAAGTACAACTGGGACACACAATTCCTCAAATCATTATAGCGGCAGGGCATTAATCAAACCAATTGGCCTCACTGTGAGCTCATAATGCCCTACCGTGTCCTGAACGCCGACTTGGCAAAATACTCAGCTGAAAGATTCCTATTGAGTACAGGCATCAAAGACGAACAACTGCCGGAGTATGACTCCATCAAAAGGTCCTAGATACCACCCGGACCTGTCTACACTCGAACCAAAAAAAGAAGACCCTCACAGTCATGTATCAACGACGTGGCATCACCACCGTGCATCATCGGCGTGGCACTAGGTCAAACAGGCCCTCTATCCATCAGATCTTGTCACAGCGCCATCAGCTCTCTCAGCTCTACAGGCGATATCCAATGAGGTGCTGTCGAGGGTGGCGCGGTTCCCCGAACCACATCAAACGCAATCTCTATCTCCCTAACCGGCGGCATCATCAACAGCTCAGGTAAAATCATTCCCGGGATCTCGTGGCAACAGAGATATTCTTGAGTCCCGGTGCCACCGTAAGCACCTCTCACACAGTCGCTAAAACCTGTGTGCTCTAACAATCTCAACAACCAAACCTCCTCTCGTCTGCCTCGCAGAAAATTGATGTCCTCTCTCTCCTCAGTCAAAACATCCTGTGGCATTGTGCCAATCATTCTCATGCACATGGTCAAAATACCGACTGCCATAATTACCAATAAGTCTGCCGGTATAACTCGCGGCCTCAACTGCATTGGACATGATCCAAAAGCCTCCCCCACATGCACCACACCATCAGGAACCTATACCTCTAGTACACGTGGTAACAGATCTGCCTCTACTCCATGCGGGAAAGCAACATGCTCTCACTTCGACTGCTGTGATGAAATCACACCTGCGACAACCCGATCCGCTGCCGTGGCACCCTCCAACCGGGCGGCACTGATTCATCCGCTCAATACACGTGGCCGTCGCTCAATCTGCCTGAAAATCAAGGCTATCCACAAGGGAGCACGACCTCTGTCTCTGCTCACACTGGGGTGACAAATGTGGTCCTCCGTAGACAACCAATCCATGCTACCGCTGCGCCACTCTGATGTAGATGCTGATACTGCCATCGGGGTCCACCCGATCTCTAGCGTCTAAGAAATCCGTTACCCTGGAAAAAGAAATCAGCAATGTCTCTGCCGACCGATCTATCCTCCATCACCCGGCACGAAACACCAAAATCCAGAACTCGCCTCTGGCGGCAGATCCCTATCCAAAGGAACTGCAACACCACGCTCCAAACGCAACGCCTACTCTATCGAGGCGTCAAAACCTATAACGGAGGGACTGAATAAACTGAAAGGTGTCCTGGCGCAATCCACTCCCAGTCTCATATATCCTATGCGCCTCGTCCCTCGAATCTGGAGCGCGCAGTTCAACAACTGCATAAACTCTCTAGCATAGGGAGGCTCGCAAGTAGTCACTCCATTACCACCAACCACGACTCTGCCTCCAAAGGCTCCAACTCTATCTTACGAGTCGGGGTGGTTCATCTGCTGAATCTGGCTCAATAGATCAATCATGTCCCAAGCTCATCTACTAACCGCTATCCACCCTGCCTCGGTGCCTCGGCACTACTCGTCGGCACGGTGGGGGCTGCTCGCTCCATCGGTGCCGCTGGTACAACTGAATATGCCACTGCATAGAAAGAAAGTGCTGGAGGACACTCAGGCGGTACTGCAACTAGCTGTACTCTCTGCTCCAACAAGCGCATCCAACGTTCCATGGCTTTCTCCTAGCATCGAACAGCCTCTGACATCTGTGCCATCTGGATCCATAACTCCTGGGTCTCGCTCTGCTCTGACAGTTCTGCCTCCCGCTGCTCGGGTTACTCATCAGATGCGAAAAGTGCCCTCTTCATTACACGACGTCTCAGGGGCATCGTAGTCCACTGCACAATAACAAACATCAGGACACAAAACCAAACAACCCAATCCAGTGAAAGTCTAAGACATGCCATCTATTCCATAGCATTATATTGTCTGCAGCCAACATAATCGCTTAGGAGAATAAACATGCCAATCACTCATCCCGTCTCTTGGGAGAGGTATAAAACTCAATCAGGACTCTCGCTAAAAGTCACGACTCTCACGTAGTCATCCTAATGTCCAACCACAAGCCTAGGGTTCCTAAGTCCACCATGACTTACAACCTAGGCTCTGATACCACCTAATCTGTCACGCCCCGGGGTCGAAACTTTGACCCGGGCTCGCCAACAGATCCGCCACCTATGCGAACCTGCATAAGCGAAGCATCATACCTGCAAGGAAAGTACTACAGCTAAACAGATATCAGAGCTATAAATAAAAAAAAATTGTTGTATGACTAAAATCAATCACTGTACAACTGGAAATAATACAACAAAGTCCGCCTCCCAAAAATAATAATCATACAATATCCTCATATACAAGCTCTGAACCCAACCGGGAGGTATCTCCAATAAATACACCGGTGTACAGTCTCTTGTTGGGTTATATGTAAAATAGATCTAAATAGGGGAAGAAACACCTAGAGGGGGGTGAATAGGTGTAAACGTATAAACACTCAAAAATCGTTGCGATAAAAAACCCAATGCGGAAATAAAAATAACACGCAAGATTTTTACGTGGAAAACTCCATCACCAGAGTAAAAAACCACGGGACCGATAACACGGCGAAATCCACTAGAATTAAAACACGTTGTAGTAGCCGCTGGTTTAAAATATTTTAAGGGTCTACTTTTGGTTTCGTTAATTCCGCATTTCGTTTCGGGGGCTGGAGGGTGATCGAATAATTCCTTGTTTCCGGACAGACCGTCGGGGCCCGCGGGTATTTTTAGTTAATAGAGCTCGCGAAACGGAGAACGGCGGCGAAATCGGTTTTGAATTCCGACGCCGGAATCTCCCGGAATAAAATCCGGAAGATAGCTAACGGTTCAGGTGGTCAACGCGGTTTTTCAGACAGACCGGACCCTGATTCGCACCCGACTTGTACCCGTTTTAACTTGAACTGGGTTGATTTCCCATTCCCCAACTTAACCGCTCCCGCCAACTTAACCGTTCCCGCTTGTTTTCCCCGTCGTGCACTCCCCTTAACTACCCACTCCCCATAACTACCGCCACTCCCCATAACTACCCACTCCCCATAACTACCGCCACTCCCCTTAACTACCCGCAACTCCCTTAACTACCCGCAACTCCCTTAACTACCCACTCCCCATAACTACCGCCACTCCCCATAACTACCCACTCCCCATAACTACCGCCACTCCCCTTAACTACCCGCAACTCCCTTAATTCCCCACTCCCCACAAGTCCCCTGTGTACGAAACCCCAATTCCCCAACCTTTTAGTTTCCCAACCGAACCCTTCTGCTTCCTCACCGATTGCGCGGAGGATCCAAGCGGCGAGACCAAGGAAGGAGAGGGAGACGTCCTCATATTCCTTGTAGCCGAACTCGCAGGATCGGATCACCTTTCCCTCCGACAACCGAGGTGAGCACGCTAGGGTTTTGCTTTCTTGCTCCGTTCTTGGTTGGAGCGGACGAGGGGGGGGGGGGGGGGGGAAGGAAGAGGCGGGCGGCACCGCATGCGGGCTGCCGCATGCGGGCGCCGCCACTTGCGGGCGGCACCGCATGCGGGCTGCCGCGTGCGGGCGGCACCGCATGCGGGCTGCCGCATGCGGGCGCCGCCACTTGCGGGCGGCACCGCATGCGGGCTGCCGCATACGGGCGCCGCCGCTTGCGGGCTGCCGCTTGCGGGCGCCGCCACTTGCGGGCGCCTCCGCATGCGGGCGCCGCCGCTTGCGGGCTGCCGCATGCGGGCGCCGCCGCTTGCGGGCGCCTCCGCATGCGGGCGCCGCCGCTTGCGGGCTGCCGCATGGGGGCGCCGCCGCTTGCGGGCGCCTCCGCAAGCGGGCGCTGCCGCTTGCGGGCTGCCGCATGCGGGCGCCTCCGTAAGCGGGCGCCGCCGCTTGCGGGCTGCCGCATGCAGGCGCCGCCGCTTGCGGGCGCCTCCGCATGCGGGCGCCGCCGCTTGCGGGCTGCTGCATGCGGGCGCCGCCGCTTGCGGGCGCCTCGGCATGCGGGTGCGGGCGGCACCGCATGCGGGCTGCCGCATGCGGGCGCCGCCGTTTGCGGGCGCCTCCGCATGCGGGTGCGGGCGGCACCGCAGGCGGGCGGCCGCATACGAGCGCCGCCGCTTGCGGGCGTCGCCGCATGCGGGTGCGGGCGGCACCGCATGCGGGCTGCCGCATGCGGGCGCCGCCGTTTGCGGGCGCCGCCGTTTGCGGGCGCCTCCGCATGCGGGTGCGGGCGGCACCGCAGGCGGGCGGCCGCATACGAGCGCCGCCGCTTGCGGGCGTCGCCGCATGCGGGTGCGGGCGGCACCGCATGCGGACAACGCCGAACACGGGTGTCACCGCATGCGGACGGCCGCACGCTATTAGTACGCCGCCCAGCCGTGCGGGGCCAGGCGCGTACATGTGCGAATTGTGCGCAAGGTGAGAGGGCGCCGGGCGCTCTAGTCGTTAATCTGACAAAGTCTTAAGTTGCTGACTCCTATGACAGATTCGTGTAGGTCCGGGCGGGCACCCGAGATGCGAGAGAACCTTACATCAGTCAGGAGCGCGACAATAAGGTGGGTTTACGGTCGAGGCTGAGTATTGTGTTGGTAATCCGAAAGGGACTTTTTATTGTTAATCGGTACTAACACTGACGGTTTCTATGATGTACTATCTTACCCCGTGACTTGGTTACTTGGTTACTTGGTTACTTGGTTACTTGGTTACTTGGCTACTTGGTTACTTGGTTACTTGGTTACTTATGCTCGAGTTGCGACACGCGCACCCGCGGTTTGGCCACCGCAAAGGGTGCTCTTTTCCGGAAAGGCGGTCTTCGACCCGTGTTACCCCACGAGGTGACGTAGTGGGGGCCCCTTATTAGTTGTGGGGTTTGAGGCAGCGAGGTGCGAGCGGTGCGACCGCCGGGATTGGATCCCGATGTGGTCAGGTGTGAGACCGCCGGGATTGGATCCCGATGTGGTCAGGTGTGAGACCGCCGGGATTGGATCCCGATGTGGTCAGGTGTGAGACCGCCGGGATTGGATCCCGATGTGGTCAGGTGTGCGACCGCCGGGATTGGATCCCGATGCGGTCAGGTGTTACAGGTGATACCGGGGTTGCAGGTGTTACAGGTGGTACAGGTGGTTGCGAGTTACCGTTACGAGTAGAGCGGTTGTTCCGGCCAGTCTTACTTTTGTGACTTGGTATTACTTTACTGTTTTAGTACTATTCTTATGATAGTGTCGCTGACTACCCACTCTGTGACAGGTACCTCCAGAGGGTAGAGGTAGGCGACGGTGAGGCCGAGGTGGTAGCAGTCGGGCTGAGGGAGCCCTAGTATGCTGTATCATTTACTTTCTCTGCATTTCATTCAGAACTGTAGGTTATTGTGTGGTTCTCGATACCCTTGTGGGGTCGTGTGGATGTTGAGTACTTTCTTGCTGGTTATGCACTACTATTTCCTTTATTGTTCCCGTTGGGCCCGTTTTCTAAACCTTGTGGATTTATGCCGTTTTCCAATCTGTTTTCAAAACCTAAGGCCGTGTGGGCCTGTTTTCAAAACGGTGAGTTTATACTTTCAACTTGACTGGCCACGGGTATTGTTTAGTCTTCATGCACCATACTACTTCGAACTGTTGTGACTAAATGGGAAAATGATTGCTTATGTTCGACTATTGTAACAGCCGCGACGCCGTGCATATACAGAGGAGACTCTGCCCGATTTTCGAGTAAATCTGTATATGTGGCGGGTCTGGGCACGCGCCGGGGAAGGAGGTTTTTAAACAATCAAAAAAAAAGATGTACGCACTTTACGCGTAATTTGAGGTATCGTTTCCGCTAAAATAAAACCCCCGGGGCGTGACAGATTAAGATGGTATCAGAGACTTTGCTTTAATCACAACAGTGACGGCCCAACATCCACCGAGATATCACACTTAACTACGAATAAATGAAATGCGTGGGACGTAATGGGTGTAGGACGTGAGTGAACGTGGGGGAAGGGGAATTTGTGTGAATTATTTACGCACGGTTTTCTTGGTATGCTGGGGCTAATGTGTTTCCTTGGTGTGCACAGATAGAAGCCCGATTTTGGATAGGTAACTACTGCCAGACACGGACCTTGCGGCAGAGGCGAACCGCTTACTACGCAACCAGCTGCGCGACGTGGCTGGGCAATTGCTAACTCTCGCGGAGCACGTGGGTATACTGACTCAGGAGCTCGAGAGTGTCGACCGCGCCCAGCACGGTACCGGTGGTGTTAACCCCCGTGGGATACCACCGACTGTCGTTTCCACCTTTCAGGGAGCGGTCAACTTGGCCGTTCGCGCGGAACTAGAGCGTACACGACGGGCACACCCCTACCCCGGCCCGACAGGGGGCCCCTACCAGTGCGGCAGAGCAACCAAGCGCCAGAGGAACGGGCCGAAACCCGGGCAGGCGATGAGGGAGGGACCTGCACCACCGACGCCATGCGTCATTTGTGACGGTGCGCATCCAATGATGGATTGCCCTTGGCGGGATGAGCATTGCTTCCGGTGTGGCAGGCCGGGCCACACACGTTACGAGTGCCCCCGGAGGCCGGGCGTCACCAGACCCCCGGCTCCGAGACCCGACGACCCACGCCTGATGGACTCCTCCGATACCGAGACCCCACCCCGCCACGTCGAACGTAGCTGGCCCAAAGGTTGTGGACGGATCTCCCCAGCCGCCCCGGGGAGCAGTGATGCGGAAGCCTAGAGCAAGTATATATATATTTTCTCGGGGAGCAGTGATGCGGAAGCCTAGAGCAAGTATATATATATTTTCTTTAGTCCCCTTTATCGTTTTTCTTTGGTTAGGCATCGATTCCCATCTTCTGTTTCTGTCTTTTTCTTCCTCCGCGTACTGTACGGTTGTGTCAGGGGGGGGAAGGGTTATATAGGATAGGAGTGGGGTTACTCCCCTAGTCCGCCTGAGGAGTTGTGAACGCTAGATAGGAATCCCTTACAAGTTTTTTGAGGAGAGAACCCTACCTAGTTTGTTGGTCTGTTCAAAACCCCGGAGGAGGAACTTCGCGGGAGTAGCCACTACCGCGACTGTAGCAGACAAGGTGTCACCTCCCCCGACGAGGACATCAGAAGCGGTGTTTTGAATTACTGAAGGATTACGACCTAACGATCCAATATCACCCCGGGAAAGCAAACGTGGTAGCAGACGTTTTGAGCAGGAAGGGGCGATTGTAGGAAGGATCGGTAGGTACGAGGACTGAACAGAGCAACTTGATCGTGAAATTTTCACGACTAGGGTTGGAAGTAGTGCCAGCAGGCACGGTTGCGCAACTTCTAACTCTGATGGTCAAACCAACACTGTTAGAAAAGATTCGAGAGGAACAGCAGGCGGACTCGCACTTACAGCTCGTAAAAGACAAGATCTCACCGGATCAGGAAGGGGACTTTTCATTGGAAGGCGATGACACCCTACGGTTCCGCGGGCGAATTTGTGTGCCGGATACCCCGGAATTGAAGAAGGAAATTCTGTCCAAGGCACACAGCGCCCCTTATGCAGCGCATCCCGGAGGTACAAAGATGTACAGGGACCTTAAGCAGACCTTCTGGTGGCCCAAGATGAAGAGGGATGTAACTCAATTTGTAGCTCATTGCCTGGTGTGTCATCAAATAAAGGCGGAACATCAACGACCGGCGGGAAAGTTACAACCCTTACCGGTACCGGAGTGGAAGTGGGACCACATCACCATGGACTTTGTCACCGGGTTTCCACGTTCACAGCAAGGACATGACACAATATGGGTTGTGGTGGACCGGCTAACTAAGTCAGCGCACTTCCTGCCGATTCACACAACTTGGACCAGGGAGCGGTTGGCTCAGGTCTATCTCAGCGAGATTGTGAGACTGCATGGAGTACCGGCATCGATCACATCAGACAGAGACACGCGTTTCGTCTCAAAGTTTTGGCAGAGCCTGCAACAAGCCTTGGGGACTAAATTGCACTTCAGCACAGCCTTCCACCCTCAGACAGACGGGCAGTCGGAGCGAGTGATACAGACGCTAGAAGACCTGCTTCGGGCCTGTGTACTCGATTGGGGAGTCGGTTGGGAGCGTTACCTACCACTTGTAGAATTCGCTTACAATAATAGCCACCAGGCCAGCATATTGATGGCACCCTACGAAGCCTTATGCGGGAGACGCTGTCGATCCCCGATCTGTTGGGACGACTTGGGAGAATGGAAGTTCTTGGGACCCGACTTGGTGGAAGAAACCGAAGAGAAGGTGCGCCTCATCAGACGGCGCTTACTAACCGCCCAGAGTCGACAAAAGAGCTACGCGGATCGAAGACGCCGCGATTTAGAGTTCCAGGTGGGAGAACACGTGTTTTTGCGGGTTTCGCCATCCAGGGGAATCAAGCGATTCGGGTTAAAAGGCAAGCTAAGCCCGCGGTTCGTGGGGCCATTCGAGATCCTGGAACGGATTGGCCCAGTGGCTTACCGCCTTGCCCTACCACCGAACCTCAACCGGATTCACGATGTGTTCCACGTTTCGATGCTCAAGAAATACCTCCCCGACCCGTCGCACGTCCTGGACGTCTCAACACTCGAATTAAAGGAGGACCTAAGTTTCGAGGAAACCCCTGTGCGAATACTAGCAAGAGAGAGTAAGACGCTTCGAAACCGAGACATCCCCTATGTGAAGTTGCACTGGAGCAACCACGAGGGGCGGGAAGCGACGTGGGAACTAGAATCGAAGATGAGAGAGGGCTACCCTTATCTCTTTACCGCGAACCAGGATTGAGTTTCGAGGACGAAACTCGTTTTAAGAGGTGAGTGGTGTAGTAGCCGCTGGTTTAAAATATTTTAAGGGTCTACTTTTGGTTTCGTTAATTCCGCATTTCGTTTCGGGGGCTGGAGGGTGATCGAATAATTCCTTATTTCCGGACAGACCGTCGGGGCCCGCGGGTATTTTTAGTTAATAGAGCTCGCGAAACGGAGAACGGCGGCGAAATCGGTTTTGAATTCCGACGCCGGAATCTCCCAGAATAAAATCCGGAAGATAGCTAACGGTTCAGGTGGTCAACGCGGTTTTTCAGACAGACCGGACCCTGATTCGCACCCGACTTGTACCCGTTTAACTTGAACTGGGTTGATTTCCCATTCCCCAACTTAACCGCTCCCGCCAACTTAACCGTTCCCGCTTGTTTTCCCCGTCGTGCACTCCCCTTAACTACCCACTCCCCATAACTACTGCCACTCCCCATAACTACCCACACCCCATAACTACCGCCACTCCCCTTAACTACCCGCAACTCCCTTAACTACCCGCAACTCCCTTAACTACCCACTCCCCATAACTACCGCCACTCCCCATAACTACCCACTCCCCATAACTACCGCCACTCCCCTTAACTACCCGCAACTCCCTTAATTCCCCACTCCCCACAAGTCCCCTGTGTACGAAACCTCAATTCCCCAACCTTTCAGTTTCCCAACCGAACCCTTCTGCTTCCTCACCGATTGCGCGGAGGATCCAAGCGGCGAGACCAAGGAAGGAGAGGGAGACGTCCTCACATTCCTTGTAGCCGAACTCGCAGGATCGGATCACCTTTCCCTCCGACAACCGAGGTGAGCACGCTAGGGTTTTGCTTTCTTGCTCCGTTCTTGGTTGGAGCGGACGAGGGGGGGGGGGGGGGGGGGGGGGGGGGGGAAAGGAAGAGGCGGCCGGCACCGCATGCGGGCTGCCGCATGCGGGCGCCGCCACTTGCGGGCGGCACCGCATGCGGGCTGCCGCGTGCGGGCGGCACCGCATGCGGGCGCCGCCACTTGCGGGCGGCACCGCATGCGGGCTGCCGCATGCGGGCGCCGCCGCTTGCGGGCTGCCGCATGCGGGCGCCGCCGCTTGCGGGCGCCTCCGCATGCGGGCGCCGCCGCTTGCGGGCTGCCGCATGCGGGCGCCGCCGCTTGCGGGCGCCTCCGCAAGCGGGCGCCGCCGCTTGCGGGCTGCCGCATGCGGGCGCCGCCGCTTGCGGGCGCCTCCGCATGCGGGCGCCGCCGCTTGCGGGCTGCCGCATGCTGGCGCCGCCGCTTGCGGGCGCCTCCGCATGCGGGTGCGGGCGGCACCGCATGCGGGCTGCCGCATGCGGGCGCCGCCGTTTGCGGGCGCCTCCGCATGCGGGTGCGGGCGGCACCGCAGGCGGGCGGCCGCATACGAGCGCCGCCGCTTGCGGGCGTCGCCGCATGCGGGTGCGGGCGGCACCGCATGCGGGCTGCCGCATGCGGGCGCCGCCGTTTGCGGGCGCCTCCGCATGCGGGTGCGGGCGGCACCGCAGGCGGGCGGCCGCATACGAGCGCCGCCGCTTGCGGGCGTCGCCGCATGCGGGTGCGGGCGGCACCGCATGCGGACAACGCCGAACACGGGCGTCACCGCATGCGGACGGCCGCACGCTATTGGTACGCCGCCCAGCCGTGCGGGGCCAGGCGCGTACATGTGCGAATTGTGCGCAAGGTGAGAGGGCGCCGGGCGCTCTAGTCGTTAATCTGACAAAGTCTTAAGTTGCTGACTCCTATGACAGATTCGTGTAGGTCCGGGCGGGCACCCGAGATGCGAGAGAACCTTACATCTGTCAGGAGCGTGACAATAAGGTGGGTTTACGGTCGAGGCTGAGTATTGTGTTGGTAATCCGAAAGGGACTTTTTATTGTTAATCGGTACTAACACTGACGGTTTCTATGATGTACTATCTTACCCCGTGACTTGGTTACTTGGATACTTGGTTACTTGGTTACTTGGTTACTTGGTTACTTGGCTACTTGGTTACTTGGTTACTTGGTTACTTATGCTCGAGTTGCGACACGCGCACCCGCGGTTTGGCCACCGCAAAGGGTGCTCTTTTCCGGAAAGGCGGTCTTCGACCCGTGTTACCCCACGAGGTGACGTAGTGGGGGCCCCTTATTAGTTGTGGGGTTTGAGGCAGCGAGGTGCGAGCGGTGCGACCGCCGGGATTGGATCCCGATGTGGTCAGGTGTGAGACCGCCGGGATTGGATCCCGATGTGGTCAGGTGTGAGACCGCCGGGATTGGATCCCGATGTGGTCAGGTGTGCGACCGCCGGGATTGGATCCCGATGCGGTCAGGTGTTACAGGTGATACCGGGGTTGCAGGTGTTACAGGTGGTACAGGTGGTTGCGAGTTACCGTTACGAGTAGAGCGGTTGTTCCGGCCAGTCTTACTTTTGTGACTTGGTATTACTTTACTGTTTTAGTACTATTCTTATGATAGTGTCGCTGACTACCCACTCTGTGACAGGTACCTCCAGAGGGTAGAGGTAGGCGACGGTGAGGCCGAGGTGGTAGCAGTCGGGCTGAGGGAGCCCTAGTATGCTGTATCATTTACTTTCTCTGCATTTCATTCAGAACTGTAGGTTATTGTGTGGTTCTCGATACCCTTGTGGGGTCGTGTGGATGTTGAGTACTTTCTTGCTGGTTATGCACTACTATTTCCTTTATTGTTCCCGTTGGGCCCGTTTTCTAAACCTTGTGGATTTATGCCGTTTTCCAATCTGTTTTCAAAACCTAAGGCCGTGTGGGCCTGTTTTCAAAACGGTGAGTTTATACTTTCAACTTGACTGGCCACGGGTATTGTTTAGTCTTCATGCACCATACTACTTCGAACTGTTGTGACTAAATGGGAAAATGATTGCTTATGTTCGACTATTGTAACAGCCGCGACGCCGTGCATATACAGAGGAGACTCTGCCCGATTTTCGAGTAAATCTGTATATGTGGCGGGTCTGGGCACGCGCCGGGGAAGGAGGTTTTTAAACAATCAAAAAAAAAGATGTACGCACTTTACGCGTACTTTGAGGTATCATTTCCGCTAAAATAAAACCCCCGGGGCATGACACACGTATAAGGTGATTTACCGTACACACTTACGACTCAACCTTTTCCATACGCTCCTAGAGGATCTTCTCCGTTCGCTCCACGACGCTTCTCGAATCCACGATCTGCGCCCAACGCCGAATCCACGGCGTCCAACGTCGAATCCACAACGTCCGACCGAATCCACGGTCTTCACCCAATAGCACCCTTCGAATCCACGAACGTGCCTCGCTCCGAATCCACGAGAGCGGTTGAACCTTGAATCCACAAGGACACGCGAATCCACGCACCAATTTTTGGGTAAATCGTTGTTTTTGGGTGGTGATGATCCGCCGAATACTTAGATCAAAGATAGATCGGAAATACCATCTAAGTATTCATTAGTTTGATTCAACTCAAGATCTGAGTATGAAAACCTAGAATCAAACTAATCAATATAGATGAAGAAACATAGAGTAATATATAATGATTTCCTTTCTTCTCTATATGTGGATCTTAGGCCGTATAAAAGATGACGGCTTTTTGGATTATCGGCTTCTTTGCTTAACCCTAGAAAAAGAGTCATAGGGTCTATTTATAGGTTAGAAACATTTGGAAGGAGATAAGAATCAAAAACCTAACATTTCTGGAATTTTAACGGACGGCGATCCGGATAGGATTTGGGCGATCCGGATTGCAGTAGCAAGAAAGACGGTTTCCAGAAAAACAATCGTTCGGGATCCGGATCGGAATGCCTGATCCGGATCGTTCATACAATTCAGAAAACTCAACGTGCGGGATCCGGATCGTGAGATGCTGCGATCCGGATTGAAGTAATGTATGAAACAACAACCTTCGGGATCCGGACTGCTGGCTCTGATCCGGATCCTGAACATGTCCGAACACCAGTTTTTGATTTTTATGCAGTTAAAAATTCTTCCAGGTGTTTCTACACTACAAGAAGTATTCGGATCATCAAAAATCTTTAGTTAAACATACCTGATCCTTTTGAATTCTTCTTTCTTGAGATTGAGTTAAATGATCCAACCTTCTTCACCTTCAATCTTCAAGACTTGAACCTTTCACGAAACTACGCCAACTCAAATTCCGTAACAATCTCCCCCTTTGGCGGTTTCGTGACAAAACACAGATCCACTAAAGAAAATTCAAAAAGATATTTTTGTTGCTATCACCATACAACAAAAATTTACAATGGAGATCCATTAATTTAAAAACATGAGATATAAACTCCTAAAACAGACTCTAAACTTAGACATCTGTACTCTCTGCACAAAGAAATCATTCTTGACAAAAAGAGATCGTTAGATACCTCAAGAATATTTAGCATTCAAAACCTAACAGAGATAGAGTTTATTCTCACCATGACATTGAGTGATTCAGATATGTAATAAGATCACAATCAAACATTGACATATCTTCTAAGCAATAAAATTCCAAATGTCATAACTTTGCTTTGTTAGTAATCAAACAACTTGTTAGTAATAATACATGTCCAAATAGTTAGTCGAATAGTTAGTAGGATCATGCAACAAATCACAAGATAAAAACCAAAGTTGTGATACTTACCCTTCACCAAAGTCAAAGTTGAAGTGATACGTACCTTGATGTTCACACATTCACATCATCATTGTTCAAGTTCTCTCTAAACTCTCTCCCCCTTTTTGTCACAAACAAGGCCAAAATTACAAAAATTTTAAGGAGAGTTAAATAGATCAGAATAAAGAAACGTGAGAGCTGAATAATAACAAAAACGCAAAAACCTGCAAAATAAAGATTAGAAACAAAGATTTATGCAGAGTCGTCGGAGCTGATACACCCAAGCTTCTGAAACATTTTCTTGATCCGTTTGTTCATAGAAGCTTGTTCCTTCTTAACTTCTTTGATATCCTCTCTCATTTCAGCGAAATCAGTAGCCATGCGTTCTTGCTCGTTTGAGAGTCGCTGTTGTTCCTTAAAGATTGAGCTCACCGACGCATCATCATCAGACGTTGATGGAGGTGCTGGTTGTGTTGCTGGTGTAGAGGTTGTTACTTGTTGTTGTTGTGCTCGTTGGCGGTGAGGAGGTATTATGGGATCATCTGTCTTCGTCGAGAGAGACTTCACAATTGTCGTCTCATTAATGGTGCCCAAACTGTACATGTATGAGCTCGCGCTTGTATCGACTTTAAACTTTTTGAGGATGCGCATGATTATCATTGGGTATGGTAGTCTCTCTGTGGGGTGAGAGTGTTCCACATACCGCGCCATCCTTGACCAAATGAGATAAAGAATATTCAAGTTTGCTCCCATCAATGCGGCCGGGTTTCCAAGAAGATAAAAGAATAACATCCTGTCCCATCGAAGAACCTTCGTATTCATGTTGGGAAGAATGTTGTAGCAGACAATGAAGTTTATATACCGATACTCTGGTCGAAGCTCTTTAGAGAAAACAGAATTTCCAGTTGACAAAGTATTCGGAACACAAATTCCATTAACTACAACTCTCCAGGAGTTGTCGTTGAAGCTTTGAGTTTTTAGGTAATGGAGTCCATCAGCTCTGGCTGTCATACCTAGCACATCTCCAATCAGTTGGGGTGTGACTTTGATTTTGATATTTTTAACCAAAGTCTGAAATTCTCGACGTCCATTAACGTGATCAATTAGACTTGCAGCGTTCTGATAAAACATTCGAACTGAGTGTGGACAGTACCCAGTAGTCTCAGGGAAGTTGCAAATTTGAGCAAGACCAACTTGGTCAAACAGAATCCCAAAGACTGCAGATCGTTCCTTCATTAGTTTGACATTGACATGTCTCTCGCCAATGCATTCCCTCTTCTCAAAATCCTTGATTCTTGCGGAGCTGATGAAGTCTTGTGGAGAAGTCTGTCTAGCAACTGGTTCCTCAATGGTAATTCCCTGAGCACTGCCTCTTTTTCTTGCACCGGTTTTTCTTTTTGTTCCAATTGGACTTGGGTCCATTGGCGCTTTCCCTTTTTCAGCTGCAGTGGCCGGAGCCTTTGAGGTTTCAGCAGGGGCTTTCCCTTTGGAGATAATGGGGACAGTTCCCTCGATTTCAATGTTATCCCAGTCAATCGACTCCGTCTCTGATTCAGTGTCAGAATCATCCTTAGTCTTCTTCGCTTTCTTAGCCTTCTTAGGCTTGGCAGTATCCTTGACATGTACCATGGCAGCAAGCAGGAAAATAGTCCAAGTGATCACCATTTTGATTGCTAGTGAAAAATGTATCCTGTGAAGACCAACTCAAGAACACATGATAAATTGTTAATTTTCAAAGATTTGAAAAATTGTACCCAAACAATCATAATCATGTAGAGAGACTAAGAATCAAATTAGTTTTGCAAAAGGACTTTTAAAAATAGATCAATTGCATGATTTTCGAAAATCCTTATTATATGCCCTAAAACCGAAATTTTTAGAAATCGAAGCCTAAAAATCCGTTAATCAGGAGAATACCTAGCACATAATCAAAACTAATCTACCCAGAGTTCTTATTTCAAAAGAAATTTGACCAAAAACCATTCAAAAATGAAAAAGATAGAAAAATCTCATCACGTTTTGAAGAAAATAGAGAAAAACTGTGAAAAACGGGATTTTGATCAATAAAACTTACTTGTATTCGAAGAACTTGAGTTTGGAAAGCTCCGAGGTGCAATAGTTCTAGAGAGAGAGGCTTTAGAGACTTGAGAACAAAAGATTAAGGTAAAAGAAATCAAAACCCTCTTGTTCTTATTAAAACCCTAGCCGTGATCCGGATCGGATTGAGATTTCGATCCGGATCGGCCAGCCGCAGGAAGAAGCCTGCGTTCGGGATCCGGATCAGCTTGCCCGATCCGGATCGGCTCCAACTTTTTCTTCAGAAAAATTTAGAAAAATTTCATAAGATCCAGAAAAAGTATGTAAGCACAATTGTGTATCAACTTTAAACAAAAATCATCGTTTCATACAACAAGAATTAGATTATGCCAAATCTATCAATAATATCCAAAAATGAAACGAGAATTTACAAAAATTAAATCCCTTAAAGTTGAACACCTTCAATTACATCTAACTTGATCTTATGAGTAATGCCTTTATCAAATCATCAGTTCGGTAAAGAAAATGAAATACAAAGATCAATAGATGTTTGAAATCCCAAATATGGTAGATAATTTATCTATACAATCTGTTGAAGAGAGTGGCTCTTTGAGCATCTTTCTTTAAAAACCCACCTTATACCAACCTTGAAATTTGACGGAGTCAAGTATTTCAACATGCATTTTACTTAATCAGAAATTGAACAACCATGCTTGGTATACATGTGGTAGCTGCACACAATACTCGGACGACCGAGGTGGTAGCTCTTTCCTCCATGTGGTGGTAGTTTTCACACTCCTCATAGGGATGTAACTCTTTCCACATCTTTTGAGCATTTTACATTTCTTTGACTTCCCCTCAATTGGCTATCAATTATTTAAGATATAAAGTATCCAACCAAAAATTGATCTCGATTTCATACTCGACTAAGCAGTCAAATAAGATAATGACTATACCAAGAGATCATTGAGAGAGAAATTGACTTTGATCACTTAGAAGATGATTTAATTAACATAAATGATCATTGCAACAGTGAAATATTATGATGGCAAAAGCATAATAAATTTCTAAATGTGCGAAAAGATGCAATTAAAGTCAATTATGATCTATGCTCAATTAATGTACTATGTACAAACATAGATAATGAACAAAACAAAACAAAAACAAAAACAAAACCTATCCTAAGCAAAGGTTTCAAAAAGAGGTTTATTTCAAGGAAAGCATTCCAATTGCTTTTCGCAAATGAATAAAACGTTTTTGATCCAAAGGTTTTGTTAAAATGTCAGCTAATTGATCCTTAGTTGAAATATATGAAAGTTGAAGAGTATTTGATTCAACTAGCTCTCTGAGAAAATGATATCTAAGTTCAATATGTTTTGTTCTAGAGTGCAACACAGGGTTTTTAGAAATGTTAATTGCACTTGTGTTGTCACAAAGAATTGTTACCGAAGATGCTGAAATCCGGAAGTCGCTCAACACACTTTTCATCCAAATGAGTTGGGTTGAACAACTACCCGCTGAAATGTATTCCGCTTCGGCAGTCGAGAGTGCTATGCAATTCTGCTTTTTACTGTGCCATGCAACAAGGCAATGGCCAAGATAGAAGCATGCACCACTCGTGCTTTTCCGATCATCCACTGATCCTGCCCAATCGGCATCTGAGTATCCAACAATATCCAAACTAGTTCCCATAGGATACCAAATTCCGAAATTAATTGATCCTTTGATGTACCGGATGATCCTTTTCACCGCTTTCAGGTGAACCTCCTTTGGTGCTGATTGATATCTCGCGCAAATCCCAACACTAAAGGATATATCCGGGCGACTAGCCGTGAGGTAAAGTAGACTTCCAATCATACTTCGATACAGTTTCTCGTCTACATTCTCACTTTGTGATTCACTTCCAAGTCCCTTGTAGCTAGTTCCCATTGGAGTCGGAAAATCCTTCGAATTTTCTAAGTCAAACTTTTTAACCAACTCCATTGCATACTTGGATTGACTCAAGTGAATACCTTCATCATTTTGTTTAATTTGTAATCCAAGGAAATAAGTCAATTCGCCCATCATGGACATCTCAAATTCGCTTTCCATGGTCTCCGCGAATTTAGAAGCATCATTATCTCTTGTTGCGCCAAATACAATGTCATCGACATAGATTTGTGCTACAATGAAATTGCTTTGATAATGCTTCACAAAGAGAGTCCTGTCAGCTCCCCCTCGAGTATAGCCCTTCTCCAAAAGGTGCTTTGTCAACCTTTCGTGCCATGCTCGCAGTGCTTGTTTCAGACTGTAAAGAGCCTTTTTCAAACGAAAAACATGGTTAGGTTGTTTATGGTCTACAAAACCTTTCGGTTGAGCCACATAAACTTCCTCATTTAAAAACCCATTTAGAAACGCGCTCTTAATGTCCATTTGAAATAATTTGATTTTAAAATGACAAGCAATAGCAAATAGTATACGAATGGACTCGAGTCTAGCTACAGGGGCGAATGTTTCATCAAAGTCTATACCTTCTACTTGAGAGTAGCCTTGAGCAACTAATCGTGCCTTGTTCCTGATGATAGTACCATCCTCATTTTTCTTGTTCTTGAAAATCCATTTGGTACCTATCACATTATGTTGCTTTGGAGGCTTCGTTAATTCCCAGACTTTGTTTCGCTCAAATTGATGGAGCTCTTCCTGCATTGCTTTAATCCAGTAGTCATCCTGAAGAGCTTCATCTATGTTCTTTGGTTCGATTAAAGATACGTAGCAAGCGAATCCACAAACCAACTGCCTCCGAGTTCTAACTCCTTCTTGTGGATCTCCAATAATATTCGATTCCGGATGATCCTTGGAGATTCGTAGCGTTTGTTGAAACGGAGTACTCGGAGGTATATGAGATGATTCCTGCACATCAGATAAACTTGAAGAACCATTAGATGCATCATTAATATTGGAAGTATTATTATGAGAAGATGCAATGGCAGGTGAATCGTCATCTAGAGAGATATCGAGGGTAGATTTTCCAGATTCAAAGTGAAAAGCTTCATCTACTTTAACATTTATAGATTCTACGATCGTCTTAGATTACAAGTTAAATACTCGATATGCTCTACTATTTGTATAATACCCCAAGAATATCCCTTCGTCACTTCGAGAGTCAAACTTTCCAAGATTTTCACGGTCACGTAAAATGTAACACCGACTCGCGAAGATGCGAAAATATTTGATGTTGGGTTTTCTACCGCACCATAGTTCATATGGTGTATTTAACGTTCCCGGGCGCAAATAAACTCGATTAATAACATAGATTGCAGTGTTCACAGCTTCAGCCCAAAAATGTAGCGGTAAATTCCGGCTGTGAAGCATAACACGTGCCATCTCTTGAACAACCCTGTTTTTGCGCTCGACAACACCATTCTGTTGAGGTGTATAGGGTGCAGAGAATTCATGCTTAATACCGTTTGAAGTGCAAAAGTCAATGAATTTAGAGTTAACGAATTCTCCACCTCTATCACTTCTAACACGAATGATCTTTTCATTCTTTTCAATCATAATACGAAGGCAAATCTCGTGAAAAGAATCAAAAGTATCAGCTTTCTCTTTTAAAAATGCTACCCAAGAATATCGAGAGAAATCATCAATCATCAAGAAAATATACCATTTACCTCCCAAAGATGGTTGACGAGTTGGCCAAAAGAAAGAAAAATAGTCTACATAAACTACACAACATTTAATCGTAGAACGATTAAAGACAAGGAAGGATTTCACCTTTGCATACCCAAACCTTTTTGGAATGCGTCGGTAATGGTCGTGAAGTTATATGCCTAGGTGAAAGCGTCTTGTTAAAACGATTGCTGCTCCTTGATGAAGTTGTCTTGCGCGGTAAACTACCAAGGTTCTTTTCCTTCAATTGATTTGCAATTGATTTCCGAGGAATCACCTTTGTGGTAGTCATTGCAAGAGGTGTTTGAGGTGAGCGTTTAACTCCCGTCTTGCAATATCTTCTTATGTGCCCTAAAACACCACAACGAAAACATACCTTAGATCTTGACGATCCCAAAGAGGATGAAGTAGGTTTGTTGTCGTTGTTTGTCTTGAATTCCGGTGTCGGAGGAGGAGATACCGACTGAGGAACAAAAACTGTCCCACTCGAACTTGGACTGTTTCCAGTTTGAGTGTACCCGAGGCCGAACCGATTTGTTTGACCAAGACCAAGAAGCCTATCCAACTTACTCCTTCCTGAAGAGAATCGCTGCAAGTCATCCTTGAGTTGGAAAATGGTCTTTGTCATTTCCAGGTTATCCTGTCGAGCCTCGTTGTAGAGCTTTGAGAAGTGATCCGCTTTATCCACCAGATTTGTATGTTCCTTCTCAAAAAGCTCATTGGACTCTTGAAGGGAAACATTTACTTTTATCAGATTTTCCCTTTCCACTTCAAGAGCGTTTGAGAGAGAAGTTGCCCTTTTTGCTTCTTCTTCGAGATCATGCAATCTCCCTCTCAAACTCTTGTTTTTCTTAGCCACTTTCTTTGAATCCCTCAAAAGTCTGTGGTAGGCTAGAGCAAAATCTTCACCTTCCGAATCATCCGATTCGTTATCCGTTGCAATCTTTTCAACAGTGGAGTTGGACAATGACTCGGACGTACTTGCCATAAAGCACATGAAGGGTGAAGATATGGACGCGTGGAATGCCGTGGTGCTCTTTTCTTCATCACTTGAAGACGACTCATTTGACGTTGAGTTGTCATCCCAAGTGACGACTTGCATCGCCTTCTTCTTTGCCGGATACCTGTTGGGACACTCCGTTGCAATGTGGCCGTAGCCTCGACATTTGAAGCATTGTAGTTGTCCCTCTGAACTTTTCTTATCCTTTGAGAAGTTCTCTTGCTTTCTTGACTTATAACTTGAAGTACCCTTGCCTTTGTTCGACTTTCTGAAGGATGGAGATTTACTTGAATTACCCCTTCGAAAGTTGCGGCGAAACTTCCTTGTCAAGAGAGCGAGCTGCTTCTCAAATTTCTCCATAGAAAGATTCTCGTCATCGTCTGAGGAGGATGTATCCGCGTCTTCTTCCTTAGTTGTTTTCAATGCATAACCTGAAGACTTAGAAGAGGATGCTTTTCCAGAAGAATTGTTAGTAGTAAATGTCATTTCATATGTTTGTAATGAACCAACTAATTCTTCTACACGCATTTCGTCCGGGTGTTTAATAGTTTCAATGGCTGTAACCTTTGGGCGAAATCGTTCAGGAGGAGTTCTTAAGATCTTTCTTACAACCTTAAATTCTGGAATCTTCTCTCCCAGGTTAGCACATGAGTTTACGATGTCTTGCAATCGTGTATAGTAGTCCGTGAAAGATTCATTTTCTGCCATCAAGATAGAGTCAAACTTGCTCGTAAGCATTTGCAGTTTCTGAATCTTCACGAGGTTAGTTCCCTCATGTGTAACCTGAAGAACATCCCAGATTTCTTTCGTAGTCTCACATACCGAGACGCGAGAGAATTCAGTTTGAGATAAGGCATTAAAAATAGCATTAATTCCCTTGCCATTGTAAGAAGATGAATCTAACTCTTCCTTGGTCCATTTCGACCTAGGTTTTAAGGTGCGAACATCAGAGATAATTTCAGTTGGATTAGACCATCCTAATTCAATTGATTGCCACACCCTTTCGTCGATGGAAATTAAAAAGGCTTTCATCCGTACTTTCCAGTACGCATAATTTGTTCCATCAAAGAAAGGGGGTCGATTGATGTTTCCACGTTCAACCATTGTTTACAACCCTATTCCCGCTCTGATACCACTTGTTGGGTTATATGTAAAATAGATCTAAATAGGGGAAGAAACACCTAGAGGGGGGTGAATAGGTGTAAACGTATAAACACTCAAAAATCGTTGCGATAAAAAACCCAATGCGGAAATAAAAATAACACGCAAGATTTTTACGTGGAAAACTCCATCACCGGAGTAAAAAACCACGGGACCGATAACACAGCGAAATCTACTAGAATTAAAACACGTACAAGGTGATTTACCGTACACACTTACGACTCAACCTTTTCCATACGCTCCTAGAGGATCTTCTCCGCTCGCTCCACGACGCTTCTCGAATCCACGATCTGCGCCCAACGCCGAATCCACGGCGTCCAACGTCGAATCCACGACGTCCGACCGAATCCACGGTCTTCACCCAATAGCACCCTTCGAATCCACGAACGTGCCTCGCTCCGAATCCACGAGAGCGGTTGAACCTTGAATCCACAAGGACACGCGAATCCACGCGCCAATTTTGGGGTAAATCGTTGTTTTTGGGTGGTGATGATCCGCCGAATACTTAGATCAAAGATAGATCGGAAATACCATCTAAGTATTCATTAGTTTGATTCAACTCAAGATGTGAGTATGAAAACCTAGAATCAAACTAATCAATATAGATGAAGAAACATAGAGTAATATCTAATGATTTCCTTTCTTCTCTATATGTGGATCTTAGGCCGTATAAAAGATGACGGCTTTTTGGATCATCGGCTTCTTTGCTTAACCCTAGAAAAAGAGTCATAGGGTCTATTTATAGGTTAGAAACATTTGGAAGGAGATAAGAATCAAAAACCTAACATTTCTGGAATTTTAACGGACGGCGATCCGGATCGGATTTGGGCGATCCGGATTGCAGTAGCAAGAAAGACGGTTTCCAGAAAAACAATCGTTCGTGATCCGGATCGGAATGCCTGATCCGGATCGTTCATACAATTCAGAAAACTCAACGTTCGGGATCCGGATCGTGAGATGCTGCGATCCGGATTGAAGTAATGTATGAAACAACAACCTTCGGGATCCGGATTGCTGGCTCTTATCCGGATCCTGAACATGTCCGAACACCAGTTTTTGATTTTTATGCAGTTAAAAATTCTTCTAGGTGTTTCTACACTACAAGAAGTATTCGGATCACCAAAAATCTTTAGTTAAACATACCTGATCCTTTTGAATTCTTCTTTCTTGAGATTGAGTTAAATGATCCAACCTTCTTCACCTTCAATCTTCAAGACTTGAACCTTTCACGAAACTATGCCAACTCAAATTCCGTAACATCTCTCAATACATAACATGTCCTCACTACATCAGTCTCTCAAAAGAGGAAAAAAATAAAACAACTAATCTACTGAAGATCTCCTCTGAAGGGGTACCGCTACTCTCCAACGACGGGTAGGGATCTAGCTCGCGACTCTCTCGCCTCGGTCAGAAGGATCAGCAACTGGAGCAGCAGGGACAGGAGAAGAAGTCCCTGGGGAAAAGACACCACGACGGGTGTGAGAACTACTTCCCACAGTAGTTCTCAGTGGGTGCTGTCAACAAGCCCAACGGTCTGCCCACCAAGTCTACCAGAGGCAAAAGTAACAAAAGCAGGACTGAAGGGGAAAAAGCTGGAAAACAAATAACTCTACAGCTACTATGCCTCTATCTAGATGCTCAAGTAGTGGAACAGATGATAATATGATGCATCTACTGACTCACAAGTATAGTCACCCAATCTACACTGACCGCCTCCTCGGGTCCAGTCAAACCTGCGCCTACCTACTGCCGTTACATCCCGGAGGACCGGACTGACGTAGGGCGTCCGTAGCTGCCAAAACTGGCCCAGCCAGAGGGACTGTGTCGACAAGTCGCGATACAAAAGTAACAAATCCACCCCGGGCGTGGCTCTCGAGGGGCGCGACCCCACCGAGGAAAAGGTATCCGCGCACTCTGTCGCTCAAGTGGCACTGCAGGCTATAGTCAAAATCCACGCTCACGCTCTGAACGGAAGGACTCAATCCTCAAACATCTCGCACAACTGTCGGAGCACTCTCGACGACTCAGCTGATCAGCTCTCTCGAATCAAGACACTAGCAAGCTCCACCAACTCATAGGACAAACACACTGGCTGGAGATACTCCACAGCCGGGATCGACCCACAACTCAGGGCTAACAAAACTGGTCGGACAACACTCAACGACCCGGGACCACCGTCAACCCCAACGGTTCCCAACAACACAGGCCGGAAGATACTCGACGGCCCGGGACCACCGTCTACTCAACGGCTCCCCACGACAGAACATCAAACTCACAGAAGACACCAACCAGGGCCCGAACGTTCCGGGAGACCAACACCTACAACCCTATCAACAAGAACAGGTTCTAGGCTTGGCCCCCGTGGCTTTCGTCTCGACAAAGGAATGACCCCTAGAACCCAGACCACTCGAATCCTTTCGAGTGGGGAGAATTACAGAAAAAATGTGATATTTGTTACTGAAACCCATTTTCACTCAACCCACGCAGGGCGAGGACTAAAAGTAGTTCCCTTTCTGAAAAACTATCTTGATTTAAGGAGAAACCCATTTTTAATGATTTTAGTTCTTTTAGGAAAAATAGTTAGAAAACAACTATTTTATACCCAAACCCCGAAGGGCTGACGCCTTTGTCCAATCAAACAAGAACAGACTTAAGCGGCCATTCGATGCTTGGAAGAAAACATCGATAGACTAAAATCATGTGTATGTCAAAAAGGTTATGGGTTCTAGGTCCAGCTAACACAAGCACACAACTGCCACTAACATAGTGGCGACAACACAAACAGGGATACAAGACCTCCCGGGACTACCGTTTACCCAAACGGCTCTCGGCACAGATAAGCGACCCACTACAACTACCAGACTCCACTCTGCTCCCAAGCACGAGTGCAAATGCATCCCACACTAAAAGAAAGTCCCGACCTCTCGACCCACTACCTGGGCGAGGATAACACTATGTCCAGGAATGAAAGAACAGTGTGGATGTCTAAACATAAATAACCCTAGCCCAAGTGAGGGTTTTCTACTAGTCTGGTTACACATGCAACATATGACGGGGGTGCTAGGTCAAGTTCCAAGATAACCATCATTAACAGATGACAAAGAGCAAGGAGGGCACAAGGACCTCAGATAATAAAAGGAATAACAATTCCTACAATCTAGCATGCCACACAAGAAATACACTATCATGTATGATCCTACATCAGTAGAATTACTGTACAGTCCATAAAACTTGGAGACAAGGCCACCCACCTGAAGAGTCGAACTGTCAGAAGTCCTATAGCTGAAAATACCAGGAAACAGCAACTTCAAGTCCAACAGGTCCAGTACTGTCCACAAACTCTCCTGGGTACAACACAAGGCTACAATTACACTTAAAACCCAAAATCTGCCAAGTATACAACACTAAAATTTCAGCCGCAAAGAAGTCAATTTTTCACCTGCAGAAAGAGCTCCAAAAATTCTAAAATAAATATCACAGCGATCCTCGCATCGATACCTTCGAAACGGGTACCTGCGGGTCCAAATCCGAGCACCGTAGGCCAAGTTACAAATTCCACAGTATCGGTGCGCAAAATCCCAAAACCATACAATTGTAAACTCTTGTACAGATAAGAAGGAAAATGTATACCTTCGAGAAGGTCTCAAAAAATTCCAAGAAAAATACTATGATGATCCTTGCGTCGAGTAGATGAAAAAAGTCTACAAGCACGTCCGGATCCGAGACTCGTACGCGGAGATCTCCTCAAAACAAGGCGCTGCCCTCACAAAATCTCCCAGCAAAAATAGGTCCCAGTGAGCATGGAAAATCTCCTCGAAAAATGCAAAACAAGAAAATGTGGAAAAAACCAAAATCGTAGCATTACCTGTCGTGGATCCAACGTCGAAGAAATCGCTCGAAAAGGTGGTCGGAGTAGGCCGGGGGAGCTCGCGCACCGAAACACGACGAAGGGGAACACCAATGAACGAGCGTCGCGCCGCGCCGTAAAAATAGAAACCTCGGGAAGAGTGCCACAAAAAATCTTCAAACTCTGCAGATAGATGCAGCACACGAAGGGGAACAACTTTGTAGAAGACGCCGAGGTGAGAAGAGGCTCCGAAATGCAGAAAAGAGGAAGAAGAAGCCGCTCGGATTGCTTAAATAGGTGCCTGAAACAATTCGAGAAATGCCGGATTTGTCCCGGTTTCCGGGCGCCCGAAATGATTCGGGCGGCTACAGTGTTGGGCCCGGCCCAACACTGTTCACGCCCGAATCACCAAGAGGCTTCCACGTCGCCCACAAAACAGCGGACAACCGTGCGGAGCCATCCCCCGCACGACACGTGGCCCAACGGGGAGCCGAAACGTGGCGGCACCCCCGGTCAACAAGCGCCTGGCGCACCCACGTGCGCGCGCCAGCGCCGCCTGCGCACCCTGCCAGGCACGCGCCCCGAGGCGAGCCGCACCAGCTCGGTGCACCGAGCGCGCTACACCGCACCAACCACACGCCGCCACGTGTCACCCCCGGTCCACCGTACACCGCGCTTTTCCCCGTGGACCGCGCCTGCTGCGCCGGCCAACCGGGAGCCGCCACGTGGCCCGCGCCCGGGTCCATGCTCCAGCTGTGGACCGAGCGGCCGCGCCTCAGCCGGCCGCCGCGCTCCGCCGCCCGCCGCCGGCGCCGGCGCCTCTCGGCCGCCGGAACAGTACCAAGCCGCCTCGAAATCCGTGCGCGACGTCCGGGCTCCGAAAAATCCAAATAAATAGTCCATTTTCATCGTTTTCGCGCGCTGAATCCAAATCCGATGTCCATTTTGCCAAATTCCAACTCTAAAAATTGACGAAAGCATCCGGAGAGGTGATCTTTTATCCAAACTTCGTCCTGAGTCCAAATTTGACATCCGAGTCGCGCGAAACCACTCCTAAACACTCGACGGGTCCTCCAATTACCCATGTGATCCCTTTTTGTGCCCGAAGTCCACCACTTTTGTCCAAATTGCGCACTAACTCCAACGAGACACCACGCAGGCCACCGAAAGCTGCCAAACAACCAGAAAACTCAACGCGGGGATCCGGGTCCCCACAACCGAAGCATGATTGGAAGTCTACTTTACCTTACGGCTAGTCGCCCGGACATTGCCTTCAGTGTTGGGATTTGTGCGAGATATCAATCAGCACCGGAGGAAATTCATCTAAAAACGATGAAATGGATCATCCGGTGCATCAAAGGTACGTTAAATTTCAGAATTTGGTATCCTATAGGCACATCTCTCGACATAATAGGATATTCAGATGCCGATTGGGCTAGATCAGTGGATGATCGGAAGAGCACGAGTGGTGCATGCTTTTACCTTGGCCATTGTCTTGTTGCATGGCATAGTAAGAAGCAAAACTGCATTGCTCTCTCGACTGCTGAAGCGGAATACATTTCAGCGTGAAGTTGTGCAACTCAATTGATTTGGATGAAGAGTGTATTGAGTGACTTCCGCATTCCGACGACCTCGGTAACAATACTTTGTGACAACACTAGTGCCATTAACATTTCAAAAAATCCTGTGTTGCACTCAAGAACAAAACACATAGAACTTAGATATTATTTTCTTAGAGAGCTAGTTGAATCAAGTACTTTACAACTTTCTTATGTTTCAACTGAAGATCAATTAGCCGATATTTTGACAAAACCTTTGGATCAAAAACGTTTTATTTATTTGCGAAAAGCAATTGGTATGCTTTCTTTGAAATAACCATGTTTTTGAACCATTGCTTAGGTTAGGTTTTGTTTTGTGTTTTGTGTTCTTTTTGTTGGTATATAGAACATTAACTGAGCATTTGTTAAATTGACTTTATTTACATTTTTTCATGTTTTGAGAAATTTGTTATGATTTGGATATCATTATAATTCATTTGATGCAATGATCATTTATATCATTTATTTCATCTTTAAGTGATCAAAGTCAATTCCTCTCTCAATGATCTCTTGGTATAGTTTTTATCTTATTTGATAATTGAGTTAAGTATGAACAAGAGATCAATGGTTGGTTGAGTACTTAATATTTTACATAATTGATAGACAATTGAGGGGGAGTATTATTTAAAGTTTCATGCACAAAAGATGTGGAAAGAGTTACATCCCTAGTGGAGTGTGAAAACTACCACCACATGGAGGAAAGAGCTACCACCTCGGTCGTCCGAGTACTGTGTGCAGCTACCACATGTTTACCAAGCATGGTGATTTCTTGTTTATTAGATAAAATGCTTTTTCGAATATTTGACTTTGTCGAATTCTAAGGTTGTTATAAGGTGGGATTTCAAATTGAAAGATGCTCAAAGAGCCACTTCCCTAAATATATGGAGGAAAGAGCTACCACCTCGGTCGTCCGAGTACTGTGTGCAGCTACCACATGTTTACCAAGCATGGTGATTTCTTATTTATTAGATAAAATGCTTTTTAGAATACTTGACTTTGTCAAATTCTAAGGTTGTTATAAGGTGGGATTTCAAATTGAAAAATGCTCAAAGAGCCACTTCCCTAGATATATTGACTAGATACATTATCTAATTTATTTGGGATGTCAAACATCTATCGATCTTTGTGCGTCATTTTCTTTATTCAATTGATGATTTGATAAACACGCTACTCATTAGATCGTGATTGATGTTTTGAACTTGCTCAACTTTAGAGGATATAACTCGTATAAATTTTCGTTTCATAATTTGATTATTAATGATAGATTTAGCATAATCTATTTCTTTTTATGTGAAACGATACTTTTTGTTTAAAGTTGATATGCAATAATGCTTACATACATTTTCTGGATTTTCTGGAATGTTTACAAATTTTTCTGGAGAAAAAGTTGCAGGCAGTCCGGACTGGATGGACTCAGTCCGGATCCCGAACGATGGGATTTCCTGCGCGAAGCCGATCCGGACTGAACTCCAACCCGATCCGGACCGCGGCTAGGTTTTAATAGAAACGAAGGGTCTTTTGATTTCTATTCTCTTTTAAACTTTTGTTTCTAGCTTCCTAGAGTTTCTCTCTCTAGAATCAAGAAGGTTTGGACCTTTTGCAATCTGTTTTCACTCGATTCAAGTTCTTTTGATCAAAACCTCTGTTTTTCACTGTTTTGCTATTGTTCTTCAAAACGTGAGTGGATTTCATGCTATGAATTCGTTTTTAAACGGTTTTTGGTCAAATTTCTTTTGAAATAAGAACTCTGGACATATTAGATTTGTTTCTATGCCTTGTATTCATTTGATTAATGGATTTTTGGGCTTCGATTTCTGAAAATTCGATTTTAAGGCAAAATTTGAGAATTTTCTAAAATCATGGGATTGATCTATTTTTAAAATTCTTTTTGCAAATCTAACTTGATTTCTAGTCTCTATACATGATAAGGATTGTTTGGGTATGGTTTTTCAAATTTTTGAAATTAAATAAATTTTCATGTTCTTGAGTTCTAGCTCACAGGACCACAGTTTTGAACGATTGACCAAGATGGTGTTCGGCTGGGTATTAGTGCTTGTTGTCGCAATGGTTGGGACTCGAGCAACGAACAAGCTCAAGAGAGCTAGGAAAGATCAAAAGGAAGAAGAGGTAGTGTCTTTGGATGAGTCTGACACCGAATCAGAGGACTGGGATAAAGTCCTTGAGGAGACCGCCGCATTAGCCGCAGCAGCATCAAAGGGCAAAGCCCCAGTTTCTAAAAAATCAAAGACTCCTCCTATTGCTGCAGAAAAAGGGAAAGCTCCCATGCAACCAACACCTATGTCCATGAAAAGAAAGAGTGTTACTCGAAAAAGGGGACGAGCGCGAGGAATTGAGATCGAAGAACCACTGGCAAGTGAACCACCTCCAGAGGAATACGTGCATATGAATACAGAAAGGATGAAGGCATTTGAGAACCGAGAGTGCATTGGAGAACGACACGTCAATATCACAGCTCTTCGAGATCGTTCTGAAGCTTTCGAAAAACTGATTGATCAAGCCAATTTATCTCAAGTTTGCCACTTTCCAGAATCTTCTGGATATTGTCTGCATTTGGTACGGACATTTTACACTTGTGCACAACAGCTTCAAGAGAATGAAGGTGGACCTATGAAGTTCGACACTTCGGTCCGGAACAAGAAACTTGTCATTACTCCTCAATTGATTGGAGAGGTGTTAGGCATGTCTTCAAGCATGGTCGGGACCAACTATTTGAAGAGTTGTCCTATGACCAGTTTAGATTGGCGACGAGTTGTGGATAGCATCTGTATGCCGGAAACTCGATCAGCAGGGAACTCGGTATTATCAAAAGAGTTTCGTTCAGAATACCGATTCCTCAATTTCATTGTTTGCTACAACATTTTGCCAAATATGCAAACGAAAGTGTTGTGATGGGATAGGATGTTATTTTTATATCTTCTAGGACATCCAACAGCTGCTCGAGGATTGAATATCAATATTCCATATATCATCTGGAACAGGATGGCTCGATATGTGGAGCATCCTCATCAGACGGAGCGACTTCCGTTCCCTATGATTATAATGCGGATTTTGAAGAAATTTGACGTCGACGTTCGATCGACAAGTTATATGCATAGCTTGGGGACAATCAATGACTCAACGGTTGTGAAGCCTCTCTCCACAAAGCCAGATGATACACCTACTCCTCGAAGAAAAAGGCCATCAGCAACAACTACAACAGCAACAACAGCGAAAACAGCAGCTTCTACGTCAGAGGATGATGCCTCGGTAACGTCTATTTTTCGTGAACAACAACGTCTTTCATTAGAACAACAACGTCTTTCATTAGAACAAGAACGCATGTCAAGCGAAATCACTAAGATCTCTACAGACATGGACAATATTTCCGCAGCCCAAAGAGATTTGAAAAAGAAATACAAATCTCTTGCCAAATTGGTAAAGAAAATTTTCAATAAACTGGGTTGTAGTAGCTCTGACGACAACGACTCTGATTGACTTCATTTTTGTTGTTCTAATACGTTTTCTTTTGTAGGTTTTTATCTTCCTTTGACAGTTTTTGTTTTTAAACTTTTTGAACATTACACTTTTCTTTCCCTCATATTCATTTTGGCGTGTTTGTTGACAAAAAGGGGGAGAAGAGAAAGAACTATGGAAGGTAAGGCAGAAAGTAATATGCATGTCAAGATAAGCTAACAACGACTAACTATTTGGGCATGTAATATTTGCTAACAAGTGATGACTTTTGACACTTGTTTGAACATGATATGACATGACATGGAACTTGAATGATTTTCGAAGGTATGTTTTTCTCTGAGTGCTTATCTTCTTACATATATCATAATTGATGTTATGGTAAGTATAAACTCTATCTCTCTGATTGATTATTGAATATGTAAATTCTTGAGGTATCTAACGATTTCTTTTGTCAAGAATAATTTCTTTTGCAGAGAGAACAAACGTCTAAGTTTAGAGTCTGTTTTAGGAGTTTATCTCTTGTATTCATTTTTATTTGGATCATACTTGTAAATTTTTGTTGTATGGTGATAGCAACAAAAATATCTTTTTGATTTTCTTTTAAGTGGATTTTGTTTTGTCACGAAACCGCCAACGGGGGAGATTGTTAAGGATTTTGTATTGGCGTATTTCGTGAAGTGGTAATGGTCTTGAAGATTGAAGATGAAGAATTGTGGATCAATTACACCATCACAAGAAAAATGGATTCGGAATGATCAGGTACGTTTAACTAAATAATTTTGGTGATCCGAATACATTTGTGTAGTTTAGAAACACTCGGATAAGTTTTCAGTGCATAAAAATTAAAAACTGGACAAGTTGGATGTTTAGGATTCGGATAAGATCATTCCAGTCCGGACCCCGAACATAGTTTAGTTCATGCGGAATTCCAGTCCGGACCTCCCCTATTTGAGTCCGGACCCCGAACTATGTGTTTGCTGAAATCACATGAACAGTCTGGATCAGGAAATTCCAGTCCGGACCTCGAACTGTTTTTTCAGAAAAATTGCTGAAAAAAGACGACAGTCCGGATCAGCCAAATCCAGTCCGGACCGCCGTGCAGGAAAATTTCTGTTAAGTCAGTTTTTTATGCTTATCTCTTTCCAAAGGTTTCTAACCTATAAATACACCCTATATTCATCTTTTAGGGTGAATCCAAAAATAATCCCGATTATCAAAAATCGAAGGATAAAAAATCTACAAATATAGAGAAGAAAGGAAAACACGATTAAATTCATGTTTCTTCATCTATATTGTTCAATTTGATTCTAGGGTTTCCAAACTCCTATTTATTGTAGAATCAAATTGAAGAATACTTAGATGGTAATTCCTTATCTATCTTTGATCTAAGTATTCGGAGGATCATCACCAAACAAAAACAACGATTTTATCAAAAATCGGCGCGAGGATTCGCGTGGCCTTGTGGATTCAAGGTGCTACCGCTCTCGTGGATTTGGAGCGAGGCGCATTCGTGTGATCGACACGTGCCGCATTGGTGAAGACCGCGGATTCGGTTGGACGTCGTGGATTCGGCGTTGAACGTCGTGGATTTGGCGTTGAACGTCGTGGATTCGGCGTTGGGACGCAAATCATGGATTCGAGGAGCGTTCGGAGCGAGCGGAGAAGATCAACTAGGAGCGTATAAAAAAGGTTGAGTTGTAGGGTTACGGTAAATCACCTTGTACGTGTTTAATCTTAGTGGATTTCGCCGTGTTATCGGTTCCGTGATTTTTTATTCCTGTGACGGAGTTTTTCACGTAAATCTTGTGTACTTTATTTATTTTCCGAATTCGGTTATTTTTTACGCAACGATTTGGTGTGTTTATTATTTTCACCTATTCACCCCCACCCTCTAGGTGATTTTTTTTTCCTATTCAGATCCATATTATTCATAACCCACACCAACCATAATGTCCCAATCTCACTTAGATAGGCTAGAATTTAATTGGGGTAAATAAACATGCATGATTTTCAACAATCCTAACATAGGGGATCTCTCTAATATTCCTAGTGAGCATGTCGAAATAGAGGTACACAGCAACCACCAGCCTCAAAACATGCAATCCACAATTGTAAAAAACTCCTCGCTGTCCAACAGTCTTTTCTCCGTACAACACCCAAAATCTGCGAGCAACTGCAAAAAGAATCGCACTCGGCATAAATGGAGATCCTCAAAAATAGCACTTGTTGTTTTGCAAAACAGTACGGAAAAATAGGAAATTTCACCTCTGCGCAGTCCTCTAAAAAATCCAAAAAAATCACGGTTGCGATCCTCGCGATGACTAGATACAAATCGAGTATTTATACGCCTCGTTCTGACACCCGTATACCAAGATATGGCGAAAACACTCCACCGCTGTCCAAAACAGTGCCGCAGTAAAAGGGGTCAAAAGATGCCTCGGGAACCCCACCAAAGACCCAAAATGAAGGGAAGTGATCAACATGGAAATCGAAGGCCTACCTCTTAAGATCTCGCTGCCAAAAAAATCGCCCAAAAATTCCTTCGAGGTAGCCTATGGGAGCTCTCGGACCGAACTGCAACAGATATGGCCGCCGAAAAGGAAACGTCGAAGGACGCCGAGTTGTCGAGATTGTCGATGCCGCGGCCTCCAAAAATCCCACGAATCCTTCAAGAGGTGGAGGACGAAATGAGGAAGAAGTTCTCTTCAGGTTGCCCCCGAGAAAAAGCCCAAAAAATTGAGAAAAAGAAGTGGGGAGGCCTATTTATTGTCCCAGCCCAAAAAGCCAAGGGTGCCAAAATTGGGGCCATGTTTCGGGCGCTCGAAAATGCGCCCCAGGGTCCTCCGCGAGCAGCGCCCGGATTCACCCGGGCGCGCCGCATGTCACGCCCCGGGCCCGACCCACGCCATAGCGAGGCGCGGCCAACCGGGCCGCGCCACGTTGCCCATCCGCGTGCGCGGGTGGTGTAATATCACAGTTTTTCGTGTAACGTTTTACCCTCTTGCTAATAAAGTTAGGTTATGGGAAAATTGAATTAATGGGTTTACTAAAGTTTGGAATCTCGAGGTGCGGGTATTTTTCGGTGATAGAGCTCGAAAAACGGTGAACGGCGGTGCGACCGGATCCAGATTCCAACTTATGGATCACCCAGAAAGGGGTATTTAGGATCGCGGTAACCGTCGGGTGCACCGGGATCCGTGCAAAAGGTGCGCACACTTTTCGAGGAGATAAGGAATCTTATCTTGGGGTTTAAATAATTAACCGATTAACTATTTAATACTCGGTGGGGGGTTTCTACGGTGCATACAGAGAAACAAAAATTATTCCTTCCAAAAAGAAACCCTAGCGGGAGAGAAAAGAAAGAAAGAGGAAAAAGCGAAACCCTAACCGGAAGAGAAAAGGAAGAAAGAAGGAGAAAGCGGAGGGACCCGATCATTCCCGACGGAGTGCCGGAGCCGGGAGCGTAAACGGATCACCTTCTCCGACGAATCGCGGTAAGCGATGTTCCTTTCGGTTTAGTTTCGAGTTTTGTTTTGGGTTGCTGTTCTTGTTACCCTTATCGTCATCGTCGTCGCCGCCGCGAAGCCCTAGGGCGCCGCCACCGCCGCGAAGCCCTAGGGCACCGCCGCCGCCGCAAAGCCCGAGGGCACCGCCGCCGCATCACGGGCGGCGCCGCGCGGGGCTAGCGCCCGCGCGGCCGCGGCATGCGCCGCACGGGGCTGGCGCCCGTGCGGCCGCGGCAGGCCCGCGCGGCTGCGGCACGCTCCGCGCGGGGCTGGCACCCAGGCGGCCGCGGCAGGCAGCCGCGCCGCGCGGGGCCGGCGCTCGCGCGGGCGCGGCAGGCGGCTGCGCCGCGCGGGGCTGGCGCCAGCGCGGCCGCGGCAGGCAGCCGCGCCGCACGGGGCTGGGGCAAGCGCGGCTGCGGCACGCGCCGCGCGGGGCTGGCCCCCGCGCGGCCGCGGCATTCGGCCGTGCCGCGCGGGGCTGGCGCCCGCGTGGCCGCGGCATGCGCTTGGCATGCAGCCGCGCGGGGCCGGTGCCCACGCAGCCGCATGGCTTGCAACGACGCGGGGGTGGCCACGTCGCCCGTTGCGCGACGCCGCCACCGCCGTGCCAGTTCGTGGTTAATGTTTTTGGGTTTCTGGACTCGGTTTATCTACCGTTTCTGTTCTAGACTCGGTTTATCTACCGTTTATGTTTCTGTTCTGACCGCGGCATGCGCTTGGCATGCAGCCGCGCGGGGCCGGTGCCCGCGCAGCCGCATGGCTTGCAACGACGCGGGGGTGGCCACGGCGCCCGTTGCGCGACGCCGCCACCGCCGTGCCAGTTCGTGTTTAATGTTTTTGGGTTTCTGGACTCGGTTTATCTACCGTTTATGTTTCTGTTCTGACCGCAGTTCTTTTGGGGACTCTTTTTAGGTCTGAGTGCCGATTGTGAGCGTGGTTCGGTCTCAGGTGTTCCGGTCAGCACATTCGAGGTGGGTACCTTTGGTTATTTTCGGAATAATGTCGTTCCCGTGTATTTTGGATGATAAAGTAGATGTTTTGGTATACTGTCTATCCCCATTGCATGTAAATCCCGTTTACTATTCTAACTGAGGCGGTTGAGGTCGCAGTATCGTTTTATTGTTCTAACCAAGGCGGCTAAGGTCGCAGTATTGTTTATATACTCATATTGCTTACACGCACACCGGCGGTTTGGCCACCGCACGGGGTGTATTTTTCCGGAAAGATGGTAAGTTTACCCGTGTACCCCACGACTAGAGATGATGGGGACCCCTCAAGGGGAGGCGACTGCTACTTGGGCAGTAGAGGGGTTGGTGGCACCAAGAAAATGAGTATGGTATCTAGGGTTGGGGCCCAGCTTGGTTTAATTCTGGGGTAGGGGCCCAGTGTGTTTTGTGACAGGGATTTAGCGGTACATGAGGGGGAAGTAAATGCTCCGGTGTATCGGTTTGTCATTTCAGTATTGCATTTACTTATTTATATCTACTTTATCAGTCACTGACTACCCACGCTTTGACAGGTCCGAGCAGGGGTGGGAACCGGGACGACGGTGAGGTATCGATTAGAGGACCCTAGCCATGGTGGCTATTAAACTTTACAGTTTATGGTTATCTACTTAATGCTTGGTTAGTTTAACTGTGAATTACTTGTGTATGGTTTCTTGTGGATGTTGGATTGAGGACTTAGTGTAGGAATATCTTCTTATATCTGTGAATCTTGAGATGTGTGGATGTGGCTCATTTTCAAATACAAACATGGTTTCAAAAGCGTTTTCAAACCAAGTGTCGTGTGGGACTGATTTCAAAACCCGTGGATTTATCCTTTCAAGCAAGGTTGCCGCTTAAAAGAGATTGCGAAAATGTTTTGTAAAACTGGGTGTCGTGTGGACACCGACTTTCAAACCCATGGTGATTATGATAGTATGGTTTGGTGTAATCTCTTTATTATTGTTCAATGATTGCATGGTGATTATGATAGTACGGTTTGGTGTAATCTCTTTATTATCATTCAATGATTGCGTGGTTAAAGTATTCGTCGTGCTCAGAACGCCGTACATATACAAAGGAGGCTCCGCCCGTTTGGGGAGTGAATTTGTACATGTGGCGGGTCTGGCGCGCACTGGAGACGAGGTTCTTTTAAAGGAAAAAAAAAATGTATACGTTTTCCGCTCTTTTAGAACCTCCGGGGCGTGACAGGTGGTTGGCGCCAACCAACCACCGCGCGACGCGTGTCACACGCGTGCTTGCCCCACGCCTGCCCCGTGCGATACGGCCACCTGCCCTGCCTGCCCCGCGCCACTGTGTGGACCACGCCGCATGCGCCGTCTACTCAGGGGTCGCGACGTGGCCCCGCCCCGGTCCACGGCTCCCGCGTGGACCGCGCCCGCTATGCCCACCAATCCGGGGCCGTCACGTGGCCCGCCCCGGTCCACGCAGCCAGCCGCGCGCTCTCGTGGATCGAGCCACGTGCGCCGGCCTATCCGGTGCCGCCACGTGGCTCCCCCGATGTTCCACGGCCACCGTGCACCAAAGTACACAAAAAACTTTCGGGTGTCCATTTTTTGGCGTTGGGACTTAGAAAAATATTTCCAAATAGCTGTTTTTCATCATTTTTCCGCGCTGAATCCAAATACGGCCTCCATTTTATGCAAAACTAATTCCATTTTTTGATGAAGGCATCCGAAAGGCAAACTTGATCCATTTTTCGTGCGGGAACTATTCCTTGAGTCTAATTCACACACAAACGCTTCCATCACCCAAAAAAATCCTCCATAACTCACTGATCTTGCCGTAACCCTTCTACGAAGATTCGGGTCATCATAATCAAGTAGTAATCTCGCATAGGATAGATCATATTGTTACGACAATTAACCAACTACACATGGAGGCTAAGTACTAGCAATGCATGTCCCAACATATAACCATGATACATCATTGTCACATAGATAGACTAAATATCACCCGGAATAAAACATACAAGCATGGTCACAATGGGGTGATAAAACGACAACTACAAGTCGTGAAGAATTCTAATAGCCCTAGTTAGTAAGTCGTAGAAAGAGGTGCTCAACAACCCACCTGGAACAAGCAGATTCGGAATCCGATCGAGGTGAAATTTAGTGTGCGCGTTCCCTCGGCTCCCACGGTTCCAACGAATCCAAGAATTCCCAAAAACTCCTCTCGGATCGGTGGTGGAAATCAAAACACTGTAGTGCTGTCCAACAATTCATTGCAAAATCAGCGAGCGTGTCGCCAACAATTCATCGCAAAATCAGCGAGCGCGTCGCAATGGCGTAGAAGCTAAACCGAGCATAATTTTCGTCCGGGACCAAAAGAAAAAATGGTCACTTCGATCGTGACGAAGTTCTCCAACTTTTACTTTCCTCGAGAAACGCTGAAATCTCAGCGAAAACTATAACACAAGCCGAACGATGCAAAAGTTACAATCACAAAAATCTGCATTTACTGTTTTGCGCAACAGTCCCAAAAACAACAAATTCTCACCTGCGAAGAGCCCTCAAAAAAATCTAAGAAAAATATGGCTGTGTTCCTCTCGAAGCATAGATGCGAAACGAGTCCTTAAACTCCCAATTTCGCCAACCGAAGATCGAGAAAAAGCAAGAATATTCCTCCACTGTCCAGAAAAATGCAGCAGAAAAGGGGGTCTAAAGAAGCTCCGAAATACCCCATAAAAACCAAAAATGGAGAGGAATTGTAAATACCAAAATCGAATACCTACCTCTAGTGAAAACGCCGCACCAAGAATCGGCTGAAAACCCCAAGAGGTCAGCTCGGGGGAGTCCGCGGACGAAATGTCGACGGGGAGGGCCACAATCGAAGAAGTGTCGAAGTGCGCGGAGTCAGGAAAAATGTCGATGCAACGGCCTCCAAAAATGCCAAGGATCCTTAGAAATGTAGAGGACTTGATGAAGATAATTCTCAGCCAAGGGCGGTCCCAAGAACAAACAAAAAAAACTGAAATGGGGGGAGAGAATGGCCTATTTATAGGCAAAAATCCAAAAAACCAACAATTCGGGTTTGAGGTACATTTTCGGGCGCCCGGAAGAAACTGACAATGAAACAGACATGTTGCGGCCATCCGCACAGCGCTCGGATCGTCCCAGGCGTGCCGTGCGTCCCGGCCCACGCGATAGCGGGCGTCGGCCAACCAGGCCGCGCCGCGTGGCCCGCCCGCCCGTGCGGAGCGGTTGGCGCCAGCCAACCTAGGGGCGCCACGCAACCCCGCGTGCCCTGCACGCCGCCTGCCCGCCTGCCACCTTCACCTGCCCCTGCCTGCCACGCTACCCACCCGCATAGCCCGCGCCCAATCCCCGCCTGCCACGCGCCCGCCCGCCCGTGCGGAGCGGTTGGCGCCAGCCAACCTAGGGGCGCCACGCAACCCCGCGTGCCCTGCACGCCGCCTGCCCGCCTGCCACCTTCACCTGCCCCTGCCTGCCACGCTACCCACCCGCATAGCCCGCGCCCAATCCCCGCCTGCCACGCGCCCGCCGCGGCGGTTTGCTGCTCCCGGCGCGTGGACCGATTCACTTCCGGATTGGGCCAAAGGGCCCATATAGCCTATTTTGATCATTTTCGCGCGCTGAGTCCGTTTTTCGCATTCATTTAACGCGTTGCGCACTCGATACACCAATAATAGATATTTTCTTACCGCGGACCACGTGGGCAAGTAACACAGGGATTTGGGGCTCCACATCCTCTACTGAAAAAAGTTTCGTCCTCGAAACAAAATCATACCTCAAACTAGTGCCTTGAACAAGTAGAGGTGGGTATCCATCATCTCTGACTCAAGCTCCCAAGCAGCCTCTCGCTCGTCGTGATGGCTCCACAAAATCTTCACATAAGGGATGGTCCGGCTGCGCAATTCTCTCACCTCTCGATCCAGAATCCGCAGCGGCCGCTCCTCGTATCTCAAGTCCTCACTGATCTCAAGCGGTGTGAAGTCGATCACGTGTGAAGGGTCGAAAATGTATCTCCTCAGAGCTGTAATATGTCATGGACACCCGCAAGCCTGGGGGGAAGTGCAAGTCTATTGGCGACTGGCCCAATGCGCTTCAATACTTCAACAGGCCCAATATACCGGGGGCTGAGCTTCCCGCGAATGCCAAACCTCCTGATTCCTTTGGACGACGAGACTTTCAAAAACACATGATCTCCAATCTAAAACTCTAAGTCTCATCGTTGTGTATCAGCATAGCTCCTCTGTCGGCTCTAGGCGGTCTGAAGGTGCTGTCGAATCACTCTGACCTTCTCCTCTGCCTCTAGCAAAATATCCGGCCCCAAAGTCCGTCTCTCACCTACGTCACTCCAATAAAGAGGTGATCGACACTTGCGTCTATACAACGCCTCAAATGGAGCCATCTGGATGCTCGCCTGAAAGCTGTTGTTGTACGCAAACTCAGCCAAAGATAAGTGTCGAATCCACCCTCCGCCAAAGTCCAGGACGCAAGCCCTCAGCATGTCCTCAAGAATCTATATCGTCCGTTCTGACTGTCCATCAGTCTATGGGTAAAAAGCTGTACTGAATCTGAGTTGAGTCCCTAGGGTCGTCTGTAAGCTCCTCCAGAAACGCAAAACAAATCTCGGATCTCTATTATGGAGGTGGGCACTTCGTGTAACCTCACCACCTCATCCAAATAAAACACTACTAGCCGCTAAAGTGACCAAGTCATCTGCATCGGCAAAAAGTGGGCAGACTTGGTGAGTCTATCCACTACTTCCCAAATGGCATCTGCTCCCCCATGTGCTTTCGACAATCCAACAACAAAATCCATAGTAATGTGTGTAGGATCGTTGGCGTTAACCATTAATTCCAAAAGCTCGAGCTATTAGAAAATACGCAACCAATTCACTTAAAGCGTACAGACACAGCGCCACGGGTCTCGACCGGACTCAACCCACTTGGACGTTGGGTCTATTGTTGGGCCTCTTACCGTTAGGTCTATTGTGGACCGCAGCCCCACTCAACTTATTGGGCTCACCCAACTCAACTTATTAGTCTCCTGGGCCTATTGTCACGGGTAGGAGTTGGACCTATTTTTAACCCATAAATAAATAGCCAACAATCCCCCCCCCAACACCTGCACTGTGTGGGAATCGAACCCGTGCCACTGGCTCTGATACCACTTGTAGGATCGTTGGCGCTAACCATTAATTCCAAAAGCTCGAGCTATTAGAAAATACGCAACCAATTCACTTAAAGCGTACAGACACAGCGCCACGGGTCTCGACCGGACTCAACCTACTTGGACGTTGGGTCTATTGTTGGGCCTCTTGCCGTTAGGTCTATTGTTGACCGCAGCCCCACTCAACTTATTGGGCTCACCCAACTCAACTTATTAGTCTCCTGGGCCTATTGTCACGGGCAGGAGTTGGACCTATTTTTAACCCATAAATAAATAGCCAACAATGTGGTCCCATTTTCACTCAGGATTGGGAGACTCTGTAACTTGCCAGCTGGTACCCGATGTTCTGCTTTCACTTGCTGACAAGTTAAACACTGAGCCATGAATGTGGTCCCATTTCCACTCAGGGATTGGGAGACTCTTCATGCCGTTCCACCAGAAGTGTGCCTTGAGGTCCTTATACATTTTAGTCCCACAAGGATGAATGGTATAAGGTGTATAATGGGCCTCTCTCAGAATCTGCTCTCTAATCTCAGTGTCCACTAGCACAGATGCTCGGTCCCTGTACCTCAGTTTCCCACAGCATCCACTGTAAAGTCCCCTGTCTGATCACTCGGAATCTGATCTCTGATCTTCATCAAATGGGGGTCCACACTCTGGCTTTCCCTGATCCTGTCCAACAGAGTGGACTGCACGACCATGGAGGATAGTCTAGCATAGACCTCTGGGGACACGATCTCAAGCTTGAGCCGCCTCATCTCCTCCAGTAATGGCGCCTGGTCTGTAATCAACATGGTCAAGCTCTGCACTGCTCTCCGGCTCAATGCATCTACAACCACATTAGTCTTGCCAGGATGGTAAAGGATATACACATCATAATCGTTCAATAACTCCAACCATCTGCGCTGCCTCAGATTCAGCTCTTTCTGTGTGAACAGATATTTCAGGCTGTTGTGGTTGGTATCAATCTCACAGTGCTCCCCATACAAGTAGTGGCACCAAAGCTTCAATGCAAAAACCAGTACGGCAAGCTCTAAGTCATGAGTAGGGTAATTCTTCTAGTAATCCTTAAGTTGTCGGGAAGCATAAGTAATTACCCTACCCTCCTGCATCAGCACGCAACCAAGTCCACTGTGCGATGCATTACTATGGATCACATATCCTTTCTCGATAACAGGGAGGGAAAGGATGGGAGCTGTCATAAATCTGCGTTTTAGTTCCTCGAAGCTCCTCTGGCAATCCTCACTCCATATAAACTTAATTCCTTTGTGAGTCAAATGAGTGAGGGGTGTGGAGAGCTTCGCAAAGCCCTCCACAAACCGACGATAATATCCAGCCAAGCCCATAAAGTTGCGCACCTCAGTAACCGTCGTCGGTCGGGGCCAATCCCGGACTGCCTCTATCTTCGCCGGGTCTAATGCCACACCTGCAGCAGAAATCACATGGCCCGAGAAAACCACCTCCCGAAGCCAAAACTCGTACTTTACCAACTTGGCATACAACTTCCTCTCTCATAGAAGTTGCAGCACAATCCTCAAGTGCTCCTCATGCTCAGCATCTCTCCGGGAGTAAACAAGGATGTCATCGATGAACACCACCACGAATCGATCTAAAAACGGCCGAACTATCATGTTCATCAAATCCATAAATGCGGCAGGGGCATTAGTCAATCCAAAAAGTATGACGGTGAACTCATAATGCCCGTACCGAGTCTTGAACGTAGTCTTCGAAATGTCCTCGGCCTTCACCTGCAACTGGTGATAACTAGACTGCAAATTAATCTTCAAAAAGACACAAGACCCTTGCAGCTGATAAAAAAGATAATCAATGCGCGGTAAAGGGTACTTGTTCTTGATGGTCACTTTATTCAATTTTCGGTAATCCACACCGAGTCTAAGTGAACCATCCTTCATTTTCATGAATAGCACCGGTGCTCCCCAAGGTGACACACTCGGTCTAACAAAACCCTTCTCCATTAAATTCTAGAGTTACGCCTTTAACTCTTGCAGCTCCGCCTGTGCCTTCCGGTAGGGTGCCTTAGAGACTGGCACAGTTCCAGGAACTACGTTAATCACAAACTCAATCTCCCTATCTGGCGGCATGCTCGTCAACTCCGGGGGAAAAACATCCGGAAACTCGTGAGCAATAGGGATATCCCCGAGTCCCGGTGCCGCCGTAGGCCCTCAACAACGCTAGCCAAAAAGACTACGCATCCCCTGCGAATCATCTGCCTCGCCCTCGAAATCGAAATCATGGTGGCGAAAAGAGTACTCTGGCATCCTCGGTACACAAACACATCCTGGCCTGGCTCACTAAAAGTCACCGTCCTCGTGGCACAATCAATCATCACGAAATACGGAGCCAGCCAATCCTGTGATGATCCGGAATTCTATAGGACTTTACAGTGTGATCGGCAGCTTCCGGAGGCCTACGGGGCATGTCGGCGGTGTTCGTGCACCAATTTGGACTCAAGTGATGAACTCCGGGCTTAAAATGGATCACGTGGGTAATCGGGGGACCCCGCCGGATGTTTAGAAGTGCTTTCGCGCAAATCGGATATCAAATTTGGACTCGGCGCGAAATTCGGATTGAAAATACCTTTCCGGGAGCTTCCAGCGAATTATCGGGTTGGAATTTGGTGAAATGGACGTCGTATTTGGAATCAGCGCGCGAAAACGGTCAAAACGGACTACCCACTTGATATTTTTGAGCACGGGTACTGTTCACCGCCGGAACAGTAACTCCGGCGATCGCCGGCGGCCGGCGACGGCGGCGGGCAGCGTCGGCGGGAGGCGGCGCGGCCTCGGGCAGGCGGAACGGCGGCGGCACGCGGCGCGGGCAGGGCGCGGGCGCGCGGGCAGGCGGGCGGTCCACGCGGCCAGCGTGCACCGAGGCGGGGACACGTGGCATCTTCTTACTGGTTGGCGCACGGTCGACGGTCTACGGAGTATTGATGTTGGCTCACGGTTCATGGTGCACCGGAAGTGGACACGTGGCTGTATATCATTGGTTAGGTTCACATGATCTCGTGCACCAGGTGCAGCGGATAGTGGCATTGACACGTGGCTTTCTCCTATTGGCTGGTCAACTGTGCGGGCCGGGGCAGCAGGCGGTTCTGGCGCGCGGGCAGGGATGGTCGGCGCCACGTGGCGCAATCCGATTGGTCAGACTAGGTGTTCTGTTGTCTGTGTACTCGTGGCAGTCTGTGATTGGTGGATTTCGGTGTTTCCTGTTCGGCGGGACACATAGGTAATTTCCCGAATTGTTTTTCTGGTTTTGGCTCCCTTGTTGCATCCGAGAGGCATTCAAGGGGTGTTTTCACCATCTTCGAGGCTTTATCTTCTCGAGGAGTGAGAAGATGAAATCTTCATCTTGAAGGGTGGAGTTTCGGATTTTTCGGCGGCACGGATCTCGAGGTTTCCATTTTCTCCGGTGCGGCGCGACGTTCCTTCATCGGTGTGTCCCTTTCGTCGTGTTTCGATGCGAGAGCTCTCCCGGCCTACCCCGATCACATTTTCCAGCGATTCTTGCGCCATCGGAACGGTGACTGACATAGCTTTAATGTTGGTATTTCCTGTTTTCCCTCATTTCATGCTTTTCGAGGAGTTTTTCTGAGTTTATTGTGACACTCTTTGCTGTGATGGGGATTTGGACAGCGGTTCAGTATTTTGGCGATTTCTCCGCAACCGGACATCGGATTGAGGTGATTCAAAAGGAATTTTGCATCTACACATCGCAAGGAACATCCTCAAATTTTCCTGGATTTTTCTGGATTTTCCCCGAAGGTGAAAAAGGCATTATTTTTAGTATTTGGTGCTGAAATTTACAGTACAGAGTTCTTTGGGATAGTCCCCTTGCCGAATTTATATCTCAGTGTAGGAAACTCGGATTTGAGCGTGCAGGTACTCGTTTCGACCGGATCGTCGTGAGGATCGCGACGATATATTTTTGGGAATTTTCTGTGCACAACTCGCAGGTGAAAAAGGCTCAACTCTGGACTGATTACTGGAATAGCATGTTTTGAGGATAATTGTATGTTTAATTGCATGTTTTGGGGTAATTGTGAACAGTGATCGCGGCGGCTTATCTGCTTGGACTTGTGACGTGAAAAAGAGATATTGGACAGCCTTGGGTTGCGCAATTCCATGTGGGTGGTTGCTTTACTCCTCTTTTCTGATGTACCCACTAGGAATATTAGAGTGATCCCCTTTATTGAACATGTTGAATGGTCACCTAATGGACATGCATGCTTAACTGGATAATTGTGAGCCTATCATATGGAAAACATTATATTGGAAACTTGACATGTTGGAACTTATACATGCTTCATGGACATCGTTTTAGCATTTAACCTTGCATGAGGGAGGGGGATGTACTTTCATATTGTGATATTGTGAGGCGTCTTGTGGGAGGGTACCACTTGAGGATTTTTGGACAGGCATAGGTGGATGATTCATGTGAGGGTGATTAGCAGGTTATGGACATGTGTGGTTGGATTATGGTTTAGCATGATGATTACACCCAGGTGGAGTTATTACTTGGTACACATGGTGAACCACTATTTGTCACTCCCCTTCTTTCTTCCATGAGGAGATAGGCTTGATTTCAGGGATATCTAGTTAGACCATTTCTGATCGCTACACTATATGTTGGGACTGACTTAGGAGGAACCCTATTGTCTCTTCTTCCCCTATTCCTTAGGCAGGCGGCTATTTGTTGCTCGGGTTTGAGCAGGGATCGGCATAGTGTAGTCGGGGCTTGGATTTTAGCTTTTGGGGTTTTGCGGCTATTGCGGATAGTAGGCGGTTGACCGGATGTCGGATCTGGGTCAGGATTGTCATTATGGGTGTGGTTGTTAACCCTTCTTCTTGTGATTACCCGCTAGGCATTTGAGTAGCTTCTTTGATTAAAAGGATAAATGCACTTTATGTGTGGCAATGGCAGGCTTATTGTGATTAAACAGATATTGTTAGAACTTGCTTGATTGGGGATTATGATTGTAGAACAGCAGCGTCATGTTAAAGGATAAGGCTAATCAATGATTTGTGGGCTTTGGGTATGTGGCATAGGCAGGCACAGGCTATCTCATATTTACTATTCTCATACTATTCTCTACATGCTCTGACATTATGAAGGTTATCGACATCTGTTTATCTTTATATCATCTTGGGACATTTGCATGCTTGTATGGTCACCTAGATAGGCCACCTTTTTCTGCTACACTATCATGCTGGAATTGACATAGGAGAAACCTTTTTATTATTCTTTTCTCCTTTCATTTGAGGCTCAGGGTATTTGTAGCTCGTGCGCGAGCAGGGGGTTTGGGGATAGTGTAGTCAGGATCTTGGGTTTTGGGACAGGCAGGCTTGATGGCAGGGTATTGCGGCAACCGCGGACCTTGGGCGGTTGACCGAAGGTTGCTTATGCATCAGATTGGGTATCAGGTCTCTAGTGGATGGAGTTTCCCACTATTTGTTATATTGCATCAGGTTGAGATCGGGTCTCCCTTTAGTGGATGGGTTTTCCCACTTTGGTCATAGTCATGATCCAGTCCTGCTGACTTTGATACTTGTTACTGATGCACTTGACTCGTGTGGGTCGCTCCCCTCGAGTGCCACTCCGGAGTGTGCGGTTTTTAGACCTCGAGTCTTCGAGACTCTCATCCCCTATCGGTGTTATGCGTAGGCTGGCATACCCGATTTGGCAGGCAGAGCAGGCAGTACCAGTGTTTACTGGTGGTCAGATTGGGTTTATTCAGGCAGGCATTTGTATTCTGATGCATACATTCAGCTATTCTTTTAGCTCAGTGTTTAGAGGCATTCTAGTGGTAGCTTTTCATCAGGAGTCATAATCATTGCATACCACCTTTATTCCTTTTGCCTCTGGTAGACCTAGTGGGCGTGTCAGAGTTGAGGTTTTACCCACTAGGGGAAGCTACTGGTTTACTAGTAGTCTCACCCCCATTCTTCTTTCCTCTTTTTCTTCTCCCTTGTTTTGCAGTGTCTTCTGCGGGTGCTACTGGGCTTACAGTGGCGGGTCGAGGAGAGAGGACGGCTGAGTAGATAGATCCCGAGGCAGGATGAGCACGTTAGCTGGACTGTTGGTGTACCCATGTTTCCTCAGACGGTAGTACTTTCACTTTTGGGACTGGCTTTCGCCAGCAGGTTGTATTTATTTTGTGAGCTGGGAGAGACTGATGTATCATTTATATACAGATGTATTGTATTTTATTTCCAGCTTCAGTCTGAGATGCATTAGTTTTAGTTCAGCTCTATTTTTATTGCTCTTTTATTATATCTCTTATATCTGAGCAGGTTACTGGCGCTTCGTGTACACGGGAAATACCGTGTGCACGGCGGATCTGTGGACGGGCCCGGGTTCTGGTTTACACCCGGGGCGTGACAAATCCATCCCGAGCACCACATCGAAATCCCACAGTTGTCTCAAGACCAACAGGTCTGCTGGCATAATCCAGGACTCAAGCTGCACTGGGCAGAACGAACAACACTCCTCCACGTGCAAAGTGTGATCGGAAATATGAACCTCTCGTGCACGTGGTAACTGTCCTACCTCAAACCTATGCAACGATGCAAATGCTCTACTAATAAATGAATGAGATGCACCGGTATCAAATAAAGTGCGAACTCTAATGCTAGAAAGTAAAATGATACCTGCCACCACATGGTCGGCCGCTGAGTTCTCCACCTAAGCTGCATAAACCCGACCGCTCTGAGCTGGTGGTCGGTGATATGTAGGGTGGTAGGAAGGAGATATGCTAGCCGGAGCATAAGGCCGCTGGGCCGTCGACCTCTGCTGGGAAGTAGTAGGAGCCGACGCTGAAGATGGTGTCGCGGAGGTCAACAGGGGCATGAAGCTCGAATGTGTGCAGACTGTCAGCATTTGTAGCAATGCCCCCACCTCTGATCACAAGTATCCGGCTGATGTTGTCCCCCACAGAAAATATATCTGTCAGAATACCGTGGCTGCCTCGGCTGTTGCTGCTGCTGCTGTGGCCTTTGGGATCCACCAGGCCCTCGGCGATCAGAATGCCTGCGGTCGTGAAACTGAGGCTGCGGCAGTCGTGGTGGTCTCCAAAAACTGGCCTGTCCCCGATCCTCGGGTGCTGGCCACTTCCTCTCAGAACTCTGCGCGGCCAATCCCCCCTCCTAGCAACCATAATGTCGCCCCGCTCCACCCATAGGGTGTGCTCAATGGCCTCATCGAGGGTCTAAAGCCTCTGAGCATGTACTAGGGTATAAAACTCAGCGTGAAGGCCACTAAAAAAAATGGACCCAATGTGGCTCGTCGCGGGTGACGAAGGGCACGCATTTAAGCAACAGCGTGAACTCTCTGAGGTAGTCCTGCACTGTCCTACTGCCCTGCTGCAAGTTCTTCAAATCATCCTCCAATTTCTGCTTCACACTGCTTGAGAAATGAGTCCCAAACAGCATGCGACGAAACTCGGACCAGGGCAGCTGCCGGGTGGTCTGGAACTCCACTGGCTCCACCCGACGCCACTAGGCATCAGCATCTCCATCCAGACAGTGAACCGCCATGTGAACCCTATACTTCTCCTGAATGAAGAAATTCCTAAATAACTTCTCCATCACAGCTATCCATGCCTCCACCTCCCATGGCTCAGCATTTCGCCCCGAGAATCTGGGAGGGCCAAATTGGCAGAATCTGGCCAACTTCTCAGCGACTAGCTCCTCCTCGGCCGTAGTCATCGGCTGGGCCGCTCCCTGGGTTCCACTACTCGAAGATGGTGCAGTCGGCACATGGGGTACAACCGGAGGTGTAGGGGCCTCCAAAACAGCCGGGGGTGGCACCTCTCTCAGCGCCAGCAGCTGATCTATGCGCTGCCTCTGTTGTCGGCCATCCTCTGCCAACTGGGCTACCAAGGCCCACAACTCTCTCAACTCTGCTGATCCTGACTGCTCTGGCTCCTAGGGGGTGTGGGGGGAATACGACGTCGGGGAGGCATCCTGTCACAAGAAAGCCACGTGTCAGAAACACAAACACACTCGACCCAATCTAGCGAAAGTCAAAGACATCTCCCTACTTCTGTAACTTTATGTTATCTGCAGCCAACATTGTGAGGACCTGAATCCCCGCTTAAGGGTTTACTGATGGATTAGTGGCTTCTGAAAGTGTTTGTGCGCGTGTCGGGCCCAAGAAATGGATTCAGGGTGTAAAATGGGAGCAAGTTTGCTTAACCGGAGGCTTTTGGAAAATTTTAGAAGTGGAATTGGGCCAAACGGACATCGGATTTGGATTCAGCGCGCGAAAACGATGAAAATGGACTATTTACTTGTATTTTTCGGAGCCCGGATGTGAAAACACGGATTTCGAGGTGTTGGAGCACTGTTCCGGCAGCCAGAGTGGCGGCGGCGGCAGGCGGCGGAGCGCGGCGGCGCAGCCGCTCGGTCCACCGCGCGCGGGACAGGTGGCGGCTCCCGGTTGGCCGGCGCAGCAGGCGCGGTTCACGGGAGAAGCGCGGGTGTACGGTGGATCGGAGGGTGGACATGTGGCATCTCCGGATTGGCCGGCTCACGTGCTCGTGGTCCACGCGGCGACAGCGGGCAGGTGGCAGTACGCCCGGGTCAGCCGGGGCGACGTGCGTGGGGCGGGCACGGTCGGCGCCACGTGGCGCGACCGCAGCGGCTGGCGCCGCTGTGCGCTGTGCGGCATGCCACGTGGCACGCAGGGATTGGCCCATTATGCTATTTGCTGTTCGGGGACACGTGGCGTTCCAGGGACGATTCGGGCTCTGATGGATTGGGGTGCATTTTGGGGTCCCTGTAGCAGCCCGGATCATTTGGGCGCCCGAAAGAGGGGACATGGAGGGAATTTTCAGATTTGTTTGGTTTGGGCTATATATAGCTCCTCTTGGGCCGTGATTTTGGACCTTTCTCGAGCTCATCTGCGACTGAGGTCTTAAGAGATTTTGTTCTTCATCTTGTGCTCCATCTACTGAGGGATTTTCAAATTTTTTGGAGGCCTCGACATCCGCGCTTTCTGCAACGCGGCGCACTGTGACGTTTCTTGGATTTTGGCTTCCACCGTCACTTTTTGGTCCGAGAGGCACCCTGGATTACTCCAATGGTATTTTGAGCCGATTTTTACGGCAGAAGGTTCATGAGAGGTACGCCTTCGATTTTTGTGTTGATCACCTTGCTTTGTTTTGAGTTCTTGGCACGGTTTACGAGGCATCTTTGAACCCCTTCCTGCTGGTGGTTTTTCTGGACAGCGGAGGTTTGTCGGATTTTTATCTCAGCACTCGGGCATTGGAATTCGACGTTTAAGGACTCGATTGACATCTACGCTTCGCGAGGATCGCCATAGTATTTTTATTGGAATTTTTGGAGTTTGTATTTTAGGTGGAAATTTCGCATCTTTGGTACTAAATTTCAGCAAGTTGTACACTTGGAATTTTGTGTTGTTTGTAATGTTTGGGCCTTATCTTTGTACCCAGGAGGAGTTTTTGGGCGTTTTTGGACCCGTTGGAATCAGGTGAATTCGAGGATTATCCCCGTGCAGTTTCAGCCTTTTTGGACATTGGATCAATTAGCTTTTTCAGGTGGGTTGCTTCGCCTCCAAAAATAATGGACTATCTACTAATTCTATTATATAGGGAACATACATGCCATGAGATGGATTAGATTGCATGTTAGAGAGAGAGAGATGCCATCTTTCCTATGTTATTGTAGATATCCTGTTGATTCATGTTCCCTGATCCTGCTTTAGTTAAATTAATTACTGCTATTGGAACTTGACCAAGCACCCCGTCATATGTTGCATGTGTAACCAGACCAGTAGAAAACCCTCACTTGGGCTAGGTTTATTTATGCTTTAGACATCCACACTTCTTATTCTATTCCTGGACATAGTGTTATCCTCGCCCGGATAGTGGGCCGAGTGGTTGGGTTTCCTTTTAGTGTGGGATGCATGTTACACTCGTGCTTGGGAGCAGAGTGGAGTCTAGTAGATGTAGTTGGTCTTTTATCTGTGGCGGGAGCCGTTTGGGTGAAACGGTGGTCCCGGGATGTCTTGTTTCCTTGTTTTATATGTCGCCACTGTGTTAGTGGCAGTTGTATACCAGTGTTAGCAGGACCTAGAACCCAGACTGTTTTTGGACACATATAATTTCTGTAAACTAATGTTTTCCTTCCAAACTTCGAGCGGGTCGCCGGAGCCTGTTCTTGTTTGATTTGGGTAAAGGCAATAGCCCTTCGGGGTTTGGAAAATAAAACTTATTTGAATTGATTTTTATTAAAGAACTAAAATATATTAAATTGGGTTTCTTAGATTAAAATAGCTTTCAGTAATAACTGTCATCTTTTTATTACAACTTCGTCACCCGAGAGAGTTTGGGTGATCTGGGTTCTAGGGGCCTTTTCTGTTTCTGTTTCGGGACGAAAGCTACGGGGCCCGTGCTTGGAACCTGTTATTGTTTGATAGGGTTGTAGGTGTTGGTCTCTTGGAACTTTCGGGCCCTGGTTGGTGTCTTCCGCATGTCATACTGAGGTTGTCATGTTCCCGAACTGTAAGGGGGTCGGGAACTTCGATAGGCGGAGCCTGGATTCTGTTCTTGTTTGATTGGGGTTCTAGGCACCGACCTATCGGGATTTCCGAACCCTTATGGTGTCGGTCCTTTCTGTGTTATCTGTGAGTTTAGGGTTCTATTGTGGGAGCCGTTGGGTTGACGGTGGTCCCGGCTGGGGAGTATCTCCAGCCAGTGTGTTTTGTGCCACGAGTTGGTGGAGTTTGCTAGTGTCTCGAGATTCGAGAGAGCTGATCAGCTGAGTCGTCGAGAGTACTCCGACCGTTGTGCGAGATGTTTGAGGATTCTGAGTCCTTTCGTTCTGAGAGTGAGCGTGGATTTTGACTATAGCCTGCAATAGCCACTTTGAGCTCGACAGAGTGCGCGGATACCTTTTTCTTCAGTGGGGTCGCGCCCCTCGAGTGCCCCGTCCGGAGTGGGCCTGTTACTTTTGTATCGCGACTTGTCGACGCAGTCCCTCTGGCTCGGCCAGTTTTGGCAGTCACGGACACCCTACGGTAGACCCATCCTCTTGTGGATGTGCGGCAGTAGGTGGGCGCAGGTTTGACTGGACCCTATGTGGCAGTCAGTGTAGATTGGGTGACTATACTTGAGAGTTAGTAGATGCATCATGTTTCCATCTGTTCCACTTCTTGAGCATTTAGATAGAGGCATAGCAGCTGTAGAGTTATTTTCCAGCTCCTTTCCCTTCAGTACTGCATTTGTTACTTTATGCCTCTAGTAGACTTAGTGGGCAGACCGTCGGGCTTGGAGGCGGCACCCACTGAGAACTACTGTGGGATGTAGTTCTCACACCCGCTGTGGTGTATTTTTTCCCCAGGGACCTACTTTCCAGTTGCTGATCCTTTTATTGCTGATCAAGGCGAGGGAGTCGCGAGCTAGATCCCTACCTGTCTTTGGAGAGTAGCAGTAGCGGTAACCCTTCATTGGAGATCTATTAGTACAGTCAGCAGTTGGTTTAATTGTTTTTACTTTTGAGAGACATTTGTATTGTGAGGATCTTACTTGTACTGAGAGCCTGTACACTGGTGTATTGTTGGGTTTACCTCCCTGTTTAGTTTTGGTTATTATATTCTGCGGATATTTTATTTGATCGTATTTGGGAGATAGATATTGTATCTTTATTTTCAGTTGTACAGTGATTGGATTTTAGTTTTTCAGTAGTTTACTTTTCAGCTCTGATATCTGTATAGCTATAGTATCCTTCTTTTTGCAGGTTAGACGCTTCGTCTATACGGGGTTCACAGTATAGGCGGCGGATCTGTTGGCGGGCCCGGGTCGCAGTTTCGACCCCGGGGCGTGACAAACATAATTGTCCAACAGAAATAGGGTATGTCGATTCCTCTGCACTCACTGGAAGAGGTAACTGAACAAATCACCGACTTTCGCAATATATCATGCCTCTCACGCCCTATTATCCTAGGGTCTGCCAAAAGCCTAGGGTTTTCGAAGTCCCAACTGACCTATCACTAAGCTCTGATACCAACCTAATCTGTCACGCCCCGGGGGTAAACCAGAACCCGGGCTAGTCTACAGATCCGCCGTGGACACGGAATTTTTCGCGTACACGAAGTGCTAAAAACCTGCTCAGATATAAGATGAATAATAAAAGAGCACTAGTATAGAGCTGAAACTAAAAACTATACCATCTCAGATTGAAACTGATACTAAAAGTGCAATAAAGCTATAATAAATATAATAATACCTCCTAGATCACCAAAATGAATACAACCAACTGGCTAAAGCCATACCCAAAAGAGAAAGCACATCAGTCTGAGTAAAGGGGGTACAACAAAAGTCTAACCAAACTCTCAGCCTCGCAGGAGATCTATCTACTCAACGATCCCCTTACCTCGATCGGCCGGCGAAGGACCAGTAGCTCCCGCAGAAGACTCTGCAAAACAAAGAAAAGAAAGGGGGGGGGGGGGGGGGCAACAATGGGTGTGAGAACTACTAGTAAAACTAGTAGCCCTCAGTGGGTAAATCCTCAAACTCCAACATACCCTTTAAGTCTACCAGAGGCAAGAAAGGAAGTACAGTGGTATGCTGAAAAAGTCTGCTGATAAGAAAAACTATCACTACTATGCCTCTAATGCAGTACTGAAATAATAAAGACTGTATGCATGTAGTAACCCAGATCTCCGTGTAGCTTTCTCCTATGTTTCGGGGTGTGGAACACCTATTAGTGGTGTGTTGGAGCAACAACACGTCAAAGGGATGTGTTGGATGGACTCAGAGAGGGTTTGGAGTCAAGCCTGACTTTCGGCTGCTTTTACCGAATTTTAGAAGTGGTATCAGGCTGATTGGAGGCCGTATTTGGATTCAGCGCGGAAAAACGCTTCAAACGGCTATTTATTTGTATTTTTCTGAGTCCGGACGCCCAAAAATGGACATCCAAAAGTTTTTTGTGCAAAATGGTGCACGGGGGTGAGCCGTGGACCGGCGTGTGACACGTAGCGGCCTGGGATTGGCCGGCGCACGCTGTCTGGTCCACGGAGGAGTGCTGCTGGTGCACGGTGGACCGGCGGGGACACGTGGCAGCCGCCCATTGGCGGGTCTGCGCTGCGCGGCCCACGGGGCTGGGCGACTGGTGCATGGACCGGGGCGCGCCACGTGGCGGCCCCGGATTGGGCGCCTCTTGTGCGCGTGGTGCAAGCGCGGGCGGGCGCCTGCGGCCGTACGCACCCGGGCGCAGACGGCGCAGGCGGCGGCCAGGTGCGCCGGCTGGCGTGCCGGGCGGGCCAACTCATGCGGCGCCACGTGGCGCCGCGCCAGTGGCTGGCGCCACCTACCACATCGCCTGCGGGCGGGGGGGGCACGTGGCCGCGCTCGATTCGCCGGGCACCGCTGTCCCCTGTTCGGGGACAGGTGTCGCGCCCGGGTGAATCCGGGATCGGGTGATTTGGGTTGGGCCGGGCCCGGATTCGGGGCCCGAATCTTTCGGGCGCCCGAATCCGGGAGCCCATGTGTGGTGTGGGCTGGCCTATAAATACCCCTCCTCTCCCTCTTTCTCTGCTTTTTTTGAGACTTAGAGAGAGATTGAGAGGGAAAGCCCTTTAGGGAATTTGTTCCTCTTGATAATTTTGATCTCGTGGTGGATTCCCAGGATTTTTGGAGGCTCGGCAGTGGCGATCTTGGTTTTACTGTGCGCCTCGACTTTCCCCCATTTCTGCCCGTTTCCGTCGCAGTTCAGTCGGAAAATTCCTGTGCACAAACCAGGAGGAATTTTTGGGCGATTTCTACGACAGCGCGTTTCTAAGAGGTAAGGTTTCGTTTTTCATGTTGACCACTTTGCTCCGTTTTATTGGGTTTTAATATATTTAAGGATCCACACGGATCTAAATAGGTACTATCAAACAACTAGAGGGGGGGTGAATAGGTGTAATACTTATAAAACCAATCTCAGTGCAAAATAAAAACCAATGCGGAAAATAAAAATAGCACACCGAGATATACGTGGAAACTCCAATCCAGGAGAAAAACCACGGGACCAACACGCAATAACAATCCACTAAGAATAGAAGAATAACAAGGTGATTACCGACTCCACGGACTCAACCCCTCCTTCAACTTCTTCGGACCTTGCGCTCACCGATTGCACGTCCACTGCACACGTTCGAATCCACGAACGCCACTCGAATCCACGAGCACACGTTTCGAATCCACGAAACGCCTTCAACACATCGAATCCACGATGCTACGTCGAATCCACGACGCAAAATTGATAAAAGCTTCGATGGTGATCCTTTGCTTAGATTATCATTGAGGAACCGTAGAAGGAATCTCTAAGCAAAGATTAGATCAATTCGACAAAAGATAGATCTTGGAAGAACCATCGAATTGACCTAAAAGAGGCTATAAAGAAGAACGATAAAAAACCTAGCCTCTAGGGTTGCTCTCAAGTGTTTTATTAATTAATCGGTAGTTCTTGAGAAACCCTAAGTGTCTATTTATAGGTTAGAAACCTTTGGAAAGAGATAAGCATCAAAAACTGACTTAACAGAATTTTTCCCGCACGACGGTCCGGACTGGTTCAGGACTATCGTCTTTTTTCAGAGAAATCCTGAAAAAACAAGGTTCGGGGTCCGGACTGGAATCCACGATCCAGACTGGATTAACAAAACAGTCCTGAACAGAATTTCCAGTCCTGAACGGATTTCCTGAAAAAACAGTTTTTGACTTTTATGCAATGAAAACTTATCCAAGTGTTTCTAAGCTACTCAAATGTATTCGGATCACCAAAAATATTTAGTTAAACGTACCTGATCAATCCGAATCCATTTTCCTTAAGATTGATGTATATGATCCACAATTCTTCAACTTCAATCTTCAAGACTCAAAACACTGAGTGCCAACTTGAGCTCTTGTTGAATCTTCTCTGAGTCTTCGATTGCTGATTGACAATTTGATCACTTCAAGACTCCGACTCAACTCACGAAATATGCCAACACAAAAAGTCGTAACACGTTTCGCACTTTTGGCACGGTTCCCGAGGCACCTTTGACCCCCATTTTTTGTGGTGTTTTCTGGACAGCATCGGCTTGTTCGATTTATATCTCGGCCTACGAGCATCGGATCAAGGCGTATAAATACTCGTTTTGGATCTACTCGTCGCAAGGAACGCAACCGTAATTTTTTTGGATTTTTCGGAGCACTATATAGAGGTGAAATTCCCTCTTTTTTTGTGCTGTTGGGAAAAATAGCAAATGCTGTATTTAGGATTTTGTGTTTACACCGGGTGCGTTGTTCTGTACAGTTGTGCACTGTTTTCGGCGGGTTGCGGAATTAGAGGACTGTGGACAGCGAGGAGGCTTTTTGGGTGCGGATTGCGTATTTCGTGGTGGGTGGTTGTTGCTTACCTCACTTTTGACTAACTCAGTAGGAGTATTAGAGATCCCCTATTTTAAAAGTGATAATCGATATTCTAATTGAGAATTGCATGTGTAGACCCCACAAATTATGTGACAGCTCATCTATGTTAAATTTGGGACAAATGTTATATCATAACCTCGCATGCAAAAATGATTTATCATGTTGGGACATCGAGAATTATCCTTTTTAAAAATTAATATTGGACACTTTCCTTTAGTTTTGAAAGAGGACAATAGCATGCTTGTATGGACATCTAGTTATGCCACTATTCATTGCTACACTATTATATTAGGACTTGACTTAGGAGAAACCATGTTTAGTTGTTCTCCTTTTTATTCAGATGCATGTTGCTCGAGTTAGAGCAGGGATTTGGGATAATGTAATTGAGGCCATTGAGTCTGGGACAGGTTAGACTCGATTATGGATTGTGGGGCATTGTGGTAACCGCGGACATTAGGCGGTTAGCCAGATGTTGATTACTTTATCAGATTTTGGACTTGTGGGGTGTTGCAGCGACCGCGGACATTGGGCGGTTGACCGGATGTTTACTTATGCATCAGATTGGGTATCAGATTTCTTTAGTGGATAGATTTTTCCACTTTGATCATAGTCGTGATCCAGTCCTGCTATATCGTGATACTTGTGACAGAGATACTTGTGGTACTGGTGACAGAGATACTTTACTCGTGTGGGTCGCTCCCCTCGAGTGCCACTCCGGAGTAGGCTTTAGACCGTGACGGGTGCTGGTCAGTTGATTATATTGGGATTTCGAGCCTTGTGTGCTGGTCCCATACTGAGTTCTTGAGTTCGACAACAGAGCAGGCAGTACCAATTTTTACTGGTGGCTAGATTGGGTTTATTTGGACAGATACTGTTTTCTGATGCATTCATACAGTCATTTCTTTCGGTATTGCATTTAGAGGCATAGTAGTGATAGTTTCCCTTTTTCAGTAGCCTTTATAGCTTACTACTGTTCTTTCATTTTTGCCTCTAGTAGTCCTAGTAGGTCCGTCAGAGTGTGAGGCTTTACCCACTAGGGGAGGCTACTGGTTTATCTAGTAGTTCTCACCCCGATAGTTGTTTTCTGTCCCTTCCCCTTTGTTTTGCAGAGTCGTCTACGGGAGCTGCTGGGCCATCAGCGGCGGATCGTGGTAAGAGGATAGCGGACTAGCTAGATCGTCTACCCCGACCGTGAGAGTAGCTGGACTTTTATTGTACCCCTTTTTGTATCTCAGGCTGTAGCACTTTATTTTTGAGTCTGGCTTTAACCAGCCGGTTGTATTTATTTCGGTGAGCTGGGAGTTTATTGTATTATTACAGGTTGTATCTTATTTCCAGCCTGAGATTATTATGTAGTTTTTTTAGTTCAGCTCTGTATTATGCTCTTTTATTGTTTATCTTATATCTGAGCAGGTTACCAGCGCTTCGTGTACGCGGAAAATTTCGTGTGCACGGCCGATCTGTTGGCGAGCCTGGGTTCTGGTTTACACCCGAGGCGTGACAGATTAAGTTGGTATCAGAGCTTAGGGATATGTCAGTTGGGACTTAGGAAACCCTAGGCTTTTGGCAGACCCTAGGATGATAGGGCGCGAGAGACGTGATATTTTGCGAAAGTCGTTGATTTATTTGTTTGACTCTTCTAGTGAGTGAAGAGGGATCGACATATCCTAATTCCGGTGAACAATTATGTTGGCTGCAGACAACATAAAGTCACGGAAATAGGGAGATGTCTTTGACTTTCGCTAGATTGGGTCGTGTGGGTTTATGTTACTGATTCGTGGTTTCTTGTGGCAGGATGCCTCTCTGGCTTCGGATCCCTACTCGGGGTACCCCTACACCCCCTGAGGAGCCGGAACAGGCCGGATCTTCAGAGATGAGCGAGCTGAGGGCCATGGTGGCCCAATTGGCAGAGAGTCACCGCCGGCAGGAGCAGAGGATCGAGCAGTTACTCGCCCAGAGAGAGGCGCCTCCCCCTACTGCCTTTGAGGTCCCTGCACCACCAGCTATACCTCATGTGCCTACAGCGCCATTGTCGAGCAGTGGGGCACAGGGAGCCATACAGCCGTTGACCCCGGCGGAGGAGCACGAGATAGCTGACAAGCTTGCCAAGTGCTGTCAGCATGGACAGCCTAGGTTCTCGGGGCGGAACACTCAGCCGTGGGAGATTGGATCATGGTTAGCAGCGATGGAGAAGCCGTTCAGGGACTTCTTCATTGATTAGAGGTATCGAGTACACATGGCAGTACATTATTTGGATGGAGATGCTGACGTCTTGTGGCGTCGGGTGGAGCCCTTGGAGTTCCAGATCACTCGACAGTTACCTTGGTTGGAGTTCAAACGGATGATCTTGGATACTTACTTTTCGACGAGTGTGAGGAGGAAGCTGGAGGATGATCTGAAAAATCTGCAGCAAGGCGACCGGTCAGTACAGGCTTACTTTCAGGAGTTTACGCAGTTGCTTAACTGCGTGCCTTTCGTCGCCCGAGATGGACCCCACCAGGTGGAGCTATTTGAGACGGGTCTCCACCCGGAGATTTACACTCTGGTGCATGCCCAGCGGCTACAGACTCTCGAGGAGGCCGCAGTGCACGCCTAGTGGGTTGAGAGAGGAGACCACGTAGTCACCAGGGGTGGCGGTATGGTCGCTCAGAGCTCTGATAGGAATCGACCAGTACCGAATGATGGGGGACAGGCCAGTTCATGGAGGCCGCCACGACCGCCGCGGCTTCAGTTTTTCGGCCGTGGGCGTTCGGAGCGGCGAGGGCCTGGTGGATCCCAGAGGCCACCGCAGCAGCATCAGCAGCAGCACTCGCAGCAGTAGAGGTCTCAGCAGCAGTCTAGAAGGTCGTAGCAGCAGTCACGGCAGTCCCAGCCGTCAGAGAGATGCATCTTTTGGGGAGGACCTCATCAGCCGGGCACCTGCGATCACCGGTGGGGTCGTTGTTATGGGTGTGGACAGCCCGGGCACATTCGAGCTCCGTGCCCCTTCTCGACCTCAGCCACCCCTTCTTCAGCATCTGTCCCTTTTTCACCTCAGTAGCAGTCGGCGGCTCAGCGGCCATATGCTCCAGTGAGCAGGCCATCTTCTTCCCATCCCACTGACTATCGGCCTCCAGCTCAGAGCGGGTGAGTGTATGTCGCCCAGGTAGAGGACTCTTCGGCAGCAGATCATGTGGTGGTAGGTATCACCTTACTTTCTGGCATTAGGACTCGTACTTTATTTGATACCGGAGCATCGCATTCTTTTATTAGTAGATCATATGCATCATTACATGGGTTAGAGAGGACTTTTACCACATGCACGAGAGGTTCAGATTCCCGATCACACTTTGCATGTTGAGGAGTGTTGTTGGTCCTGCCCGATGCAGATCGAGTCCTGGATTATGCCAGCAGACCTGCTGGTCTTGAGACAGCTGAGAGACTTTGACGTAGTTCTTGGGATGGACTGGCTGGCTCAGTATTTCGCGACTATCGACTGTGCCACGAGGACTGTCACTTTTAGAGAGCCAGGCCAGGAGATATTTGTATATCGGGGATGCCAGAGTGCTTTCTTTGCCTCTATGGTTTTGACTTCCCGCGCGAGGCAGATGATCCGTAGAGGATGTGTAGCCTTTTTGGCTAGCGTTGTTGAGGGGCCTACGGCGGCGCCGGGACTCGGGAATATCCCAATTGTTCGCGAGTTCCCGGATGTCTTTCCACCTGAGCTGACTAGCATGCCGCCAGACAGAGAGATTGAGTTCGTGATTGACGTAGTTCCAGGAACTGCGCCAATCTCTAAGGCTCCTTACCGGATGGCACCGGCTGAGCTGCGAGAGCTAAAGGCACAGCTACAGGATTTGATGGATAAAGGTTTTATTAGACCGAGTGTGTCCCCTTGGGGAGCGCCGGTGCTATTCGTGAAAAAGAATGATAGGTCACTTTGACTGTGTGTGGATTATAGGGAATTGAACAAAGTGACCATCAAGAACAAGTACCCTTTGCCGCGCATCGACGATCTCTTTGATCAGCTGCAAGAGTCTTGTGTCTTTTCCAAGATAGATCTGCAGTCCGGTGACCACCAGCTGAAGGTAAAGGCCGAGGATATCCCGAAGACAGCATTCAGGATACGGTACAGGCATTATGAGTTTACAGTTATGCCTTTTGGACTGACTAATGCCCCTACCGCATTTATGGATTTGATGAACCGAATCTTCCTACCGTACTTGGATCGATTCGTGGTAGTATTCATCGATGATATTCTGGTTTACTCTCGAAGTGATGCTGAACATGAGGAACACTTGAGGATTGTGCTGCAATTTTTGCGAGAGAAGAAGTTGTATGCCAAGCTGGTGAAGTACGAGTTTTGGCTTTGGGTGGTAGTTTTCTTGGGCCATGTGATTTCCGCCGCAGGTGTGGCAGTGGACCCGGCGAAGATTGAGGCAGTCCGGGATTGGCCCCGACCGACGACCATTTCTGAGGTGCGCAGTTTTATGGGCTTAGCTGGTTATTATCGTCGGTTCGTGGAAGGCTTTGCGAAGCTCTCCACGCCCCTCACTCGTTTGACTCGCAAGGGAATTAAGTTTTTGTGGAATGAGGATTGCCAGAGGAGTTTTGAGAAGCTGAAGAGTAGATTGATGACCGCTCCTATCCTTTCCCTCCCTGTCATGGGGAAAGGATATGTGATCTACAGTGACGCATCGCACAGTGGACTTGGTTGTGTGCTGATGCAGGAAGGGAGGGTAATCGCTTATGCATCGAGGCAGCTCAAGGATTATGAGAAGAATTACCCTACCCATGACTTGGAGCTTGCTGCCGTGGTGTTTGCACTGAAGCTTTGGCGCCATTACCTGTATGGGGAGCACTGTGAGATCTACACCGACCACAAGAGCCTGAAGTGTAGAGTACCAGACTTTGTAGAGTGCACCGACCTCGCAAGATGGCGTGGTGCGGGGAAATCGCTTGAGTGTGTCCCATTTCGGTTTACAGGTGAGTTCTGATTATTTCGGATCGACGCAGAATCCTTTGGGAAGAAAAGTGAGTTAGCGGCGTCGAACTTGGGAGCCCAGTTTGAATCAGTGACTTTGGGGCATGGTGTACTTGTAGCTTATTGGATTGGGTAGACTACCGACTCCGCCGTGGTGCGCGGGAAATTGGAAAGTGTTGGAATAGGTGTATTTTCAGGTTACAGCGGAGTTCGGGAGGTTTCGGTTGATGCGGAGGAAGGCGAAAAGTGAGTTCGAGCCGGCAATTAAAGGATTTAAGTAATTAATTGTAACCCTCTTTGGAATTGAGAAAAGGAATGAGAAAAGAAATGAGAAGGAATGAGAAAAGAATCCAAGTGAGGATTTTCTTGTGAGAGCACCGGATTGTTGGATTGAGCGCACCGACCCCATAGTTGAGCTTTCTGAGTGGGAAAAGCTTTGGACATGTGTACTTTATCTTTACAGTAGGGTTCGAGAGATTTCAGAGTGGTGCGGAAGCTCCCGGGGCATTAAGTGAGTTGTCGGCGAGGATTTGAAGCTTCAGACTTCGGATTTCGGATTTGGGTGCTTCAGTTCCGGAACTGGGGCTTGAGTTCCGGAACTGAGCATTGTGTTCCGGAACTCAAGCCTTAGTTCTGGAACCAATGCAGTTAGTACCGGTACCCCACTATGGGTACCGGTACCCAGTGTCTCTGGGAGCCAGAATTAAGCTGATTTGGATATTTTGTGTGAGGGTACTTTGGTCTTTTCCCTCCCCAAGCTTGCCACCCTCTATATATGAGCCCCTTGCCTTCTTCTCCATGACAGAAAGAAAGAAAGGAAAGAGAGAAAAGAAAGAAGAAAAGAGAGAAAGGAAAGAAAAGAAGGAGAAGAAGAGGTTTGAGGATTGTGCTGTTGGTGGTTTCCTGCTGCTTGGTCTTGAGCGGAGTCGCGCGCGCGTCGAGCCGCACGTGAGGTGAGTTGGCAGATTTTTGTAGTTTGGTTTTTGGATTTCCTTAGATGGTTTTGTTGATGGATTTGGATGAAGCTTTGAGCTTAATTGGATTATTCCTTCCATCTTTTGCACTTGTGCTGTGAGCATGTGGACTTTGCACTGTGCGGAGCCGAGGGTGCACGCGCGCGTGCGTGCATGCTGTGAGCGGACGGCGAGGGAGTCGGAGCGCGCCGAATTTTTATTAGAGGACTCGAGGGATTCGTTCGAGCTTCCGGGGATTTTTTCCGAGGATCGCGGCAGTGCGCGCGCGTGCGGCGCTGTTTTGGGCGTTTCCGGCAGATTTTGGCAGTGAGCGGCGCGGCGCTTCACCGACTTTAGCGTTTGCCTGCGGAATGCATTTGAGGTGGGTTGGAATTTCTTCAAGATGTATGGAATGCCTTCTAAAGCTATTGTGTGCATGTTGAGCATGTATAGTTTACCTGTTTTTATATTTGATAAATCTGATAGTTGCCTAGAAAATTGTAGGAAGACTTTCCTGAGCCCCAGATATTTTTAGCATGATCTAGAGATGATTTGACACTAGACTGCATGATTAGTTGGCATTAGATTGGCATCTGAACCGTTTTAATAATCGTCGGACCGGTTTTAATGAAAACTGAGATTTGAAAATGGTTTTGAAATATTGTGAGTTTCCAGAGGGATTGAGTAGGTTCAGGATGCATGTGTTCTCGTGCCAGGGGGCCGAGTGGATTTTTAGAGCTCTGTGTGACGAGTTTCTATTGTCGTGTGAGTTGAGATTCCTTGCTGAGATTGATGAGATTAGTCTAGATCATGGGTCTATATCTCTGATTTAGTTGTGGAGGCGGTTCTCCGACTTAGCTTTGAGAGTTTTGGGGTTCTGGCAGATCGAGTCGTGGAGGTTTCCCGACTTAGCCATGGGTTGTGCATTATCAGATTGAGTCGTGGAGGGTTCTCCGACATAGCTGTGAGAGTGTTTGGGTATTTCCTAATCGAGTCGTGGAGGGTTTCCCGACTGAGATGTGTTATTTGAGCATTGAGTTTTCGATCTGTTTAATCGTGGATCATAGCCTGCATGTGCCTCTTGTTGAGACAGATGAGACAGTTGAGACAGTTGAGACATACTTGAGCTCGGTGGGGTCGCTCACCTCGAGTTACGCTCCGGATGCGTGTTGATGATGCGACTAGTTGATACACTAGAGTTCGCTTTGAGATTGAGATAGTCCGTGTGGGACGCCCTACGTAAGTCCAAGTCCCTTGTGGGCTAGTGGCAGTAGGTTAGGCGCAGGCTTGACTGGACCTTATGAGGCAGTCATTGAGATTGGGTGATATGAGCGGGTGATTGCATAGCATGTTCTTAGATGAGCTTTCCTTTGAGCATGGTACCTGAGGCTTATTAGTAGTGAGAGTGTATGCATTGCAGGTTTATAGTAGAGTTTTCCTTGAGCATGATGTGGTGACATATTAGCTGTAGCTCATTTCCTGCTTTCCTATATATATATATCTATCTGCATACCTATCTGTTTCCCTCCAGTAGACTTAGTGGGCATACCGTGGATATTGGTGACGGTACCCACTGGGAACTACCTTCTGCAGTAGTTCTCACACCTGCTGCGGTGACAGGTTTCCTGAGGTTGCTGTTCCGGCTTAGCTCGCGCGGAGACAACTGATCGAGGTAAGGACGTGGCCGATTAGTTCCTTACCAGCATTGAGAGTCAGAGGTAGATGTACCCTGTATATTTTATGATTACACTTTTATACTGGACAGTTTGAGAGATTTGTGAGAGTTGTATTTATTTTTATTAGCTGAGAGGCTTTGTATTGAGGATTATTTTATTTATTCAGATGTTCAGTTAATTTCTATAGCTACTGGTTTTAGTTTCAGCTCTGATACATGTTTAGCTATAGATCTGACTTGCAGGGTAGACGCTTCGTCTGTGCGGCAGTTTCCGTACAGATGGCGGATCTGTTGGCGAGCCCGGGTCGCAGTTTCGACCTGTTAAGGATTTTGTTTTGGCGTATTTCGTGAAATGGTTAAGTCTTGAAGATTGAAGATGAAGATGGTTGGATCATATACCTCAATCTCAAGAAAGAAGAATTCAAAAGGATCAGGTACGTTTAACAAAATAAGTTTGGTGATCCGAATACTTCTTATTGTGTAGAAACACTTGGATGGATTTTTAATTGCTTAAAAATCAAGAAACTGGACTGTTATAAGTTCAGGATCCGGATCAGGGTACTATAGTCCGGACCCCGAACGTAGGTTGGTTCACGCGCAAATCCAGTCCGGAACACCCCTGTTTCAGTCCGGACCCCGAACGTGGAGTTTGCTGAAATCGCATGAACAGTCCGGACCGTAGGTATTTCGTTCCGGACCCCGAACCTTGTTTTTTAAGGAATTCTCTGAAAAACAACGACAGTCCGGATCGAGCCTAATCCAGTTCGGACCGTCGTGCGGGTAAAAATCTGTTACAGTCAGTTTTTCATTCTTATCCTTTTCCAATGGTTTCTAACCTATAAGTAAACCCTAATTCTATCTTTTAGGGGAATCCATATTTTAAGTTTGTACTCCGGGAAATGACAGAGAAATATTAACGGAGAAAACTTAGAATAATCCACATATAGAGAAGAAAGGAAATAACTAGATTTAATTCTATGTTTCTTCATCTATATTAATTAATTTGATTCTAGGTTTTCATACTCAGATTCTGAGTAGAATCAAATTAATGAATACTTAGATGGTATTTCCGATCTATCTTTGATCTAAGTATTCGGTGGATCATCACCACTAACAAAACAACAATTTTCCCAAAATCGGCGCGTGGATTCGCGTGGCCTTGTGGATTCAAGGTGCTACCAATCTCGTGGATTCGGAGTGAGGTACGTTCGTGTGATCGAGACGTACTACTTGGTGGAGACCGTGGATTCGGTCAAACGTCGTGGACTCGACGTTGGACGCCATGGATTCGGCGTTGGACGCAAATCGTAGATTCGAGGCGCGTTGCAGAGCGAGCGGAGAAGATCTACTCGGAGCGTATGGAAAAAGGTTGAGTCGTCTGTGAGTGCGTTATATCACCTTTGTACGTGTTATAATTCTAGTGGATTTCATCGTGTGATCGGTCCCGTGGTTTTTTACTCCTGGTTTTGGAGTTTTTCCACGTAAAATCTCTGCGTGCTATTTACATTTCCGCATTGGGTTTTATTACGCAAAGATTTTTGAGTGTTTATTGTTTACACCTATTCACCCCCCTCTAGGTGTTTTTTTTCCTCTATTTAGATCCATATTAGATATAACCCAACAAGTGGTATCAGAGCGGGAATAGGGTTGTAAACAATGGTTGAAGGTGGAAACATCAACAGACCCCCATTCTTCGATGGAACAAACTATGCCTACTGGAAAGTACGAATGAGAGCATTTCTTATTTCCATCGATGAACGGGTGTGGCAATCAATCGAGTTAGGATGGTCAAATCCAACTAAAATTATTGCTAATGTTCGCACCATCAAACCTAGGTCGAAATAGACCAAGGAAGAGATTGACTCATCTTCTTACAATGGCAAAGGAATTAACGTCTCATTTAATGCTTTGTCTCAAACTGAATTCTCTCGCGTCTCGGCATGTGAGACTGCGAAAGAAATCTGGGATGTTCTACAAGTTACATATGAGGGAACAAACCTTGTGAAGATTCAAAAACTGCAAATACTTACGAGCAAATTTGACTCTATTTTTATGGCAGAAAATGAATCTTTGACAGATTACTATACACGATTGCAAGACATCGTGAATACATGTGCTAACTTGGGAGAGAAAATTTCAGAATCTAAAGTTGTAAGAAAGATTTTAAGGACTCTTACTGAAAGATTTCGTTCCAAGGTTACGACCATTGAAACAGTTAAACACCCGGACGAAATCCGTGTAGAAGAATTAGTTGGTGCACTTCAAATATATGAAATGACTTTTCCTACTAACTATTCTTCTGGAAAGGCATCCTCTTCTAAGTCTTCAGGTTTTGCGTTGAAATCAACAAAAGAAGAAGACGCGGATTCATCCTCCTCAGACGATGACGAGAACCTATCAATGGAGGATTTTGAGAAGCAACTTGCACTCTTGACGAGGAAATTTCGTCGAAACTTTCGAAGGGGTAATTCTAGCAAAACTTCATCCTTCGTAAAGTCGAAGAAAGGCAAAGGGAATTCAAGCTTTAAGTCAAGGAAGCAAGAGAGTTTTTCAAAGGATAAGAAAAACTCAGAGGGACAAGTCCAATGCTTCAAGTGCCGAGGCTACGGTCACATCTCAACGGAGTGTCCCAATAAGAATCCGTCAAAGAAGAAGGCGATGCAAGCCGTCACTTGGGATGACACCTCAACGTCAAATGAGTCATCTTCCAGTGATGAAGAAAATAACGCAACGGCATTCCATGCGTCCACAACTTCACCTTACGTGTGCTTTTTGGCAAGTACATCCGGTTCACTATCCAACTCCTCCCAGGTTGAACAAACTACAACGGACGATGAATCGAGTAATTCCGAAGGTGAAGACTTTGCTTTTGCCTACCATAAACTTTTAAAGGATTCAAAGAAATGGGCAAAGCAAAAGAAGGGTTTGAGAAGGAGATTGCAGGATCTCGAAGAAGAAGCATAAATGGCAACTTCTCTCTCAAACGCTCTTGAAGTGGAAAGGGATAACTTGGTCAAAGTAAATGTTTCCCTTCAAGAGAAAAATGAGCATTTCGAGAAGGAACATATCAAATTGGTGGATAAAGCTAGTTACTTCTTGAAGCTCTACTTCGAGGCTCGTCAGGAAAAAATGGAAATGACGAAGACCATTTCCCAACTTAAGGATGATTTAAAGAGATTTTCTTCTGGAAGGAGCAAGTTGGATAAGATGCTTGGTCTTGGTCAAACGAACCGTTTCGGCCTTGGATACAGTCGAACTGGAGACAGTCCTAGTTCGAGTGGAACAGTTTTTGTGCCCCAGTAGATGTCTCCTCCTCCGACGACGGAATTCACTGCATACAACGGCAACAAGCCCACCTCACCTAATTCGGGTTCGTCAAGTACAAAGGTATGTTTTCGTTGTGGTTTTGCAGGGCACATAAGGAGAAATTGCAAGATTGGAGCGAAACGAACAAATCAAGCACCTCTTGCAACAACTACCAATGAGTTCACTCCCCGGAAATCAAAGTAGAATTTTTCAAAAGAAAATAACGTTGGTTGTCACGCCCCGGGGTCGAAACTGCGACCCGGGCTCGCCAACAGATCCGCCACCTATGCCATCCTGCATAGGCGAAGCGTCCTACCTGCAAGAAAAGTACTACAGCTAAACAGATATCAGAGCTATAAATAAAAATCTGCTGTATAACCAAGATCAATCACTGTACAACTGGAAATAAAACAACACTGTCCGCCTCCCAAAATAATAATAAAACAATATCCTCAAAATACAAGCTCTGAACCCAACCGGGAGGTAACTCCAATAAATACAACAGTGTACAGTCTCTCAATACATAAGATATCCTCACTACAACAGTCTCTCAAAAGAGGAAAACAAAACAACTAAACTACTGAAGATCTCCTCTGTAGGGGATACCGCTACTCTCCAACGACGGGTAGGGATCTAGCTCGCGACTCCCTCGCCTCGAACAACAACCGCAGAATCAGCATCACCCGCTAAGACTCTGCAAAACAAAGGAGAGGAAGGAAAAAGGGGGGGGAGGAGATCCCCAAAGGGTGTGAGAACTACACCAAAAAGGGAGTTCTCAGTGGGTACCGCCGCCCGACCTGACGGTCTGCCCACCAAGTCCTCAAGAGACATAAACTAACCCAAGTCATAAGACTGAAATGAGTAAGCTGGAGACTCTCAACAGCTACCATGCCTCTATCTAAAGGCTAAAAGGGGAGAACCAAACAGTGGTATGCAACCACTAGCACATGAAGTGCACAATCGACCCAATCGAGCTGACTGCCACATCTGGTCCAGTCAAACCTGCGCCCGCCTACAACCACCTCCCGCTGACGGGCAGGAATTACGTAGGGCGTCCAAACGGACTAACTCGCTATCGAGTAGTGGCTCATGCAGGCTATAGTCAAAATCCACGCTCTCTCTCAGAACGGATAGAATCATGATGCTCAACCTCTCACACAGCGGTCAAAGTACTCTCAACGACACGGGACCACCATCAACCAAACGGCTCTCAATAATACTAGCACTGATCTAAACTCAACTACCAGTCTGCACTCGGCCCCCAGGCACGAGTGTAACAATAAAAGTATCTGACCGAAATAAACCCAATCGAATGAACCGGTATAAAACCCGGTACTGCCTGCTCTGTCACCAATCTCCCGAACTCAGTATCTCCACTGTCCAAATGACCGGAACCCAACACGGTCTGACCGGAACCCAACACGGTCTAAAGCCTACTCCGGAGCGGCACTCGAGGGGAGCGACCCACACGAGTAAAGTATCTCTGTCATCAGTATCACAAGTATCTCTATATAGCAGGACTAGATCACGACTCTGATCAAAGTGGGAAAACTCATCCACTAAAGGAAAGACCCGATCTCAATCGGATGCAACTGAACGATAAGTGGGAAACTCCATCCACTAAAGAAAACAGATACCCAATCAGGTGCATAGAGAAACATCCGGTCAACCGCCCAATATCCGCGGTTGCCGCAAAGCCCCACAACTAATCCAACCTGTCCCAGACACGAAGTCCCGACTACACTATCCAGACCCCTGCTCGAACCCGAGCAACGCTGACCACCTGACTAACAAGAAGGAGAAAGGAAAAGCATGGTTTCTCCTAAGTCAAGTTCCAATAAGTAGTGCAGCAGTAAAAGATGGCCTAACTACAAGTCCAATCAAGCATGCTTTTGTCCTTGGAAACAATAAAAGAGAGTAAAACATATGGTAGCAAAGCATACTACAATATTCCCACTATGATATGCCAATCTCGCATAAATAGGCCACTGAGTAAACATGTATGATCTCTATATCATCTAGTGTGGGATAAATATAATCCGTCTATCGCATGCTAAGTCTCTAGTTCAACAAGCATGTACAATTATCAGGGGAACATCAATCCACATGATCTAGGCTGTTTCCATGCTTACCTCTTGCTCATAACGGTTGCACATTAAATTAGGCATGCTATCAATCATAGAGGGTGACATTCCCATAGGTAAGCTCATCTTAACCATACATGAACATCCACTATTACATCTCCCATAAGGCATAACATGCATATAAACTCTGTTATTCCCTCTAACAGTTGCAAGTACTAGTTTACCCACCTGAAGCGCTTAAACCAAGGCAAACCTGAAGTCGGTGAAGTGGGTAGACGCTCACAGTCCAAAATCCGCCAAAATTACACCCTCGGTACATGTCGCGCAAGCCTTGGCTCCAAAAAACTGAAAACACCCCTGAGTACAACAATTAAGGTCCAACATTACACTTTTATTCCAAAAATAATCCACATATACAACATCAGAAAACAGTCCCGAAGACGTGCAGTTTTCACCTGCAGAAATTGCCCAGAAAAATCTAATAAAAATATCACAGCAATCCTCGCGTCGATACCTTCGAAACGAGTACCTGCACGTCCAATTCCGAGCCCCGTAGGCCGAGTTACAAATTCCACAGTACAGGTGCGCAAAACCACACAGCAACATAACTGTAATTCCATTTACAGATAAGGGAAAGAACATATACCTTCAGGCAAAACTCAGAAAAATCCAAGAAAAATACTGTAATATTCCTTGCGTCGAGTAGATGAAAAAAGTGTAAAAGCACGTCGCCATACGATGCCCGGTTGCGGAGATATCACCGAAAGACCATGCCGCTGTCCAAAACTCCATCACAGAAATGGGGTCACAGTAAGCTCGTACAAAACGTCGAAAAGCGCAAAATGAGGGAAAGCTGAAAATACCTATATCGTAGATCTGTCCGTCGCGGATCCAGCAGCGAAGAAATCGCTCGAAAAGGTGGTCGGAGTAGGTCGGGGGAGCTCGCGCACCGAAACGCGACGAAGGGGAACCCAAATGGACGAACGTCGCGCCGCGCCGTAAAAATGGAAACCTCGATAAGCGTGCCACCAAAAATCTCAAAACTTTGCAGATGGATGCAGCAAAACTCGGGGACCATCTTTGCTGAAGGTGCCATGGCGAGAGGAGACACAGAAATGGCGGAAAAAGGGGAAGGAAGAAGGCTCGGATCCCCTTTTAAAGGCTTCAGAAACAATTCAAATAATACCGGATATGTCCCAAATTTCCGGGCGCTGGGACTTTCGGGCGCGTACTGTAGCAGCCCGAAACCCAACTGGGCGCGCACTGTAGCAGCCCGAATCCTCCCTGGGCCTCCACGTCGCCCGCTAAACAGGCGACAGCAAACCAGCCCAACCACCGCACGACACGTGGCTCGCTGCACAGCCGACACGTGGCACGCACCCAGTCAACGCGTCGCTGCCACGCCCACGTGCGCGCTGTCAGCGCCGCCTGCGCCCCCCTGCCAGGCACGCGCCCCGAGGCCACCCACACACACACCGTGGACCCAGTCCACTGCACCATCAAATCATGAGCCGCCACGTGTCACCCTCCGGTCCACCGTGCACCGCGCCTTTTCCCGTGGACCGCGCCCCCCGCGCCGGCCCAACCGGGATCCGCCACGTGGCCCGCGACCGGTGCACGCCCCCGCGGTGGACCGCGCACCTGCCCGCGCCGCGCTCTGCCGCTGCCGCCGCTGCCCGCCGCCGCCGGAACAGTACCAAGATGCCTCGAAAATTGCGCGCGTCATCCGGGCTCCGAAAAATACAAGTGAATAGTCCATTTTCATCGTTTTCGAGTGCTGAATCCAAATCCGAAGTCCGATTTGCCAAATTCCAACTCTAAAAATTGCCGAAGGCATCCGGAAAGGTGTTCTTTTGTCCAAACTTCGCGCTGAGCCCAATTTTAACATCCATTGCGCGCAAAACCACTTCCAAGCATTCGACGGGGCCATCTGATCACCCACGTGATCCATTTAAGCCCGAAGTCCCCCACTTGTGTCCAAATTGTGCACAAATCCCGCCGACGCGCCGCATAGGCCTCCCGAAGCTGTTGATGCAACAGTAGTCACGTCGTGGGGATCCAGGTCCTCACATTGGTAGTACATCTAACAAGATGACATCATCAAAGAAAAGCAATCAATCAAACAAGACGCTTTCACCATGGAGAATAACTTCACAATCATTACCGACGCAGTCCAAAAGGGTTTGGGTGTGCAAAGGTGAAATCTTCCCTTGTCTTGTCATTCATACTTCTTTGCATGCTTGACAACTCGTCTTGGTATCTGGATAGTGGATGTTCCCGTCACATGACCGGTGACAAAAATTGTTTTCAAACTTTAGAGAAAACCTCCGAAGGACTTGTAGTTTTCGGAGACGGCCGTTCTTCAAAAATTATTGGAAAAGGAACAATCGCTATTCCAAAAGGCCCGGTTTTGAACAATGTATTATTTGTTGAAGGCCTTAAGACTAACCTCATTAGTATAAGTCAACTTTGCGATAATGGCTTTTCAGTTAACTTTTCTTCTGCAGAATGTATTGTAACTGATAAGGACCATTTATTCGTTTTGAAAGGGGTTAGATCTGAAAACAATTGCTATGTAGTTCCTAACAAAATTTCTAAAAATTATAACCTAGTTTCTTTAGATAACGAAACTCTTTGGCATGAAAGACTAGGTCACATAAATTTTAAGGGACTAGCAAGGATTTCAAATAAAGACGTGGTTAAGGGGGTTCCTAAACTTTCTTTTAAAGAAAACATTGTATGTGGAGGTTGTTGTTGGGTTAAGTATAATATGATCTAAATAGGGGAAAAAACACCTAGAGGGGGGTGAATAGGTGTAAATAATAAACACTCAAAAATCTTTGCGTAATAAAAACCCAATGCGGAAATAAAAGATAACACGCAAGATTTTTACGTGGAAAACTCCAGACCGGAGTAAAAATCTACGGGAACGATAACACGGTGAAATCCACTAGAATTATGACATGTACAAAGGTGATATACCGTACTCACTGACGACTCGACCTTTTTCCATACGCTCCTAGTTGATCTTCTCCACTCGCTCCGCAACGCTGCTCGAATCCACGATTAGCGTCCAACGCCGAATCCACGACGTCTGACCGAATCCACGGTCTTCACCCAGTAGCACGTCTCGAATCCACGAACGTACTTCGCTCCGAATCCACGAAAGCGGTTGCACCTTGAATCCACAAGGCCATGCGAGTCCACGCGCCGATTTGGGAAATCGTTGTTTTTTGAGTGGTGATGATCCGTCGAATACTTAGATTAGAAATAGATCGGAAATACCATCTAAGTATTCATTGATTTGATTCTACTCAAAATATGAGTATGAAACCCTAGAATCAAATCAATCAATATAGATGAAGAAACATAAGATTAAATCTATTGATTTCCTTTCTTCTCTATTTGTGGATTTATATGGCCGTCTTTTGATTTTTAAGATTATACGACTTGTAGAAAATAAATCAAAAGATCTATTTATAGGTTAGAAACTGTTGGAAAAGGATAAGAATCAAAAACTGACCTTTTCTGGAATTTTACATGAGGACGATCTGGATCGTATTTACGGCGATCCGGATTGTCGTGACGAAACAGACAATTCCCAGAAAACAAGGGTTCGGGATCCGGATTGAACTGCCCGATCCGGATCGTTCATACAATTCAGCAAAAACCAATGTTCGGGATCCGGATCAGATTTGGCTACGATCCGGATTGGATTTGCGTATGAACTAACACCCTTCGGGATCCGGATCGAAGTGTCTGATCCGGATCCTGAACATGTCCCATGTCCAGTTTTTGATTTTTATGCAATTAAAAATTCATCCAAGTGTTTCTACACTATAAGAAGTATTCGGATCACCAAAATTAATTAGTTAAACATACCTGATCCTTTTGAATTCTTCTTTCTTGAGATTGAGATATAAAATCCAAACTTCTTAACCTTCAATCTTCAAGACTCGATACTTTCACGAAATGCGCCAAAACAAAATCCTTAACAATCTCCCCCTTTGGCGGTTTCGTGACAAAACACAAATCCACTTAAGAAAATTCTAAAGGATATTTTTGTTGCTATCACCATACAACAACAATTTACAATGGAGATCCAAAAGTAAAATACATAAGATAAACTCCTAAAACAGACTTTAGACTTAGACATCTGTACTCTCTGCAAAAAGAAATCATTCTTGACAAAAGAGATCATTAGATACCTCAAGAATATTTAGCATTCAAAACCTAACAGAGATAGAGTTTATACTTATCATGACATTTACGAATTCAGATATGTAATAAGATCACAATCGACATATCTTCTAAGCAATAAAATTCCAAATGTCATAACTTTGTTAGTAATCAAACAACTTGTTAGTAATATTACATGCCCAAATAGTTAGTCGAATAGTTAGTCGAGACATGCATGCAATCACAATACAAAACCAAAAGTTGCTTTGATACTTACCTCTTTGATACTTACCTTTACCTTTCATAGTTCAAAGTTCATAACTTTCTCAAACCAACGTTCCAATTGTTCTTATACTCTCTCCCCCTTTTTGTCACTAAAGTAGCCAAAATTACAAAAAAAAAAGAAAAAAAGTTAAAACAGTTTCAAAAGTTAGAGAGCTTAAGACGGAATAACATAAAACCTGCAAAAGAGAAGGTTTGAATAAAACATTAAGCAGAGTCGTCAGAACTGATGCATCCAAGCTTCTGAAATATTTTCTTGATGCGTTTGTTCATTGAGGTTTGCTCTTTCTTAACCTCTCTAAGATCTTCTTTCATCTGAACAAACTCGTTAGAGATGCATTCTTGCTCGTTGGAGAGACGTTGTTGTTCTCTATAGATTGAGGTAACCGATGCATCATCATCGGAAGTTGATGGAGGTTTTTGTTGTGCTGCTTGTGCTTGTTTGACTGGAGGTGTTGCTTGCTGTGAAGAGGTTGTTGCTTGTGGTTGAGCTCGTCGTCGGCGAGGAGGTGATGGAGGCTCATCTTGTTTCGTGGAGAGAGACTTCACTATTGTCGTTTCATTGATTGTACCCTGACTGTGCATGTAGGAACTTGCACTTGTGTCGACTTTAAATTTCCGAAAGATGCGCATAATGAGCATAGGATAGGGGAGTCTCTCTGAGGGGTGAGCATGTTCCACATAGCATGCCATCCTTGACCAGATGAGGTAAGGAATGTTTAAATTTGCTCCCATTGCCGCTGTTGGATTTCCAAGAAGATAAAGAAATAACATTCTGTCCCAACGAAGAACCTTTGTATTCATGTTTGGAAGAATGTTATAGCAAACAATTAAGTTCACATAGCAATACTCCGGTCGAAGCTCTTTTGAAAAAACAGAATTTCCTGTCGACATAGTATCTGGAAGACAAATTCCATCAACTACCACTCTCCAAGAGTTGGTGGTGAAGATTTGACTTTTCAGATAATGTGGGCCATCAGCTCTGGCCTTCATCCCTAACATCTCTCCAATCAGTTGAGGTGTGACTTTGATCTTGACATTTTTAACTGATGTGTGAAATTCTCGACGTCCGTTCTCGTGATCACTTATACTTGAAGCATTTTGATAAAACATTCTTACGGAATGGAGACAATATCCAGTGGACTCAGGGAAACTGCAGATGGGGCCAAGACCAGTTTGTTCATACAAAGTCCCAAAAAGTGGAGATCGTTCTTTTAGTGCTTTGATATTGACATGCCTTTCGCCAATGCACTCCCTGTTCTCAAAATCCTTGATCCTTGCAGAACTAATAAAGTCTTGTGGAGGAGGCTGGCTAGCAAGTGGTTCTTCAATTGAAATGCCCCGAGCACTTCCTCTTTTTCTTGCAACGCTTTTTTGCTTGGTTTTGGTTGGACTAGGTTCCATTGGGGCTTTTCCTTTTTCAGCAGCAGTAGGTGGACCTTTTGCCTTTGAAGTTTCAGCAGGGCCTTTCCCTTTCGAAGCAGTGGGAATAGTTGCTTCAACTTGAAGTTCATCCCAGTCAATGGATTCAGTTTCTGAATCCGAATCCGAGTCATCTCGACTCTTCTTAGCTTTCTTGGGCTTCTTAGTTGCTCTTGTGTGAACCATAGCAGCCAGAAGGAAGATTACCCAAGTGATCACCATTTTGCTATTGTTTGTGAAGAGGAGAATCCTGTGAGCAACAACTCAAGAACACGACAAAAATCGTTTATTTTCAAAAATTTGAAAAATTGTACCTAAACAATCATTATCATGTAGAGAGACTAAGAATCGAATTAGTTTTCCAAAAAGAATTTTAAAAATAGATCAATTCCATGATTTTCAAAAATTCCTATTATATGCCCTAAAACCGAAATTTTAGAAATCGAAGCCTAAAAATCCGTTAAGCAGGAGAATACCTAGCATATAATCAAAACTAATCTACCCAGAGTTCTTATTTCAAAAGAAATTTGATCAAAAACCAATCCAAAACGAAAAAGATACAGAATTTTCATCACGTTTTGAGGAAAAATATGAAAAACTGTGAAAAACCGAGATTTTGATCAAGAAAACTTACTTAGAATCGAAGAACTCGAGTTTGAAAGCTTCCAAGATGGATGAATTCTAGAGAGAGAAGCTCTGGAGACTTAAGAACAAAAGATTGAAGTAAAAGAAATCAAAACCTTTTTGTTCTATATAAAACCCTAGCCGCGATCCGGATCAGATTGTGAATTCAATCCGGATCGGCTACCCGCAGGAAATACCTGCGTTCGGGATCCGGATCGGCTCCAACTTTTTCTTCAGAAAAATTTAGAAAAATTTCACAAAATCCAGAAAAAGTATGTAAGCACTTTTGTGTATCAACTTTAAATAAAAATCATCGTTTCATACAACAAGAAATAGATTATGCCAAATCTATCAAAAATATTCAAATAACGAAACAAAAATTTATAAAAATTAAATTCCTTAAAGTTGAACAACTTCAATTACATCTAACATGATCTTATGAGTAATGCCTTTATCAAATCATTAATTTGGTAAAGAAAATGAAATACCAAGATCAATAGATGTTTGAAATCCCAAATATGGTAGATAATATATCTAGGCAATCTTTTGAAGAGAGTGGCTCTTTGAGCATCTTTCATTAAAATTCCCACCTTATACCAACCTTGAAATTTGACAGAGTCAAGTATTTCAACATGCATTTTATTTGATCGAAATATAAAAACCATGCTTGGTATACATGTGGTAGCTGCACACAGTACTCGAACGACCGAGGTGGTAGCTCTTTCCTCCATGTGGTGGTAGTTTTCACACTCCTCATTGGGATGTAACTCTTTTCACATCTTTTGAGCATAACACTTTTTCTTTGACTCCCCCTCAATTGGCTATCAATTATTTAAGATATAAAGTATTCAACCAAAAATGCAGATTGCGTACCGGTAGTCGAAAGCAAAAATCAAATAATTTCTTGAAACAAATCCAGATTTTGAAATATTTGAATTACCGATTTGTATTCCATCAAGAAAATAATTTAAGTGCTTGAAAATAATATGAGATCACATAGATGTCATTCAATCCAATTAATTTTACAAAAGTTAAAAAGATTTACTCCGAAATCATGAAAAACAAAGATAAAACATTATAAACCGTTTTTCAAATTATATACGTCAAACACAAGTCATCAAAAATAATCTTGAGATCCAAAGTCTATCAAGATGTAACGGATTTACAAAGATGACTTACAGAGATTTCCAAATGACATCAATTTTGAATTTTACCCTTCTAAATTGAGATATGCATTAAAATACCTAAGGGTGGCTCTTTGAGCATCTTTTAACTATCCCACCTTATACCAACCAGGAGATTGTTTAAAATAAGAACTTTGAATTTAAATCTCCGAATGCTTCATCTAAAAAATTTCAAAAATATTTTTCTAGCATCCAAAACATGTAGTAGCTTCACACACTAACCGGACGACCAGGGTGGCAGCTCTTTCCAACATGTGGTGGTAGTTTTCACACTCCTTTCGGATGTAACTCTTTCCACATCTTTTGCAATTCATTTCATTACCCTTGTAAGAAAATGCAATCTCTTATGTGAAAGAATTATATCCCAAATTTTAGTCTATCGGTTGTCTCATGTTTATCACAAAGAACTCACACAACCGAGATAGAATAATCATCTAAAGATCACACGTGATTACTAAAATTTGATGAATATAATTATCAAAAACTCTTATAATGAAGTATCTTCAAAGATTATGATTATGGAGTAAAGTTGATAATTCATATAAAATTAAATTGGAATGAGTGAAAGTAAACCCTTTTCAAATTCAATGCACTCGATCGTTAAAACTCTTTTGTTCAAAAACAAAACATAAAAACGAAGAGCATTGAAATCATGTAATGCAAATATTTAGAAAAATATGAAAGGAAAACTGTAGTGATCCGGCTTTTACGTGTCATTATGACTCACATATTAATTAAGTATTTCTCTTAGTGAAATAAAATTATCGAGTTTCGGTAAGTCGGTCGGTGCGGGGGATGAATATTTTTCTGTAAAAGGGCTCGGAAAAGGAGGACCGACGGTGTGATCGGATCGGGAATCCGATGTACGGATCTCCCGGAATAGGGTTTCCAAGATTGCGGTGACTTAAGCGCGCCTCGGAATTCGTGTAAAATATCCAGCACGCCTAGTGGGGGAGTTTGGATATTCCGTGTGGTTAATTAATTAAGGAATTAATTAATCGGTGACAGGAAATTAAATTAAAGGTGGTTTATCCCGTAGGATTAATTAATTAAGGAATTAATCGGGGATAGAAGTTGTTATTCGGTTACGGATGTTAAAAAGGTAGGATTAATTAATTAAGGAATTAATCGGGGATAGAAGTTGTTATTCGGTTACGGAGGTTAAAAAGGTGGGATGAATTAATTAAGGAATTAATTAATCGGTGACAGGAAATTAAAATAAGGATTTAATTATATGATTAATTAATTAGAGAAAAAGATTGATTAGTCGGTGATGGGAACTATAACAAGGACTTAATAATACGTACGGGGGAAAAGCCAACAAAAGGGAAACCCTAACCGGAAAGAGAGCGTGAGAGAAAAAGAAAAGGGAAAGGCGGAACCCTAACCGGAGGAAAGAAAGAAAGAAGAGTAAGGAAACGAAGGTGATCGGCCGCCCCGAACAACGAACCGGAGGCAAGAACGCGATCGGACGACTTCCCCGTCGATCAATCCGGTGAGTAATGTTCGTTGTAGCGTTTCGGGGGTTTTCTTTTGAATTATTAGTTTGAATTTCCGGTTGTCTTCCTCTCCATATCTCCGTCGCCTCCGCCGTCGTCACCGCCGCCGCGCAAGTTAAGGCGCGGGACGAGCGGCGGAGACGCACGGTGCCGATAGGGCACCGCGTGGGAGGACACCGCGGGCGGGCGGACGCCGCCCGCGGGGCGGCAAAGAAACGGGCGCCGCGCGGACACCGCGCGGGAACCCGCACCCGCGGGCGCCGCGCGGTTTGCACCCGCGCGGCTACCGCGCGAACGGCACCCGCACGGACACCGCGCGGGAACCCGCACCTGCGGGCGCCGCGCGGTTTGCACCCGCGCGGCTGCTGCGCAGGCGGCACCCGCACAGGCACCGCGCAGGCGCCGCGCGGTTTGCACCCGCACAGGCACCGCGCGGGCGCCGCGCGGGCCCGCACCCGTGCGGGCGACGCGCGGGCGCCGCGCAGGCCGCGACCGCACGGGCGCAGCCGCGGAGGCATGCCGCGCGGTCTTGGGCTGCGCAAAGCTCCGACGGGTGGTGACGGCCGTGCGGGGGGAAACCGTCGGGTGGTGTGTTTGACGGTTTTGTTGGGTTTTCGTCGTAAAGATAATTTCGGACTTCCGTTTTGCGATGTTAGTGCGTGGTTTTGACTATAGTTTACCCTTGTGGACTTTCCGTAGGTCCAGGCGCGCAGCGGGAGTGTGCGAAAGATCCTAGTGCCCCGATCTTCCCGTAACCAGGTGGGTACCCTTGCCATAATGGCAGCGAGTGCAATAAGTGCACCATGTCATCATAAAAAGCTTGTTAACCTGCCTAATAAAGTAGATGAATGTATTTCTACTCTCCATTATTAATTGTGGCGACCAAGTGTCGCGGTGCTTAATCTACGCCGACTTCGGCAACCCAGTTTTGAATGCTGCACGTACACAGGCGGATTGGCCTCCGCATGGGTGTACTTTTCCGGAGAAGTGGTCTGAACGACCCGTGTGCCCCACAAAGGTGAGGGTGCCCGTGGGGACCCCGTCACGATAGCTAAAGGTGCCGTACTAGCACCGTGAACAGGGTTAAAAGCATCACGTAAGAATATTGAATGTCACGTGGGGAGATCGTCGACTACCCTAACGTGACGGTGACATTAAATCAAATAAAGGTGTTTCAGGATGAGGGAGAGCGAAAGGTTTCGGTGCAGAGTATTTACTCTAAAGTCTATTGTTCATTTTATACTATCTACTTTATTTGTCATTGACGTTACCCACTCCGTGACAGGTCTGACTAGGTGTAGTAGCCGGGATGGCGGTGAGACTGCGTCGAGAGGACCTTAGCCGTAGGAGGCTTTCTACTTTAGTTCGTTTGGTTTATCTCATTTACCTTTATAGTTAGTTGTTGGTTTAATTTGCGAGACTGTGGATCATGTTGAATGCTGTGTAGTTAATTAGTTAGCACTGTGGATTGAACATAATTCTGTGGATTTGAATGCGGCATGTTTTAAAGATTAAATGGTTGCGAAAATGCTTTCTAAATCAGAGTGCCGAGTGGGCACAGATTTTGTAAACCTCTGGATTTATCCTTTCCAAAAGCCGTGGCCGCTTTAGTGAGAAGATGTAGGTGTTTTCAAAAAAGTGGGTGTCGGGTGGACGCTGTTTGCAAAATCCGTAGTTAATTATTTCCTTACTTGTAGTTGATGACTGTATGGTTGAGGATTGATGTTGTAAATGGGACGCCGTACATATACAAAGGAGACTCCGTCCGATTGAGGAGTGAATTTGTATATGTGGCGGTCTGACACGCACCGGTGGAGAGGTCAGTCTTTGAAAAAAAATAATAATAATAATAATCATGCGTTCTTCCGCTTAACCTTAGACCTCCGGGGCGTGACAGATTAAATGGTATCAGAGAAAAACAACCTCAACCGCAGTAGTCGGTGATCCACATCCACAGTGCATGATGCCACAAGCAAATTAGACATGAGATAACCAAGGTGTAGGTGCGGTAGAACGTGAGACTACCGGGAAAAAGGGGACTTAATGTAGGTGCATTTGTAAGTCAAGGTGCTAGAGTAATGACCTTAGGGTTAACGCGGTTTCTTTGTTCACAGCTGACAACGGCCGGACTAGGCCAATAGTGGTAGGATTGACGTGTTTTCTCTGAGCGCAGATAACTATCAGGTTTGGTCATCAATTGCTAAACAGTAAAATGGACCCCGTATCCGCCTCAAATCGCATGCTCCGCAATCAGCTGCGTGACGTGGCAGGGCAACTACTGACCCTCACTGAGCGCTTGTGCATGATGACACGAGAATTGGAGGGCATTGATGCCTACCAGTACGACACTAGAGGTGACCCGCATCGGGGGATACCAACCGCGGGATACCCCACCTTTCAGGAAGCGGTTAGCATGGCTCTGCGAGCGGAGCAGGAACTTGCCAGAGCACGCGCGCGGCAGGGATGCTCCGGGGTACATCAGGGCCAGACATACCCCTACCCTGGTCCCGTAGAGCACCCCTTCCAAGAGGACCGGGCGACCAAACACCCGAAGACGGGATGGAAAGTTGGGCAAATGATGGAAGAGGGACCCGGACCGCGAAGGAAGTCGTGCCCCATTTGTGACGGGGCGCATCCGGTGACAGACTGCCCATGGAGGCTCGACCACTGCTACCAATGCGGCAAGCCGGGCCACACTCGTTACGCGTGCCCCCGGAAGCCGGCCACCACTAGACCTCCGGCGCCGCGACCCGACGAAGCAAAGGGAACTGCCACCCCCATCCCTCAAGGAGGCCTCAGCCAAAGGAGCCAGACAGGTCAACGTCTGAAGAAGGTGCAGAAAGACGGGCAAGCGCCTACGGGAGACCCGGAGCCATTGCTGGGATCCTGCGCCATATGCGAGGGGGCGCACCAGGTGACGGACTGTCGCTGGAGGCACGCCCGTTGTAATAGGTGTGATAAGCCGGACCACACCCGTGCCTCTTGCCCTCGTGAACCAGCTGCGGTTGCCGCGCCGCCACAACTGGAAGCACGAGAGGACACTGCAGCCCCCACTCCACAGGAGGACTTACCCGGCGACCGGCGTACAGCAGATTCCTTCGACACTAGGTCCTTACCCCAACACGCCGTACGACGCTGGCCCAAGGGTTGTGGACGGGCTCCCCGGACTACTACCGTGGAAAACGCGACATCCCAGAACAAGTGACAGCAGGTAAACTTCTACTTCTCCCCGTTGTGTAGTAGGGGTACCGGTTACACTTAGGCACGCTACCCTCGAGCGACTCTCTTGTCTCTTTCTCTCTTCCTCTCCCTTTTGTCTTTCCCCTTCCCTACTCCCTGACGTGCCAAGTGCGGCTTAAAAAAAAAAAAAAAAAAAAAAAAAAAAAAAAAAAAAAAAAAAAAAACGTAGGGAATTGTCGAACCCCCCGGCCTATGCGCACGGGCGGGATTCAAAGCACAGGAGACCCCTAGCATTCTTGGTAAGGGTACGGGGGTTACGTAAGGGATAATTGGGGCCCAGGAGACCGTTAGGTCACGTGAGTCCACAAACTCAGGCAGTAATCGATTGCGAGAAACGTCAGGTATCCCTGCAGAAACCGGGCTTTCCAAAGAACGTTTACCTAGCATGTAAGAGTACTTCCTTCCTAACTGTTATCTCCGCGTCTCGAGCTAGGAAACTAATCGAGGGTGGGTGTGTGGCCTATCTGGCCTCGGCAGATTTAACCACTCGACCCGTTCCCTCACTTTCGGATATCCCAATCGTAAGGGAATTCCCGGATGTATTCCCGGCGGAACTCCCTGGGATGCCACCGGAACGAGAGGTCGACTTTCCTATTGAACTACTCCCAGGCACGAAACCCATCACTAAGGCACCATATAGGATGGCCTTTGCGGAGTTGAGAGAACTCAAGGCACAGCTAGAAGACCTTTTAGACAAAGGTTTTATCAAACCAAGCGCGTCACCATGGGGCGCGCCCGTCCTGTTCGTGAGGAAGAAGGACGGAAGTCTCCGGTTGTGTAAAGACTACCGGGAGATAAACAAGGTCACTATTAAGAATAAATACCCTTTGCCGAGGATCGACGATCTGTTCGACCAATTACAAGGGGCAACGGTGTTTTCAAAAATCGACCTGCAGTCCGGTTACCATCAACTCAGGGTCAAGGGTGAGGACATCCCTAAAACGGCTTTCCGGACTCGCTACGGCCACTACGAATTTACGGTAATGCCGTTTGGACTCACTAACGCCCCGGCGGTATTCATGGACATGATGAATAGGGCGTTCAAACCCTTTTTGGATTTATTCGTAGTGGTCTTCATCGATGATATCCTTATCTACTCCCATACGGATGAGGAACACGAGGAGCACTTACGTGTTGTCCTTCAGATCCTCCGGGATCAGAAACTCTATGCCAAACTCAAAAAGTGTGAGTTTTGGCTCCGTGAGGTGGACTTCTTAGGGCATGTTGTCTCGGCGTCCGGTATCGCAGTAGACCCGAGGAAGATAAATTCGGTGACAGACTGGCCCCGACCGACAAGAGTAACAGAGGTGCAAAGCTTTCTGGGGCTGGCGGGATATTACCGGCGCTTTGTGGAGGGCTTCTCTAGAATTGCTACCCCCTTAAGTCGCCTGACTCGGAAGGGGAGAAGTTTATCTGGACAGATCAGTGTCAGAAGAGTTTCGGGGAACTCAAGGACAGATTGACGCAGGCCCCGGTCCTCGCCCTGCCAGAGCCAAGGGAGGATTATGAGGTTTATTGCGATGCGTCGCGAAACGGTCTTGGAGGTGTGCTTATGCAACGGGGTAAGGTCATAGCCTATGCATCGAGGCAACTCAAGGATTACGAGAGAAATTACCCCGTGCACGATCTGGAGCTTGCAGCGGTCGTGTTCGTCCTTAAACTATGGAGACATTATTTGTACGGTGCACACTGCAATGTGTACTCCGATCATCAAAGTCTCAAGTACCTTTTCACCCAAAAGGAGTTAAATTTGCGACAGAGGCGGTGGCTCGAGGTACTGAAAGATTATGACTTGTCAATCCACTATCATCCGGGGAAAGCGAATGTGGTGGCCGACGACTTGAGCCGCAAGGGGCAGACAGAGAGAGCAGGTGCGAGTGCTATCACCCGGCAGGACCATCTGATTGCGGAATTTTCGCAATTAAGACTGGAAGTGGTGCCAGCGGGCACGGTCGCACAACTCTTAACCCTCGTGGTGAAACCCACCCTGCTGGACAGGATTCTGAAAGGGAAATCGACCGATGAGCAATTACAACGGGTGCGAGACAAGATAACCACCGATCAAGGGGGTGACTTCACGGTGAATTCTGACGGCACGATGCGATTCCGAGGGCGAATCTGCGTGCCGGATCTACCGGAACTCAAGGAGGAGATTCTGAGGGAGGCGCATACGGCCCCCTATGCGGCGCATCCTGGGGGAACAAAGATGTATAAAGATGTGAAGCAAACCTTCTGGTGGCCCAAGTTGAAGGGAGATGTGACCCGATTCGTGGCACATTGCCTGGTATGCCAACATGTGAAGGCCGAGCATCAGCGCCCGGCAGGAAAATTACAACCGCTACCAGTGCCCGAATGGAAATGGGATACGATTACCATGGATTTTGTGACCGGCTTCCCGAGGTCGCCACAAGGACATGATGCGATATGGGTCGTAGTGGATCGTTTGACGAAATCGGCCCACTTTCTGCCCATACATACAACGTGGACTCGGGAACGACTGGCACAAATGTACATCAATGAGGTAGTGAGGTTGCATGGAGTACCGGCGACCATTACGTCGGACAGGGACACGCGATTTGTGTCGAACTTTTGGCAGAGCCTGCAACGGGAAATGGGAACCAAGTTGCACTTCAGCACGGCGTTTCACCCGCAAACCGACGGATAATCAGAATGGGTGATCCAAACTCTCGAAGACATGCTCCGGGCGTGTGTGCTTGATCTAGGCGAAGGGTGGTCTCGGTACCTGCCCCTGGTGGAATTCGCCTACAACAACAGTTATCAAGCCAGTATACAGATTGCGCCATACGAGGCTCTGTATGGGCGCCGTTGTCGGTCCCCAATATGCTGGGACGACTTGGGTGAGCGCAAGTTCTTGGGCCCGGACTTGGTAGAGGAGACCGAGGCAAAGGTGCGTTTGATTAGGCAACGACTGCTGACCGCCCAGAGCAGACAGAAAAGCTATGCGGACCACAGACGACGGGACTTGGAATTCATGGTGGGAGAACATGTTTTGCTCCGAGTCTCGCCTACGAAGGGGACCCGGCGTTTCGGACTGAAGGGAAAGTTAAGTCCAAGGTATGTGGGACCGTTCGAAATCCTAGAATGCGTAGGCCCGGTGGCGTACCGGTTGGATTTGCCGCCCAACCTCGATCGAGCCCACAACGTGTTCCATGTCTCAATGCTTCGGAAGTACCTTGCCGACCCCTCTCACGCCTTGGATATCTCTACCATCGAGTTAAAGGAGGACTTGAGCGTCGGGGAGACGCCGGTGCGGATTTTGGCACGAGAGGATAAGGAGTTGCGTAATCGCACCATTCCCTACGTAAAGGTCCAGTGGAGCAATCACGAGGAAAGTGAGGCAACGTGGGAATTGGAGTCAAAGATGAGAGAATATTTTCCCGAGTTGTTTAACGGGAACTGTGTTTAAGTTTCGAGGATGAAACTTGTTTTAAAGTGTGAGTGGTGTAGTGATCCGGCTTTTACGTGTAATTATGACTCACATATTAATTAACTATTTCTCTTAGTGAAATAAAATTATCGAGTTTCGGTAAGTCGGTCGGTGCGGGGGATGAATATTTTTCTGTAAAAGGGCTCGGAAAAGGAGGACCGACGGTGCGATCGGATTGGGAATCCGATGTACGGATCTCCCGGAATAGGGTTTCCAAGATTGCGGTGACTTAAGCGCGCCTCGAAATTCGTGTAAAATATCCAGCACGCCTGGTGGGGGAGTTTAGATATTCCGTGTGGATAATTAATTAAGGAATTAATTAATCGGTGACAGGAAATTAAATTAAAGGTGGTTTATCCCGTAGGATTAATTAATTAAGGAATTAATCGGGGATAGAAGTTGTTATTCGGTTACGGATGTTAAAAAGGTAGGATTAATTAATTAAGGAATTAATAGGGGACAGAAGTTGCTATTCGGTTACGGAGGTTAAAAAGGTGGGATTAATTAATTAAGGAATTAATTAATCGGTGACAGGAAATTAAAATAAGGATTTAATTATATGATTAATTAATTAGAGAAAAAGATTGACTAGTCGGTGATGGGAACTATAACAAGGACTTAATAATACGTACGGGGGAAATGCCAACAAAAGGGAAACCCTAACCGGAAAGAGAGCGTGAGAGAAAAAGAAAAGGGAAAGGCGGAACCCTAACCGGAGGAAAGAAAGAAAGAAGAGGAAGGAAACGAAGGTGATCGGCCGCCCCGAACAACGAACCGGAGGCAAGAACGCGATCGGACGACTTCCCCGTCGATCAATCCGGTGAGTAATGTTCGTTGTAGCGTTTCGGGGGTTTTCTTTTGAATTATTAGTTTGAATTTCCGGTTGTCTTCCTCTCCGTATCTCCGTCGCCTCCGCCGTCGTCACCGCCGCCGCACAAGTTAAGGCGCGGGACGAGCGGCGGAGACGCACGGTGCCGATAGGGCACCGCGTGGGAGGACACCGTGAGCCGGCGGACGCCGCCCGCGGGCGGCAAAGAAACGGGCGCAGCGCGGACACCGCGCGGGAACCCGCACCCGCGGGCGCCGCGCGGTTTGCACCCGCGCGGCTACCGCGCGGACGGAACCCGCACGGACACCGCGCGGGCACCGCGCGGGAACCCGCACCCGCGGGCGCCGCGCGGTTTGCACCCGCGCGGCTACCGCGCGGACGGCACCAGCACGGACACCGCGCGGGCACCGCGGGGGAACCCGCACCCGCGGGCGCCGCGCGGGCACCGCGCGGGAACCCGCACCCGCGGGCGCCGCGCGGTTTGCACCCGCGCGGCTGCCGCGCGGGCGGCACCTGCACAGGCACCGCGCGGGCGCCGCGCGGGCCCTCACCCGTGCAGGCGACGCGCGGGCGTCGCGCAGGCCGCGACCGCACGGGCGCAGCCGCGGAGGCATGCCGAGCGGTCTTGGGCGGCGCAAAGCTCCGGCGGGTGGTGACGGCCGTGCGGGGGGAAACCGTCGGGTGGTGTGTTTGACGGTTTTGTTGGGTTTTCGTCGTAAAGATAATTTCGGACTTCCGTTTTGCGATGTTAGTTCGTGGTTTTGACTATAGTTTACCCTTGTGGACTTTCCGTAGGTCCAGGCGCGCAGCGGGAGTGTGCGAAAGATCCTAGTGCCCCGATCTTCCCGTAACCAGGTGGGTACCCTTGCCATAAGGGCAGCGAGTGCAATAAGTGCACCATGCCATCATAAAAAGCTTGTTAACCTGCCTAATAAAGTAGATGAATGTATTTCTACTCTCCATTATTAATTGTGGCGACCAAGTGTCGCGGTGCTTAATCTACGCCGACTTCGGCAACCCAGTTTTGAATGCTGCACGTACACAGGCGGATTGGCCTCCGCATGGGTGTACTTTTCCGGAGAAGTGGTCTGAACGACCCGTGTGCCCCACAAAGGTGAGGGTGCCCGTGGGGACCCCGTCACGATAGCTAAAGGTGCCGTACTAGCACCGTGAACAGGGTTAAAAGCATCACGTAAGAATATTGAATGTCACGTGGGGAGATCGTCGACTACCCTGACGTGATGGTGACATTAAATCAAATAAAGGTGTTTCAGGATGAGGGAGAGCGAAAGGTTCCGGTGCAGAGTATTTACTCTAAAGTCTATTGTTCATTTTGTACTATCTACTTTATTTGTCACTGACGTTACCCACTCCATGACAGGTCTGACAAGTTCTTCCTTTCAACTTAGTTGTGGAACTTGAAGCCTTCACAGTTTGGTTCTTTTTAAATCCCAAACCAACCTTGTTTGTTTGACCTAATCCGGACATACAATTAAATTTCTTGGAACCAGTTGAAAGCCTTTGTATGTCGGATTTAAGTTGATGAACTTGCTTGGTCAAAGCTTGGTTGGTGACATAAATTTCCTCAAACTGTTTTTCTAGAAAATCAATCTTGTTAATATGGGAATTAACGATCGTTTCCGATTGATTTATCTTTTCTTGGAGGATTTTATTATTATCCAATAAAAGCTCTCGTTCCTCCTCGAGATCATGAAGTTTTATCTTTAAAGCATGATTCTCGTCTTGAGTCTCTAGTCGTTGCTTCCTCAACTTCTTGATATGCTTGGCCATCTTCTTAGATTCCGCAAGAAGTTGTTGATATGCCTCAATGAGTTCTTCTTCGTCCGACTTCCCCTCACTTGATGACTCTCCGCCGGATGTTGATGTTCCATGCAAAATCAAAGGAATAGAGTCAGTGATTAAAGATGATAAGCAAATATTAGAAGAGGGAATTTGAGAGGCATGAAAGGCAACGACTTTTTCCTCTTTACTTGAGGTCGATTCATTAGAAGTAGAATCGTCCCAAGTTTTCGCTTGCAAAGCCTTCTTTTTATATGATTTTGGAGAAGGACAATCCGTTGAAATATGCCCGTAGCCTTTGCATCTATAACATCGGATTTCCCCTTCGAATTGATCTTTTTCCTTAGAAGGTTTTGCAAAGCTTTTGAGGTTAGAGGATTTAGAACCGGATGATCCTTTAGATGGTTTCGAGGATGAAGATCCATCGGTTCGATTCTTCCAAAACTTCCGACGAAATTTCTTTACGATCCGCGCCAATTGTTCTTCAAAATCGGCAAAAGAGATTTCATCGTCGGAACTTGATTCGCTATCTTCTTCCTTTGTTGATTTGAATGCAATACCTGTAAGCTTAGAAGAAGACTTGGAAGAAACTTGATTAGTAGGAAAAGTCATTTCATAAGTTTGCAAAGCACCTACTAATTCCTCTACTCTCATCTCATTCGGATGACTAACGGTTTTAATGGCGGTAACCTTTGCCCTAAATCGTTCCGGAAGAGTCCGAAGTATCTTTCTTACAACTCTCGACTCCGGAATCTTTTCTCCTAAATTAGCACAAGTATTGATTACATCTTGAAGTCTAGTGTAATAATCTGTAACCAATTCATGCTCTTCCATATGAATAGAGTCAAATTGACTTGTAAGCATCTGGAGCTTTTGAATTTTTACTAGATTAGTACCCTCATGTGTAATTTTGAGAATATCCCAAATTTCCTTCACGGTTTCACACGCGGAAATTCGTGTGAACTCAGTCGAGGAAAGAGAATTAAATAGAGCGTTCATACCTTTCCCATTGTAAGAAGATCTTTCGAATTCCTCTTTGGACCATCTAGATAGGACCATCTTGTTAGGTTTTTATATATTAAGGATCCACAAGGATCTAAATAGGTACTATCAAACAACTAGAGGGGGGGGTGAATAGGTGTAATACTTATAAAACCAATCTCAGTGCAAAATAAAAACCAATGCGAAAAATAAAAATAGCACACCGAGATATACGTGGAAACTCCAATCCAGGAGAAAAACCACGGGACCAACACGCAATAACAATCCACTAAGAAAAGAAGAATAACAAGGTGATTACCGACTCCACGGACTCAACCCCTCCTTCAACTTCTTCGGACCTTGCGCTCCACCGATTGCACGTCCACTGCACACGTTCGAATCCACGAACGCCACTCGAATCCACGAGCAGACGTTTCGAATCCACGAAACGCCTTCAACACACCGAATCCACGGTGCTACGTCGAATCCACGACGCAATTCAGCCGATAAGAATATTGGCTTCGATGGCGATCCTTTGCTTAGATTATCATTGAAGAACCGTAGAAGGAATCTCTAAGCAAAGACTAGATCAATTCGACAAAAGATAGATCTTGGAAGAACCGTCGAATTGACCTAAAAGAGGCTAAAAGAAGAACGATAAAAAACCTAGCCTCTAGGGTTGCTCTCAAGTGTTTTATTAATTAATCGGTAGTTCTTGAGAAACCCTAAGTGTCTATTTATAGGTTAGAAACCTTTGGAAAGAGATAAGCATCAAAAACTGACTTAACAGAGTTTTTCCCGCACGACGGTCCGGACTGGTTCAGGACTGTCGTCTTTTTTCAGCAATTCCTGACAAAATAAGGTTCGGGGTCAGGACTGGAATCCACGGTCCGGACTGGATTAACAAAACAGTCCTGAACTGAATTTCCAGTCCTGAACGGATTTTCTGAAAAAACAGTTTTTGACTTTTATGCAATGAAAACTTATCCAAGTGTTTCTAAACTACTCAAATGTATTCGGATCACCAAAATTATTTAGTTAAACGTACCTGATCATTCCGAATCCATTTTCCTTGAGATTGATGTAATTGATCCACAATTCTTCATCTTCAATCATCAAGACTCAAAACACTGAGTGTCAACTTGAGCTCTTGTTAAATCTTCTCTGGGTCTTTGATTGCTGATTGACAATTTGATCACTTCAAGACTCCGACTCAACTCACGAAATATGCCAACACAAAAAGCCGTAACACGAGACGGAATCTGAGAAAGAATCAGTGCACTGTGATGAACTAATGGTGTCACGCCCCGGGGTCGAAACTGCGACCCGGGCTCGCCAACAGATCCGCCATCTGTACGGAAACTGCTGCACAGACGAAGCGTCTACCCTGCAAGTCAGATCTATAGCTAAAAATATGTATCAGAGCTGAAACTAAAACCAAAAGCTATAGAATAAAACTGAACATTTGGAATAGTAAAATCTCCACTAGTACACAAATCCTCATGGTACAAAAATGGAAACATAAAATACACCGGGTACATCTACCTCAGACTCTCAATGCTGGTAAGGAACTAATCGGTCGCGTCCTCACCTCGATCTGCTGTCACCGCGCGAACCAAGCCGGAACAGCTGCCTCAACCTGTCACCGCAGCGGGTGTGAGATCTACTGCAGAAGGCATATCTCAGTGGGTACCGTCCCAATATCCACGGTATGCCCACTAAGTCTACCGGGGGCAAAACAGATAGGTATGCAGATAGATAGGTAGATAGATAAATAAGCTGAAGGAAAACTACAGCTAATATGTCTCAAACATAAAGCTCAAAAGGAAACTCTATCATAAACATGATATGCATACTCTCGCTACTGCTAAAATGCCTCAGTATCAATGCTCAAAGGAAAAACCATCTAAGAACATAATATGTAACCACCCGCTCATAACACCCAATCTCAAAGACTGTCAAAACAGGCTCAGTCCAGCCTGCGCCTGTCGTCTAGGAACGCACCTGCCCACTACCACGCATCCACAAGAGGACGGGATTTACGTGGGGCGTCCTAAACCGACTATCTCAATCTCACACAAAGTGACCCCATGGTAACTCGGCCAGGGGTATCAAGCGACCACTAGTATATGAACTAGGCGCATATCCACATCGTAGCCTCGTCAGGCTCGGTATCATCATCGCACCCGGGGCGTAGCTCGAGGGGAGCGACCCCACCGAACTCAAGTATCACATCTGTCTCACTGTCTCAATATGCGGCACATGCAGGCTATAATCCACGATCAAACAGATCGGTATCCCAAAGCTCAAAAACACAACTCAGTCGGAAAAGAACCTCGACTCAACACGAATAGCTCGAACACTCTCACAGCTATGTCGGAGAACCCTCAACGACTCAATCTGATAATGCACGACCATGGCTGAGTCGGGAAACTTCCACGACTCGATCTGCCGGAACCCCAAAATCCTCGAAGCTAAGTGGGAGAACCACCTCCACCACTAAATCAGAATACGACCCATGATCTAGAGTAATTTCACTATCCCATAAGGAAGCTCAAATATCAAATGACACTATAATTCATCTCAAAACTCAAAAAGTAGACCCCTCGGCCCCCAGGCACGAGGTCTAATGCACCCTGAATCAATGCCATACCTCCGGCGAACTCATAATTTAAAAACTACCTTGAAAATGATGTTTTTCCATAAAACGGGCTTTCTCGATTTTGAAAACGATCAGGGTGCAAAAATAATGTCCACAGAACATGCAGCCTAGTGTCATATGATAACAGGAGTATAATAAAAATAATCTGGGGTTCTAAATAATTTTCTAAAAATTCCCAGGCAACTATCAGATGTAAAAACTATGAAAGTAACATGATAGACATGATCAAAATGCATTCAGGAGCATTAAAGGGCATTCCATAAATTTTGGAGAAATTCCAACCCACCTGGAACGCTTTCCGCAGGCAAACGCTGAAGTCGGTGAAGTGTCGGAACCTCGAACAGACGAAACCTCGAAAAACGCGCCGCGCGCGTGTGCACTGCCGCGTACACGGAAAATCCCCGGAAGCTCGAATAAATTTCCCCGAGTCTTCACAAAATTCTGTGCGCAAACGGCTCGCTCCTCAGCCATCATACAACACACACCAATGCTCCAACACAAAGTCCACAACAGAGCTCCAGCAGCTCACACTTAGCATTAGCCCACAACAAATCCACCACAACACTAACACACTAAGCTTCAGCACAATCTAAAATATTTGCTCCCATAAACTCTCAGCACAAGATAATTATAAGCTCACAATCATCACATTAAGTAAATCCACCAATGCACAACACCAGCTCCAAAGCACACACACTAATTCATCCACAATGCAACAGCCACTCATATGCTCCCATAATACATAATTTCTCACAACCTTCAACAAGCACTAAGCACACACACAATAAATCCAAACACACATTACCCACAGTATGCTTAAAAGCTCCAATTACCACATTAATAATTAATATTCACTTAACCGCAATATCCCATAAATCCATTTGCACCCTACTGAATCACATTCTGTTCACAAAAATCACCCAAATTAAATACATACTCTCACATATAAAAAATCTGCAAGCTCCAACCCTCCACACTCACATAAGGATTCCTTCTCTTTCTCGTTCCATTGCCTCGAGACCACAGCCGTCAACCCTTACCACGCACTTGAACCGAGCTTCGCGCGGCACCAAGCCGAAAACCGCCACAAATGGCGCCGCCCTGTGAGAGCAAAAGAAACAAAAGCCGCGTCAAAAACGGTCCACAGAAAATCTGCACGAAACCCGGGCAACCCCGCGGTCGCCGGCGACAAGAAACAGACCCAACCGCGGAATCCGCGCGCGCCGACGTGAGTCGTAAGCCGCAGCCACTCATCAGCATGCTGCGGTTGCAGCCCGCGCCGTTGGCGCGCTTGCCGCGCGGCGCCCAAGACTGCCGCGAGGCAACAAGTCTGCCGCGCGGCGCCTGGACAGCAGCGCGGCGCCCATGGGCCAGCCGCGCGGCGCCCATGGGCCAGCCGCGCAGCGCTCGCTGCGCGGCGCCCCGCTGTGCGGTGCGCGGCGCCCCGCTGTGCGGCGCCTAGCACGCGGCGCCCCAGTGCGCAGCGCCCCAATGCGCAGTGCCCACTGTGCCAGCCGCGCGCCCGATCTCACGCGCCCCACGCGGCACCCCGCGGCCACACCGTGCCCAAGGACAACAGTCTAGGAACACCACCAACCCGAGCTTAAGCTAAAAAGAAACCCAAGAGGAACCTCAAACAAGCTCTCAACAAAACAGCTACAAAGAAAATACCTCATCCAAAGAAAATGACACGCGCGCCGCTCGCTCCCCACGGCTCCCTGGCGACTAGCAGTAGGTTCCCACCATCAAATCTCATTCATTCCACTCTTTCCTTCTCTTCTTCATCACCTTCTTCATCTTCTTCTTTTCCTTCTTTTTCTCTCTTTCTCACTTACTCTGCTTTCCTCCATTCTCTCTGTTGCTTGCAGGGGAGAAGGATGACGTGGAGGCTCACTTAATTAAGGAATTGGCTAATTAAGGCTTGGGTTGCAAGGCAGCTGGCAAGGAGCAACAAAAAATAAATAATTAAACCAAACCTACATTTTACTCTTCTAATTTATCTTTCTTCATAAACCATACCTCATAGTCAAAGCCATCAATTTAATTAAATTAATTAAATTAATAAAATAATCCATCAAATGCCCCATTCAACTCACTTTTTGCCCTCGGAGCCTCCGCACCAGTCCGGAACCTCCCGAACTCCGCTGTAATCTGAAAATACACATGCTCAAAGCTTTTCCTCCTCAAAAAGCTCAACCGTGGAGTCGGTGTGCTCAAACCAAAAACCGGCTCCAAAACTGCCAACTCCAACTCACTTTTTGCCCTCGGGTCTTCCGCGTCAGTCCGGAACCTCCCGAACTCCGCTGTAAACTCAAAGTATACTTGTTCCAAGTATTTCCAATATTTTCTGCACTCCGCTGTGAAGTCGAGGCTTCCCCGAAACCAGTCCTCTACCGGCGGATAAAGCCCGGAAAACTCCGAATCAAGCTGGGGCTTCCGCGTTGATCCGAATCAACCCGACATCATCCGTAAACACATAAGCAACATGCCCGAGGCAATTCCTCCGCACCACGCCATCTGGCGAGGTCGGCGCACCATCCGAAATTCCGGTATTCTACACTCTCCCCTCCTTAAAGGGTTTCGTCCTCGAAACCAGAATAAATCCATAACTCAGGAGGGTGACTCAACCAAATGGGGATAGGGGATCCCTAACTCATCATCAGGCTCTCAGGTGGCCGTTCTCACTCAACAAAAGCTCCCCCGGACCTTGTCCAAAGGTATAATCCAACTACAAAACTCTTCTGCCTTACCGGCAAAAATTGCATCGGTCGCTCCTAAGAACTCCAATCCTCGTCCAACTTCATGAAGCACAAACCAAATCATGCAAGGGATCAAACACACTTCTTCCCGGCAGATAAAACTCGCAGACCAAACTCCCCGCGTAAACATCGAATCTACACATCCCTGCGGATAGTGGCTTCCACAACATAAGGTCCTCAAAACCAAACTCTAAGCCTCCAATAGGCATCCCCAGATTCGATCCCCCATTACAAGGTTGCACTGCTCGCTCATCCAAGGCGTGCTGACCAAATGTCCTTGCCGGAATAATAATATGCCACAAGATCAATCTTACAATTCCGGTAACTTTGACCTCCGGCGTTGCCTCAACCAAAATCCTCCTGAGTAACCAAGTATTCAGGTTCAAGGGTCTAAGAAAAACTTCACACTCTCTCTATCGCTGGCAACATCCGCAAAAATGCTGGTATCCTCCTCAGCTTATTTCCTCATATCTACACTGGCCCTGCTTAATCCAAAAACTTCTGACTTCAATCACTATCATAGGTTTAGGCCAAACCCAACGTCATCACTCTTCGTTGGTCCACAGTCCCTCTTGTAGCTAAAATCACAGGCCTAACAACACCACCTCCCGAAGTCGACATGCATACTCTAATAACTTGGCATATGACTTCTTTTCTCAGAAGTTGCAACACTACTCTCAAGTGCTCCTCATGCTCTAAGTCACTTCGAAAATGAATCCAAATAATCACGATGGGCACTACCACCAATCCGTCCAAACACAGCTGAAAAAGCACAATTCCTAAAGTCGGTAGGGCATTAGTCAATCTATTTGACCCCGCAAAAGCTCACAATGCCCCCACTGGTTCCTGATCACTATCAGGGCACAGCCCTCGGCAATATGATTCCATAATGCTAACAATCTCACGAAGGCATCTGCCGCAACACAGTCCAAGCCTGTCTGTACTCGAACCATCCAAGAACTCTCACCGTTGTGTACTCACCACGGGGCATCATTGCTGTGAACCAACGGCATGGCATCCTACTCAAGTATCAAACTCTCGTATGCTCACTGTCGTAATCCCACGACGTAGTACTGGGTCACACGGACCTCTCAATCCATCAGAATCCGCAACTGCGCTATCACCCCACTCTCTGCCTCGAGTGATACCCCAAGAGGTGCTACCGAAGTTGGCGCAGTTTCCAAAACCGCGTCACTCACTATCTCGATCTCAATCTCAATAAACGGCGGCTTCAACATTAGCTTAGGTAGACTCACTTCCGGGATCGCATGGCGATAAAGACATCCTTAGTCCCGGTGCCGCCATAGGCGCCTCCCCTACGGTCGCTAACCAAGCGGTACGACCACGACTCAACTCTGCCGTGGTCTAGCTTCCTCTATAAACACACTCCTCCTGACCAGGTCCACGGAGGTACATTGTCCTCTCTCGGCAATCCATGATAGCATAAAAAAAAAAAAAAAAAATTGGGATTACCTATCCCTATCCAACCTCATAACAATATCTATAAACTGATATAGGACTAATACTCAGTGGTCAAATCCAAAGTCCTATCTGCACTGGGCAGGACTGGCAACACTCTCCCATGTGACAAACGTGAACTGGAACCGGATCCTTACGTGCACAAGCTAATAGTCCTATCTCTGGTCCGCATGAAGCTACCCCTGCTTCACTGAAGTACACAGAAGCGGTGTCGGCATCAACCATGCTCTAACCTCGATGACCATAAGGAAAACCACACCAGGTAAGACGCGATCCACTACCTTTGCGTCCTCTAACCGGCTGCACAACTAATCCACTAGATTCTGGTGGCCACCGCTCAATCTGCTTCGGCATCACGCTCCGACATACCCATCCTGGCACTGATGCAGGTGCCTCTACTGTCGAGAACCTCCTAGTCTCTGTCTCCTCTGAGACCCATGATCCTGAGACTGGAATCATGGCAACCTCGATCCACTCAACTATCCCAAAAAGACGATACCAGACATCTCTCTTTGGAGCTGGTCCCTCGCTCACCGTTCCTCTCGAACATAATCACTGATTCTCGATCAATCCATCAAGCATGCACAATCGCTGCATCTAAGGTCGGCACTTGCCGAGAATGCACAAGGAGATAGCCATCCAGATGCTGTCCCCTCTCAAACATAAACAACCTCTAATCCATAACCTGGGCGAACAATCTTCAGATAACTTTTCCATATCAGAATCCAGTTCTTGGCCTCCCAAGGCTCCAAACTCGGTCCCGAAATCAGCAGGGGATAGAACTGGATGAGGTACACAACCGTTCGGCAATCTTTTGCTGCTCCTGCACTCTCCACAGTGCGATCTGGGTCGAGGTCGACGATGTGACGACTAGAGGTACTACTGGCGATACCCCGGGAGATGCTCTCGGTCCAAGCATGCGCATCACGCGCTCCATGATCTCTTCCTGGCGCCGCATCGCCTCAAACGTCTGAGCTACTTGGGCTCGTAACTCTTAGACCTCTCTCTGGTCTGTCCAAACAGCATTTCATTGTTCGGGCTCCTCATCCAAGGTCGAATACGCCCTCGCCGTTGCACGGCGCCTCAGAGGCATCCAAAACCACTGCAACAAAATAAACTTTAGGACCCAAACTCTCTCGACTCGATCAAGAGAAAGTCTATAACATGTTATCCATACTAAAGCATTATGTTGTCTGCAGCCAACATAATCATCTTTAGAGAAATAACATGTAAGATCACTTGCCCCAATCCTCTGGGGGAGGTACAACTCAATCAGTACTCTCGCTAAAGTCACGTCTCTCACGACAGTCATCCTACTGTCCAACCAATAGCCTAGGGTCACTAAGTCCTCAACGACCTATATTCCTAGGCTCTTATACCACCTAAATCTGTCACGCCCCGGGGTCGAAACTGCGACCCGGGCTCGCCAACAGATCCGCCATCTGTACGGAAACTGCCGCACAGACGAAGCGTCTACCCTGCAAGTCAGATCTATAGCTAAAAATATGTATCAGAGCTGAAACTAAAACCAAAAGCTATAGAATAAAACTGAACATTTGGAATAGTAAAATCTCCACTAGTACACAAATCCTCAAGGTACAAAAGTGGAAACATAAAATACACCGGGTACATCTACCTCAGACTCTCAATGCTGGTAAGGAACTAATCGGCCGCGTCCTCACCTCGATCTGCTGTCACCGCGCGAACCAAGCCGGAACAGCTGCCTCAACCTGTCACCGCAGCGGGTGTGAGATCTACTGCAGAAGGCAGATCTCAGTGGGTACCGTCCCAATATCCACGGTATGCCTACTAAGTCTACCGGGGGCAAAATAGATAGGTATGCAGATAGATAGGTAGATAGATAAATAAGCTGAAGGAAAACTACAGCTAATATGTCTCAAACATAAAGCTCAAAAGGAAACTCTATCATAAACATGATATGCATACTCTCGCTACTGCTAAAATGCCTCAGTATCAATGCTCAAAGGAAAAACTGTCACGCCCCGGGGGTTTGTTTTAGCGGAAACGGTTCATAAAAGTCGAATATTTGACGCGTAAATTTTTTTTTTGTTTAAAAGAGAACCCCTCTTCCCCGGCACGTGCCCAGACCCGCCACACATACAGGATCACTCTGCAAACGGACAGAGTCTCCCCTGTACGTGCACGGCGTAGCGTTCAGTACATGTTCCAACATACACAACCAATCAATCACAACAGTTGGTCACAAGCAACAAGTATTCTAAACTAATAAAAGAAGAACATATGGCCGATCAATTTGGAAAGGATAAATCCACAGTTTTGAAAGAGCACCTACCCGGCGCTTACGTTTTGAAAGCTAGTTTCGAAATCAGCATAAATCAACAAGGTTTGAAAGCGGTGCCCACCCGACACCAAGTTTTGAAATCCCTTTCGCAATCCATAAATCCACAGGGTTTTGAAGCCAGTGCCCACACGACACTTAGATTTTAAAAACGGTTTTCGCAATCTTTTCTTTGGCTTCTGCCTTTTTGATCTTCAAATGGCCAATAGAAATAAAAGGAAAAGTAACGCACAAGGGGCACTAAATGCAACCCGTACCGACATCCACGCCGACCCCACGAGGGTATCGCGAACCTCTCACATAACTACAATGCAATGAAAAGCGAGAAAGAAAAGGAAATACAGTCCAGGGTCCCCAGCGACCCAGCTGCTCCCGTCCCGTCCTCACCACCGCCTACCTCTCCCCCCGTCCGAACCCTGTCACGAAGTGGGATGTCAGTGACGTAAAAGTAATAGAGCAGGAGAATATAATAAAACAAACCGTGAAGACAACCGGAGCAACCACCCCCTCACGGAGGAAAGGCAACCTGTACACCTGTATCCTGTAATACCCGGACACGTCGGACAACTAAACCGACGGTCCACACCGTACCTGCAGAAACCCGACCACGTCGGACAACTAAACCGACGGGTCGCACCGCTCGCACCTCGGCGCCTCAACCCTACCACTAATAAGGGGCCCCACTACGTCACCTCGTGGGTATACACGGGTCATAGACCACTTTTCCGGAAAAGCGCACCCTTTGCGGTGGCCAAACCGCGGGTGCGCGTGTGACAGCCTCGAGCCAAGTAACCATAACCATCATCATGTCAGCATCATAATATATATAACAAAAGTAAAACGACAACATGTATACTCAAAAGTAAAACCGTAACATATGCGATCGAAAGTAACCCGCTATCATGTATAATCAAAGTAAAGGCAATAATACGTGCACTCGAAGGTACGTAGCCCGCCAACATGTAATTATCAAAAGGAAAACGACTGTCGGAAGACCGACGCTAAACACTATGACGAAACCCATTAACACGCATAAGCTATCACCCATCAATATTTAACCCAAGTATACTTAGAATTGACCCCGTCCAACATGATAGAGTTAGATGCTAGGACAAAGAAAATAACACCCACCTGAATGAAGGCCGATCCCGAACTCCCGCTGGACTACCGGGAGGCTGGTGCTGAACTGCTGGGCCCTGAACAGAGACTGTAGTCAGAACTAGACTCACACATACCCATCCCGACGACACGACAGCAACGTGAAGCTTAAACGGGAGAATATCGCCGATTTAGCGATCGAAATCCGATTCCCGGTCAACGAGAACCGTTGGAACCCTAAAGAAAAGTTTAGGAAACATTTATACATTGTTCTAAACAGTATGCAGTGCCAAAATTGCATTTAGACCCCTAGGGTTTCTAGAATTCACATTTTTGGCGTCATTTGAGCGCTGTTTTCGCTCGTTCTTTCAACTGGAAATTTATTTTGACGAACCGTCACTTCCAGCGGGTGAAATTTATCTTGCTGAACACCGTGCTCACTCATTTGCGGCAGCACGGGACCCGAGAAAAACTTCGGGCCATAAAATACCTTACTAACATAGCCTTAATGAATTTTTTTGTTTCTCCGAGTCTTCAAAACCTAAATCTAACGCGAGCATCACGTCCAGTGACCCCAAAACAGCCAGGAATACACTGTCGCGGCTTCTCTAATAGCCCGGAACTTAGTTTTGTTTCAACATTACTTTAAAAGGTTGATTACACTACAACTTTTAATCCGATCGTCAAACAGACGAACTTTGTATATGAAAGTGTCTTTAAACAGTGCAAGGACACTGGGGCTCACCTCCTTTGCAGCCCAGACCTGCTGGTTCCACCAGAACCAGATCCTTGCAAACATACAAGTTTTCATTGCTCCAAATTTTAATCCACACAGAACCATCTTGGTCTGAAGCGAGCATCAAGCTCAGGGGATTATTTTGAACAACTTTCATATTCAATGTAAACCCTTATTCCAACTAAATCTTCTTTGAGGCATTAACACAAACACCTGGTGGGCATGTTATATAAACATATAGCTTTATCTTTGCCCGTACCCAAAATCAGCAAGGAAGCAATCCGGAGGCTTCTAAGATGGAAGAAAAGCTAGAGCATGGGGTTTAGAGGTTACCTGGGGGGGGTTGCCGGAGTTCCAGACCGGCGGGGATGGCCGGAGCCGAGCTCGGATGAAGCCTCGGGTGCAACTCTGGCGATCACTGACCCGACGTCAAGATCCCCATGCAAGTTGATGGAAGGACTCCTACAGCCCACAGGAGCTCACCATTACGATTTCCGGGTGTCCGGAGCGACGGCAAGGGCGCGGCGGCGGAGCTCGGCCGAGGATCAATGGCCGTTAATGGCGGATTCCGGCCGAGGGACTCCGGGCCGGTGCAACTTGGACCAACAGGTTCCAGTAGGTGCCAGGAAGCTTCTGGTGGCAGTGGCCGGCGGTGGGAGGCAGCGGCGGCGCCGGACGGCCGAGCTCGGCCGAGGTTGAAGAAAGCCCGAAACTAGGGCACGGCCGATCGAGCCCGATCCTTCACCGATGTCCCTCCAACTTCGTGGAGATGCTAAAGTCGGTGAGAAAGTCGATCTCAACGGTGCTGATCGCTGGTTGGACGGCCGGATCGCGGCGGCGCACGGGATCGGCCAGGAAGGCGATAATTCCGGTGATAGCGCTCCCGCCGGCGATCGGGACGGCGGCAGCAGCCCGGGCTGCAACCGGATGATCTCCTCGACGTCAGAAACACAATGATCGTGTCCATGGGCCAAATTAAAATGGACGGTTCCAAGATATTACCTCGTCGGAAAGTTGGAAGAAGAAGGGGTTGGCCGCGGCGGCGCGCGGCGGCGGCTGGGGACGGGTCCACCACAGCTCGGTTGCAGCTCCACAGGGGAACCCTACAGATGCGTTCTTGATTGCCCAAGAGCTTCTGTGTGGAGCCTACTCCTCCCAACCCGAGATGAAGAAGAAACGGCTTCACCTTCTTCTCCGGCGAGGGGAGGCGGCGGCCGGTGCGGGGAGGTCCGTGGAGTGCGTCATAGGAGAGGAGGTGGTTGGGTGCTGCGGCTAGAGGGGCTGTGGGTTTAGGGTTTGTGGAGAAGCCCTAGCTATACATGTGTATATATATTAGGTATGTACAATTTCGGTTTAGTCCCTCTAAGCTTTGCCATTTGCTATTAGGTCCTCTACAGTAGTTTTCCCTTGCACTTAAGTCCTTATCCGAGAACTAGCACGCAAAACGAGGCAACTTTAATAGGGTTTTATGTGCAAAAAGCCCTATTTTCTCCGTATTTCGCGCTTTTCGAGACGTTCTGCTCGTCGAAACGAAAAATGGACTGCGCCATGACGTCCGGCTCGACGAGACCTATCAGGTAGCGATTTTTAATTTTCGAGAAACTGCCCGAATAAAATTGCGGTCCATAAAATACTGTCGCGGAATACAGTTATCGTGCTTTCGAGACTCTAGAGTCGTCAAACAGAATTTTCGACTGCGCCATTGCGTTCAGAATATCGAAACCGTTCGAAATGACTACCTGGATCACTATATTCGGATTCCGAACAGTGAAATAGTCAATGTTGTATTCGTCGGGGTCTCAAAAACCAGGGTTACTGTTCATCTACAGTAACTCACTTAAGTGCACTACAGTAACTCACTTAAGTGCACTGTGCGCAGAGGACACTGTTACATTGGTCGCGAGATTCGTCCACTTCTTAGTTGAATTCTGGAAGATCCGACCGTCAGATCGAAAAGTGCTGAATATGAATCTCGCTCAGTTCGACGAGACGATCGCAACGGTCAACTCGGATTTCCAAGATCATGTCCGGATTGGAAAGTAGCCTTTTTGTCTCGTAAAACGTGCAACTCGCACACTGGCAATTGACTAAATAAATCAACATAGGTCTTTTGAAATCAAAACCAGGTCAAAATTCACTTTTTGACTATTTATTAAAATAAAATATTTCGAGTTTTTACATCACTTACAACTTAAAAGAAGTTTCGTCCCCGAAACTTACAACTTAAAAAGAGTTTCATTCCCGAAGCTTACATCCTGAAGTCATACTCTATGAAAATGCTCAAAAAGTTTATTCGAGGGCTACAAGTCAGTCGCAAGGTATCGACAACTCTAAGGCTACTAATTTAGACCCAATCTGATACTCCCCATTACAGGGCAGAGTATTTCCTCAGTTCTTTCGACAGTCCGTTGCCTGCAGCCAACGTGCTTACCAAAAGGAACAGCGAAATACCATAGATCTGTCGCCAACAAACTAGTTGGGGACGCAACTCCTATCAGAAGGTATATCACATACCTCCCAACACGATCTCAGTGCTAAAAACATAACCTTTATCAGGGATTACTACCACCTCGTGGTCACAAACATCACCATGACTAACACATAGGCGAGTCCACGTCGATCCACAAAATCTGTGCAAAAGGTGGAGTCAATTTGCATCCGCCCCAAACAGGGTTACCATCGGGCCCATAGGCCATTGAATTATGACACGGGGACACTGAAGGATCAACAACTTGTTCATCCTCTAAGCAAACTGTGAGGCTAGTGCAATATTAACAGTCATCTACTGCTGTGCCATCAGCTGGACGATTACGACAAGAACAGTGATTTAACCCTTAACCACTGTAACTGATCCGAGCACTCTGGCTCCATTCAAACATCAAGCCCACAGCCGAAACCATGACCGCGGCTAACCCTGCAATAACAAACGATCCCAAACCAGAGTGCGTACGACTAATAACCGAAACAACGAGACTCAACTGTGTGAAGCACACCTGAGCTCCAAACCACTATGCCAAATACCCTGCGCTCTCTCGTGAACACAAGTCGTCCTAGGGTTCGTTCCTAACCAAATACCCAGGTATCGGATCGGAAAAGGCGGAATTGTGCATCGGAAACTGTGCAATTCACGCGCCGGCATGCAAATCGCTAAGGTTAGATCTGCTTCCTCGCCCGCAAGCACACTAGAATTTCTCGAGCGCTACATCACTCACACCTTAAAAGAAGTTTCATCCCCGAAACTTAAATACGCCAGGAATCCAATACATGGGGAAAGTGGCCAAACATGTCCGACTTGCGCTTCCCACTGGCCTTGCGCCCCTCGTGATCTGTACTGCTTCACAATCACAAACTCGCAACCCAAAACCTCAAGACTATGCCTTGGTCATGGGGAGCTGGCGACAAAACCCAGGGAGCACGGTCCTACTTCCGTCTTGGCACCCAAGGGGGCGCGACACTCTGATTGGCCTCTACCGCTCGGTCCCAATCCATTGCCCTTCCAAGCACCATACACTGAGCCGAGCTGCGTACCCCCAGACCAACGATCACATTCCCCACTAGGAGTATTTAAGCTCTAGGTCCGCTCAACCAAAAGGAAAAAATCAAGCCCAAACGAACAAGATTTGCTAGTCCCAGTGGTCTCTTTTCTCAACCCCAGGGGGAATCCCAAGACCTCCACAACAACACTACTACACGAGCCCAAGCAACACGACTACATAAACGCGACAACCGAGCTAAAACGAGAAACAAAAACTTAACCCGTACTCACACACCCCACAAGTTAGTTCTAGACTCCGCTAGTATAGCACTTAACCAACTATCTAGAAGACGGGACATATACTTTTCCCCCGCTCCCCCGATCACTCGCGTTCTACGCTTCTATGCCTTATTCAATTCATTCATTCGTAGCTAAGTGTGGTATCCTCCGTGGATGTCGGACACTGACTCTGCGTCCCCGGCCGATGATCTAGTACGGGCCATGTCTGTCACACATCACAAGAGTCAACTTTAGACTACCCTACTAACAACAACCATAAAGTGAGAGAAAGGACTCCAACACTTTCCCCCACCCTCAGTCACTCACGTTCTACAGTTCCTATGCCCTACCCATTTCATTCGTATGTAGGCATGTGAGGGTTGTTCCACGGATGTCGGCATTAACTGTTGTGATTGAAAGAACTCTCTGATACCATTTAATCTGTCACGCCCGGGGGTTGTTTTAGCGGAAACGGTTCATAAAAGTCGAATATTTGACGCGTAAATTTTTTTTTTGTTTAAAAGAGAACCCTCTTCCCCGGCACGTGCCCAGACCCGCCACACATACAGGATCACTCTGCAAACGACAGAGTCTCCCCTGTACGTGCACGGCGTAGCGTTCAGTACATGTTCCAACATACACAACCAATCAATCACAACAGTTGGTCACAAGCAATAAGTATTCTAAACTAATAAAGAAGAACATATGGCCGATCAATTTGGAAAGGATAAATCTACAGTTTTGAAAGAGCACCTACCCGGCGCTTACGTTTTGAAAGCTAGTTTCGAAATCAGCATATAATCACAGGTTTGAAAGCGGTGCCCACCCGACACCAGTTTTGAAATCCCTTTCGCAATCCATAAATCCACAGGGTTTTGAAGCCAGTGCCCACACGACACTTAGATTTTAAAAACGGTTTCGCAAATCTTTTCTTGGCTTCTGCCTTTTTTATCTTCAAATGGCCAATAGAAATAACAGGAAAAGTAACACACAAGGGGCCTAAATGCAACCCGTACCGACATCCACAGCCGACCCCACGAGGGTATCGCGAACCTCTCACATAACTACAATGCAATGAAACGCGAGAAAGAAAGAAGAAATACAGTCCAGGGTCCCCAGCGACCCAGCTGCTCCGTCCCGTCCTCACCACCGCCTACCTCTCCCCCCGTCCGAACCCTTCACGGAAGTGGGATGTCAGTGACGTCAAAAGTAATAGAGCAGGAGAATATAATAAAACAAACCGTTGAAGACAACTGGAGCAACACCCCCTCACGGAGGAAAGGCAACTTGTACACCTGTATCCTGTAATACCCGGACACGTCGGACAACTAAACCGACGGTCCAACCCGTACCTACAGAAACCCGACACGTCGGACAACCTAACCGACGGGTCGCACCGCTCGCACCTCGGCGCCTCAACCCACACCACTAATAAGGGGCCCCACTACGTCACCTCGTGGGTATACACGGGTCATAGACCACTTTCCGGAAAAGCGCAACCTTTGCGGTGGCCAAACCGCGGGTGCGCGTGTGACAGCCTCGAGCCAAGTAACCATAACCATCATCATGTCAGCATCATAATATATATAACAAAAGTAAAAACGGCAACATGTATACTCAAAAGTAAAACCGTAACATATGCGATCGAAAGTAACCCGCTATCATGTATAATCAAAGTAAAGGCAATAATACGTGCACTCGAAGGTAGCCCGCCAACATGTAATTATCAAAAGGAAAACGACTGTCGGAAGACCGACGCTAAACACTATGACGAAACCATTAACACGCATAAGCTATCACCCATCAATATTTACCCCAGTATACTTAGAATTGACCCCGTCCAACATGATAGAGTTAGATGCTAGGACAAAGAAAATAACACCCACCTGAATGAAGGCCGATCCCGAACTCCCGCTAGACTACGGGAGGCTGGTGCTGAACTGCTGGGCCCTGAACAGAGACTGTAGTCAGAACTAGACTCACACATACCCATCCCGACGACACGACAGCAACGTGAAGCTTAAACGGGAGAATATCGCCGATTTAGCGATCGAAATCCGATTCCCGGTCAACGAGAACCGTTGGAACCCTAAAGAAAAGTTTAGGAAACATTTATACATTGTTTAAATAGTATGCAGTGCCAAAATTGCATTTAGACCCCTAGGGTTTCTAGAATTCACATTTTTGGCGTCATTTGAGCGCTGTTTTCGCTCGTTCTTTCAACTGGAAATTTTTTTTTGATTTCGTGACACGTCACTTCCAGGGTGAAATTTATCTTGCTGAACACCGTGCTCACTCATTTGCGGCAGCACGGGACCCGAGAAAAACTTCGGGCCATAAATACCTTACTAACATAGACTTAATGAATTTTTTGTTTCTCCGAGTCTTCAAAAACCTAAATCTAACGCGAGCATCACGTCCAGTGACCCAAAACAGCAGGAATACATTGTCGCGCTTCTCTAATAGCCCGGAACTTAGTTTTGTTTCAACATTACTTTAAAAGGTTGATTACACTACAACTTTTAATCCGATCGTCAAACAAGAGAACTTTGTATATGAAAGTGTCTTTAAACAGTGCAAGGACACTGGGGCTCACCTCCTTTGCAGCCCAGACCTGCTGGTTCCACCAGAAACCAGATCCTTGCAAACATACAAGTTTTCATTGCTCCAAATTTTAATCCACACAGAACCATCTTGGTCTGAAGCGAGCATCAAGCTCAGGGGATTATTTTGAACAACTTTCATATTCAATGTAAACCTTATTCCAACTAAATCTTCTTTGAGGCATTCAAC
>CM055066.1:10674770-10751976 GCA_029204045.2 Tillandsia leiboldiana
GGCTCTTATACCCCTAAATCTGTCACGCCCCGGGGTCGAAACTGCGACCCGGGCTCGCCAACAGATCCGCCATCTGTACGGAAACTGCCGCACAGACGAAGCGTTCTACCCTGCAAGTCAGATCTAAGCTAAAATATGTATCAGAGCTGAAAAATAAACCAAAAGCTCTAGAATAAACTGAACATTGGAATAGTAAAATCTCCACTAGTACACAAATCCTCAGGTACAAAAGGGAAACATAAAATACACGGGTACATCTACCTCAGACTCTCAATGCTGGTAAGAACTAATCGGCCGCGTCCTCACTCGATCTGCTGTCACGCGCGAACCAGCCGGACCAGCTGCCTCAAACCTGTCACCGCAGGGCGGGTGTGAGATCTATGCAGAAGGCAGATCTCAGTGGGTACCGTCCAATATCCACGTAGCCTACTAATCTACCGGGGGCAAAAATAGATAGGTATCAGATAGATAGGTAGATAGATAAATCAAGCTGAAGGAAAACTACAGAATATGTCTCAAACATAAAGCTCAAAGGAAACTCTATCATAAACATGATATGCATACTCCGCTACTGCTAAAATGCCTCAGTATCAATGATCAAAGGAAAAAACTGTCACGCCCGGGGTTTGTTTTAGCGGAAACGGTTCATAAAAGTCGAATATTGACGCGTAAATTTTTTTTTTTGTTTAAAAGAGAACCCCTCTTCCACGGCACGTGCCAGACCCGCCACACATACAGGATCACTCTGCAAACGGACAGAGTCTCCCCTGTACGTGCACGGCGTAGCGTTCAGTACATGTTCCAACATACACAACCAATCAATCACAACAGTTGGTCACAAGCAACAAGTATCTAAACTAATAAAGAAGAACATATGGCCGATCAATTTGGAAAGGATAAATCCACAGTTTTGAAAGAGCACCTACCGGCGCTTACGTTTGAAAGCTAGTTTCGAATCAGCATAAATCAACAAGGTTTGAAAGCGGTGCCCACCCGACACCAAGTTTTGAAATCCCTTTCGCAATCCATAAATCCACAGGTTTTTGAAGCCAGTGCCCACACGACACTTAGATTTTAAAACGGTTTTCGCAATCTTTTCTTTGGCTTTCTGCCTTTTTGATCTTCAAATGGCCAATAGAATAAAAGGAAAAGTAACGCACAAGGGGCACTAAATGCAACCCGTACCGACATCCACGCCGACCCCACGAGGGTATCGCGAACCTCTCACATAACTACAATGCAATGGAAAAGCGAGAAAGAAAAGGAAATACAGTCCAGGGTCCCAGCGACCCAGCTGCTCCCGTCCCGTCCTCACCACCGCCTACCTCTCCCCCCGTCCGAACCCTGTCACGAAGTGGGATGTCAGTGACGTAAAAGTAATAGAGCAGGAGAATATAATAAAACCAAACCGTGAAGACAACCGGAGCAACCACCCCCTCACGGAGGAAAGGCAACCTGTACACCTGTATCCTGTAATACCCGGACACGTCGGACAACTAAACCGACGGTCCACACCGTACCTGCAGAAACCCGACCACGTCGGACAACTAAACCGACGGGTCGCACCGCTCGCACCTCGGCGCCTCAACCCTACCACTAATAAGGGGCCCCACTACGTCACCTCGTGGGTATACACGGGTCATAGACCACTTTTCCGGAAAAGCGCACCCTTTGCGGTGGCCAAACCGCGGGTGCGCGTGTGACAGCCTCGAGCCAAGTAACCATAACCATCATCATGTCAGCATCATAATATATATAACAAAAGTAAAACGACAACATGTATACTCAAAAGTAAAACCGTAACATATGCGATCGAAAGTAACCCGCTATCATGTATAATCAAAGTAAAGGCAATAATACGTGCACTCGAAGGTACGTAGCCCGCCAACATGTAATTATCAAAAGGAAAACGACTGTCGGAAGACCGACGCTAAACACTATGACGAAACCCATTAACACGCATAAGCTATCACCCATCAATATTTAACCCAAGTATACTTAGAATTGACCCCGTCCAACATGATAGAGTTAGATGCTAGGACAAAGAAAATAACACCCACCTGAATGAAGGCCGATCCCGAACTCCCGCTGGACTACCGGGAGGCTGGTGCTGAACTGCTGGGCCCTGAACAGAGACTGTAGTCAGAACTAGACTCACACATACCCATCCCGACGACACGACAGCAACGTGAAGCTTAAACGGGAGAATATCGCCGATTTAGCGATCGAAATCCGATTCCCGGTCAACGAGAACCGTTGGAACCCTAAAGAAAAGTTTAGGAAACATTTATACATTGTTCTAAACAGTATGCAGTGCCAAAATTGCATTTAGACCCCTAGGGTTTCTAGAATTCACATTTTTGGCGTCATTTGAGCGCTGTTTTCGCTCGTTCTTTCAACTGGAAATTTATTTTGACGAACCGTCACTTCCAGCGGGTGAAATTTATCTTGCTGAACACCGTGCTCACTCATTTGCGGCAGCACGGGACCCGAGAAAAACTTCGGGCCATAAAATACCTTACTAACATAGCCTTAATGAATTTTTTTGTTTCTCCGAGTCTTCAAAACCTAAATCTAACGCGAGCATCACGTCCAGTGACCCCAAAACAGCCAGGAATACACTGTCGCGGCTTCTCTAATAGCCCGGAACTTAGTTTTGTTTCAACATTACTTTAAAAGGTTGATTACACTACAACTTTTAATCCGATCGTCAAACAGACGAACTTTGTATATGAAAGTGTCTTTAAACAGTGCAAGGACACTGGGGCTCACCTCCTTTGCAGCCCAGACCTGCTGGTTCCACCAGAACCAGATCCTTGCAAACATACAAGTTTTCATTGCTCCAAATTTTAATCCACACAGAACCATCTTGGTCTGAAGCGAGCATCAAGCTCAGGGGATTATTTTGAACAACTTTCATATTCAATGTAAACCCTTATTCCAACTAAATCTTCTTTGAGGCATTAACACAAACACCTGGTGGGCATGTTATATAAACATATAGCTTTATCTTTGCCCGTACCCAAAATCAGCAAGGAAGCAATCCGGAGGCTTCTAAGATGGAAGAAAAGCTAGAGCATGGGGTTTAGAGGTTACCTGGGGGGGGTTGCCGGAGTTCCAGACCGGCGGGGATGGCCGGAGCCGAGCTCGGATGAAGCCTCGGGTGCAACTCTGGCGATCACTGACCCGACGTCAAGATCCCCATGCAAGTTGATGGAAGGACTCCTACAGCCCACAGGAGCTCACCATTACGATTTCCGGGTGTCCGGAGCGACGGCAAGGGCGCGGCGGCGGAGCTCGGCCGAGGATCAATGGCCGTTAATGGCGGATTCCGGCCGAGGGACTCCGGGCCGGTGCAACTTGGACCAACAGGTTCCAGTAGGTGCCAGGAAGCTTCTGGTGGCAGTGGCCGGCGGTGGGAGGCAGCGGCGGCGCCGGACGGCCGAGCTCGGCCGAGGTTGAAGAAAGCCCGAAACTAGGGCACGGCCGATCGAGCCCGATCCTTCACCGATGTCCCTCCAACTTCGTGGAGATGCTAAAGTCGGTGAGAAAGTCGATCTCAACGGTGCTGATCGCTGGTTGGACGGCCGGATCGCGGCGGCGCACGGGATCGGCCAGGAAGGCGATAATTCCGGTGATAGCGCTCCCGCCGGCGATCGGGACGGCGGCAGCAGCCCGGGCTGCAACCGGATGATCTCCTCGACGTCAGAAACACAATGATCGTGTCCATGGGCCAAATTAAAATGGACGGTTCCAAGATATTACCTCGTCGGAAAGTTGGAAGAAGAAGGGGTTGGCCGCGGCGGCGCGCGGCGGCGGCTGGGGACGGGTCCACCACAGCTCGGTTGCAGCTCCACAGGGGAACCCTACAGATGCGTTCTTGATTGCCCAAGAGCTTCTGTGTGGAGCCTACTCCTCCCAACCCGAGATGAAGAAGAAACGGCTTCACCTTCTTCTCCGGCGAGGGGAGGCGGCGGCCGGTGCGGGGAGGTCCGTGGAGTGCGTCATAGGAGAGGAGGTGGTTGGGTGCTGCGGCTAGAGGGGCTGTGGGTTTAGGGTTTGTGGAGAAGCCCTAGCTATACATGTGTATATATTAGGTATGTACAATTTCGGTTTAGTCCCTCTAAGCTTTGCCATTTGCTATTAGGTCCTCTACAGTAGTTTTCCCTTGCACTTAAGTCCTTATCCGAGAACTAGCACGCAAAACGAGGCAACTTTAATAGGGTTTTATGTGCAAAAAGCCCTATTTTCTCCGTATTTCGCGCTTTTCGAGACGTTCTGCTCGTCGAAACGAAAAATGGACTGCGCCATGACGTCCGGCTCGACGAGACCTATCAGGTAGCGATTTTTAATTTTCGAGAAACTGCCCGAATAAAATTGCGGTCCATAAAATACTGTCGCGGAATACAGTTATCGTGCTTTTCGAGACTCTAGAGTCGTCAAACAGAATTTTCGACTGCGCCATTGCGTTCAGAATATCGAAAACCGTTCGAAATGACTACCTGGATCACTATATTCGGATTCCGAACAGTGAAATAGTCAATGTTGTATTCGTCGGGGTCTCAAAAACCAGGGTTACTGTTCATCTACAGTAACTCACTTAAGTGCACTACAGTAACTCACTTAAGTGCACTGTGCGCAGAGGACACTGTTACATTGGTCGCGAGATTCGTCCACTTCTTAGTTGAATTCTGGAAGATCCGACCGTCAGATCGAAAAGTGCTGAATATGAATCTCGCTCAGTTCGACGAGACGATCGCAACGGTCAACTCGGATTTCCAAGATCATGTCCGGATTGGAAAGTAGCCTTTTTGTCTCGTAAAACGTGCAACTCGCACACTGGCAATTGACTAAATAAATCAACATAGGTCTTTTGAAATCAAAACCAGGTCAAAAATTCACTTTTTGACTATTTATTAAAATAAAATATTTCGAGTTTTTACATCACTTACAACTTAAAAGAAGTTTCGTCCCCGAAACTTACAACTTAAAAAGAGTTTCATTCCCGAAGCTTACATCCTGAAGTCATACTCTATGAAAATGCTCAAAAAGTTTATTCGAGGGCTACAAGTCAGTCGCAAGGTATCGACAACTCTAAGGCTACTAATTTAGACCCAATCTGATACTCCCCATTACAGGGCAGAGTATTTCCTCAGTTCTTTCGACAGTCCGTTGCCTGCAGCCAACGTGCTTACCAAAAGGAACAGCGAAATACCATAGATCTGTCGCCAACAACTAGTTGGGGACGCAACTCCTATCAGAAGGTATATCACATACCTCCCAACACGATCTCAGTGCTAAAAACATAACCTTTATCAGGGATTACTACCACCTCGTGGTCACAAACATCACCATGACTAACACATAGGCGAGTCCACGTCGATCCACAAAATCTGTGCAAAAGGTGGAGTCAATTTGCATCCGCCCCAAACAGGGTTACCATCGGGCCCATAGGCCATTGAATTATGACACGGGGACACTGAAGGATCAACAACTTGTTCATCCTCTAAGCAAACTGTGAGGCTAGTGCAATATTAACAGTCATCTACTGCTGTGCCATCAGCTGGACGATTACGACAAGAACAGTGATTTAACCCTTAACCACTGTAACTGATCCGAGCACTCTGGCTCCATTCAAACATCAAGCCCACAGCCGAAACCATGACCGCGGCTAACCCTGCAATAACAACGATCCCAAACCAGAGTGCGTACGACTAATAACCGAAACAACGAGACTCAACTGTGTGAAGCACACCTGAGCTCCAAACCACTATGCCAAATACCCTGCGCTCTCTCGTGAACACAAGTCGTCCTAGGGTTCGTTCCTAACCAAATACCCAGGTATCGGATCGGAAAGGCGGAATTGTGCATCGGAAACTGTGCAATTCACGCGCCGGCATGCAAATCGCTAAGGTTAGATCTGCTTCCTCGCCCGCAAGCACACTAGAATTTCTCGAGCGCTACATCACTCACACCTTAAAAGAAGTTTCATCCCCGAAACTTAAATACGCCAGGAATCCAATACATGGGGAAAGTGGCCAAACATGTCCGACTTGCGCTTCCCACTGGCCTTGCGCCCCTCGTGATCTGTACTGCTTCACAATCACAAACTCGCAACCCAAAACCTCAAGACTATGCCTTGGTCATGGGGAGCTGGCGACAAAACCCAGGGAGCACGGTCCTACTTCCGTCTTGGCACCCAAGGGGGCGCGACACTCTGATTGGCCTCTACCGCTCGGTCCCAATCCATTGCCCTTCCAAGCACCATACACTGAGCCGAGCTGCGTACCCCCAGACCAACGATCACATTCCCCACTAGGAGTATTTAAGCTCTAGGTCCGCTCAACAAAAGGAAAAATCAAGCCCAAACGAACAAGATTTGCTAGTCCCAGTGGTCTCTTTTCTCAACCCCAGGGGGAATCCCAAGACCTCCACAACAACACTACTACACGAGCCCAAGCAACACGACTACATAAACGCGACAACCGAGCTAAAACGAGAAACAAAACTTAACCCGTACTCACACACCCCACAAGTTAGTTCTAGACTCCGCTAGTATAGCACTTAACCAACTATCTAGAAGACGGGACATATACTTTTCCCCCGCTCCCCCGATCACTCGCGTTCTACGCTTCTATGCCTTATTCAATTCATTCATTCGTAGCTAAGTGTGGTATCTCCGTGGATGTCGGACACTGACTCTGCGTCCCCGGCCGATGATCTAGTACGGGCCATGTCTGTCACACATCACAAGAGTCAACTTTAGACTACCCTACTAACAACAACCATAAAGTGAGAGAAAGGACTCAACACTTTCCCCCCCCTCAGTCACTCACGTTCTACAGTCCTATGCCCTACCCATTTCATTCGTATGTAGGCATGTGAGGGTTGTCCACGGATGTCGGCATTAACTGTTGTGATTGAAAGAACTCTCTGATACCATTTAATCTGTCACGCCCCGGGGGTTTGTTTTAGCGGAAACGGTTCATAAAAGTCGAATATTTGACGCGTAAATTTTTTTTTTGTTTAAAAGAGAACCCCTCTTCCCCGGCACGTGCCCAGACCCGCCACACATACAGGATCACTCTGCAAACGGACAGAGTCTCCCCTGTACGTGCACGGCGTAGCGTTCAGTACATGTTCCAACATACACAACCAATCAATCACAACAGTTGGTCACAAGCAATAAGTATTCTAAACTAATAAAAGAAGAACATATGGCCGATCAATTTGGAAAGGATAAATCTACAGTTTTGAAAGAGCACCTACCCGGCGCTTACGTTTTGAAAGCTAGTTTCGAAATCAGCATAAATCAACAAGGTTTGAAAGCGGTGCCCACCCGACACCAAGTTTTGAAATCCCTTTCGCAATCCATAAATCCACAGGGTTTTGAAGCCAGTGCCCACACGACACTTAGATTTTAAAAACGGTTTTCGCAATCTTTTCTTTGGCTTCTGCCTTTTTTATCTTCAAATGGCCAATAGAAATAAAAGGAAAAGTAACACACAAGGGGCACTAAATGCAACCCGTACCGACATCCACGCCGACCCCACGAGGGTATCGCGAACCTCTCACATAACTACAATGCAATGAAAAGCGAGAAAGAAAAGGAAATACAGTCCAGGGTCCCCAGCGACCCAGCTGCTCCCGTCCCGTCCTCACCACCGCCTACCTCTCCCCCCGTCCGAACCCTGTCACGAAGTGGGATGTCAGTGACGTAAAAGTAATAGAGCAGGAGAATATAATAAAACAAACCGTGAAGACAACCGGAGCAACCACCCCCTCACGGAGGAAAGGCAACTTGTACACCTGTATCCTGTAATACCCGGACACGTCGGACAACTAAACCGACGGTCCACACCGTACCTACAGAAACCCGACCACGTCGGACAACTAAACCGACGGGTCGCACCGCTCGCACCTCGGCGCCTCAACCCCACCACTAATAAGGGGCCCCACTACGTCACCTCGTGGGTATACACGGGTCATAGACCACTTTTCCGGAAAAGCGCACCCTTTGCGGTGGCCAAACCGCGGGTGCGCGTGTGACAGCCTCGAGCCAAGTAACCATAACCATCATCATGTCAGCATCATAATATATATAACAAAAGTAAAACGGCAACATGTATACTCAAAAGTAAAACCGTAACATATGCGATCGAAAGTAACCCGCTATCATGTATAATCAAAGTAAAGGCAATAATACGTGCACTCGAAGGTAGCCCGCCAACATGTAATTATCAAAAGGAAAACGACTGTCGGAAGACCGACGCTAAACACTATGACGAAACCCATTAACACGCATAAGCTATCACCCATCAATATTTAACCCCAGTATACTTAGAATTGACCCCGTCCAACATGATAGAGTTAGATGCTAGGACAAAGAAAATAACACCCACCTGAATGAAGGCCGATCCCGAACTCCCGCTAGACTACCGGGAGGCTGGTGCTGAACTGCTGGGCCCTGAACAGAGACTGTAGTCAGAACTAGACTCACACATACCCATCCCGACGACACGACAGCAACGTGAAGCTTAAACGGGAGAATATCGCCGATTTAGCGATCGAAATCCGATTCCCGGTCAACGAGAACCGTTGGAACCCTAAAGAAAAGTTTAGGAAACATTTATACATTGTTCTAAATAGTATGCAGTGCCAAAATTGCATTTAGACCCCTAGGGTTTCTAGAATTCACATTTTTGGCGTCATTTGAGCGCTGTTTTCGCTCGTTCTTTCAACTGGAAATTTATTTTGACGAACCGTCACTTCCAGCGGGTGAAATTTATCTTGCTGAACACCGTGCTCACTCATTTGCGGCAGCACGGGACCCGAGAAAAACTTCGGGCCATAAAATACCTTACTAACATAGACTTAATGAATTTTTTTGTTTCTCCGAGTCTTCAAAACCTAAATCTAACGCGAGCATCACGTCCAGTGACCCCAAAACAGCTAGGAATACATTGTCGCGGCTTCTCTAATAGCCCGGAACTTAGTTTTGTTTCAACATTACTTTAAAAGGTTGATTACACTACAACTTTTAATCCGATCGTCAAACAGACGAACTTTGTATATGAAAGTGTCTTTAAACAGTGCAAGGACACTGGGGCTCACCTCCTTTGCAGCCCAGACCTGCTGGTTCCACCAGAACCAGATCCTTGCAAACATACAAGTTTTCATTGCTCCAAATTTTAATCCACACAGAACCATCTTGGTCTGAAGCGAGCATCAAGCTCAGGGGATTATTTTGAACAACTTTCATATTCAATGTAAACCCTTATTCCAACTAAATCTTCTTTGAGGCATTAACACAAACACCTGGTGGGCATGTTATATAAACATATAGCTTTATCTTTGCCCGAACCCAAACTCAGCAAGGAAGCAATCCGGAGGCTTCTACGATGGAAGAAAAGCTAGAGCATGGGGTTTAGAGGTTACCTGGGGGGGGGTTGCCGGAGTTCCAGACCGGCGGGGATGGCCGGAGCCGAGCTCGGATGAAGCCTCGGGTGCAACTCTGGCGATCACTGACCCGACGTCAAGATCCCCATGCAAGTTGATGGAAGGACTCCTACAGCCCACAGGAGCTCACCATTACGATTTCCGGGTGTCCGGAGCGACGGCAAGGGCGCGGCGGCGGAGCTCGGCCGAGGATCAATGGCCGTTAATGGCGGATTCCGGCCGAGGGACTCCGGGCCGGTGCAACTTGGACCAACAGGTTCCAGTAGGTGCCAGGAAGCTTCTGATGGCAGTGGCCGGCGGTGGGAGGCAGCGGCGGCGCCGGACGGCCGAGCTCGGCCGAGGTTGAAGAAAGCCCGAAACTAGGGCATGGCCGATCGAGCCCGATCCTTCACCGATGTCCCTCCAACTTCGTGGAGATGCTAAAGTCGGTGAGAAAGTCGATCTCAACGGTGCTGATCGCTGGTTGGACGGCCGGATCGCGGCGGCGCACGGGATCGGCCAGGAAGGCGATAATTCCGGTGATAGCGCTCCCGCCGGCGATCGGGACGGCGGCAGCAGCCCGGGCTGCAACCGGATGATCTCCTCGACGTCAGAAACACAATGATCGTGTCCATGGGCCAAATTAAAATGGACGGTTCCAAGATATTACCTCGTCGGAAAGTTGGAAGAAGAAGGGGTTGGCCGCGGCGGCGCGCGGCGGCGGCTGGGGACGGGTCCACCACAGCTCGGTTGCAGCTCCACAGGGGAACCCTACAGACGCGTTCTTGATTGCCCAAGAGCTTCTGTGTGGAGCCTACTCCTCCCAACCCGAGATGAAGAAGAAACGGCTTCACCTTCTTCTCCGGCGAGGGGAGGCGGCGGCCGGTGCGGGGAGGTCCGTGGAGTGCGGCATAGGAGAGGAGGTGGTTGGGTGCTGCGGCTAGAGGGGCTGTGGGTTTAGGGTTTGTGGAGAAGCCCTAGCTATACATGTGTATATATATTAGGTATGTACAATTTCGGTTTAGTCCCTCTAAGCTTTGCCATTTGCTATTAGGTCCTCTACAGTAGTTTTCCCTTGCACTTAAGTCCTTATCCAAGAATTAGCACGCAAAACGAGGCAACTTTAATAGGGTTTTATGTGCAAAAAGCCCTATTTTCTCCGTATTTCGCGCTTTTCGAGACGTTCTTCTCGTCGAAACGAAAAATGGACTGCGCCATGACGTCCGGCTCGACGAGACCTATCAGGTAGCGATTTTTGATTTTCGAGAAACTGCCCGAATAAAATTGCGGTCCATAAAATACTGTCGCGGAATACAGTTATCGTGCTTTTCGAGACTCTAGAGTCGTCAAACAGAATTTTCGACTGCGCCATTGCGTTCAGAATATCGAAACCGTTCGAAATGACTACCTGGATCACTATATTCGGATTCCGAACAGTGAAATAGTCAATGTTGTATTCGTCGGGGTCTCAAAAACCAGGGTTACTGTTCATCTACAGTAACTCACTTAAGTGCACTACAGTAACTCACTTAAGTGCACTGTGCGCAGAGGACACTGTTACATTGGTCGCGAGATTCGTCCACTTCTTAGTTGAATTCTGGAAGATCCGACCGTCAGATCGAAAAGTGCTGAATATGAATCTCGCTCAGTTCGACGAGACGATCGCAACGGTCAACTCGGATTTCCAAGATCTTGTCCGGATTGGAAAGTAGCCTTTTTGTCTCGTAAAACGTGCAACTCGCACACTGGCAATTGACTAAATAAATCAACATAGGTCTTTTGAAATCAAAACCAGTTCAAAAATTCACTTTTTGACTATTTATTAAAATAAAATATTTCGAGTTTTTACAAAAACCATCTAAGAACATAATATGTAACCACCCGCTCATAACACCCAATCTCAAAGATTTCCAAAACAGGCTCAGTCCAGCCTGCGCCTGTCGTCTAGGAACGCACCTGCCCACTACCACGCATCCACAAGAGGACGGGATTTACGTGGGGCGTCCTAAACCGACTATCTCAATCTCACACAAAGTGACCCCATGGTAACTCGGCCAGGGGTATCAAACGACCACTAGTATATGAACTAGGCGCATATCCACATCGTAGCCTCGTCAGGCTCGGTATCATCATCGCACCCGGGGCGTAGCTCGAGGGGAGCGACCCCACCGAACTCAAGTATCACATCTGTCTCACTGTCTCAATATGCGGCACATGCAGGCTATAATCCACGATCAAACAGATCGGTATCCCAAAGCTCAAAAACACAACTCAGTCGGAAAAGAACCTCGACTCAACACGAATAGCTCGAACACTCTCACAGCTATGTCGGAGAACCCTCAACGACTCAATCTGATAATGCACGACCATGGCTGAGTCGGGAAACTTCCACGACTCGATCTGCCGGAACCCCAAAATCCTCGAAGCTAAGTGGGAGAACCACCTCCACCACTAAATCAGAATACGACCCATGATCTAGAGTAATTTCACTATCCCATAAGGAAGCTCAAATATCAAATGACACTATAATTCATCTCAAAACTCAAAAAGTAGACCCCTCGGCCCCCAGGCACGAGGTCTAATGCACCCTGAATCAATGCCATACCTCCGGCGAACTCATAATTTAAAAACTACCTTGAAAATGATGTTTTTCCATAAAACGGGCTTTCTCGATTTTGAAAACGATCAGGGTGCAAAAATAATGTCCACAGAACATGCAGCCTAGTGTCATATGATAACAGGAGTATGATAAAAATAATCTGGGGTTCTAAATAATTTTCTAAAAATTTCCAGGCAACTATCAGATGTAAAAACTGTGAAAGTAACATGATAGACATGATCAAAATGCATTCAGGAGCATTAAAGGGCATTCCATAAATTTTGGAGAAATTCCAACCCACCTAGAACGCTTTCCGCAGGCAAACGCTGAAGTCGGTGAAGTGTCGGAACCTCGAACGGACGAAACCTCGAAAAACGCGCCGCGCGCGTGTGCACTGCCGCGTACACGGAAAATCCCTGGAAGCTCGAATAAATTTCCCCGAGTCTTCACAAAATTCTGTGCGCAAACGGCTCGCTCCTCAGCCATCATACAACACACACCAATGCTCCAACACAAAGTCCACAACAGAGCTCCAGCAGCTCACACTTAGCATTAGCCCACAACAAATCCACCACAACACTTACACACTAAGCTTCAGCACAATCTAAAATATTTGCTCCCATAAACTCTCAGCACAAGATAATTATAAGCTCACAATCATCACATTAAGTAAATCCACCAATGCACACCACCAGCTCCAAAGCACACACACTAATTCATCCACAATGCAACAGCCACTCATATGCTCCCATAATACATAATTTCTCACAACCTTCAACAAGCACTAAGCACACACACAATAAATCCAAACACACATTACCCACAGTATGCTTAAAAGCTCCAATTACCACATTAATAATTAATATTCACTTAACCGCAATATCCCATAAATCCATTTGCACCCTACTGAATCACATTCTGTTCACAAAAATCACCCAAATTAAATACATACTCTCACATATAAAAAATCTGCAAGCTCCAACCCTCCACACTCACATAAGGATTCCTTCTCTTTCTCGTTCCATTGCCTCGAGACCACAGCCGTCAACCCTTACCACGCACTTGAACCGAGCTTCGCGCGGCACCAAGCCGAAAACCGCCACAAATGGCGCCGCCCTGTGAGGGCAAAAGAAACAAAAGCCGCGTCAAAAACGGTCCACAGAAAATCTGCACGAAACCCGGGCAACCCCGCGGTCGCCGGCGACAAGAAACAGACCCAACCGCGGAATCCGCGCGCGCCGACGCGAGTCGTAAGCCGCAGCCACTCATCAGCATGCTGCGGCTGTAGCCCGCGCCGTTGGCGCGCTTGCCGCGTGGCGCCCAAGACTGCCGCGCGGCAACAAGTCTGCCGCGCGGCGCCTGGACAGCAGCGCGGCGCCCATGGGCCAGCCGCGCAGCGCTCGCTGCGCGGCGCCCCGCTGTGCGGTGCGCGGCGCCCCGCTGTGCGGCGCCCAGCGCGCGGCGCCCCAGTGCGCAGCACCCCAACGCGCAGTGCCCACTGTGCCAGCCGCGCGCCCGATCTCACGCGCCCCACGCGGCACCCCGCGGCCACACCGTGCCCAAGGACAACAGTCTAGGAACACCACCAACCCGAGCTTAAGCTAAAAAGAAACCCAAGAGGAACCTCAAACAAGCTCTCAACAAAACAGCTACAAAGAAAATACCTCATCCAAAGAAAATGACACGCGCGCCGCTCGCTCCCTACGGCTCCCTGGCGACTAGCAGTAGGTTCCCACCATCAAATCTCATTCATTCCACTCTTTCCTTCTCTTCTTCATCACCTTCTTCATCTTCTTCTTTTCCTTCTTTTTCTCTCTTTCTCACTTACTCTGCTTTCCTCCATTCTCTCTGTTGCTTGCAGGGGAGAAGGATGACGTGGAGGCTCACTTAATTAAGGAATTGGCTAATTAAGGCTTGGGTTGCAAGGCAGCTGGCAAGGAGCAACAAAAAATAAATAATTAAACCAAACCCACATTTAACTCTTCTAATTTATCTTTCTTCATAAACCATACCTCACAGTCAAAGCCATCAATTTAATTAAATTAATTAAATTAATAAAATAATCCATCAAATGCCCAATTCAACTCACTTTTTGCCCTCGGAGCCTCCGCACCAGTCCGGAACCTTCCGAACTCCGCTGTAATCTGAAAATAGACATGCTCAAAGCTTTTCCTCCTCAAAAAGCTCAACCGTGGAGTCGTTGTGCTCAAACCAAAAACCGGCTCCAAAACTGCCAACTCCAACTCACTTTTTGCCCTCGGGTCTTCCGCGTCAGTCCGGAACCTCCCGAACTCTGCTGTAAACTCAAAGTATACTTGTTCCAAGTATTTCCAATATTTTCTACACTCCGCTGTGAAGTCGAGGCTTCCCCGAAACCAGTCCTCTACCGGCGGATAAAGCCCGGAAAACTCCGAATCAACCTGGGGCTTCCGCGTTGATCCGAATCAACCCGACATCATCCGTAAACACATAAGCAACATGCCCGAGGCAATTCCTCCGCACCACGCCATCTGGCGAGGTCGGCGCACCATCCGAAATTCCGGTATTCTACAAATGGACGACGACGCAGCGCCTCCTAAATCAAAAGGGAAAACCCCTGATACAACTAAGACGAAGACAGCGCTTTCTGCTGCAGAGAAAGGCAAAGCTCCAATGCCACCATCGTCTATCTCAATGAAAAGAAAGAGAGTAGCTCGACGGATAGGACGAGCACGAGGGATTGAAATTGAAGAACCATTGGCTCATGATTCACCACCCCGTGAGGAACACGTGTCTATTAACACAGACCGACTAAAGGCTTTTGAAAATCGAGAATGTATTGGAGAAAGACACGTTAATATTGGAGCTCTTCGAGACCATTCTCCGGCGTTTGAAACTCCTATTGAACAAGGCAATCTTTCTCAAGTTTGCAAATTTCCGGAAACACTTGGATACTGTTTGCATCTGGTACGAACCTTCTACACAAATGCGCTGCAGCTTCAAGAACATGAAGACGGTCCAATGGAGTTTTATACGAACGTCCGAGGGACAAGACTCAAAATAACTCCACATTTAATTGGAGAAGTCCTAGGGATGCAATCTAGCATGACAGGGATCAATTACTTGAAAGGAAGGAGTTTAACAAACGGGTTGTGGCAAACAATTGTGAAGGGAATATGCATGGCGGAAACTCAGTCAACAGGAAATTCGGTTAAGTCCAAAGAACTTCGACCTGAGTACCGGTTCCTCAACTTCATCATTTGTTATAATATTCTTCCGAACATGCAGACGATAGTTCTACGATGGGATCGAATGCTTTTCTTATATCTTTTAGGACATTCGTCAGAGGCAGTGGGTTTGAACATCAATATTCCATACATCATTTGGAATAGGATGACACGATACGTTGAGCATCCTCATCCAACAGAAAGACTACCATTCCCATTAATCATAATGAGGATTTTAAGGAAATTCGAGGTTGATATCAGCTCTACAAGTTATCAACACTGCTTAGGTATGATTAATGATTCGACAGTTGTTAAGTCTTTTCATAAACCGCCTCATGCCATCCCAACTCCTCCGCACGGGAAGAAACCCTCCGTCGGTACTTCTGCATCACCTTCAAAGCAAGTACCCATGTCAGATGATGAAGCGTCTGTAACGTCAATTTATAAGGAGCAGCAACGATTATCGTTTGAACAAGAACAAATAACTAAAGAACAGAAGCGCATATCTGATGAGCTTGAGTTAATCACTACAGCCCAGATCACTCTGACAAAGAAATTTGAAAAAGTTGATGAAAAAGATGTTCTCAAAGATGGGATGTAGTAGCTCTGAAGACTCAGAGTCGGACACTTGATTCATCTAACTATTTTTTGTTGTTTTGCAGGTTTTTAGTTCTAGTTCTTACTATTTTTTGAACTTTTTAACTCCCTTTCATTTTTGTAATTTTGGCTATGTTTAGTGACAAAAAGGGGGAGAGAATTATGAACTGGTTTTGGTTTTGACAATGGAACGATTAAAACTTGGAGGTAAGTATACAACAACTTTGGTTTTGTATTGTGAATAATTGCATGTCTCGACTAACTATTTGACTAACAATTTGGGCATGTAATATTACTAACAAGTTGTTGTTGACTAACATACTTATGACATTTGGATTTTAATGCTTAGAAGATATGTCTATCTCTGATTGGTATCTTAATACATATCTGATTTTGTAAATGTCAAGGTGAGTATAAACTCTATCTCTCTGTTTGGTGTTTGAATGCTAAAATTCTTGAGGTATCTAACGATTCTTTTTGTCAAAAATTATGTCTTTTGCAGAGAGTACAGATGTCTAAGTCTAGAGTCTATTTTAGGAGTTTATCTCATGTATTTATTTTATTTGGATCTCTATTGTAAATTTTTGTTGTATGGTGATAGCAACAAAAATATCTTTTTGAATTTTCTTAAGTGGATTTATGTTTTGTCACGAAACTGCCAAATGGGGAGATTGTTAAGGATTTTGTTTTGGCGTATTTCGTGAAATGGTTAAGTCTTGAAGATTGAAGATGAAGATGTGTAATGACACGACTTTTCTAGTGATATTTTACCCTCCTACTAATAGAGTATAAGTTAGAAGAAATAAAATTATCGAGCTCGTTTGAGTTGACTAACACGCGGTGCGGGTATTTTTTGGTGATAGAGCTCAAAAAACGATGAACGGCGGTGCAATCGGATCTAAAATCCGACTTACGGATCTCTCGGAATGGGGTTTTGAAGGTCGCGGTAACCGTAGGGTGCATCGGAATCCGTGCAAGAGATCCGGCACGCTTTTCGAGAAATCTTAGAATTATCTCGTGATAATAGATATTTATTGTTAAATAATAAATATCCGAATATTGGAGTTTTTCTTTTTATGTACGTATGAAAAAGGATAAAATAAAATAAAATAAAAGAAAATAAATTAATAATAAAAGGATAATTATACCCCGTTTACCGAAAGGAAAACCCTAGTTTTAAAAGATCGTCTCCTCAAACCCTTCCCTCTTGTGCGTACCGAAGACCAAAAATAAAACCCTAGTTCGGAGAAGAGAAAAGAAAAGAGAACCCTAACCGGAGGAGAAAAGAAGGAAAGAAGGAGAAAGCGGAGGGACCCGATCGCCCCGATTGACGTGTCGGAGACCGGAGAACGAGACGCCATCATCTACGGCGAGCGGATCCGGATCCCCAACGCCGCGAGGGACAAGATCGATTCTTTAATCCCGGTAGATCGAGGTTAGCGATCGTTATTTCTTTTGGTCGGATTAATCGGGGGTTTTTCGTGTTCTTTTAAGGTCGTTTTAATCGGTACATTGATCACGGGTTCTTGATTTTGGTTTTTTATCAATGTTTTGTTCGTGTTCTTGATCGGGTTTAATCATGGTTTTCAATCGGTCTTGATCGGAGGTTTGATCGGGTTTCCGATCGATGTTTTGTTTGTTCTTCGATCAATGGTTTAATCGTTAGAATTACCGCGGATTGGTTTGGGGTTAATTGGGTGTTTCGTCGGAGCATGGGGGAGTTAACGGAAGGCCGCCGTCGCCGTTACCATGTTCGCGGGGTCGTCGCCGGAGTCGCACGGGAGCGAAAACGGAGAAGAAACCGCGAAACGGGAGTACAGTTCATCCCCATACGGACTCCCCAGCCCCGCGGTCCACCGGCGGGTCGTGCACCCGGCGCACGGCTCCGCAGCGCGGAAGCGCAGACCCGGCGTATGCACCGTGCGCCCGCTGCCTTGCCGTGTTGCGCGGTGCACGCATCAGGCGTGCACCCGGCGCACGCACCTGCGGCCAGAGGGCGGAGACCCGGCGCACGCCTTCGTGCGCCGGCCCGGCCCGCGGAGTGGGGTGCACGCTTCAGCGTGCACCCGGTGCGCGACACCGCCGCCGGAAATGGAAGACCCGGTGCGCGCCAGCGCCGTGCGCGGCCTGGCCCATTCCGCAAGGGTGCACGCTTCCTGGGTGAGCACGGTCTGCGCGCGCAGCCGCCCGATGCACAGACCCGGTCCACGCCTGCTCCATGCACCGCCCGTCGGCCCGGAAGTTCGGTAGCTCCGTTTTGGTCCGATTTTCACCGTTTTGGGCGCCATTTTCGCCGTTGGGATCACCGTTTCCGCCGTTTTCTTGGCGTGGCTACTCGGAGTCATCTAAGTCACCGTTTCGCCATGTCATGTGCTAGTTTCGCCGTCGCTCCGCGCCTTGACAAAATCGTCGGGGTTGCGCCGTCGGCCCTTTTTCTCATCGTTTTCGCCGTCGGGGTTTCCTTGGCTTGACTGTTGACGTCCCGAGTTGGCTACCGGTTGAGAACTGGGTTTTGTTCGATTTCCGTTAGCGGTTTTGGGTTCCGATGGAGTTCGCGATGAAATAGTCGCGGTCCGGTTGTTGTTAACCATCGGTTTTACCGTCAGAGATCCGGTTTGATCAGAGTTTTACGGTTTTACTTGACAAGTTTTGACTCATTGATTTTTGATTGACGACGCGGTCCTCTTGGCACAGTGATTTTGGTTTTCATGGGTTTATTGTTACAGTGGTCGGGACCACTGATTTTGCCTGTTTAGAGTAAAGTGTTAAATTGTGCGTTTGGTTGTTTTATTAGGCCGCGTGAAGTTCTGATTGCTTAGGAGGGTCGCGGGCGCGGTCGTTTATCTTCATTCCAGGTGGGTACCCTTGCAATAAGTGCAGTAAGTGCAATAAGTGCAATATATCATCGTAAAGAGTATATTAATCTGTTCAATAAAGTAGATGAGATGTTTCAATTGGTTTAACCTTTCGCATGAATATGTACCGTTTCTTCTGTTATTAACTGTGGCGACCAAGTGTCGCGGTGATTATTACACGCCGGTTTCGGCTATCATGTTCTTGGATGCTTACACGTACACAGGCGGATTGGCCTCCGCATGGGTGTACTTTTCCGGAGAAGTGGTCTGAATGACCCGTGTATCCCACAAAAGTGAAAGTGCCGTGTGGGAACTCCTTCACGCCAGCTAAAAGTGCAGCACTAGTACCGTGAAGGGGTTAAAGGCATCACGTAAGTAAAGTAATTGTTCACGAGGGGAGATCGTCGACTCCCCGACAGGTACCATGTAAGTAAATCAAGTGATGTGGACTCATGAGGAGGAAAAAGCGAAAGGTTCCAGTGTATTCGGTTTGCTTTAAAATTAATGTTAATTGTTTAGATCATCTACTTTATTTGTCACTGACTTTACCCGCTCCGTGATAGGTTTGACTAGGTGTAGTAGTCGGGACGGTGGTGAGGCAGCGTCTAGAGGACATTAGCCGTATGTGACTTATTCCGTCGTTCTTGCTTGGGTTATCTCATCTCCTTATATTTAGTTTAAGTTCTCAATTGCTAGACTGTGGAATATCGTGGATGTTGGATTGTGAGTTTGTTTTCGTGATGTGATCTTTATTATGCTTCTTATTGACTTGTATGCGGCATGTTTTATACCAAACAAAAAGGGTTTCAAAAGTGCTTTCCAAAACCAAGTGTCGTGTGGGCACTACTTTGTAAACCTCTGGATTTATCCTTTCAAAAGATGTCGCCGCCCTAATGTGACTTGTGTTAACACTTTGGAAAAAGTGGGTGTCGTGTGGACACCGTTTGCAAACCCGTAGCTTATCTCTTGATGTGATTAAATAGAATTACTCTCTCTCTTGTTGTTTTCGCTGTGACTGTGTGGTTAAAGAAGATAATGTTGTAAATGTGACGCCGTGCATATACAAAGGAGACTCTGTCTGTGTAAAGGGTGAATTTGTATATGTGGCGGTCTGACGCGCACCGGTAGGCAAGGTCGTTTAATCAATTGATTTCAAAGGAAAAAAAAAATATACATATGCTTTTCCGCTTATCCTTAGACCTCTGGGGCGTGACAAGATGGTTGGATCATATACCTCAATCTCAAGAAAGAAGAATTCAAAAGGATCAGGTACGTTTAACTAAATAAGTTTGGTGATCCGAATACTTCTTATTGTGTAGAAACAGTTGGATGGATTTTTAATTGCTTAAATATCAAGAAACTGGACTGTTATAAGTTCAGGATCCGGATTAGGGTACTACAGTCCGGACCCCGAACGTAGGTTGGTCATGCACAAAACCAGTCCGGAACACCCATGTTTCAGTCCGGACCACGAACGTGGAGTTTGCTGAAATCGCATGAACAGTCCGGACCGTAGGTATTTCGTTCCGGACCCCGAACCTTGTTTTTTCAGGAATTCTCTGAAAAACAACGACAGTCCGGATAGAGCCTAATCCAGTCCGGACCGTCGTGCGGGTAAAAATCTGTTACAGTCAGTTTTTGATTCTTATCCTCTTCCAATGGTTTCTAACCTATAAGTAAACCCTAATTCTATCTTTTAGGGGAATCCATATTTTAAGTTTGTACTCCGGGAAATGACAGAGAAATATTAACGGAGAAAACTTAGAATAATCCACATATAGAGAAGAAAGGAAATAACTAGATTTAATTCTATGTTTCTTCATCTATATTAATTAATTTGATTCTAGGTTTCCATACTCAGATTTTGAGTAGAATCAAATTAATGAATACTTAGATGGTATTTCCGATCTATCTTTGATCTAAGTATTCGGCGGATCATCACCACCAACAAAACAATGATTTTCCCAAAATCGGCGCGTGGATTCGTGTGGCCTTGTGGATTCAAGGTGCTGCCGCTCTCGTGGATCCGGAGCGAGGTACGTTCGTGTGATCGAGACGTACTACTTGGTGGAGACTGTGGATTCGGTCAGATGTCATGGACTCGACGTTGGACGCCGTGGTTTCGGCGTTGGACGCAAATCGTAGATTCGAGGCGCGTTGCGGAGCGAGCGGAGAAGATCTACTCGGAGCGTATGGAAAAAGGTTGAGTCGTCTGTGAGTGCGTTATATCACCTTTGTACGTGTTATAATTCTAGTGGATTTCACAGTGTGATCGGTCCCGTGGTTTTTTACTCCTGGTTTTGGAGTTTTTCCACGTAAAATCTCTGCGTGCTGTTTACATTTCCGCATTGGGTTTTATTACGCAAAGATTGTTTATTGTTTATTGTTTACACCTATTCACCCCCCTCTAGGTATTTTTTCCCCTATTTAGATCCATATTAGATATAATCCAACACAACCCCGGGGCGTGACATGAAGTATCTGTTTACACAGAAAGAGCTAAACCTGAGGCAACGCAGATGGTTGGAGCTGTTAAAGGATTATGATGTGGATATCCTTTACCATCCGGGCAAGGCCAATGTGGTTGCAGACGCTTTGAGCAGGAGAGCCGTGCAGAGCTTGTCCACGATGATTACAATCCAGGTGCCACTGTTAGAGGAGATGCGGCGACTCGAGATAGAGGTTGTGTCCTCTGGGGTCTCTGCCAGACTGACGTCTTTAGTCGTGCAGCCCACTCTGCTGGACAGGATCAGAGAGAGACAGAGTGAGGACCCCCACTTGACCAGGATTAGAGATCAGATTCCGAGTGATCAGTCAGGGGACTTTATAGTGGATGCTTCAGGAGTACTGAGGTACAGGGACCGAGCATGTGTCACGCCCCGGGGTCGAACTGCGACCCGGGCTCGCCAACAGATCCGCCGTCTGTACGGAAACTGCCGCACAGACGAAGCGTCTACCCTGCAAAAGATCTATAGCTAAACATGTATCAGAGCCGAAATAGAACTAAAAGCTACAGAAATCAACTGAACATCTGAATAAATAAATAAAACCTCAATACACAGTCTCTCAGCTAAGAAAAATAAAAACAATCCTCACAGGTCTCTCAGACTGTCCAGTACAAAAGTGGAATAATAAAAATACTAGGTACATCTACCTCTGACTCTCAATGCTGGTAAGGAACTACTTGGCCACGTCCTCACCTCGATTAGCTGTCTCCGCGCGAGCTAAGCCGGAACAGCAATCTCAGTAACTTGTCACCGCAGCGGGTGTGAGAACTACTGCAGAAGGTAGTGCCCAGTGGGTACCGTCACCAATATCCACGGTATGCCCACTAAGTCTCCTGGAGGCAAACAGATAGGTATGCAGATAGATAGATAATAGGTAAGCTGAATGAAAACTACAGCTAACATGCCACAATCATCATGCTCAAGGAAACTCTACTATAAACATGCTATGCATACACTCGCTACTGCTAATATGCCTCAAGTACCTTGCTCAAAGAAAAACTCATCTAAGAACATGCCATGCATCGACTCACTCACATCACCCAATCTCAGTGACTGTCCAAATGGACCAGTCAAGCCTGCGCTCATCTACTGCCACTACGCCCAAAAAGGACTTGATCTTACGTAGGAACTAGGAACGCGCCTGCCTACTACCACGCATCCACAAGAGGACGGGATTTACGTAGGGCGTCCTAGGAACTGTCTCAATCTCAACACAGCAGCCTCGTCAGGCGCATCATCATCATCATCGCATCTGGAGCGTAACTCGAGGGGAGCGACCCCACCGAGCTCAAACGTATCTCAACATATCTCAATTGTCTCAACAAGTAACATCTGCAGGCTATGATCCACGATCAAACAGATCGGAAACTCAACGCTCGAATAACACAACTCAGTCGGGAAACTCTCCACCACTCGATCAGGAAAAGCCCAAACACTCTCACAGCTATGTCGGAGAACCCTCCACGACTCAATCTGATAATGCACAACCCATGGCTAAGTCGGGAAACCTCCACGACTCGATCTGCCAGAACCCCAAAACTCTCAAAGCTAATGTCGGAGAACCACCTCCACAACTAAATCAGCAAAACACGATCCATGATCTAGAATAATCTCATTAATCCTCACAAGGGAGCTCAAACCCATATGACACTAGAAACTCATCCCAAAACTCAAAAAGAGACCACTCGGCGCCTAGGCACGAGGTCAAATGCACCCTGAACCTATGCCATACCTCTGGCGAACTCATGATTTAAAAACCACATTTAAAAGTGCTCATTTTTCTTAAAATGAGTTTTCTCGATTTTTAAAACGATTCAGGTGCAATTATGATGCAAACAAAACATGAAACCTAGTGTCATATAATATCAGGAGTATGCTAAAAATAATCTGGGGTTTCAATAAATTTTCTAAAAATCTCTAGGCAACTATCAGATTTTACCGTAGTGAAAAATAGCATAAAAACATGATCAACGTGCATTTAGGAGCATTAAAGGGCATTCCACACATTTTGGAGAAATTCCAACCCACCTGGACCGCTTTCCGTAGGCAATGCCGAAGTCGGGGAAGCGCCGAATCCTTAACTGACGAAACTCCGAAAACCGTGCCGCGCGCACGCACACTATCGCGAACCTCAAAAAATCCCTCGGAAGCTCAAACCATCTTCCCGAGTCCTCGCACAAATCCGCGCACACCCGGGCACACTCCACGGCCAAATCACAGTGCATAGAAAGGCTCAAGTACACCACAAATCCACCACCAAAGTCTCACAGCATATTACAAGTCCACCATCAACACACAGCCACATAAAAAAAAATCGTATATCCACCTACACCCTACAGCCCCCACGACACACACAGCCCACACACACAGGCCAAACAGCATAGGTAAAAAAAATCCGCGTGCCGCGCACTCGACCCGGGCTCCGCACGGCACCCCGCTGAAATCCGCCGCAGTTGACCGCTGTCCTGAGAGAGAAAGAGGGAAAAACCATGAAACCACGTTAAACCCGGCCAACACACGCGATCGTCGGCGAAAACCAGTCCCAGTCGTCGAAAAACCCGCGCGCTGACGCGAGCCGCAAGCTGCAGCCAACCAACAGCACGCTGAGCGGCTGCTGCCTGCGCCATTGCCGTGCCTGCCGCGCGGCACCCAAGCCTGCCGCGCGGCGCCTGGCTTGCCCCCCACGGCTCCTGGGCCCGCCCGCGCAGCTGCGCGCGGCGCCCCTGACGCCCGCGCGGCGCCCAGGCGCTAGCCGCGCGGTGCCCATGGGCCAGCCGCGTGGCACGCAGCTGCGCGGCGCCCAGCGCTTGCTGCGCGTGGCGCCCATGCGCGCCCGCGTAGCCGCCCAGCGCCAGCCGCGCGCGGCGCCCTTGCACGCCCGCGCGGCATCCTGCGGCTCGCTGCCCCCTCTCCAGCAGTGGGCAAAAAGTCCACTCCAACAAACACCTCCAAAAAAAACCATCATTCCAAGCTCTCTCTCTCTCTCTCTCTAAAAAAACTTCTTCTTCTTCTTCCTCCTTCTTCCCTTTTTCTCCTTCTTTCACTCTTTCTTCTTCTCCCTTTCTTTCCTCTGTTTTTGTTTCAATCCTCTGTTTGCAGGGTGAAGAAGGCGATGATGTGGCGACCACTTAATTAAGGTGGCTTAATTAGTGGTGAAAGGCAGCTGTAGAGAAAACATCTAAAATAAACCCGCCAACAAATATCTCATCCATTTTTAAAACCTCTTTCTTAATTCCTTTCTCTTTCTTTCTTTCTTTCCTTCACAGATTACAAGCAGCTAATTAATTAAATTCCTTAATTAATTAATTAATTCCTTTTTAGCCAACTCCAACTCACTTTTTGCCCTCGGGGCCTCCGCACCAATCCGAAACCTCCTGAACTCCGCTGTAATCTGAAAATACACATGTCCAAAGCTTTTTCCCCCTCAAAAAGCTCAACTGTGGAGTCGGTGTGCTCAATCCAAAAACCGGTTCCATTAATTGCCAACTCCAACTCACTTTTTGCCTTCGGGGCCTCCGCACCAATCCGAAACCTCCCGAACTCCGCTGTAATCTGAAAATACACACGTTCCAAACCTTTTCCAATTTTCTGCGCATAACTGTGGAGTCGGGGCTCAACAAAACCAGTCCTCTAACGGCGCACAATGCTCGAAAAACTCCGATTCAAGCTCGGGCTTCCGCGTCGATCCGTCTCAATCCGAACTCATCTGTAAACATTTATGGAACACGCTCGAGGCGATTTCTCCGCACCACGCCATCTTGCGAGGTCGGTGCACTATCCGAAGTCCCGGTACTCTACAGCATGTGTGCCAGTGGATGCTGAGATCAGATAGCAGATATTGAGAGAGGCCCATTATACACCTTATACCCTTCATCCTGGTGGGACTAAGATGTATAAGGACCTCAAGGCACACTTCTGGTGGAATGGCATGAAGAGGGACATTGGGAGGTTTGTGGCTCAGTGTTTAACTTGTCAGCAGGTGAAGGCTGAGCATCGGGTGCCAGCTGGCAAGTTACAGAGTCTCCCAATCTCCGAGTGGAAATGGGATCACATTACGATGGATTTCGTGGTCGGATTGCCGAGGGCACAGGGAGAAGCAGATGCTATCTGGGTAGTTGTGGATCGACTTACCAAGTCAGCGCACTTTTTGCCCATGCAGACTACTTGGCCACTCGATCGACTAGCCCAGTTATATCTGGATGAGATAGTGAGGTTACATGGAGTGCCAGCCTCTATAGTATCAAATAGAGATCCGAGGTTTGCATCGTGTTTCTGGAGGAGCTTGCAGACAGCCTTGGGGACTCAGCTCAGGTTCAGTACAGCATTTCATCCACAGACTGATGGGCAGTCAGAGCGGACTATATAGATCCTAGAGGACATGTTGAGGGCTTGCGTCTTGGATTTTGGCGGAGGTTGGATTCGACACTTATCTTTGGCTGAGTTTGCGTACAACAACAGCTTTCAAGCGAGCATTCAGATGGCTCCGTTTGAGGTGTTGTATGGACGCAAGTGTCGATCACCGCTTTATTGGAGTGACATAGGAGAGAGATGGACCTTGGGACCAGAAGTATTGTTAGAGGCAGAGGAGAAGGTCCGAGTGATTCGACAGCATCTTCAGACAGCTCAGAGTCGACAGAGGAGCTATGCTGATGTTCGGCGACGAGACTTAGAGTTTCAGGTTGTAGATCATGTATTTCTGAAAGTCTCGCCGTCCAAAGGGATCAGGAGGTTTGGCATCCGCGGGAAACTTAGCCCCCAATATATTGGACCCTTCGAGGTGTTGGAGCGTATCGGGCTAGTTGCTTACCGACTTGCACTTCCCCCGAGACTTGCTGGTGTCCACGATATTTTTCATGTTTCCACTCTGAGGAGGTACGTCTTCGACCCGTCGCACGTCATCGACTTCGCACCGCTTGAGATCAGCGAGGATTTGAGGTATGAGGAGCGCCCACTGCGGATTCTGGATTGAGAGGTGAGAGAATTACTCAATCGGGCCATCCCCTATGTGAAGATCCTTTGGAGCCACCATGACGAGCGCGAGGCTACTTGGGAGCTGGAGTCGGAGATGATGGACACCTACCCCTACCTGTTCGAGGCTCAGGACTGAGGTATGATTTACGTTTCGAGGACGAAACTTTTGTTAGTGGGGGAGGATGTAGTAACCCAGATCCCCGTGTAGCTTTCCCCTATGTTTCGGGGTGTGGAACACCTGTTAGTGGTGTGTTGGGGCAACAACACGTCAAATGCATGTGTTGGATGGACTCAGAGAGGGTTTGGAGTCAAGCCTGACTTTCGGCTACTTTTGCCGAATTTTAGAAGTGATTTCAGGCTGATTGGAGGCCGTATTTGGATTCAGCGCGGAAAAACGCTTGAAAACGGCTATTTATTTGTATTTTTTAGAGTCCGGACACCCGGAAGTTTTCTGTGCAAAATGGTGCACTGGGGTGAGCCGTGGACCGGCGTGTGACACGTGGCGGCCTGGGATTGGCCGGCGCACGCTGTCTGGTCCACGGAGGAGTGCCGCTGGTGCACGGTGGACCGGCGGGGACACGTCGCAGCCGCCCATTAGCGGGTCTGCGTTGCGCGGCCCACGGGGCTGGGCGGCTGGTGCGTGGACCGGGGCGCGCCACGTGACGGCCCCGGATTGGGCGGCTTTTGCGCGCGGTGCACGCGCGGGCGGGCGCCTGCGGCCGTACGCACGCGGGCGCAGACGGCGCAGGCGGCGGCCAGGCGCGCCGGCTGGCGTGCCGGGCGGGCCAACGCACGCGGCGCCGCGCCAGTGGCTGGCGCTACCTACTGCGCCGCCCGCGGGGGGGCACGTGGCCGCGCCCGATTCGCCGGGAGCTGCTGTCCCCTGTTCGGGGACAGGTGTCACGCCCGGGTGAATCCGAGCGCGGGTGATTTGGGTTGGGCCGGGCCCGTATTCGGGGCCCGAATCCGGGAGCCCATGTGTGGTGTGGGCTGGCCTATAAATACCCCTCCTTTCCCTCTTTCTCTGCTTTTTTCGAGACTTAGTGTCACGCCCCGGGGTCGAAACTGCGACCCGGGCTCGCCAACAGATCCACCACCTATGCAAAACCCCGCATAGGCGAAGCGTCCTACCTATAAGAAAATGTACTACAGCGAAACAAATATCAGAGCTATAAAATAAAAGTGTTGTAAAACTAAAACCAACCATCTGTACAACTGGAAATAATGATACAATATCCATCTCCCAAAGTGATAATCATACAATATCCTCAAATACAATAAACCAGGACTCAACAGGGAGGTAATTTGAAATAAAACATCAGTGTACAGACTCTCAGTACAAGTCAGATCCTCATAATACAATAATCTCTCAAAAGCGGAAAAATAAATAATCTACTGACTGTACTCAAAATCTCCAACATAGGGGTACCGCTACTCTCCACAGACGGGTAGGGATCTAGCTCGCAACTCCCTCGCCTCGCACAGCAACCGCAGAATCAGCAACACCCGCTAAGACTCTGCAAAACGAAGGAGAGAAAAGAAAGAGAATGGGGGAAAAACCCCCAATGGGTGTGAGAACTACACCAAAAGGGAGTTCTCAGTGGGTACCACCGCCAAGTCCGACGATTTGCCCACGAAGTCTACTAGAGGCATAAGATAACGAAGCAGTAAAAACTAAATAAGAAAGCTGGAGATACTCTACAGCTACCATGCCTCTATCTAAATGCTCGAAAAGGGGAAAAACCAATGAAAGGTATGCAACCACTTGCACCCGAGGTGCACAATCGACCCAATCGAGCTGACTACCACATCTGGTCCAGTCAAGCCGCGCCTCCCTAGTGTATCAACGTAGGGTGTCCAACTGGACTAATTCGCTATCAAATAGTGGCACATGCAGGCTATAGTCGAAATCCACGTTCTCTCTCCGAACGGAAAGACTCAATATCCTCAACATCTCACACAAAGGTCGAAGTACTCTCAACGACACGGGATCACCGTCAACCCAAATGGCTCCCAACAATACTAGCACTGGTCTAATCACAGCTATTAGACTCCACTCGGCCCCTAGGCACGAGTGTAACAATAAACGTATCTGCCTGAATAAACCCAATCGATAGACCAGTAAAACTGGTACTGCCTGCTGTGCCTGCCATATCGGGTATGCCAGCCTACGCATAACACCGATGGGAAGAAGGAGTCTCCCCTGTATATGCACGGCGTCGCAACCAGATATAATACATCAACCTTATATAGATTTCATTCTCAGAGTAACAGTATTTAAATTAACTAAAACATGAAAAGCCACGCTCACTCGGCGTACGTATTTTGAAAGGATAAATCCACAAGATTTTAAAAACAGTGCCCACACGACACTCAGCTTTTCGAAAAATTATTTACGCAAATCCTTTTTATTATTTAAAAAGCCTACGCCCACCGCACAAATATAAAAGAATCAATATCCAATTATAATCTCAAAAGTATAATTAACTAACGAATGAAAACACAAGTCCGTCCAATCATCCACATCATCCACAATATCTCAATCCACACGCAAATATAAAAACTACGATGAAATGTCCAAAAGAAAGGGTAAAAGAATAACACCAGACTGTAGGAAATACAATCACTCCCTAGGCGTGATCTCACCTCCGTCCTGCTCCCCACCCCCGACTGAACCTGTCACACAGTGGGAGTCAGCGACATATACCAGGATACAGAATGACTAAATAATAAGTCAACTAAAATGTAAAGTGTAGTAAGTAAAAGAGAACACCACACCATCATGAGTCACCCATATCTCCATATCGCTACCATTCGGACCCTGAATGAGGAATCCTAAAGCACCTGCCGTCTTGGTCCAGCGACCTCAGGCATAAAAATAACCCCGCTCATCAAACTAGCTAGTGCAGTACAACCCCTATCGCAATGGCCGCGATACCGCAATGTCCGCAAGGGTTCCCTCACGCAAGTCGCCGCGTAGGGATCACGGGTCAAACAGACCACCTCTCCGGAAAAGTACACCGATGCGGTGGCCAAACCGCTGGTGTGCGTGAAAGTGCCAAGAGCATGACGATCTCATATGTATACAGCTCTCCCGCGACAACCAGTCGCCCAAGTGTAGCAAATAATAATAATAATGCGAAAGGGTTAATCATGCTAAAGTTCGTCTTGTTTGGTGTATCATACCGTCACTCTATCCGTGACCGAATCTGTATCCTACTATCAACATGAATAACGTTAACCAAAAACAGAGAAGAAGAGGAGGGTTGAATTGAAAACCCATTCAGCGGAGTCCTCTTCTTGGGATCGGGGTACCCACCTCAAAGAAGACAAACAATTGCGCTCGCGACCCTCCTAAGCCTTCTGAACCTTACCCGGACCTATTACATGTCCAAATAAAATGAATCAATATTTTTCCCTCAACCGGCAATTTCAGTGGTCCCGACCACTGTGTCAAAAATCCTTTCTGTTCTGAATTACCGAAACCACTTTCGGAGTTCGATTTGTCGCACCGATCATCAAACCGATCAAAACTATGCTCCGAACAATTTTACCGTTGTTCGGATGTAGACAAACAGTCCACTGAATCTGCCACCATGACAAACAATAACCCGGAGGATAAAAATATCGTAAACATTACCTCTAAAACATATCCATAGGAAAAATCGTGTAAAAATAGCAAAATACGGGAAAAATTTTTTCAGAAGTGTACCGTGAGCAACAGTCGACACCCCGGTGACGACAGAAAAGACCGGGCCCAAAAACGATGCTCCGCTGTCCCAAAACGGCCAACAGATGGAATCCCGCATCGCAAAAACTGTCCCCCGACGCGAACCGACCGCCGACGAGTCACCGAACGAGAAACTGGGTCTCTACCGTTGCCCGACGAAATTCGCGACGAAAAACGATCAAGCGGAAAGTCACATGACGGAAAAACCAACCAACTTCGTCAACAAAGAACCCAATCAAAACCCGACAGCGTCAGCGACACGATTAGGCCGCTTGGGCGGCGCGCGGCACACGGGTGCAGACCGCGCGGCCTGGCCGCGTGCGGTGCGGCTGCGGTGCTTGGCAGTAGCGCGCGGGCTGCTGCTGGCCCGGCGCGCGGGCGTTGGCCTGGCAGGGCGCGGCATTTGGCAGCGCTCGCTGGCGGCGGCCTGGCAGGGCGCGGCCCCGGCTAGCGCCTGGCCGCGCACGCGGGCGGCAGTGCCTGGCAGCGTGCATGCGACAGCGCGTGTGGTAGCGCGCATGCGGTAATGGCTCGGGCATCCCGGCGGCGGTGCGGCTAGAGCATCCCGGCGGCGGTGCGGCTAGGGCATCCCGGCGACGGCGCGGCTAGGGCATCCGGGCGGCGGCCGAAACTTTGTCAAACGATTCTGCCAAGAACCTTCGCCAACCTCTTTTCCGCTCCGACGGTAAACATGAGGAAATGAAAGAGAACACATGAAACGACGAAAACGAAGGAATCGAAAACCAACCTTGCTCCGACGGGGAAGACGGTGCAACTCCGATCTCCGACAACGATGGTGTTTTCGGTTCCGGTCTCTGGTGATGTCGATGTTTCCGATCTAAGTCTCCGGCACGCACAACGAGGAAAAAGAAGAAAGCCGATCTTTTAAAAATCCTTTTTGGGGAAAATAACGAAAATTATGGTTTTCTTTTATTTTCTTGTGTACGTATGAAATTCCCAAAATCCTTGATATTTATAAAAATTTCCACCGGCCATTCCTCGATAAGCGTTTCAAACTTCCTAAATGTTCCATAATCTCTAGCACGGATTCCGATGCACCGATAAGCCTTAGCGGGTATAGAAAATTTTAAAACTCACCTTTCCGGACCCGCTAACTTAAAAACATCATTCCGGGAGATTCGTAAGTCAGATTTTCAATCCGATCGCACCGACGTTCTCCGTTTAATGAGCTCTACCATGATACGGTACAAACAACACAAGACCAACAAGAATAACCTAAAAACTAATTTTATTCCATAAATTAAAACTAAAAGTTTGTGCTATTACATTAACCCTAAGACTAAAGCTCCAGGGTTGATTGTCATGCCCTGGGAGTAATTTTAAAGCGAAAACTGCTATATTTTTTTGGAACATTTTTTTATTTTTTTTATAAATCTCCTGTTCTGACACGTGCATAGACCCGCCGCATATACAAGTTCTCTCAGTATAAATGGATAGAGTCTCCCCTGTATATGTACGGCGTCGCAACCATATATAAACATCAACCACACAAGTTTAACATACACAAAGTGCCAAGTTTAAAATAAACTTTCATATAGAAAACAACGCCCACCTAGCGTATCATAAGTTGAAAGGATAAATCCACAAGTTTTAAAAACAGTGCCCACACGACACTTAGTTTTCTAAAACCATTTTCTCAAATCCTTTTTATTTTAATGACCCACGTCCACACGACGCATCCAGAAAACCATACTGAAAATATAGTATCAAAGTGTGCAACTAGCTAACCAGTAAAAACACAAGTCCGTCTCAACATCCACATCATCCACAATATCTAAGACCACATGCATGAATATTAACCAAACTGAAATAACCAATAAAAAGGGAGGAAAGAGTGTCACCAGTCTGAGAAAAGACTACCACTCCCTAGTCGCAACCTCACCTCCGTCCTGGACCCCACCCCCGACTGAACCTGTCACATAGTGGGAGTCAATGACATAATCATGGTAAGGAAATAAACAACCTATAGTAACCACTATAAAATGAGATACTGTGTAACGATGAAACACCAAACCGTAAACTGGAACATCCAAATCTTCATACCGCTACCACTCATATCCCACATGGGAAAATCCGAACATAGCCTGTCACGCCCCGGGGTCGAAATGCGACCCGGGCTCGCCAACAGATCCGCCGCCTGTACGGAAACTGCCGCACAGACGAAGCGTCTACCCTGCAAAAGATCTATAGCTAAACATGTATCAGAGGTGCAAAAGAAACTAATAGCTATGCCATCAAAACACTGAACGTCTGAATAAAAACAACTCCTCAATACAAGTCTCTCAACTAAGGAAAATACAAGTACAACCCTCACAAATCTCTCAGACTGTCCAGTACAAAAGTGGAAACATAAAAGTACCAGGTACATCTACCTCTGACTCTCAATGCTGGTAAGGAACTACTCGGCCACGTCCTCACCTCGATCAGCTGTCTCCGCGCGAGCTAAGCCGGAACAGCAGCCTCAGGAAACCTGTCACCGCAGCGGGTGTGAGATCTACTGTAGAAGGTAGATCTCAGTGGGTACCGTCGCCAATATCCACGGTATGCCCACTAAGTCTACTGGAGGCACAACAGATAGGTATGTAGATAGATAGATAAAAGCTGAAAGAAACTACAGCTAATATGAGTCAACCAACATGCTCAAAAGGAAACTCTACCATAAACATGCTATGCATACACTCGCTAAAATGCCTCAGTATCAATGCTCAAAGAAAAAAAATCCATCTAAGAACATAATATGTAACCACCCGCTCAAATCACCCAATCTCAATGACTGCCTCATAGGGTCCAGTCTAGCCTGCACCTAACCTACTGCCACTAGCCCACAATGGACTTGGACTTACGTAGGGCGTCCCACACGGACTATCTCAATCTCAAGCGAACTCTAGTGTATCAACTGTTGGGTCACCTCTATAATAAGGATCTAAATAGGGGAAAAAATACCTAGAGGGGGGGTGAATAGGTGTAAACGATAAACACTCAAAAATCTTTGCGTAATAAAAACCCAATGCTGAAATGAAAATAACACGCAAGATTTTTACGTGGAAAACTCCAAAACCAGAAGTAAAAAACCACGGGACCGATAACACGGTGAAATCAACTAAGATTATAACACGTACAAAGGTGATATAACGCACTCACAGACGACTCATCCTTTTTCCATATGCTCCGAGTTGATCTTCTCCGCTCGCTCCGCAACGCGCCTCGAATCCACGATTTGCGTCCAACGCCGAATCCACGGCGTCCAACGTCGAGACCACGACATCTGACCGAATCCACGGTCTTCACCCAGTAGTACATCTCGAATCCATGAACGTACCTCACTCCGAATCCACGAGAGCGGTAGCACCTTGAATCCACAAGGCCACGCGAGTCCACACGCCGATTTGGGAAAATCGTTGTTTTTGGGTGGTGATAATCCGCCGAATACTTAGATCAAAGATAGATCGGAAATACCATCTAAGTATTCATTAATTTGATTCTACTCAAATTCTGAGTATGAAAACCTAGAATCAAATTAATTAATATAGATGAAGAAACATAGAACCTTTCTTCTCTATATGTGGATTAATAAGTTTATCTCAGTTAATTTTTCTCATTCATTTTCCAGAGATAAAACTTATTTTGGATTATATTGGATTACCCTAAAAAATAAATTGTACGGTTTATTTATAGGTTAGAAACCATTGGAAGAGGATAAGAATAAAAAACTAACCTTATCTGGAATTTTTCAGGACGACGGTCCGGACTGGAATACTGCGGTCCGGATTGTCGTAGCTAAACAGACTATTTCCAGAAAAACACACGTTCGGGGTCCGGACTGAAGATCCACGGTCCGGACTGTTCATGCAGTTTCTGCAAAATCCATGTTCGGGGTCCGGACTGAACCGATGTGTTCTGGACTGGATTTGCGCATGAACTACCCTATGTTCGGGGTCCGGACTGTAGTTACCTGTTCCGGATCCTGAACATATAACATGTCCAGTTTTTGATTTTTATGCGATTAAAAATCCATCCAAGTGTTTCTACACTATAAGAAGTATTCGGATCACCAAAATTATTTAGTTAAATGTACCTGATCCTTTTGAATTCTTCTTACTTGAGATTGAGGTATATGATCCAAACTTCTTCATCTTCAATCTTCAAGACTTAACCATTTTCACGAAATACGCCAAAACAAATTCCTTAACAATCTCCCCCTTTGGCGGTTTCGTGACAAAACAAAAATCCACTTAAGAAAATTCAAAAAGATATTTTTGTTGCTTTCACCATACAACAAAAATTTACATTTGAGAACCAATAAATAAATACATGGGATAAACTCGTAAAACAGACTATAGACTTAGACATCTGTACTCTCTGCAAAAGAATTAATTTTTGACAAAACAAAATCGTTAGATACCTCAAGAATGTTCAACATTCAAAAACCAAACAGAGAGATAGAGTTTATACTCACCATAACATTCATAACCTCAGATATGTAATAAGATCTCAGTCAGAAATAGACATATCTTCTAAGCATTAAAATCCAAATGTCATAAATTTTGTTAGTCAACAACAACTTGTTAGTAATAATACATGCCCAAATAGTTAGTCGATTAGTTAGTCGAGGCATGCATTCAATCACAATACAAAACCAAAGTTGAGTTGTACTTACCTTCAAAGTTCAAAGTTCACAGTTCTTACAAACCATTGTAACCATTGTTGTAACCATTGTTCATTGTTCTCTCCCCCTTTTTGTAACTAAATCAAGCCAAAATTACAAAAATTGAAGGAGAGTTAAAAGTTCAAATAGAAAGTAAATGAAAATGTAAGAACTAAAAACTAAAACCTGCAAAAGAGAAAATTAGCTAGAATAACAAAGAAACCACAGATTAAATCATCAGAGCAAATGATCATTCGATATCAGACTGGTCTGAACTGCTACAGTTCAATTTGTTCAAAATTTCTTTGAGCATTCCTGATAATTTGGAACATTTTCTTTTCATCTTGTGAATGTTAGTGGACATTCTTTCTTGTTCTGCAGACATTCTCCTCTGTTCTCATTGGATAGATAGTATATCAGCCTCTGTGGTGTTTCTCCTGGAGGTCGAAGGAGATTGTGTGGACGCTGACGGTGCATGTTGACCTTCATTCCATGGATGTTCTCTAGGCAGAGAGCGTGCTCTGGCGAGGGGTTCATTAATCTGAATTCCAGTGCCCCTCAAATTCTTTCGCCTAGTGTACTGCTTGGTTGTTGAAGAAGATTTCATCAGCTTTTTGTTCTTTAAATAGAACCTATCTTCGTCATCAACAGCCTGTTGTACTTCTTTACAAAATGTGTCCCAATCCTCTTTATATTCTGATTCTGACTCAATTTGAGGAACATTCTTTGTTTCTTCTTGATTTGTTCCATCTTTTTCCTTTTTAACAGATGCTCGAGTACCTACTAATGCTACAATGAGCACAATAATCCAAGCAAAAACCATCCTTGCTAATGCGTTAGTCAAGAGCAACCTGTGAGCAAGAACTCAAGAACACGAAAAAAAAAAATTATTTATTTTCAAAAATTTGAAAAATTGTACCTAAACAATCATTATCATGTAGAGAGACTAGAAATAAAATTAGTTTTGCAAAAAAAAATTTAAAAATAGATCAATCCCATGATTTTCAAAAGTTCCTATTATATGCCCTAAAACCGAATTTTCATAAATCGAAGCCTAAAAATCCGTTAATCAAGAGAGTAACAAGCATATATAGAAAACTAATCTACACAGAGTTCTTATTTCAAAAGAAATTTGATCAAAAACCAATCTCAAACGAAAAAGTTACATGATTTCATCTACGTTTTGAGCAAAATAGAGAAAAACTGTGAAATACCGAAGTTTTGATCATGAAACCTCACTTTGATTCGAAGAGCTCTAGTTGGAAAGGCTCCAAATTGAATGATTTCTAGAGAGAGAAGCTCTGGAGACTTGGAAACAAAAGATTGTTGTAAAAAGAAATCAAATCCCTTTTGTTTCTTATAAAACCCTAGCCGCGGTCCGGACTGCCTCATGAATCCAGTCCGGATCGGCTACCCGCAGGAATTTCCTGCGTTCGGGATCCGGAATGGATTTTCCAGTCCGGATCGGCTCCAACTTTTTCTTCAGAAAAATTTTGAAAAATTCCAGAAAAACCAGAAAAAGATTGTAAGCACTTTTGCATGTCAACTTTAAACATAAGTCATCATTTCACATCCAAAGAAATAGATTATGCTAAATCTATCAATAATATCCAAGAAATGAAATAAAAATTTACAAAAATTAAAACCTTTAAAGTTGATCAAGTTCAAAAACATCCATTATGATCTTATGAGAAATGCTTTTATCAAATCATTAATCTTGCAAAGAAAATGAAGCACCAAGATCAATAGATGTTTGAAATCCCAGATAAATTAGATAATATATCTAGTCAAATTATTGTAAGGAGTGGCTCTTTGAGCATATTTCAATAAAATCCCCACCTTATACCAACCTTGGAATTTGACAGGGTCAAGTATTCCAAAAAGGATTTTATCTAATCAACTCGAAAAACCATGCTTGGTATACATGTGGTAGCTGCACACAGTACTTGGACGACCGAGGTGGTAGCTCTTTCCTCCATGTGGTGGTAGTTTTCACACTCCTCATTGGGATGTAACTCTTTCCACATCTTTTGAGCATAACAATTTTAATAAACTCCCCCTCAATTGGATATCAATTATTTAAGATATAAGGTATTCAACCAAAAATTGATCTCGATTTCATACTTAACTCAATTTTCAAATATGATAAAAACTATACCAAGAGATCATATGAGAGAGAAATTGACTTTGATCAATTAAAGATGACTTAATTGACATAAATGATCATTGCATCAAATGAATTATTATGATATCCAAAGCATAATAAATTTCTAAATATATGAAAGGATGCAAGTAAAGTCAATTATACTAATGCTCAATTAATGTTCTATGTACAAACATAGATAAGGAACAAAAACACAAAACAAAACCTAACCTAAGCAATGATTTCAAAAAGTGTTATTTCAAGGAAAGCATTCCAATTGCTTTACGTAAATGAATAAACCGTTTTTGGTCCAAAGGTTTTGTTAAAATGTCAGCTAATTGATCCTCAGTTGAAATATAGGAAATTTGAAGTAAATTTGATTCAACTAGCTCTCTTAGAAAATGATATCTAAGTTCAATGTGTTTTGTTCTCGAGTGCAACACTGGATTTTTAGAAATATTTATAGCACTTGTGTTGTCACAAAGAATAGTTACCGAAGTTGCTGAAATTCGGAAGTCGCTCAACATGCTTTTCATCCAAATGAGTTGAGTTGAACAACTACCTGCTGAAATATATTCCGCTTCGGCAGTCGAGAGTGCTATGCAGCTTTGCTTTTTACTATGCCATGCAACAAGGCAATGGCCAAGATAAAAACATGCACCACTCGTACTTTTCCAATCATCCACAGATCCTGCCCAATCGGCATCTGAATATCCTATAATATCAAGCGTTGTTCCCATAGGATACCAAATTCCGAAGTTCAGTGTTCCTTTGACGTACCGGATGATCCTTTTCACCGCTTTCAGGTGAACCTCCTTTGGTGCTGATTGATATCTCGCGCAGATCCCAACACTAAAGGATATATCCGGGCGACTAGCCGTGAGGTAGAGTAGACTTCCAATCATGCTACGATAAAGCTTCTCGTCTACACTTTCACTAAGAGATTCACTTCCTAATCCCTTATTGCTAGTTCCCATCGGAGTCGGAAAGTCTTTAGAGTTCTCTAAATCGAATTTCTTCACCAACTCCCTTGCATACTTGGATTGGCACAAATGGATGCCTTCATCATTTTGTTTCACTTGCAATCCACGAAAGTATGTCAGTTCGCCCATCATAGACATCTCAAATTCGCTTTCCATGGTTTCCGCGAATTTAGATGCATCATTGTCTCTCGTTGCCCCAAATACTATGTCATCGACATAGATTTGTGCCACAATGAAGTTATCCTGATAGTGCTTCACAAAGAGAGTCCGGTCTGCTCCCCCACGAGTGTAGCCCTTTTCCAATAGGTGCTTTTGTCACGCCCCGAGTTTCAAAACAGCGGTAGATTTTTTTTTCCTTTTTTTTTTTTTTAGAGTTCAACTTTAAACTCAGGACGTGAACAGACCGCCACATGCATAGGAAATCCTCTATCCACACGGACAGAGTCTCCCCTATACATGCTCGGCTAGGCAAGTGCAGTGATACAATCAGAGAGCAACACTCACTTAACTACAAAAACTATAACATCCACAAATCCATCACAAGGTACAAAACTTCAATAAACAACTATGAACTGAAAAATACTCTATACTGGAACTGTAAATACTATCACTGGGCCACTGTGGCCAAAAGCAGGGGACAACTCTAGCGCAACAGCTCACTGGATCCCCCCAATCTCCCAGCACCTGACTGACCTGAAAAACAGTCACCCAGGGGGTGTGAGATACACCGACAGTGTATCCCAGTGGGCACGACGGGCCGAGAAATAGCAAGTCGTACCTACCGGATACAATGATAAGCGGATAGCAAAAGCAGGATATACTGAAAGCTGAATGGTAAGATGCAGATATAAAATCTAAGCATGCTATAACTGGCAAATCATACAAGCAAGAGCTAATAATGCTGTAGAGCAGAGCTAATATGATAATCAATGATATCAATGCTGTAAACAAGGAATGTTGATAATCACGGAAGGGAAGCAGGATACTCATGACTGTAATTGATCATGCTATAATTGATAAATCTGACAAGCAGGAAATAATCATGCTATACTGATAAATCTGACAGGCAGGAACTGATCATGCTATAACTGATAAATCTGACAGGCAGGAACTGATCATGCTATAACTGATAAATCTGACAAGCAGGAAATGATCATGCTATAACTGATAAATCTGAAAAGCGGCAAATGATCATGCTATAAACAAAACTGTAAACTGGAAGTGCTGAATAACAATAAGTACCCAACCCATGCCACTGTTGGTCGCTGGGTCCTCAGGCTATTGCCACTGTTGGACACCAGGACCTCAGGCTAAGCTGCCATAGAACAGGACCTCAGGCAATTGCCACTGTTGGTCTCTCAACATGAATCAATACCTCACCAGGCTCACGGGTCTATATGACGACCACTTTACCGGTAAAGAACGCATTGTGGGGGATCAGACCCACTACGATCGTGAATGACAAGCTAGTGCTATGGCAATCATAATGCTGAAACTCAAACTCGTGGTCTAACGACCGAATCATCGGCTACAAGCCGGGAAAATCCCACTCAGGATGCTGAAAGCTGTAATATCAACTGATGCAGTATAACAGGAACTGTACAACAGAAGCTATATAACAGAAACTGTATACCGAAACTGAACTCCTATTTTGACAGGAATGCTGAATAAACTGAACTGATGACCAATCAGGCATGACATATGTCCAGATATATATCTACTATACTTACTAAGTGCTGAGAATGGAAGCATATAGAGAGCTCAACTGTAAGATCAAGGCAAACATAGCTGTAATGACTGAATGCTGGAATGAAAGCAAATAGAAAGGCTCAAGCATAGGTTCAGGGCTACCAAAAACAGGGGTCCGACCTACCACGGCACCCCATAGGGCCAACCTGATAAAGCCCGGACCGAAGATAAACCCACCTTAATGTAAATGATCACGGTGGCTGCAAGATGGCTCGCAAGATGGCGGCTGACTGCTGGGACCTGAATCATATGCACAGGTCAGAAAATAAACTCTCACACCCAACCTACAGACACACTGTGTGCAGACAAGCTAAATGGGGAACTTCACTAAAGTCCCGGGATCTCCAGCAAAGCATTTAGAGATCATGTGAACGCTGCCCGAAGCAGCCCAAGTGGTCACAATTGCAACTAGGCCCCTAGGGTTTCCAAAAATCACACTTTTATAGCAATTTGAGAGCCGTTTCTGCTCGTTCTCTTAATCGGGACATTATTTTTACGAACAGTCACCTCCAGTAGGTGACCCTCGACTTGCTGAACACCGTGCTCACCCATTTGCAGCAGCACGGAACCCGAGAAAAACTTCGGGCCATAATTTACTTGTCTAACATAGCCTTAAGACATTTTTATTTCTTCGGCTTGACAAAACTAAAATATAACACGAGCATCGCGTCCAGTGACCCCAAAATAGCCAGGAGCTCACTGTCGCAGCTTTGCAAACAGCCCAAAATAGACCCACGGCCATCTAGCCTTCTTAGAGCTTCTCCTTGCTCCAATTTGCATCTTACATGTGCAAAACTTAATCTAACTTGCTTACTTATTTCTGGACAACACAGGGACTCAGAGGCTTGCCCTAGTGCAGCCCAGAACTGCTGGATCAACCAGATCCAAAACCCTTGCTTTCTAACATGACAACATTGCTCCACACACAACTCCACAAAGATCTGCTTCGATCTGAAGTGAGCATCAAGCTCAGGGGACATAATGGAGTAACTTTCATATTATACTCGAAGCCAAATTCTAAATATTTCTTCACTGTGACATTTTATCAAACACAAGGTATGCACAACTTCTGAGCAAGCACCCAAGCTATGCCCGAATTAGTTCTCCGCAGATGAAGCACCAGGGGCTTTCCATGATGGAAGGAATTGCTCCTCCAAGTTGCAGGAACTTTTCCATGCAACTTGGATCAAGCTTCAACCCTCGGTCGGGCCGTGGCTTGAGGAGGAAGATGAGCTCAAACCTTGAAAATGGTGACCACCCAACCAGGGATTCTGGGACTTAATTATTTGCACCAACAGGTGCCAAAACACTCCACAAGCTTACCTGAACCCGTGCCCGGCGACACGACACGGCGGCGGCGGCGGTGGAGCAAGCTCGGGTTTGAAGCTTCCACCTCTAATGGCAGATTTCCACCAAGGCTGCATGAAGCCCATGCAAGTGCATGGTTAGTCTCCTCTAGGTCCCAGGAAGCTTCCCGACCACTCCCCGCATGCCGGCGACGGCCGGAAGGCCGGCCACCGCAAATCGACCCCATTTCGGGTCATCCATGGTCGCGCCACCCTCGGGCTTCATAGTTGCCATGCAACCGCATGGATGGAGTCCTCTCACTCCCAGGAAGATCCCTAGCCACTTGGCCTGAGGTGGGGAAGCTCGCCGGCGCCGGAGCAACAAGCTCGGCCGAGGTGAAGAAAACCCGAAAACTAGGGTTCAATTCTCCAAAGTGGTTACTCAACCAAACTCCACCAAATTTGGTGGAGATGGTCCTTAGGTCCTACAGTAATTTCACATGATTTTGGTTTTCCATTTGGACCACGGGTTGCAAAGTTTGGCCGCGGCGGAGCAAACTAGGGTTCCGGCGAAGAGCTTTCTCCCGCCGGCAACCTGCTGTGCATGGGGGCTCGGGGCTTGGCAGGGAGTATCTACAGACTCTATAGAGTCGACTTCCAAGGGTTTTGGAAGCAACAAAACAAAGGTTAGATCATTCTTACCTCGCCGGAGTTGGAGAAGAAGGATGAAGCCGGTTTCATTCCTCCCACTTCGCGCGCCCACGGCCAACTCCAAGGTGGTCCTCCAGACACGGGTAAACACCTCAGAAATTCCAGAAACTAAGTTGGAGCAAGTTTGCTCCAACCTTCTTCTCTCCCTCTCACTCTCGGGTTTCTCTCTCTACGGGTGGTTTCCCTCCGGCCACCCCCACCCTTGGGGTTAAAGCCTGGCTGCAGGGGGAAATAGGGAGAGCCCTAGGGACCAGCCTTGGCTCCTCGGTTCCCCCCCCCCCCCCCCCCCCCCCCCACGAGTTCCAAAAATTTAGTTGGAACATTTAATAGGAATTTTCAAACTTCTTCACCAACCCTTCCCTCCATGGCTGCCCAGCTCCCAGCATCCATCTCGTGGGCTTTAATTGCTGGCAGGAGCCCAACTAAGAAAGCCCAAGAGCTTTGGCCTAAGAATAAATAAGTTTTTTGCAAAAATAATAGTTCTTTCGGCCCTCTTTACGCATTTCGAGACAACTGGTTTGTCGAATTGCGAAACTGACTTCGCCACGACATCCGGCTCATCAAGACCTTTCAGATAGTGCATTTGCATGTTTGATTTGGTGCTCGAATAAAATCTCGGGCCAACAAGTTCTGTTTATTATAAAATAATGCACGCATTTCGATGCACCCGGATCGCCAAACGCGAATTCCGCCATTGCCATTGTGCTCAGAACGTCGAAAATAGCTAGAGTTGACTACTCATACCACTATATTTGGGGTCCAGACGGCGAATCGGCCGACGTTGGTCGAGAGGGGATTTAAATCAGGGGTTACTATTCACAACTTAAGATGTGGGGCCCGTTTCTTCTTTGCTGTTTTGCGGAAGATCCGACCGTTGGATCGAAGACATGTGAATATCAACTTTTCATGTTTCGACGAGACGGTCGCAAAGGTGATCTCAGATTTTCGAGATCAGGTCCCGATCAAAAATCGGTATTTAAGGGCTACTATTGCACTACTAATTCCCTATTTTTGCCATTTAAATAATCCAGGAAATTATTTTAACTTAAATTTGGATTTTAAAATCACGGTTACTACAGCTTTGTTAGCCTTTCGTACCACGCTCGCGGTGCTTGTTTTAGACCGTAAAAAGCCTTTTTCAAACGAAAAACATGATTAGGTTGTTTATAGTCTACAAAACCTTTCGGTTGAGCCACATAAACTTCCTCGTTTAAAAACCCATTTAAAAACGTGCTCTTAACGTCCATTTGAAAGAGTTTGATTTTAAAATGACAAGCAATTGCGAACAAAATTTTAATCGACTCGAGTCGAGCTACCGGGGCGAACGTCTCATCAAAGTCTATTCCTTCTATTTGTGAATAGCCCTGAGCAACTAGGCGTGCTTTGTTCCTGATGATGGTACCATCCTCATTTTTCTTATTCTTGAAAATTCATTTAGTACCAATCACATTGTGTTGCTTCGGTGGCTTCATTAGTTCCCAGACTTTATTTCTTTCAAACTGATGGAGCTCTTCCTGTATTGCTTCAATCCAGTAGTCATCCTGAAGAGCTTCATCGACGTTCTTTGGTTCTACCATGGAGACGTAACATGTGACTCCACAAACCAACTGTCTCCGAGTCCTGACTCCTTCTTGTGGGTCTCCAATAATGTTCGATTCCGGATGATCCTTGGAGATCCGTAGCGTTTGATGTAACGGAGTACTCGGAGGTACATGTGATGATTCCTGCATTTCAGATAAACTAGAAGAACCATTAGATGCATCAACTTTATCGAAAGAGTTATTATGAGAAGATGCATTTATAGGAGTATCATCATCTAGAGACATATCAGGGGTAGATTTATCAGATGCAAAATGGAAAGCTTCATCTACTTTAACATTAATAGATTCTACCATCGTTTTAGATTCCAAGTTAAATACCCGATATGCTCTACTGTTTGTAGAATAACCCATGAAAATCCCTTCCTCACTTCGAGAGTCGAATTTACCAAGATTTTCGCGATCACGCAAAATATAACAACGACTCCCAAAGATACGAAAATATTTGATATTCGGTTTTCTACAGAACCACAGCTCATATGGTGTATTTAAAGTTCCCGGGCGCAAATACACTCGATTAATTACATAGACGGCGGTGTTCACAGCTTCAGCCCAAAAATGTAACGGGAGTTTCCGGCTATGAAGCATCACACGCGCCATCTCTTGAACAACCCTGTTTTTGCGCTCGACTACTCCATTCTGCTGAGGTGTATAGGGTGCTGAGAATTCATGTTTTATGCCGTTGAAAGTGCAAAAATCAAAGAATTTAGAATTAATGAATTCTCCACCTCTATCACTTCGAACACGAACGATCTTTTCATTTCTTTCAATCATAATACGATGACAAACCTCATAAAAAGAGTCGAAAGTATCCGCTTTCTCTTTTAAAAATGTTACCCATGAATATCTAGAGAAATCATCAACCAAAAGAAAAATATACCATTTACCTCCCAAAGATGGTTGACGAGTTGGCCCCATTAAGTCCATGTGCAGTAATTCCAAGGGCCGATTAGTACCAACGTGGTTCATGTTCTTGTGTGCAACCCTTGATTGTTTTCCCTTTTGACAACTCCACACACAATGTTATCTTTAAAAGAAAGTTTAGGAACCCCCTTAACCACGTCTTTATTTGAAATCCTTACTAGTTCTTTAAAATTTATATGACCTAGTCTTTCATGCCAAAGAGTTTCATTATCTAAAGAAACTAGGTTACACTTTTCAGAAATTTTGTTTGAAACAACATAGCAATTATTTTCTGACCTAACCCATTTCAAAAAGAATACATGGTCCTTATCAGGTACAATACATTCTACAGAAGAAAAATTAACTGAGAAACCATTGTCACAAAGTTGACTTATACTAATGAGGTTAGTCTTTAGGCCTTCAACAAATAAGACATTGTTCAAAACCGGGCCTTCTGGAATAACGATTGTTCCTTTCCCAACAATTTTAGAAGAACGACCGTCTCCGAAAACAACATGTCCTCCGGAGATTTTCTCTAAAGTTTGAAAACTATTTTTGTCACCGGTCATGTGACGGGAACATCCACTATCCAGATACCAAGACGAGTTGTCATTGTGAGGTCCCGGAATCCCCCGCGTAGGGTTGCTGGTTGTTGGGCAGCTTTCGGTCGCCGTTGGGGGTGTTGGTGCGCGTGTTGGGGGCCCAGAAATGGATTTGTGATGCAATTTGGGATTTGCTTGCATCACTGGAGGCCTGCGTGGGTTGCGCGCAATTTGGACACAAGTGGTGGACTACGGGCTTAAATGGAGACCCCGTGGGAAGTTGGAGGACCCGTCGGGTGTTTAGAAGTGATTTCGCGCGATTCAGATGTCAAAATTAGACTCCGGGTGAAGTCCGGATAAAAGTTTACCTCTCCGGTCGCCTTCGGGAATTTTTAGAGTTGGAATTGGGCAAATCGGACTTTAAAAATGGACCCGGCGCGAAAATCGGATCGAGTGGGCATTCGGCAAATTTTCGGGTGAGAATTTGGAGAAATGGACATCGTTTTTGGATTCAGCGCGCGAAATCGCTAAGAATGGACTATTTACTTGTTGGTTTTGGAGCCCGGATGAAATGCGCGTTTTTCGAGGCATCACGGCACGAATCTCGAGGCGAGGCGAGGCAAATCCCGAGGAGTGCGGCTCGTGGATCGAGGCGGGCGCGCGGCTCGAGGAGCGTACGGCGCGGCAGGGGGGGCGCACTGGCGCTTCGGCGGGAATCGCGCAGGGGCCGCCACGTGGCGGCCCCCCATTCGCGCCCGCGCGGACGCGGGGTGCGAGCGTCCGTGCGGCGCGCTCGGTGTCCCGCGCCTGCGCGGTGCTGGGTGTCACGCGCCCGTGTGGCGCGTGACTGCACGCACCGCGTGGCGCGCGGTGACTCGGCCACGTGGCGGGCGGGGGCGCCCGCTGCGCCTGGTGCGCGCCCCTGTGTGTGTGGACCGGGCGGTTGGAGGCCCCCCATTGGACGGTCCACCGTGGACCGGGCTCCGTGGACCACCCCTTCCTCTTTTTCTTCTTCTTCTTCTTTCTTCTCCCCCGCAAGCCTTTCTCCTCCATTTTCTTTTCTTCCTTCTTCACCCGAGCGAGAGAGGGAGTGAGGAGGAGATTTTGGGTGGTGCGGTGGCGCGTCGTGAGCCTCGTGGAGCATGCGCGGGGTTCCGTTGGGAGCGTTGCGGCGACGGCGGCGCAGTCGGGTAGGTCCCGTGTGTTGGTTTTACTGTATTTTTGTACAGTTTTTGGGGCGTTCTTTTGGACTGTAATTAACCCTCTTGCTTTTATCTGTGTTGGGGCTGTGTTTTTACTGCTCCGTTTTGCGTGCGGACCCCGGCGGCGTGCACCGTTTTGCGTGCAGATTCTGGCACCGTGCACCGTTTTGCGTGCGGACTCCGGCACCGTGCACTGTTTTGCGTGCGGACTCCGTTTTGCGTGCGGACTCCGGCACCGTGCACCGTTTTGCGTGCGGACTCCGGCACCGTGCACCGTTTTGCGTGCGGACTCCATTTTGCGTGCGGACTCCGGCACCGTGCACCGTTTTGCGTGCGGACTCCGTTTTGCGTGCGGATCCTGGCACCGTGCACCGTTTTGCATGCGGACTCCGGCATCGTGCACCGTTTTGCGTGCGGACTCCGGCAGCAGACATCGTTTTGCGCGCGGATCGCGTGGAGGCCAATTGCAAGTGTCTACGAGCAATTGGTGGCAAATCGAGGTGGGTGGCCTTATCTCCAAGTTTTATGGACTGTACAGTATTTCTACTGATGTAGGACTATGCATGATAGTTTATTTCATTGTGTAGTATGCTAGATTGTAGGAATTGTTATTCCTTTTATTATCTGTTAATATAGTTATTTTGGAACTTGACCTAGCACCCCCGTCATATGTTGCATGTGTAACCAGACTAGTAGAAAACCCTCACTTGGGCTAGGGTTATTTATGCTTAGACATCCACACTGTACCTTCATCCCTGGACATAGTGTTTTCTCGCCCGGGTAGTGGGCCGAGAGGTCGGGACTTGCTTTTAGTGTGGGATGCTTTTACACTCTTGCCTGGGAGCAGAGTGGAGTCTGGTAGTTGTACTGGGTTGCTTATCTGTGCCGGGAGCCGTTTGGGTAAACGTTAGTCCCGGGAGGTCTTGTTTCCCTGTTGTGCCGTCGTGGAGGGAGCCGTTGCGCAGACGGCAGTCCCGGGCCGTCGAGTAGCTTCCGGTCCGTCTTGTTGGGAACCGTTGGGGTTGACGGTGGTCCCAGGTCGTTGAGTGTTGTCCGACCTGTTTTGCTACCCTGAGTTGTGGGTCGTTCCTGGCTGTGGAGTATCTCCAGCCAGTGAGCCTTGTGCTGCGAGCCGTTGGAGAGGCTAGTGTCTCGTGTTTCGAGTTAGCCGAGCAGCTGAGTCGTCGAGAGTGCTCGGACTGTTGTGCGAGGTATTTGGGGATCTTGAGCCCTACCGTTCTGAGAGTGAGCGTGGATTTTGACTAGCCTGCATATGCCAATGTTTGATACTCTATGCCGCGCCGTTCTACTCAGTTGGAGTCGCGTCCTGAGATGCCGCTGTGGATACGATGGTTGGCCTGTTGAGGCAGTTTTCCGCAGTTGAGGCAACGATGGGCCTGTTGAGGCAGTTTTGCAAGAGGGATGAGTTAGTAGGACAGGACGCCCCACGTAAATCCCGTCCTCATGTGGATGTGTGGTAGTGGGCAGGAGCGTTCCTAGTCGACGGGTGCAGGCTTGACTGGACCTTTGAGGTAGTCAGTTCGTTTGGATCGATTGAGCACCTTGGGTGCGAGTGGTCTCTTTTACTTTCATCTGTTCCACTGTTGAGTGTCTAGATAGAGGCCTGGTAGCTGTAGAGTAGTTTCCAGCTTTTCTTTCAGATTTCTTTGCCTGTTATCTTTTGCCTCTAGTAGACTTAGTGGGCAGACCGTTGGGCTTGTTGACGGTACCCACTGAGAACTACTGTGGGAAGTAGTTCTCACACCCGTCGTGGTGTCTTTTTCCCCAGGAACTTCTCCTCCTGTTCCTGTTGCTCCAGTTGCTGATCCTTCTGACCGAGGCGAGGGAGTCGCGAGCTAGTTCCCTACCCGTCATTGGAGTGTAGCGGTACCCCTTCAGAGGAGAGCTTCAGTAGATTAGTTTTCTTCTTTTTCCTCAGTTTGAGAGACTGTTGTAGTGAGGATATTCTTGTATCGAGAGTCTGTACACTGATGTATTCATTGGAGATACCTCCCTTTTGAGTTTTGTATCAGAGGACTTTGTATATGATAGTATTTGGGGAGATGGATATTGTATTATTTTCAGTTGTACAGTGTTTGGACTTCAGTTTTTGTAGTCTACTTTCAGCTCTCTGATATCTGTATACTGTAGTTGATTCTTTCTGAAGGTTAGACGCTTCGTCTGTACGGCAGTTTCCGTACAGATGGCGGATCTGTTGGCAAGCCCGGGTGGCAGTTTCCACCCCGGGGCGTGACAGATTAGAGTGGTATCAGAGCCTAGGTTGTAGGTCGTGATGGACTTAGAAACCCTAGGCTTGCGGTTGGACATTAGGATGACTACGTGAGAGTCGTGACTTTTAGCGAGAGTCCTGATTGAGTTTTTATCTCTCCCAAGAGACGGGATGAGAGTTTGGCATGTTTATTCTCCTAATCGATTATGTGGTTGCAGACAACATAATGCTATGGAATGGATGACATGTCTTAGACTTTCGCTGGATTGGGTCGTATGGTTGTGGTGTCCTGACGTTTGTAGTTGTGCAGTGGGTTGCGATACCCCTGAGACGTCGTGTTGTGAAATGGACACACCCCGCCTTGGCTGAGTTACCAGGAGGGCATTTTCCCTGGCTGAGTTACCAGGAGGGCGTTTTCCCTGGCTGAGTTACCAGGAGGGCGTTTTCCCTGGCTGAGTTACCAGGAGGGCATTTTCCCTGGCTGAGTTACCAGGAGGGCGTTTTCCCTGGCTGAGTTACCAGGAGGGCGTTTTCCCTGGCTGAGTTACCAGGAGGGCATTTTCCCTGGCTGAGTTACCAGGAGGGCATTTTCCCTGGCTGAGTTACCAGGAGGGCATTTTCCCTAGCTGAGTTACCAGGAGGGCGTTTTCCCTGGCTGAGTTACCAGGAGGGCGTTTTCCCTGCCTGAGTTACCAGGAGGGCATTTTCCCTGGCTGAGTTACCAGGAGGGCTTTTTCCCTGGCTGAGTTACCAGGAGGGCATTTTCCCTGGCTGAGTTACCAGGAGGGCGTTTTCCCTGGCTGAGTTACCAGGAGGGCATTTTCCCTGGCTGAGTTACCAGGAGGGCGTTTTCCCTAGCTGAGTTACCAGGAGGGCCTTTTCCCTGGCTGAGTTACCAGGAGGGCGTTTTCCCTGGCCGAGCTACCAGATGGATAATTATCACTGGCCGAGTTACCAGATGGATAATTATCACGGGCCGAGTTACCAGATGGATAATTATCACTGGCCGAGTTACCAGATGGATAATTATCACTGGCCGAGTTACCAGATGGATAATTATCACTGGCCGAGTTACCAGATGGATAATTATCACTGGCCGAGTTACCAGATGGATAATTATCACTGGCCGAGTTACCAGATGGATAATTATCACTGGCCGAGTTACCAGATGGATAATTATCACTGGCCGAGTTACCAGATGGATAATTATCACTGGCCGAGTTACCAGATGGATAATTACCACTGGCCGAGTTACCAGATGGATAATTATCACTGGCCGAGTTACCAGATGGATAATTATCACTGGCCGAGTTACCAGATGGATAATTATCACTGGCCGAGTTACCAGATGGATAATTATCACTGGCCGAGTTACCAGATGAATAATTATCACTGGCCGAGCTACCAGATTGATAATTATCACTGGCCGAGTTACCAAATGGATAATTATCACTGGCCGAGTTACCAGATGGATAATTATCACTGGCCGAGTTACCAGATGGATAATTATCACTGGCCGAGTTACCAGATGAATAATTATCACTGGCCGAGCTACCAGATCGATAATTATCACTGGCCGAGTTACCAGATGGATAATTATCACTGGCCGAGTTACCAGATGGATAATTATCACTGGCCGAGTTACCAGATGAATAATTATCACTGGCCGAGCTACCAGATTGATAATTATCACTGGCCGAGTTACCAGATGGATAATTATCACTGGCCGAGTTACCAGATGGATAATTATCACTGGCCGAGTTACCAGATGGATAATTATCACTGGCCGAGTTACCTGGAGGATACTTTCCACTGGCCGAGCAACCAGATGGATGCGTTGCCCCTGGCCGAGTTACCAGGTGGGCGCATGCCCTGGCCGAGTTACCAGGAGGACATTTTTTTCCCTGGCCGAATTACCAGGAGGATACTCTCCACTGGCCGAGCTACGAGGGGCGATGCCGCCCAGTGAGTGGCGATGCCGCCTAGTGAGTGGCGAAGGTTTGGCCTGTTGAGGCGATTTTCACCTCCGGCCGAGTTACCAGGTGGTTATTTTAGTGAGATTGAGATGACCCGACAGGACGCCGAGATTTGATGGCGTCGAGTTCGTCCTGATGGACTACCGGGAGCGTCTCCAGCCGTGAGTTGCTTGTTGACATAGTTTCCCGCTCTGAACGAGAGGGACCGAATCCCTGAACGGTAAAGGAGCGAAAACTTCGATAGACTGAGCCTAGGGTCTGTTCTTGTTTGGTTGGGGTTCTAGGCACCGGTCTATCAGAATTTTTGGATCTTTGCCGCGTCAGTCGGTTCTTCTCGCCTATGAGTGGGGTGTTGCTGTGAGTTGAGTCGTTGAGGGTTCTCCGACATAGCTGTGAGAGTGCTAGGGCATTTGCATTGATGTATGGGCTAGAGATAGGACATTTAGCTTGTGCTCGTGAGGTTCAGATACCTGATCACGTGTTGCACATAGATGGGAGTTATTGGTCCTGCCCAGTGCAGTTGGGGCCCTGGTTTTTGCCTGTTGATCTTTTGGCCCTTCCTCAGCTCCGGGTTTTCGAGGTAGTGTTGGGTATAGGGCTGTGAAGATCTGAGGCCTTGATGCTTTAGATACCACACCGTTGATACATGGTGGTGATGCCACGCCGTTGATACACGGTGGTGATGCCACACCGTTGATACACGGTGGTGATGCCACGCCGTTGGCGCACGGCAGTGAGGCCACGCCGTTGGTACACGGCAGTAATGCCACGCCGTGGGTGCACGGCAGTGATGCCACGTTGTAGGTACACAATGGTGAGAGTCTTTTGGATGTTTCGGACTTTTGACCGCGAGTTGGGCATCAGCTTTATGATCGCCTTGTGAGCCAGTTTTCAGTCCCGTTCACCGACGGTTTGGTCCCCGTCAGGGTGTTCTTTATGAGTTGAGGGATCGACTTCGACCCGTGGGTCCGTTGGGGTTATGATAGCATGTTGAGCGACCAACTGTGGCACGAGATTATGTCTCTTGAGGATCCCTTTTGAGGGTAGCCTGCAGTTGAGTAGTCCACTCAGGTGGTTTTGGATCGGGAAGTGACCGAGTGAAGACCCCAACTTATTGGACTTCCCTTCCTTATTGGACGAGTCTGCAGGTATGCTTCGGGTCGTCTTGTTGAGGGTGGCACCATGATGTGGTTTGGTGCGTATTACACTTGTGGTTATTTCAGTTTTCCCCCAGCCTTTTAGTGGAGCCCTTGGGTTTTCACGTCTCAGCTCAGTAGTGATGTGATTTTTTTTCCTCGCCCGTGATTTACTTGCCCCTTTGAGATCTGTGATTATTGGAGTACGAGGGACGCCCGTTGCAATTTCTGGCTCGAGAGATGAGAGAATTGCACATCGGGTAATACCGTACTTGTTGTTGTTGTTGCGGAGTAATCACGAGGAGCGAGTGGGGGAGCTGGAGGCGTATTGTTAGATACCTAGCCGTGGTATTCTTGACTCCTGATGGGCTTGATCTAGTTTCGAGGACGAAACTTTCTTTTAGTGGGGGAGGATGTGAGGTCCCGGAATCCCCCGCGTAGGGTTGCTGGTTGTTGGGCAGCTTTCGGTTGCCGTTGGGGGTGTTGGTGCGCGTGTTGGGGGCCCAGAAATGGATTTGTGATGCAATTTGGGATTTGCTTGCATCACTGGAGGCCTGCGTGGGTTGCGCGCAATTTGGACACAAGTGGTGGACTTCGGGCTTAAATGGAGACCCCGTGGGAAGTTGGAGGACCCGTCGGGTGTTTAGAAGTGATTTCGCGCGATTCAGATGTCAAAATTAGACTCCGGGTGAAGTCCGGATAAAAGTTTACCTCTCCGGTCGCCTTCGGGAATTTTTAGAGTTGGAATTGGGCAAATCGGACTTTAAAAATGGACCCGGCGCGAAAATCGGATCGAGTGGGCATTCGGCAAATTTTCGGGTGAGAATTTGGAGAAATGGACATCGTTTTTGGATTCAGCGCGCGAAATCGCTAAGAATGGACTATTTACTTGTTGGTTTTAGAGCCCGGATGAAATGCGCGTTTTTTGAGGCATCACGGCACGAATCTCGAGGCGAGGCGAGGCAAATCCCGAGGAGTGCGGCTCGTGGATCGAGGCGGGCGCGCGGCTCGAGGAGCGTACGGTGCGGCAGGGGGGGCGCACTGGCGCTTTGGCGGGAATCGCGCAGGGGCCGCCACGTGGCGGCCCCCCATTCGCGCCCTCGCGGACGCGGGGTGCGAGCGTCCGTGCGGCGCGCTCGGTGTCCCGCGCCTGCGCGGTGCTGGGTGTCACGCGCCCGTGTGGCGCGTGACTGCACGCACCGCGTGGCGCGCGGTGACTCGGCCACGTGGCGGGCCGGGGCGCCCGCTGCGCCTGGTGCGCGCCCCTGTGTGTGTGGACCGGGCGGTTGGAGGCCCCCCATTGGACGGTCCACCGTGGACCGGGCTCCGTGGACCACCCCTTCCTCTTTTTCTTCTTCTTCTTCTTTCTTCTCCCCCGCAAGCCTTTCTCCTCCATTTTCTTTTCTTCCTTCTTCACCCGAGCGAGAGAGGGAGTGAGGAGGAGATTTTGGGTGGTGCGGTGGCGCGTCGTGAGCCTCGTGGAGCATGCGCGGGGTTCCGTTGGGAGCGTTGCGGCGACGGCGGCGCAGTCGGGTAGGTCCCGTGTGTTGGTTTTACTGTATTTTTGTACAGTTTTTGGGGCGTTCTTTTGGACTGTAATTAACCCTCTTGCTTTTATCTGTGTTGGGGCTGTGTTTTTACTGCTCCGTTTTGCGTGCGGACCCCGGCGGCGTGCACCGTTGTGCGTGCGGACTCTGTTTTGCGTGCGGATTCTGGCACCGTGCACCGTTTTGCGTGCGGACTCCGGCACCGTGCACTGTTTTGCATGCGGACTCCGTTTTGCGTGCGGACTCCGGCACCGTGCATCATTTTGCGTGCGGACTCCGGCACCGTGCACCGTTTTGCGTGCGGACTCCGTTTTGCCTGCGGACTCCGGCACCGTGCACCGTTTTGCGTGCGGACTCCGTTTTGCCTGCGGACTCCGGCACCGTGCACCGTTTTGCGTGCGGACTCTGGCACCGTGCACCGTTTTGCGTGCGGACTCCGTTTTGCGTGCGGATCCTGGCACCGTGTACCGTTTTGCATGCGGACTCCGGCATCGTGCACCGTTTTGCGTGCGGACTCCGGCAGCAGACATCGTTTTTGCGCGCGGATCGCGTGGAGGCCAATTGCAAGTGTCTACGAGCAATTGGTGGCAAATCGAGGTGGGTGGCCTTATCTCCAAGTTTTATGGACTGTACAGTATTTCTACTGATGTAGGACTATGCATGATAGTTTATTTCATTGTGTAGTATGCTAGATTGTAGGAATTGTTATTCCTTTTATTATCTGTTAATATAGTTATTTTGGAACTTGACCTAGCACCCCCGTCATATGTTGTATGTGTAACCAGACTAGTAGAAAACCCTCACTTGGGCTAGGGTTATTTATGCTTAGACATCCACACTGTACCTTCATCCCTGGACATAGTGTTTTCTCGCCCGGGTAGTGGGCCGAGAGGTCGGGACTTGCTTTTAGTGTGGGATGCTTTTACACTCTTGCCTGGGAGCAGAGTGGAGTCTGGTAGTTGTACTGGGTTGCTTATCTGTGCCGGGAGCCGTTTGGGTAAACGTTAGTCCCGGGAAGTCTTGTTTCCCTGTTGTGCCGTCGTGGAGGGAGCCGTTGCGCAGACGGCAGTCCCGGGCCGTCGAGTAGCTTCCGGTCCGTCTTGTTGGGAACCGTTGGGGTTGACGGTGGTCCCAGGTCGTTGAGTGTTGTCCGACCTATTTTGTTACCCTGAGTTGTGGGTCGTTCCTGGCTGTGGAGTATCTCCAGCCAGTGAGCCTTGTGCTGCGAGCCGTTGGAGAGGCTAGTGTCTCGTGTTTCGAGTTAGCCGAGCAGCTGAGTCGTCGAGAGTGCTCCGACTATTGTGCGAGGTATTTGGGGATCTTGAGCCCTACCGTTCTGAGAGTGAGCGTGGATTTTGACTAGCCTGCATATGCCAATGTTTGATACTCTATGCCGCGCCGTTCTACTCAGTTGGAGTCGCGTCCTGAGATGCCGCTGTGGATACGATGGTTGGCCTGTTGAGGCAGTTTTCCGCAGTTGAGGCAACGATGGGCCTGTTGAGGCAGTTTTGCGCGAGGGATGAGTTAGTAGGACAGGACGCCCCACGTAAATCCCGTCCTCATGTGGATGTGTGGTAGTGGGCAGGAGCGTTCCTAGTCGACGGGTGCAGGCTTGACTGGACCTTTGAGGTAGTCAGTTCGTTTGGATCGATTGAGCACCTTGGGTGCGAGTGGTCTCTTTTACTTTCATCTGTTCCACTGTTGAGTGTCTAGATAGAGGCCTGGTAGCTGTAGAGTAGTTTCCAGCTTTTCTTTCAGATTTCTTTGTCTGTTATCTTTTGCCTCTAGTAGACTTAGTGGGCAGACCGTTGGGCTTGTTGACGGTACCCACTGAGAACTACTGTGGGAAGTAGTTCTCACACCCGTCGTGGTGTCTTTTTCCCCAGGAACTTCTCCTCCTGTTCCTGTTGCTCCAGTTGCTGATCCTTCTGACCGAGGCGAGGGAGTCGCGAGCTAGTTCCCTACCCGTCATTGGAGTGTAGCGGTACCCCTTCAGAGGAGAGCTTCAGTAGATTAGTTTTCTTCTTTTTCCTCAGTTTGAGAGACTGTTGTAGTGAGGATATTCTTGTATCGAGAGTCTGTACACTGATGTATTCATTGGAGATACCTCCCTTTTGAGTTTTGTATCAGAGGACTTTGTATATGATAGTATTTGGGGAGATGGATATTGTATTATTTTCAGTTGTACAGTGTTTGGACTTCAGTTTTAGTAGTCTACTTTCAGCTCTCTGATATCTGTATACTGTAGTTGATTCTTTCTGCAGGTTAGACGCTTCGTCTGTACGGCAGTTTCCGTACAGATGGCGGATCTGTTGGCAAGCCCGGGTGGCAGTTTCCACCCCGGGGCGTGACAGTCATAAGCGTGTAAAGAAGTATGAACAACAAGACAAGGGAAGATTTCACCTTTGCGCACCCAAACCTTTTTGGACTGCGTCGACAATGATTGTGAATTTATTCTCCTAGGTGAAAGCGTCTTGATTGATTCATCGCTTTTCCTTGACGTCGTCGTCTTGTTTGATGTACTACCAATGTTCTTTTCTTTTGAAAAATCCTTCTTTGATTTCCGGGGAGTGAACTCATTGGTAGTAGTTGCAAGAGGTGCTTGATTTGTTCGTTTCGCTCCAATCTTGCAATTTCTTCTTATGTGCCCTGCATAACCACGACCAAAACATACCTTTGTACTTGACGATCCCGAAGTAGGTGAGGTAAGGTTGTTGTCGTTGATTGTAGTGAATTCCGTCGTCGGAGGAGGAGTTACCGACTGGGGCACAAAAACTGTCCCAACCGAACTAGGATTGTCTTCAGTTCGATTATATCCAAGGCCGAAACGTTTGTTTGACCAAGACCAAGCATCTTATCCAACTTGCTCCTTCCCGAAGAAAATTGTTTTAAATCATCTTTAAGTTGGAAAATGGTCTTCGTCATCTCCATTTTTTCCTGTCGAGCCTCGGAGTAGAGCTTCAAGAAGTAACCAGCTTTATCAACCATTTTTACATGTTCCTTCCCAAAATGCTTATTTTTCTCTTGAAGTGAAGCATTTGCTTTTATCAAGTTATCCCTTTCCACTTCAAGACCGGTTGAGAGAGAAGTTGCCCTTTTTACTTCTTCTTCGAGATCCTGCAATCTCCCTCTCAATCCCTTGTTTTGCTTTGCCAGTTTCTTTGAATCCTTTAAAAGTTTATGGTAGGCAAAAGCAAAGTCTTCACCTTCGGAGTTGCTCGATTCGTTCTCCGTTGCATTTTTTCAACTTGGGAGGAGTTGGACAACGAATCGGATGTACTTGCCATAAAGCACACGAAAGGTGAAGTTGTGGACGCGTGGAACGCCGTTGCGTTATTCTCTTCATCACTGAAAGATGACTCATTTGACGTTGAGGTGTCATCCCAAGTGACGGCTTGCATCGCTTTCTTCTTTGACGGATTCTTATTGGGACACTCCGTTGAGATATGGCCGTACCCTCGGCACTTGAAGCATTGGACTTGTCTCTCTGAGCTTTTCTTATCCTTTGAAAAACTCTCTTGCTTTCTTGGCTTGTGGCTTGAAAAACCTTTGCCTTTCTTCGACTTTACGAAGGGTGAAGTTTTACTTGAATTAGCCTTTCGAAAGTTTCGGCAAAATTTTCTTGTCAAGAGAGCAAGTTGCTTCTCAAAGTCCTCCATAGATAGGTTCTCGTCATCGTCTGAGGAGGATGAATCTGCGTCTTCTTCTTTTGTTGTTTTCAACGCAAAACCTGAAGACTTAGAAGAGGATGCTTTTCCAGAAGAATAGTTAGTAGGAAATGTCATTTCATATGTTTGAAGTGCACCAACTAATTTTTCTACACGGATTTCGTCAGGGTGTTTAATAGTTTCAATGGCAGTAACCTTGGAACGAAATCTTTCAGGAAGAGTCCTTAAAATCTTTCTTACAACTTTAAATTCTAGAATTTTCTCTCCCAAGTTAGCACATGTATTCACGATGTCTTGCAATCGCGTATAGTAATCTGTGAAAGATTCATTTTCTGCCATTAAAATAGAGTCAAACTTGCTCGTAAGCATTTGCAGTTTCTGAATCTTCACAAGGTTTGTTCCCTCATGTGTAACTTGTAGAACATCCCAGATTTCTTTCGCAGTCCCACATGCCGAGACGCGAGAGAACTCAGTTTGTGACAAAGCATTAAATAAGACGTTAATTCCTTTGCCATTGTAAGAAGATGAGTCAATCTCTTCCTTGGTCCATTTCGACCTAGGTTTGATGGTGTGAACATCAACAATAACTTCAGTTGGATTTGACCATCCTAACTCGATAGATTGCCACACCCGTTCGTCGATGGAAATTAAAAAGGCTTTCATCCGTACTTTCCAGTAGGCATAGTTTGCTCCATCGAAGAACGGGGGTCTGTTGATGTTTCCACCTTCAACCATTGTTTACAACCCTATTCCTGCTCCGATACCAATTGTTGGGTCACCTCTATAATAAGGATCTAAATAGGGGAAAAAACACCTAGAGGGGGGGTGAATAGGTGTAAACGATAAACACTCAAAAATCTTTGCGTAATAAAAACCCAATGCGGAAATGAAAATAACACGCAAGATTTTTACGTGGAAAACTCCAAAACCAGGAGTAAAAAACCACGGGACCGATAACACGGTGAAATCAACTAAGATTATAACACGTACAAAGGTGATATAACGCACTCACAGACGACTCATCCTTTTTCCATACGCTCCGAGTTGATCTTCTCCGCTCGCTCCGCAACGCGTGTGACGCCCCACTTCCCAGGGGGTCACCCATCCTAGAACTACTCTAGCTCTAGCACGCTTAACTCTCATGTTCCTCTTGGATCTTGCTACCATCCAAAATGCTATAGCCGGGTTAGAGATTTAGTCCTATTATATCATTTATATAGAGGACTAATCCAAATTCCGGGGTGTCACATTCTTCCCCCCTTTAAGCCCTGACGTCCACGTCAGGCTCAAGCACACTCACAAGCACCAGGCGATGTGAGACTCATCTCGCTAGCCTTAGCCGACCTTGTGAGGAGCTGCACTCCACTCACAACGGTCATTAGCCGGGGAGCCTCGCTCTACCCGCTATATAACCCTGGCTCAGCAGATACTCATCTCACATTTCCGGCTGGTGAATGGCTCTGATACCAACTGTGACGCCCCACTTCCCAGGGGGTCACCCATCCTAGAACTACTCTAGCTCTAGCACGCTTAACTCTCATGTTCCTCTTGGATCTTGCTACCATCCAAAATGCTATAGCCGGGTTAGAGATTTAGTCCTATTATATCATTTATATAGAGGACTAATCCAAATTCCGGGGTGTCACAACGCGCCTCGAATCCACGATTTGCGTCCAACGCCGAATCCACGGCGTCCAACATCGAGTCCACGACGTCTGACCGAATCCACGGTCTTCACCCAGTAGTACGTCTCGAATCCACGAACGTACCTCGCTCCGAATTCACGAGAGCGGTAGCACCTTGAATCCACAAGGCCACGCGAGTCCACGCGCCGATTTGGAAAAATCGTTGTTTTTGGGTGGTGATAATCCGCCTTATACTTAGATCAAAGATAGATCGGAAATACCATCTAAGTATTCATTAATTTGATTCTACTCAAATTCTGAGTATGAAAACCTAGAATCAAATTAATTAATATAGATAAAGAAATATAGAATTAATCTAGTTATTTCCTTTTTTCTCTATATGTGGATTAATAAGTTTATCTCAGTTAACTTTCCTCATTCATTTACCAGAGATAAAACTTATTTTGGATTCTATTGGATTACCCTAAAAAATGAATCGTAGGGTTTATTTATAGGTTAAAAACCATTGGAAGAGAATAAGAATAAAAAACTAACCTTATCTGGAATTTTTTCAGGACGACGGTCCGGACTGGAATACTGCGGTCCGGACTGTCGTAGCTAAACAGACTATTTCCAGAAAAACACACGTTCGGGGTCCGGACTGAAGATCCACGGTCCAGACTGTTCATGCAGTTTCTGCAAAATCCACGTTCGGGGTCCGGACTGAAACGATGTGTTCCGGACTGGATTTGCGCATGAACCACCCTATGTTCGGGGTCCGGACTGTAGTTACCTGTTCCGGATCCTGAACATATAACATGTCCAGTTTTTTATTTTTATGCGATTAAAAATCCATCCAAGTGTTTCTACACTATAAGAAGTATTCGGATCACCAAAATTATTTAGTTAAACGTACCTGATCATTTTGAATTCTTCTTACTTGAGATTTTGGTATATGATCCAAACTTCTTCATCTTCAATCTTCAAGACTTAAGCATTTTCACGAAATACGCCAAAACAAATTCCTTAACATCAACTAGTCGCATCAACAACACGCACCCGGGGCGTAACTCGCACTACAAGAAAATAGATCTTTTGTGGCCAATATTTTGTGGCCAATTAATAAATCCTACTATATTAACCTTTTTTGTGGCTGTTTTCAACGTTTCCTCACTATTAATCTTAACTCAAATTTTCATATACATACCGTAGGAATTTAGTAATGAGCGCCGCTAATTCGATGCAGTATTTGCGGCCATCGCTAGATTTTGGCCACAATAATAGTAAGAAATAATTGTGACAAATATTATCGCCACATATTTACTTTTCAATTCACCATTTGTCACCATCGATAACGTCGGGCCACTAAAATAGTAATAATTAACTGTGGCGAATTTGTATGGCCACACATTTATTAAGATTTTCGTGGCTATTTTCAACTTGTCTTCACTATTAATCTTAATCAGAATGTTCGTATACCTACGGTAGGGGTGTTTTAAGCATCGTCACTAATTCGATGCACTATTTATGGCCAACAATAAATTTCGGCCACAATAACAATAAGTAATTATTGTGGCAAATTTTATCGCCACATATTTACTTTTCAATTCACCATTTGTCACCATCGATAACGTTGGGCCACTAAAATAGTAATAATTAACTGTGGCGAATTTGTATGGCCACACATTTATTAAGATTTTCGTGGCTATTTTCAACTTGTCTTCACTATTAATCTTAATCAGAATTTTCGTATACCTACGGTAGGGGTGTTTTAATCATCGTCACTAATTCGATGCACTATTTGTGGCCAACAATAAATTTCGGGCACAATAACAATAAGCAATTATTGTGGCAAATTTGATCGCCACATATTTACTTTTCAATTCACCATTTGTCACCATCGATAACGTTGGGCCAATAAAATAATAATAATTAACAGTGGCGAATTTGTATGGCCACACATTTATTAAGATTTGTCACTAATTCGATGCACTATTTGTGGCCAACAATAAATTTCGGCCACAATAACAATAAGTAATTATTGTGGCAAATTTTATCGCCACATATTTATTTTTCAATTCACCATTTGTCACCATCGATAACGTTGGGACACTAAAATAATAATAATTAACTGTGGCGAATTTGTATGGCCAAACATTTATTACGATTTGTCACTAATTCGATGCACTATTTGTGGCCAACAATAAATTTCGGCCACAATAACAATAAGTAATTATTGTGGCAAATTTTATCGCCACATATTTACTTTTCAATTCACCATTTGTCACCATCGATAACGTTGGGCCACTAAAATAATAATAATTAACTGTGGCGAATTTGTATGGCCACACATTTATTAAGATTTTCGTGGCTATTTTCAACTTGTCTTCACTATTAATCTTAATCAGAATTTTCGTTTACCTACGGTAGGGGTGTTTTAATCATCGTCACTAATTCGATGCACTATTTGTGGCCAACAATAAATTTCGGCCACAATAACAATAAGCAATTATTGTGGCAAATTTTATCGCCACATATTTACTTTTCAATTCACCATTTGTCACCATCGATAACGTTAGGCCTCTAAAATAATAATAATTAACTGTGGCGAATTTGTATGGCCACACATTTATTAAGATTTGTCACTAATTCGATGCACTATTTGTGGCCAACAATAAATTTCGGCCACAATAACAATAAGTAATTATTGTGGCAAATTTTATTGCCACATATTTACTTTTTAATTCACCATTTGTCACCATCGATAACGTTGGGCCACCAAAATAATAATAATTAACTCTGGCGAATTTGTATGGCCACACATTTATTAAGATTTTCGTGGCTATTTTCAACTTGTCTTCACTATTAATCTTAATCAGAATTTTCTTATACCTACGGTAGGGGTGTTTAAAAATCTAAAATTTAAGTTTAAATAATTGCCTGGGTTATTAAATAGTAAAGTTGAACTATTAGTGGTGCAATAGTGGCCCTAAAATATCGACTTTTGATCGGGGCCTGATCTCAAAAATCCGATATCACCATTGCGATCGTCTCGTCGAAACATGAAAAATTGATATACATATGTCTTCGATCCGACGGTCGGATCTTCCACAAAACAGCGAAGAAAAAGCGGGTCCCACAACTTAAGTTGTGAATAGTAATCCCTGTTTTAAATCCCCCGTCGACCGACGTCGGCCGTTTCGCTGTCTAGACCCTGGACATAAGGGTGTGAGTAGTCAATTTTAGCTATTTTCGACGTTCTGAGCGCAGTGGCGCTGACAAAATTTGCATTTGACGAGCCTAAAGCCTAGTAAAGCGTGCCGAACTGTATAATTTACAGTATAAGTTGGATTTTAAAAATTATGGAGTTGAATTTTAGCAAACCAAAATCGCTACCTGATAGGTTTCGTCGAGCCGGACGTCGTGGTAGTGTCCGTTTTTCAGTTTGACAGTCCGGTTGTCTCGAAAAGCGTGAAATATGTAAAAAGTTGTAGTATTTCGCAAAGAGTCCTTATATTTTATGTGTCGTTTTGCTCCAAACTTGTTCAAGAGGGACTTCCTTGTGATTCTATTCTACAACAAAGGACCCAAGTGAAAATACATAGGGTTTGGGGGCTAATTGGCATTTGTTGCAATATAGGTGTAATAGCAACAAAGGGTTGCTTTAGAAACCCTAGCCGCTTCTTTGCTGTAACCGTAGCCTCCACTCCACGACCCCCTCTCCTCATTCTCTGCGATCCCCAAACCGCACGTCGCCGGCCGCCACCTCCTCTCGCCTGAAAAGCAAGAAAACCCACCTTATTTTCTTGGGAATTGTGAAGGAAGCAACTTGGAGGGTTGGGATCTTTCCAATCCACATCTGGGATCATCCTCAACCACCTGTGAGTCAGATCCCAGAGCCCCAGCACCCAGAACCGCCGCGCGCCACCAAGCCTTCATCTTCTTCTTCCTTATGCCCGATAAGGTGAGCCTCTCTTTCCGGTGGTTTCTTTGGAAATCTGGGCTATTGCAGTCGGTTACTGACATCCAGAGGGTGCTCCGGGTGTAGTTCTGCAGCCCCTCGACCTTCGGTTGCCGTTGGGAGAAACTAGGGCCGCCGGAACCCTAGTTTTGGCCGGAATTTGCACGCGCGGTCTCCGGAGCTCCGGCGTTGGATCAAAATTGATCGGAAAGTTCTTCTGGTCCCCAGGAAGACCTCCAAAAAGTTTGGGAGGTTTTGGTGCAGAATCGGGTGCGGGGGAGCAAACCCTAACAATTGGATTCTTGAACTTGGCCGCCCGCCGCCGCCGTCGCTTCCTCCGGTGCCGGCCAGCTCTGGTAAGCATCCTAGCACCTTAAGCTTGCCTCTGGACCTTTTGCATGCAAGCCATGCGGGGTTTTTGCAAAGTTGCCATTAATGGGTTTAAATAGCTTCATCATCTTCTTCCTCGGGTTGGAAGATCACAGGGAAGCCCAAGCTTGCACGGCTGAGGCTCTTTCCACATCTGGAGGTCCAAGAAAGGTGGTGCTCACCTTTATTTGAAGCTTGACCGACAGGCTATTAAGCTCGGCCAACTTGAGCTCCATCAAGAGAAGGTTGGGTTCATCTTGCTCCAGAAGTTTAGCCGGCTGTGCTGCTACCTCCCGCGGGTGAGCCCCCAAGTTTTTGTGATGTTATCTAAGTGATGTTCATCTGGGTTGCTAGCCAGAATTTCTGAATGTATAGAATACTAAAGTTGAGCTCTTGTTTGGAGTGTGTTGGCCCTACACTTGGGTTTGGGGGTTTTTGCTGAGGCCAGGGTTGAGCCTCTACATAATTAAACATACCTGAGCATGATGCTCACATTAAAAGTGGAAAATAACCAACTGATAAACAATTGTTGCAATGTTAAGCCTTAATACACTGTAATTATGGGCCAATGTGTGTTTTTGTTGCCCAATTTGAGTCCAGACTGTGAGCACGAGGTCTAGCATATCGAAATATAATTTCTGGTAAAATATTGTGATTTATGATGCTTTAGGTTAAAAGTTATAAATTAATTAGTGAAAAAACTACCTATTTATTATGCAATTTTGAAAAGTCTAGGGGGCTTACTGCAATTGTAACAAAGTAAAAGGTTGTAATTAATATTTATATGATTTATGGATCTTTCGTTGGTTTCCAAAAGTGTTTCGTTGAGCGGAGATTTCTTAACGAACCGTAAATCAGTAAATGGTAATTTTGAAGTCACATCTAATAATATCTAAATATACTGCAGATATATAAATATTAAGATGGACTTGGATGGATATGGATAATAGGCAAGATTCAAAATACATAACAGGAGTGAATAGTTTTCTTGACTTTGTATTTGCACATGCGGCGAGAGGAGATAAAGTTCGGTGCCCTTGTTATAAATGTGTCAATGGTGCTTTTCATACTCGAGATGTTGTATTTGGGCATCTTATCTTGCATGGGATATTAAAGGATTACAAATGGTGGTCGTGCCATAGGGAAGAACACCCAGATCAGAGTAGCGAAAGCACCGATAATGATAACAGAGAGAGTGAAGAGGAGAGTAGTGATGAGATGCATGAACTTTTACAAGATTTGAATCCATCTGAAAATATAAATGACTCTGTGCATTTGAACTTGGAGGAACCAAATGAGTCTGCAAAAAGATTTTACCAATTATTAGAGGATGCAAAACAAGAATTATATCCTGGATGTAAAGAGTTCTCTAAGTTGGAGTATATTGTAAATTTATTACAACTTAAATGCCTTCATGGTTGGAGCGATAAATCATTTACTGCGCTACTCCAATTGAAGAAAATGGCACTTCCTTCTGGTGAAACACTTCCGAAAAATTATTATGAAGCAAAAAAGTATATTCGGGATCTAGGTTTGGATTATATTAAAATTGATGCATGTAAAAATGATTGTATTCTTTATTGGAAAGAATATGAAAAATATGAAAGTTGTCCAGTATGCCAAACTTCTAGGTGGAAATATGGTGATGATGATCAAAATAATACTCATGGTCGTAAAATGAAGAGTGGAAAACAGATTTCTGAAAAAACTTTGCGTTATTTTCCTCTCATACCAAGATTACAAAGGTTGTATATGTCATCCAAGACAGCTTCTGAAATGCGATGGCATAAAGAAAAACGACATGATGATGGGATTTTAAGGCATCCAGCAGATTCCTTGGTATGGAAGTCGTTTGATGAATTGCATCCTTCCTTTGCTTCTGATTCACGTAATGTTCGGTTAGGATTAGCAAGTGATGGCTTTAATCCTTTCGGATTGATGAGTACTTCATATAGTATATGGCCAGTTATTTTAGTTGTATACAATTTACCGCCATGGAGTATAAATTAGCAATATATTTTACTTTTTTGATAAAATAAATAGATAATATATATACATAATTCTTATCATTATTCTCTTTTATTCTACAGGATTAAACCTTGGAAGCTCAATATTTCCGAGTTGGATCATCTAAAGAATTTCATTTTACTTTTAGCGTAGAATTTTTATTATCTTTATTCTAATGTAAACGATTAACTGTTAGCTTATTTTGATTATGTCAGTTGAACATATATTTGATTTCTGTATTTTGTTGAACATATCTTGATTATTGTGATTGATGTTATGTTTAAATCCTGATTGAGTAGTATTCAACTATTATTGTGCAGTAATAATGTGTAAAATTTATTTATTTTTTATTTAAATTAGTACTACAAATTTTCTGTGGCTAAATAATAAATAGCCACAATATATGTAATTTGAAAACTTTATAGTGACTGGAACAATATTTGGCCACAAAATGTGATGTAAATATAGTGTGGCCAATTTAATATTTGGTCAGAAAATGTGTGGCATTATGTGTGGCCATCAAATAAATTTGTCACAATACTTTCAACATTATTTGTGGCCGACTACTTAATTTCGCCACTACATTTACACTATATTTTGTGGCCAATTTAATATTTGGCCATAAAATGTGTTGCATTATGTGTGGCCATCAAATAAATTTGTCACAATACATTCAACATTATTTGTGGCCGACTACTTAATTTCGCCACTATATTTTGTGGCCAATTTAATATTTGGCCATAAAATGTGTGGCATTATGTGAGGCCATCAAATAAATTTGTCACAATACTTTCAACATTATTTGTGGCCAACTACTTAATTTCGCCACTATATGTACACCACGTATTGTAGCCAATGTAATATTTGGCCACAAATTATATGATGTCTTTTGTGGCCAAAAGTAATTTTGGCCACAAAATGTTAGAATATTAATTATTATTTTAATCACTATCTGTAGCCATATGGTAACTTTTTGTAGAGGAATCCTGTAGAAGTTTTGTGACAAATTCTATCGCCACAAATTCATAATACTTTTTGTGGCCAAAAGTAATTTTGGCGACAAAATGTTAGAATATTAATTATTATTTTAATCACTATCTGTAGCCATATGGTAACTTTTTGTAGAGGAATCCTGTAGAAGTTTTGTGACGAATTCTATCGCCACAAATTCATAATACTTTTTGTGGCCAAAAGTAATTTTGGCGACAAAATGTTAGAATATTAATTATTATTTTAATCACCATCTGTAGCCATATGGTAACTTTTTGTAGAGGAGGTTAGAAGTTTTGTGACGAATTCTATCGCCGCAAATTCATAGTACTTTTTGAGGCGAATTATTATTTTGGCCACAATAACCTTTTGTAGCACTCCTACTGTGGCGACGTTGTGGCGAAGCTAATTTGGCCACAATAAGTATTTTGTGACCAATTTGTCATTTATTGTGACCATTAGTTTCGCCACAATAGATAAATTTTCTTGTAGTGCCGTGGGGAGCGACCCCACCGATGTGAGGACCTGGATCCCCACGACGTGACTACTGTTGCATCTACAGCTTTGGGAGGCCTATGCGGCGCATCGGCGGGATTTGTTCACAATTTGGACACAAGTGGGGGACTTCGGGCTTAAATGGATCACGTGGGTGATCAGATGGCCCCGTCGAATGCTTGGAAGTGGTTTTGCGCGCAATGGATGTTAAAATTGGGCTCAGCGCGAAGTTTGGACAAAAGAACACCTTTCCGGATGCCTTCGGCAATTTTTAGAGTTGGAATTTGGCAAATCGGACTTCGGATTTGGATTCAGCGCGCGAAAACGATGAAAATGGACTATTCACTTGTATTTTTCGGAGCCCGGATGACGCGCGCAATTTTCGAGGCATCTTGGTACTGTTCCGGCGGCGGCGGGCAGCGGCGGCGGCGGCGGGCAGCGGCGGCGGCGGCGGGCAGCGGCGGCGGCGGCGGGCAGCGGCGGCAGCGGCGCGGGCAGGCGCGGGCAGGTGCGCGGTTCACCGCGGGGGCGTGCACCGGTCGCGGGCCACGTGGCGGATCCCGGTTGGGCCGGCGCGGGGGGCGCGGTCCACGGGAAAAGGCGCGGTGCACGGTGGACCGGAGGGTGACACGTGGCGGCTCATGATTTGACGGTGCAGTGGACCGGGTCCACGGTGTGTGTGTGGGTGGCCTCGGGGCGCGTGCCTGGCAGGGGGGCGCAGGCGGCGCTGACAGCGCGCACGTGGGCGTGGCAGCGACGCGTTGACTGGGTGCGTGCCACGTGTCGGCTGTGCAGCGAGCCACGTGTCGTGCGGTGGTTGGGCTGGTTTGCTGTCGCCTGTTTGGCGGGCGACGTGGAGGCCCAGGGAGGATTCGGGCTGCTACAGTGCGCGCCCAGTTGGGTTTCGGGCTGCTACAGTACGCGCCCGAAAGTCCCAGCGCCCGAAAATTTGGGACATATCCGGTATTATTTGAATTGTTTCTGGAGCCTTTAAAAGGGGATCCGAGCCTTCTTCCTTCCCCTTTTCCGCCATTTCTGTGTCTCCTGTCGCCATGGCACCTTCAGCAAAGATGATCCCCGAGTTTTGCTGCATCCATCTGCAAAGTTTTGAGATTTTTGGTGGCACGCTTATCGAGGTTTCCATTTTTACGGCGCGGCGCGACGTTCGTCCATTTGGGTTCCCCTTCGTCGCGTTTCGGTGCGCGAGCTCCCCCGGCCTACTCCGACCACCTTTTTGAGCGATTTCTTCACCGCTGGATCCGCGACGGACAGATCTACGATCTAGGTATTTTCAGCTTTCCCTCATTTCGCGCTTTTCGAGGTGTTTGTTCGAGTTTACTGTGACCCCATTTCTGTGATGGAGTTTTGGACAGCGGCATGGTCTTTCGGCGTTATCTCCGCAACCGGGCATCGTATGGCGACGTGCTTGTACACTTTTTTCATCTACTCGACGCAAGGAATATCACAGTATTTTTCTTGGATTTTTCTGAGTTTTTCCTGAAGGTATATGTTCTTTCCCTTATCTGTAAATGGAATTGCAGTTATGTTGCTGTGTGGTTTTGCGCACCTGTACTGTGGAATTTGTAACTCGGCCTACGTGGCTCGGAATTGGAAGTGCAGGTACTCGTTTCGAAGGTATCGACGCGAGGATTGCTGTGATATTTTTATTGGATTTTTCTGGGCACATTCTGCAGGTGAAAACTGCACGTCTTCGGGACTCTTATCTGTTGTTGTTTATGTGGATTATTTTTGGAATAAAAGTATAATGTTGGACCTTAATTGTTGTGCTCAGGGGTGTTTTCAGTTGTTTGGAGCCAAGGCTTGCGCGACATGTACCGAGGGTGTAATTTTGGCAGATTTTGGACTGCGAGCGTCTACCCACTTCACCGACTTCAGGTTTGCCTTGGTTTAAGCGCTTCAGGTGGGTAAACTAGTACTTGCAACTGTTAGAGGGAATAACAGAGTTTATATGCATGTTATGCCTTATGGGAGATGTATTAGTGGATGTTCATGTATGGTTAAGATGAGCTTACCTATGGGAATGTCACCCTCTATGATTGATAGCATGCCTAATTTAATGTGCAACCGTTATGAGCAAGAGGTAAGCATGGAAATGGCCTAGATCATGTGGATTGATGTTCCCTTGATAATTGTACATGCTTGTTGAACTAGAGACTTAGCATGCGATAGACAGATTATATTTATCCCACACTAGATGATATAGAGATCATACATGTTTATTCAGTGGCCTATTTATGCGAGATTGGCATATCATAGTGGGAATATTGTAGTATGCTTTGCTACCATATGTTTTACTCTCTTTTATTGTTTCCAAGGACAAAAGCATGCTTGATTGGACTCGTAGTTAGGCCATCTTTTACTGCTGCACTAATTATTGGAACTTGACTTAGGAGAAACCATGCTTTTCCTTTCTCCTTCTTGTTAGTCAGGTGGTCAGTGTTGCTCGGGTTCGAGCAGGGGTCTGGATAGTGTAGTCGGGACTTCGTGTCTGGGACAGGTTGGATTAGTTGTGGGGCTTTGCGGCAACCGCGGATATTGGGCGGTTGACCGGATGTTTCTCTATGCACCTAATTGGGTATCTGTTTTCTTTAGTGGATGGAGTTTCCCACTTATCGTTCAGTTGCATCCGATTGAGATCGGGCCTTTACTTTAGTGGATGAGTTTTCCCACTTTGATCAGAGTCGTGATCCAGTCCTGCTATATAGAGATACTTGTGAGACATTGATTACAGAGATACTTTACTCGTGTGGGTCGCTCCCCTCGAGTGCCACTCCGGAGTAGGCTTTTGACCGTGACGGGCCGGTCAGTTGGTGAGTTGTGAGTGATGACAGAGTTGGTGAGTTATGAGTGATGACAGAGTTGGTGAGTTGTGAGTGATGACAGAGAAGGCAGTACCGGGTTTTATACCTGTTCATTCGATTGGGTTTATTTCGGTCAAATACTTTTATTGTTACACTCGTGCCTGGGGGCCAAGTGCAGACTGGTAGTTGAGTTTAGATCAGTGCTAGTATTATTGGGAGCCGTTTGGTTGACGGTTGTCCCGTGTCGTTGAGAGTACTTTGACCACTATGTGAGAGGTTGAGCATCATGATTCTATCTGTTCTGAGAGAGAGCGTGGATTTTGACTATAGCCTGCATGAGCCACTACTCGATAGCGAGTTAGTCCGTTTGGACGCCCTACGTAATTCCTGCCCGTCAGCGGGAGGTGGTTGTAGGTGGGCGCGGGTTTGACTGGACCAGATGTGGCAGTCAGCTCGATTGGGTCGATTGTGCACTTCGTGTGCTAGTGGTTGCATACCACTGTTTGGTTCTCCCCTTTTGGCCTTTAGATAGGGGCATGGTAGCTATTGAGAGTCTCCAGCTTACCCATTTCTGTCTTATGACTTGGGTTAGTTTATGTCTCTTGAGGACTTGGTGGGCAGACCGTCACGTCAGGCGGTGGTACCCACTGAGAACTCCCTTTTTGGTGTAGTTCTCATACCCTTTGGGGGTCTTTCCCCCCTTTTTTTCCTTCCTCTCCTTTGTTTTGCAGAGTCTTAGCGGGTGATGCTGATTCTGCGGTTGTTGATCGAGGCGAGGGAGTCGCGAGCTAGATCCCTACCCGTCGTTGGAGAGTAGCGGTATCCCCTACAGAGGAGATCTTCAGTAGTTTAGTTGTTTTGTTTTCCTCTTTTGAGAGACTGTTGTAGTGAGGATATCTTATGTATTGAGAGACTGTACACTGTTGTATTTATTGGAGTTACCTCCCAGTTGGGTTCAGAGCTTGTATTTGAGGATATTGTTTTATTATTATTTTGGGAGGCGGACAGTGTTGTTTTATTTCCAGTTGTACAGTGATTGATCTTGGTTATATAGCAGATTTTTATTTATAGCTCTGATATCTGTTTAGCTGTAGTACTCTTCTTGCAGGTAGGACGCTTCGCCTATGCAGGTTGGCATAGGTGGCGGATCTGTTGGCGAGCCCGGGTCGCAGTTTCGTCCCCGGGGCGTGACAGATTAGAGTGGTATCAGAGCCTAGGTTGTAGGTCATGGTGGACTTAGAAACCCTAGGCTTATGGTTTGACCCTTGGTTGACTTCGTGAGAGTCGTGATTTTTTTTAGCGAGAGTCCTGATTGAGTTTTATACCTCTCCCAAGGGACGGGAAGAGAGATTGGCATGTTTATTCTCCTAAGTGATTATGTTGGCTGCAGACAACATAATGCTGTGGAACGGGTGACATGCTTTAGACTTTCGCTGGATTGGGTCGAGCGCTGTTTTGTGTTGTTTTGTAGTTTCGTCGTGGCGAGCGGTGTCTCCCCGACGCTGGGTTTTGACCCGTGTGCATCCTGTCATAGGAGTTGAGCTTGAGCTATGGTTTTGGGCCGGATACCCGGATTGAGGTCAGAGAACTCCGGACCCAGATGACAGGATTATCAGAGGCTTATCAGCGGCTGAGTGAGCAGCTAGTCTTGGTGACACTGTTGTCGGGGCACTGAGTAACCCCCTCTGTGCCAATGTTTTGGGTCGGGGCACCGAGGCAGGGTGGATAGTTGACAGCAGAGGAGCTGTGGGACATGATCGAACTAGTGAGCCATATTTGGCTGATGATCCACCCCGACTCGTAAGATTGAGTTTGGAGCCTTTGGAGGCAGAGTCGTGGTTGGTGGTGATGGATTGATCAATTAAGAGCCTCCCTGTGCCAGAAAGTTTATGCAGTTGTTGAACTGCGCGCTCCAGATTCGAGGGACCAGGCGCATAGGATATATGAGACTGGGAGTGGATTGCGCCAGGACACCTTTCAGTTATTCAGTCCCTCCATTGTAGATTTGGACGCCTCGTTGGAGTAAGCATTGTGTATAGAGCGTGGCATTGCAGTTCCTTTGGAGAGGGATCTGCCGCCAGAGGCGAGTTCTGGATTTGGCGCTTGGCACCGGGTGATGGAGGACAGATCGGCCGGCAGAGGCGTTTCTGCTTCCTTTTTCCCCTGGTATTGGATTTCTAAGACATCAGAGATCGGGTGGACCCCGAAGGCAGCATCAGTATTTATATTAGAGTGGCGTAGCGGTAGCGTGGATTTGTTATCTGCGGAGGACCTTATTCGTCGCCTCAATGTGATCAGAGACAGAGGTCGTGCTCCCTTGCGGATAGTCCTGATTTTCAGGCAGGTTGAGCGACAACCATTTGCTTTGAGCGGATGAATCTGTGCCGCCCGGTTGGAGGGCGCCACGGTAGTGGACTGAGTGTCGCAGGTGGGATTTCACCACAGTAGTCGGAGTTAGAGCATGTTCCACTCTTGCATGGGCTAGAGGCAGATTTGTTACCACGTGCACTAGAGGTACAGGTTCCTGTTGTTGTTGTGCACATGGAGGAGGCTTTTGGATCTTGTCCAGTGCGGCCGAGACCGCGAGTTACTGGCAGAATCATTGGAAATTGTAGCAATTCGGTGTTTTGACCCTATGCTTGAGATGGTTTGACACAATGCCACAGGATGTTTGACCGCGGAAAGAGAGGACTTTGATCTTCGGCGAGGTGAACAAGAGGAGGCTTGCTCGTTGAGATTGTTAGAGCACTCAGGTCTTAGCGAGAGGGTGAGAGGTGCTTACGGCGGCACCGGGACTCAGGGATATCTCTGTTGCCCATGAGATCCCGGGTGTGATTTCACCTTAGTTGTTGGTAATGCCGCCGGTTAGGGAGATAGAGATTGTGTTTGACGTGGTTCGGGGAACCGCGCCACCCTCGACAACACCTCATTGGATATCACCTGTAGAGCTGAGAGAGCTGATGGCACAGTTGCAGGATCTGACGGATTGAGGGGTCTGTTTGACCTAGTGCCACGCCGTTGGTATACGGTGGTGATGCCACATCGTTGATACACGACTGTGAGGGTCCTTTTATGGTTCGAGTGTAGACAGGTCCGGGGGGTATCTAGGACCTTTTGATGGAGTTATACTCCGGCAGTTAGTGTATGATGCGGGTACCTACTTGGAATTAGACAGCCGAGGACTTCGCCTTGATGGCGTTCCGGACACAGTAGGGGCATTATGAGTTTATAGCGAGGCCCAATGGAATGACGAATGCCCTGTTGACTTCAAGGTCTGAGGAATTGTATGTCCTAGTTGTGCTGGGATGGACTGGGAGTAGTGTTTTTCGAGGATATTATGATTTACTCCCAAAGCGACTGGGAGCACGAGGAGCACTTGTGGATGTGCTACCAGGCCCGTATGGATGAAGCGGTATGCCAAGTTATTGAGGTACAAGTGGTAGCTCCAGAAGCATACCTTCTTGGGTCACCTTATTCTGGCCATTGGAGTGGCGGTGGAATCCGACCAAATGGATGTTATTCGAGTTTGGCTGAAACCAACATTTATCCTTGAGGTAAGGAGCTTCTTAGACTTGGCAGTGCCGGGAGAGCATGGCCAATGGATAATGAGACTGATACCAGCGCCAATGCTAGTGTTTCTGGTGTTGGGAGATGGATTTGTGTGTTTTAGTGATGCCTCCCATTGTGGCAGTAGAGTTACCGAGGGTTGATTTTCGGTCCACACTTCATTAGTCCAACCCTTGTGAATATTGTGGCAGGACGAACCGCTGTTTTGCAGGCAGCTTGGATCCCACAGTTGAGCTTTTCAGTACGCCTATTATTTCCGGCTTCGATTGATATACCTGGGCGTAGGCCATGCCTGCTTGGCTATCGGTGTTGATTACTCAGCATCTATGTTCTATTCTATGTGATGGATTCAGATTTCAGCTTCTACTTACAGTTCTACCAGGTGGCATCAGTGGAGCCTTCAGCTTTCAGCATTTGGTGTGGGGATTTACGCGGATTGTTGTTGCTGGTTCGGATTTTTGACCGCGAGTTTGGGCATCAGCATTATGATCGCCTTTTGAGCCAGTTTTCAGTCCCGTTCACTGACGGTTGGTCCCCATCAGGGTGTCCTTATTAGTTGAGAGATCGACTTCGACCCGTGGGTCTGTTGGGGTTATGTAGGCATGTGGAGTGACCAACTGTGGCATGAGTTTGTGTCTCTTGTGGACACCTTTTGAGGGTAGCCCGCTGTTGAATAGTCCACTCGGGTGGTGTTGGATCGGGAAGTAACCGAGTGAAGACCCCAGCTTGTTGGATTCTTTTCCTTATTGGATGAATGCGTGGATATACTTCGGGTCGCCTTGTTGAGTTGGGCACCAGGGTGAGGTGTTGGTGCAAGTAGCACTAGTTGTTATTTTCTTTTCCCCAGTATTTTGGTGGAGCCCCTGTGGTTTTCACGTCTCAGCTCTGTAGTGTTTTGCTTTTGGATCCCTCGCCCGTGATTGACTTGCCCCTTTCGAGATCTGTGATTGGTGGAGTACGAGGGACGCCCGTTGTGATTTCTGGCTCGAGAGATGAGAAAATTGCACATCGGGCCATGCCGTACTTGTTGTTGTTGTTGTTGTTGGGGAGTAATCACGGTGAGTGAGTGGTGTTTCGGGAGCTGGAGGCGTTATTGATGGAAACCTACCCGTGGTATTTGTGACTCTTGGTGGATTTGAGCTAGTTTCGAGGACGAAACTTTCCTTAGTGGGGGAGTATGTGAGGACATGGATCCCCACGACGTGACTACTGTTGCATCTACAGCTTCGGGAGGCCTATGCGGCGCGTCGGCGGGATTTGTGCACAATTTGGACACAAGTGGGGGACTTCGGGCTTAAATGGATCACGTGGGTGATCAGATGGCCCCGTCGAATGCTTGGAAGTGGTTTTGCGCGCAATGGATGTTAAAATTGGGCTCAGCGCGAAGTTTGGACAAAAGAACACCTTTCCGGATGCCTTCGGCAATTTTTAGAGTTGGAATTTGGCAAATCGGACTTCGGATTTGGATTCAGCGCGCGAAAACGATGAAAATGGACTATTCACTTGTATTTTTCGGAGCCCGGATGACGCGCGCAATTTTCGAGGCATCTTGGTACTGTTCCGGCGGCGGCGGGCAGCGGCGGCGGCGGTGGGCAGCGGCGGCAGCGGCGGAGCGCGGCGCGGGCAGGCGCGGGCAGGTGCGCGGTCCACCGCGGGGGCGTGCACCGGTCGCGGGCCACGTGGCGGATCCAGGTTGGGTCGGCGCGGGGGGCGCGGTCCACGGGAAAAGGCGCGGTGCACGGTGGACCGGAGGGTGACACGTGGCGGCTCATGATTTGACGGTGCAGTGGACCGGGTCCACGGTGTGTGTGTGGGTGGCCTCGGGGCACGTGCCTGGCAGGGGGGCGCAGGCGGCGCTGACAGCGCGCACGTGGGCGTGGCAGCGACGCGTTGACTGGGTGCGTGCCACGTGTCGGCTGTGCAGCGAGCCACGTGTCGTGCGGTGGTTGGGCTGGTTTGCTGTCGCCTGTTTGGTGGGCGACGTGGAGGCCCAGGGAGGATTCGGGCTGCTACAGTGCGCGCCCAGTTGGGTTTCGGGCTGCTACAGTACGCGCCCGAAAGTCCCAGCGCCCGAAAATTTGGGACATATCCGGTATTATTCGAATTGTTTCTGGAGCCTTTAAAAGGGGATCCGAGCCTTCTTCCTTCCCCTTTTCCGCCATTTCTGTGTCTCCTCTCGCCATGGCACCTTCAGCAAAGATGATCCCCGAGTTTTGCTGCATCCATCTGCAAAGTTTTGAGATTTTTGGTGGCACGCTTATCGAGGTTTCCATTTTTACGGCGCGGCGCGACGTTCGTCCATTTGGGTTCCCCTTCGTCGCGTTTCGGTGCGCGAGCTCCCCCGGCCTACTCCGACCACCTTTTTGAGCGATTTCTTCACCGCTGGATCCGCGACGGACTGATCTACGATCTAGGTATTTTCAGCTTTCCCTCATTTCGCGCTTTTCGAGGTGTTTGTTCGAGTTTACTGTGACCCCATTTCTGTGATGGAGTTTTGGACAGCGGCATGGTCTTTCGGCGTTATCTCCGCAACCGGGCATCGTATGGCGACATGCTTTTACACTTTTTTCATCTACTCGACGCAAGGAATATCACAGTATTTTTCTTGGATTTTTCTGAGTTTTTTCCGAAGGTATATGTTCTTTCCCTTATCTGTAAATGGAATTGTAGTTATGTTGCTGTGTGGTTTTGCGCACCTGTACTGTGGAATTTGTAACGCGGCCTACGTGGCTCGGAATTGGACTTGCAGGTACTCGTTTCGAAGGTATCGACGCGAGGATTGCTGTGATATTTTTATTGGATTTTTCTGGGCACTTTCTGCAGGTGAAAACTGCACGTCTTCGGGACTCTTATCTGTTGTTGTTTATGTGGATTATTTTTGGAATAAAAGTGTAATGTTGGACCTTAATTGTTGTGCTTAGGGGTGTTTTCAGTTGTTTGGAGCCAAGGCTTGCGCGACATGTACCGAGGGTGTAATTTTGGCAGATTTTGGACTGCGAGCATCTACCCACTTCACCGACTTCAGGTTTGCCTTGGTTTAAGCGCTTCAGGTGGGTAAACTAGTACTTGCAACTGTTAGAGGGAATAACAGAGTTTATATGCATGTTAAGCCTTATGGGAGATGTATTAGTGGATGTTCATGTATGGTTAAGATGAGCTTACCTATGGGAATGTCACCCTCTATGATTGATAGCATGCCTAATTTAATGTGCAACCGTTATGAGCAAGAGGTAAGCATGGAAACGACCTAGATCATGTGGATTGATGTTCCCCTGATAATTGTACATGCTTGTTGAACTAGAGACTTAGCATGCGATAGACAGATTATATTTATCCCACACTAGATGATATAGAGATCATACATGTTTATTCAGTGGCCTATTTATGCGAGATTGGCATATCATAGTGGGAATATTGTAGTATGCTTTGCTACCATATGTTTTACTATCTTTTATTGTTTCCAAGGGCAAAAGCATGCATGATTGGACTCGTAGTTAGGCCATCTTTTACTGCTGCACTAATTATTGGAACTTGACTTAGGAGAAACCATGCTTTTCCTTTCTCCTTCTTGTTAGTCAGGTGGTCAGTGTTGCTCGGGTTCAAGCAGGGGTCTGCATAGTGTAGTCGGGACTTCGTGTCTGGTACAGGTTGGATTAGTTGTGCGGCTTTGCGGCAACCGCGGATATTGGGCGGTTGACCGGATTGTTTCTCTATGCACCTAATTGGGTATCTGTTTTCTTTAGTGGATGGAGTTTCCCACTTATCGTTCAGTTGCATCCGATTGAGATCGGGCCTTTCCTTTAGTGGATGAGTTTTCCCACTTTGATCAGAGTCGTGATCCAGTCCTGCTATATAGAGATACTTGTGAGACATTGATTACAGAGATACTTTACTCGTGTGGGTCGCTCCCCTCGAGTGCCACTCGGAGTAGGCTTTTGACCGTGATGGGCCGGTCAGTTGGTGAGTTGTGAGTGATGACAGAGTTGGTGAGTTGTGAGTGATGACAGAGTTGGTGAGTTGTGAGTGATGACAGAGCAGGCAGTACCGGGTTTATACCGGTTCATTCGATTGGGTTTATTTCGGTCAAATACTTTTATTGTTACACTCGTGCCTGGGGGGCCGAGTGCAGACTGGTAGTTGAGTTAGATCAGTGCTAGTATTATTGGGAGCCGTTTGGTTGACGTGGTCCCGTGTCGTTGAGAGTACTTTGACCGCTGTGTGAGAGGTTGAGCATCATGATTCTATCCGTTCTGAGAGAGAGCGTGGATTATTGACTAGAGCCCTGCAAGATCCACTACTCGATAGCGAGTTAGTCCGTTTGGACGCCCTACGTAATTCCTGCCCATCAGCGGGAGGTGGTTGTAGGTGGGCGCGGGTTTACTGGACCAGATGTGGCAGTCAGCTCGATTGGGTCGATTGTGCACTTCGTGTGCTAGTGGTTGCATACCACTGTTTGGTTCTCCCCTTTTGGCCTTTAGATAGGGGCATGGTAGCTATTGAGAGTCTCCAGCTTACCCATTTCTGTCTTATGACTTGGGTTAGTTTATGTCTCTTGAGGACTTGGTGGGCAGACCGTCAGGACGGGCGGTGGTACCCACTGAGAACTCCTTTTGGTGTAGTTCTCACACCCTTTGGGGGTCTTTCCCCCCTTTTTTTTCCTTCCTCTCCTTTGTTTGCAGAGTCTTAGCGGGTGATGCTGATTCTGCGGTTGTTGATCGAGGCGAGGGAGCGCGAGCTAGATCCCTACCCGTCGTTGGAGAGTAGCGGTATCCCCTACAGAGGAGATCTTTCAGTAGTTTAGTGTTTTTGTTTTCCTCTTTTGAAGAGACTGTTGTAGTGAGGATATCTTATGTATTGAGAGACTGTACACTGTTGTATTATTGGAGTTACCTCCCGGTTGGGTTCAGAGCTTGTATTTGAGGTATTGTTTTATTATTATTTTGGGAGGCGGACCAGTGTTGTTTTATTTCCAGTTGTACAGTGATTGATCTTGGTTATACAGCAGATTTTATTTATAGCTCTGATATCTGTTAGCTGTAGTACTTCTTTGCAGGTAGGACGCTCCTATGCAGGTTGGCATAGGTGGCGGATCTGTTGGCGAGCCCGGGTCGCAGTTTGACCCCGGGG
>CM055066.1:10752076-10865648 GCA_029204045.2 Tillandsia leiboldiana
TTTTGGCCTTTAGATAGGGGCATGGTAGCTATTGAGAGTCTCCAGCTTACCCATTTCTGTCTTATGACTTGGGTTAGTTTATGTCTCTTGAGGACTTGGTGGGCAGACCGTCACGTCAGGCGGTGGTAACCACTGAGAACTCCCTTTTTGGTGTAGTTCTCATACCCTTTGGGGGTCTTTCCCCCCTTTTTTTCCTTCCTCTCCTTTGTTTTGCAGAGTCTTAGCGGGTGATGCTGATTCTGCGGTTGTTGATCGAGGCGAGGGAGTCGCGAGCTAGATCCCTACCCGTCGTTGGAGAGTAGCGGTATCCCCTACAGAGGAGATCTTCAGTAGTTTAGTTGTTTTGTTTTCCTCTTTTGAGAGACTGTTGTAGTGAGGATATCTTATGTATTGAGAGACTGTACACTGTTGTATTTATTGGAGTTACCTCCCAGTTGGGTTCAGAGCCTTGTATTTGAGGATATTGTTTTATTATTATTTTGGGAGGCGGACAGTGTGTTTTATTTCCAGTTGTACAGTGATTGATCTTGGTTATATAGCAGATTTTTATTTATAGCTCTGATATCTGTTTAGCTGTAGTACTCTTCTTGCAGGTAGGACGCTTCGCCTATGCAGGTTGGCATAGGTGGCGGATCTGTTGGCGAGCCCGGGTCGCAGTTTCGTCCCCGGGGCGTGACAGATTAGAGTGGTATCAGAGCCTAGGTTGTAGGTCATGGTGGACTTAGAAACCCTAGGCTTATGGTTTGACCCTTGGTTGACTTCGTGAGAGTCGTGATTTTTTTTAGCGAGAGTCCTGATTGAGTTTTATACCTCTCCCAAGGGACGGGAAGAGAGATTGGCATGTTTATTCTCCTAAGTGATTATGTTGGCTGCAGACAACATAATGCTGTGGAACGGGTGACATGCTTTAGACTTTCGCTGGATTGGGGTCGAGCGCTGTTTTGTGTTGTTTTGTAGTTTCGTCGTGGCGAGCGGTGTCTCCCCGACGCTGGGTTTTGACCCGTGTGCATCCTGTCATAGGAGTTGAGCTTGAGCTATGGTTTTGGGCCGGATACCCGGATTGAGGTCAGAGAACTCCGGACCCAGATGACAGGATTATCAGAGGCTTATCAGCGCTGAGTGAGCAGCTAGTCTTGGTGACACTGTTGTCGGGGCACTGAGTAACCCCCTCGTGCCAATGTTTTGGGTCGGGGCACCGAGGCAGGGTGGATAGTTGACAGCAGAGGAGCTGTGGGACATGATCGAACTAGTGGAGCCATATTTGCTGATGATCCACCCCGACTCGTAAGATTGAGTTTGGAGCCTTGGAGGCAGAGTCGTGGTTGGTGGTGATGGATTGATCAATTAAGAGCCTCCCTGTGCCAGAAAGTTTATGCAGTTGTTGAACTGCGCGCTCCAGATTCGAGGGACCAGGCGCATAGGATATATGAGACTGGGAGTGGATTGCGCCAGGACACCTTTCAGTTATTCAGTCCCTCCATTGTAGATTTGGACGCCTCGTTGGAGTAAGCATTGTGTATAGAGCGTGGCATTGCAGTTCCTTGGAGAGGGATCTGCCGCCAGAGGCGAGTTCTGGATTTGGCGCTTGGGCACCGGGTGATGGAGGACAGATCGGCCGGCAGAGGCGTTTCTGCTTCCTTTTTCCCCTGGTATTGGATTCTAAGACATCAGAGATCGGGTGGACCCCGAAGGCAGCATCAGTATTTATATTAGAGTGGCGTAGCGGTAGCGTGGATTTGTTATCTGCGGAGGACCTTATTCGTCGCCTCAATGTGATCAGAGACAGAGGTCGTGCTCCCTTGCGGATAGTCCTGATTTTCAGGCAGGTTGAGCGACAACCATTTGCTTTGAGCGGATGATCTGTGCCGCCCGGTTGGAGGGCGCCACGGTAGTGGACTGAGTGTCGCAGGTGGGATTTCACCACAGTAGTCGGAGTTAGAGCATGTTCCACTCTTGCATGGGCTAGAGGCAGATTTGTTACCACGTGCACTAGAGGTACAGGTTCCTGTTGTTGTTGTGCACATGGAGGAGGCTTTTGGATCTTGTCCAGTGCGGCCGAGACCGCGAGTTACTGGCAGAATCATTGGAAATTGTAGCAATTCGGTGTTTTGACCCTATGCTTGAGATGGTTTGACACAATGCCACAGGATGTTTGACCGCGGAAAGAGAGGACTTTGATCTTCGGCGAGGTGAACAAGAGGAGGCTTGCTCGTTGAGATTGTTAGAGCACTCAGGTCTTAGCGAGAGGGTGAGAGGTGCTTACGGCGGCACCGGGACTCAGGGATATCTCTGTTGCCCATGAGATCCCGGGTGTGATTTCACCTTAGTTGTTGGTAATGCCGCCGGTTAGGGAGATAGAGATTGTGTTTGACGTGGTTCGGGGAACCGCGCCACCCTCGACAACACCTCATTGGATATCACCTGTAGAGCTGAGAGAGCTGATGGCACAGTTGCAGGATCTGACGGATTGAGGGGTCTGTTTGACCTAGTGCCACGCCGTTGGTATACGGTGGTGATGCCACATCGTTGATACACGACTGTGAGGGTCCTTTTATGGTTCGAGTGTAGACAGGTCCGGGGGGTATCTAGGACCTTTTGATGGAGTTATACTCCGGCAGTTAGTGTATGATGCGGGTACCTACTTGGAATTAGACAGCCGAGGACTTCGCCTTGATGGCGTTCCGGACACAGTAGGGGCATTATGAGTTTATAGCGAGGCCCAATGGAATGACGAATGCCCTGTTGACTTCAAGGTCTGAGGAATTGTATGTCCTAGTTGTGCTGGGATGGACTGGGAGTAGTGTTTTTCGAGGATATTATGATTTACTCCCAAAGCGACTGGGAGCACGAGGAGCACTTGTGGATGTGCTACCAGGCCCGTATGGATGAAGCGGTATGCCAAGTTATTGAGGTACAAGTGGTAGCTCCAGAAGCATACCTTCTTGGGTCACCTTATTCTGGCCATTGGAGTGGCGGTGGAATCCGACCAAATGGATGTTATTCGAGTTTGGCTGAAACCAACATTTATCCTTGAGGTAAGGAGCTTCTTAGACTTGGCAGTGCCGGGAGAGCATGGCCAATGGATAATGAGACTGATACCAGCGCCAATGCTAGTGTTTCTGGTGTTGGGAGATGGATTTGTGTGTTTTAGTGATGCCTCCCATTGTGGCAGTAGAGTTACCGAGGGTTGATTTTCGGTCCACACTTCATTAGTCCAACCCTTGTGAATATTGTGGCAGGACGAACCGCTGTTTTGCAGGCAGCTTGGATCCCACAGTTGAGCTTTTCAGTACGCCTATTATTTCCGGCTTCGATTGATATACCTGGGCGTAGGCCATGCCTGCTTGGCTATCGGTGTTGATTACTCAGCATCTATGTTCTATTCTATGTGATGGATTCAGATTTCAGCTTCTACTTACAGTTCTACCAGGTGGCATCAGTGGAGCCTTCAGCTTTCAGCATTTGGTGTGGGGATTTACGCGGATTGTTGTTGCTGGTTCGGATTTTTGACCGCGAGTTTGGGCATCAGCATTATGATCGCCTTTTGAGCCAGTTTTCAGTCCCGTTCACTGACGGTTGGTCCCCATCAGGGTGTCCTTATTAGTTGAGAGATCGACTTCGACCCGTGGGTCTGTTGGGGTTATGTAGGCATGTGGAGTGACCAACTGTGGCATGAGTTTGTGTCTCTTGTGGACACCTTTTGAGGGTAGCCCGCTGTTGAATAGTCCACTCGGGTGGTGTTGGATCGGGAAGTAACCGAGTGAAGACCCCAGCTTGTTGGATTCTTTTCCTTATTGGATGAATGCGTGGATATACTTCGGGTCGCCTTGTTGAGTTGGGCACCAGGGTGAGGTGTTGGTGCAAGTAGCACTAGTTGTTATTTTCTTTTCCCCAGTATTTTGGTGGAGCCCCTGTGGTTTTCACGTCTCAGCTCTGTAGTGTTTTGCTTTTGGATCCCTCGCCCGTGATTGACTTGCCCCTTTCGAGATCTGTGATTGGTGGAGTACGAGGGACGCCCGTTGTGATTTCTGGCTCGAGAGATGAGAAAATTGCACATCGGGCCATGCCGTACTTGTTGTTGTTGTTGTTGTTGGGGAGTAATCACGGTGAGTGAGTGGTGTTTCGGGAGCTGGAGGCGTTATTGATGGAAACCTACCCGTGGTATTTGTGACTCTTGGTGGATTTGAGCTAGTTTCGAGGACGAAACTTTCCTTAGTGGGGGAGTATGTGAGGACATGGATCCCCACGACGTGACTACTGTTGCATCTACAGCTTCGGGAGGCCTATGCGGCGCGTCGGCGGGATTTGTGCACAATTTGGACACAAGTGGGGGACTTCGGGCTTAAATGGATCACGTGGGTGATCAGATGGCCCCGTCGAATGCTTGGAAGTGGTTTTGCGCGCAATGGATGTTAAAATTGGGCTCAGCGCGAAGTTTGGACAAAAGAACACCTTTCCGGATGCCTTCGGCAATTTTTAGAGTTGGAATTTGGCAAATCGGACTTCGGATTTGGATTCAGCGCGCGAAAACGATGAAAATGGACTATTCACTTGTATTTTTCGGAGCCCGGATGACGCGCGCAATTTTCGAGGCATCTTGGTACTGTTCCGGCGGCGGCGGGCAGCGGCGGCGGCGGTGGGCAGCGGCGGCAGCGGCGGAGCGCGGCGCGGGCAGGCGCGGGCAGGTGCGCGGTCCACCGCGGGGGCGTGCACCGGTCGCGGGCCACGTGGCGGATCCAGGTTGGGTCGGCGCGGGGGGCGCGGTCCACGGGAAAAGGCGCGGTGCACGGTGGACCGGAGGGTGACACGTGGCGGCTCATGATTTGACGGTGCAGTGGACCGGGTCCACGGTGTGTGTGTGGGTGGCCTCGGGGCACGTGCCTGGCAGGGGGGCGCAGGCGGCGCTGACAGCGCGCACGTGGGCGTGGCAGCGACGCGTTGACTGGGTGCGTGCCACGTGTCGGCTGTGCAGCGAGCCACGTGTCGTGCGGTGGTTGGGCTGGTTTGCTGTCGCCTGTTTGGTGGGCGACGTGGAGGCCCAGGGAGGATTCGGGCTGCTACAGTGCGCGCCCAGTTGGGTTTCGGGCTGCTACAGTACGCGCCCGAAAGTCCCAGCGCCCGAAAATTTGGGACATATCCGGTATTATTCGAATTGTTTCTGGAGCCTTTAAAAGGGGATCCGAGCCTTCTTCCTTCCCCTTTTCCGCCATTTCTGTGTCTCCTCTCGCCATGGCACCTTCAGCAAAGATGATCCCCGAGTTTTGCTGCATCCATCTGCAAAGTTTTGAGATTTTTGGTGGCACGCTTATCGAGGTTTCCATTTTTACGGCGCGGCGCGACGTTCGTCCATTTGGGTTCCCCTTCGTCGCGTTTCGGTGCGCGAGCTCCCCCGGCCTACTCCGACCACCTTTTTGAGCGATTTCTTCACCGCTGGATCCGCGACGGACTGATCTACGATCTAGGTATTTTCAGCTTTCCCTCATTTCGCGCTTTTCGAGGTGTTTGTTCGAGTTTACTGTGACCCCATTTCTGTGATGGAGTTTTGGACAGCGGCATGGTCTTTCGGCGTTATCTCCGCAACCGGGCATCGTATGGCGACATGCTTTTACACTTTTTTCATCTACTCGACGCAAGGAATATCACAGTATTTTTCTTGGATTTTTCTGAGTTTTTTCCGAAGGTATATGTTCTTTCCCTTATCTGTAAATGGAATTGTAGTTATGTTGCTGTGTGGTTTTGCGCACCTGTACTGTGGAATTTGTAACGCGGCCTACGTGGCTCGGAATTGGACTTGCAGGTACTCGTTTCGAAGGTATCGACGCGAGGATTGCTGTGATATTTTTATTGGATTTTTCTGGGCACTTTCTGCAGGTGAAAACTGCACGTCTTCGGGACTCTTATCTGTTGTTGTTTATGTGGATTATTTTTGGAATAAAAGTGTAATGTTGGACCTTAATTGTTGTGCTTAGGGGTGTTTTCAGTTGTTTGGAGCCAAGGCTTGCGCGACATGTACCGAGGGTGTAATTTTGGCAGATTTTGGACTGCGAGCATCTACCCACTTCACCGACTTCAGGTTTGCCTTGGTTTAAGCGCTTCAGGTGGGTAAACTAGTACTTGCAACTGTTAGAGGGAATAACAGAGTTTATATGCATGTTAAGCCTTATGGGAGATGTATTAGTGGATGTTCATGTATGGTTAAGATGAGCTTACCTATGGGAATGTCACCCTCTATGATTGATAGCATGCCTAATTTAATGTGCAACCGTTATGAGCAAGAGGTAAGCATGGAAACGACCTAGATCATGTGGATTGATGTTCCCCTGATAATTGTACATGCTTGTTGAACTAGAGACTTAGCATGCGATAGACAGATTATATTTATCCCACACTAGATGATATAGAGATCATACATGTTTATTCAGTGGCCTATTTATGCGAGATTGGCATATCATAGTGGGAATATTGTAGTATGCTTTGCTACCATATGTTTTACTATCTTTTATTGTTTCCAAGGGCAAAAGCATGCATGATTGGACTCGTAGTTAGGCCATCTTTTACTGCTGCACTAATTATTGGAACTTGACTTAGGAGAAACCATGCTTTTCCTTTCTCCTTCTTGTTAGTCAGGTGGTCAGTGTTGCTCGGGTTCAAGCAGGGGTCTGCATAGTGTAGTCGGGACTTCGTGTCTGGTACAGGTTGGATTAGTTGTGCGGCTTTGCGGCAACCGCGGATATTGGGCGGTTGACCGGATGTTTCTCTATGCACCTAATTGGGTATCTGTTTTCTTTAGTGGATGGAGTTTCCCACTTATCGTTCAGTTGCATCCGATTGAGATCGGGCCTTTCCTTTAGTGGATGAGTTTTCCCACTTTGATCAGAGTCGTGATCCAGTCCTGCTATATAGAGATACTTGTGAGACATTGATTACAGAGATACTTTACTCGTGTGGGTCGCTCCCCTCGAGTGCCACTCCGGAGTAGGCTTTTGACCGTGATGGGCCGGTCAGTTGGTGAGTTGTGAGTGATGACAGAGTTGGTGAGTTGTGAGTGATGACAGAGTTGGTGAGTTGTGAGTGATGACAGAGCAGGCAGTACCGGGTTTTATACCGGTTCATTCGATTGGGTTTATTTCGGTCAAATACTTTTATTGTTACACTCGTGCCTGGGGGCCGAGTGCAGACTGGTAGTTGAGTTAGATCAGTGCTAGTATTATTGGGAGCCGTTTGGTTGACGGTGGTCCCGTGTCGTTGAGAGTACTTTGACCGCTGTGTGAGAGGTTGAGCATCATGATTCTATCCGTTCTGAGAGAGAGCGTGGATTTTGACTATAGCCTGCAAGAGCCACTACTCGATAGCGAGTTAGTCCGTTTGGACGCCCTACGTAATTCCTGCCCATCAGCGGGAGGTGGTTGTAGGTGGGCGCGGGTTTGACTGGACCAGATGTGGCAGTCAGCTCGATTGGGTCGATTGTGCACTTCGTGTGCTAGTGGTTGCATACCACTGTTTGGTTCTCCCCTTTTGGCCTTTAGATAGGGGCATGGTAGCTATTGAGAGTCTCCAGCTTACCCATTTCTGTCTTATGACTTGGGTTAGTTTATGTCTCTTGAGGACTTGGTGGGCAGACCGTCAGGACGGGCGGTGGTACCCACTGAGAACTCCCTTTTTGGTGTAGTTCTCACACCCTTTGGGGGTCTTTCCCCCCTTTTTTTTCCTTCCTCTCCTTTGTTTTGCAGAGTCTTAGCGGGTGATGCTGATTCTGCGGTTGTTGATCGAGGCGAGGGAGTCGCGAGCTAGATCCCTACCCGTCGTTGGAGAGTAGCGGTATCCCCTACAGAGGAGATCTTCAGTAGTTTAGTTGTTTTGTTTTCCTCTTTTGAGAGACTGTTGTAGTGAGGATATCTTATGTATTGAGAGACTGTACACTGTTGTATTTATTGGAGTTACCTCCCGGTTGGGTTCAGAGCTTGTATTTGAGGGTATTGTTTTATTATTATTTTGGGAGGCGGACAGTGTTGTTTTATTTCCAGTTGTACAGTGATTGATCTTGGTTATACAGCAGATTTTTATTTATAGCTCTGATATCTGTTTAGCTGTAGTACTCTTCTTGCAGGTAGGACGCTTCGCCTATGCAGGTTGGCATAGGTGGCGGATCTGTTGGCGAGCCCGGGTCGCAGTTTCGACCCCGGGGCGTGACAACCGAGTTCAAGTATCTCATCAGTCTCAACTGTCTCATAAGCGGCACATGCAGGCTATGATCCACGATCAAACAGATCGGCAACTCGATGCTCAAAAAGCACAACTTAGTCGGAAAAAGACTCCACGACTCAATCAGGAAAATCCCAAACACTCACAGCTATGTCGGAGAACCCTCCACCACTAAATCAGAAAATACGACCCATGATCTAGAATAAACCCATCAATCCCAACAAGGAAGTGCAACTCTCATGACACTAGAAACACAACACACAATGCTCTAAAAATCCACTCGGTCCCCCCCTGGCACGAGCATACATGCAACCTGAACCAACTCAACCCCTCTGGGTGATCTCACTATTAAAAAAAAACATTTTCAAAGCTCGGTTTTCATTAAAACATGTCCGACGATTTTTAAAACGGTTCAGATGCCAATCCAATGCAAAATAATCATGCAGTCTAGTGTCAAGACACCTCTAGATCATGCTAAAAATATCTGGGGCTCAGGAAAGTCTTCCTACAGTTTTCTAGGCAACTATCAGATTTATCAAGCATAAACAGGTAAACTAAACATGATCAACATGCGTACCGAAGCTTTGAGGGCATTCCATACAATTTGGAGAAATTCCAACCCACCTAGAACGCATTCCACAGGCAAACGCTGAAGTCGATGAAGCGCCGCGCCGCTCACTGTCGAAAATCTGCCGGAAACACGAAAACCGCGCCGCGCACGCGCACCGTTGCGATCCTCGAAAAAATATCCGGAAGCTCGAACCAAACCCTCGAGCCCTCTAATAAAAATCCGGCATGCTCCGGCTCCCACGTTGTCAGCTCACAGCACGCACGCAAGCAACCTCGGCTCCGCGCAGTAAAAACCCAAGCCTCAGCCAACAGCATCCAAGTGGCTCCCAAGATGCAAGCATGGAACGAGATGGAAGGAAATAAAATCCATTCAGCTCAAAACTTATTGAAAATCCGTCAATAAATCCAAAAACCCATGCTTGAATCAAATCCAACAACGTACCTCATGCACAGCCGACGCGCGCGCGGCTCCGTCCAGCTCCAAGCAACAAGATAACACAAGCAGCACCCAAGCTTGCTCTCTTTCCCTTTTCTTCTCTTTCTTTTTCCTTGCTTTCTCTGATTCTTTTCTTTCTTTCTTTTCCTCCCTCTGTATCCAGGGGCGAAGGGAGGAGGAGGAGTCCATATATATAGAGAAGAGAGGGTCCACAGGGTGAATTGGAGGGTTGGAAAAGTGAAAAGACCGAATTACCCTTGCTTAACAACATCAAAAACTCATCCTACACTATAGGGTACCGGTACTCTCCATGTAGTACCGGTACCCAAGAGCCTGTTCCGGAACCCCACCTTTTGTTCCGGAACGCCAAGCCAAAGAAAGAAAAAAAAACGCAAGAAGTTGCTGCATGCGCGGCGCCCAAGCGCCAGCCGCGCGGCGCCCGGCCCGCTGCGCGGCGCCTAAGCGCGCCCGCGCAGCGAGTGCACTAGCCTCGCGCGGCGCCTCGGCGCGCCCGCGTGGCACCCTCTGTTGGTCTCTCCTCCACTCAAGGACGGCAAACTCATCAATTCAATCAACAAAAACCATCAACAATCCAAACCAAGCTTTCTCTCTCTCTCACTAAAAAAAAACGGCACCACCTTCCATGCGGCTCGATGCGCGAGTTCTCCGCTCGGCCTCCAACCGAAGGTCCACACTACAAGCACACCTTCTCCTCTCTCAATCCCTTCTTTTACTTCCCCTCAATTCCTCTTCTTCTTCTCCTTCTTCCCCCATCTTTCTTCTCCCTCTCTCTCATCTTTCTCTTTTCTAATTTCCTTCACTCATAAACTCCAAGCAGATTAACACTAATTAATTAAATTAATTATTTAATCCCCTTTTAGCCAACTCCAACTCACTTTTTGCCCTCGGAGCCTCCGCACCAGTCCGAAACCTCCCGAACTCCGCTGTAATCTGAAAATACACATGTCCAAAGCTTTCCCCACTCAAAAAGCTCAACTGTAGAGTCAATGTGCTCAATCCAAAAACCGGCTCCCATAATTGCCAACTCAAACTCACTTTTTGCCTTCGGGGCCTCCGCACCCATCTGGAACCTCCCGAACTTCGCTGTAATCTGAAATTACACTTGTTCCAAACATTTTCCAATTTTTTTCTACGCACACTGTGGAGTCGAGGCTCTACAAAACCGGTCCTCTAACAGCACACAATGCCCGGAAAACTCCGATTCAAGCTGGGGCTTCCGCGTTGATCCGAATCAACTCGAACTCATCTATAAACACAAATGGAACACGTCCGAAGCAATTTCCCCGCACCACGCCATCATTGCGAGGTCGGCGCGCTATCCGAAGTCCCGGTACTCTACACTCTTCCCTCCTTAAAAAGGTTTCATCCTCGAAACCAAAACAAATCCATAACTCAGGAGGGTGTCTCAATCAAATGGGGGTAGGAGATCCTCAACTAATCCCCAGGCTCTCAGGTGGTCGTTCTCACTCATCAGGATGGCTCCACTGAATCTTCAACCAAGGTATAACCCGATTGAACAAATTCTTCTGCCTCACAAGAAAGAATTGCATCGGCCGCTCCAGATAGCTCAAATTCTCGTCCAACTCCAAAGGAGTGAAGTCCAGAATAAGCAAGGGATCAAATACACTTCTTCCAGCAAGATAAATACCCGCGGATCAAACTCCCCGCGTAAATCTCGAATCCACGTATTCCTGCGGATAGTGGCTTCCAAAAATCATGGTCTCCAAATCCAAATCTCTAAGCCTCCAATAGGCATAACTCCTCCGTTGCTCCTTAGCAACCCAAAAGCTTAAAACTCCACAATAGACTCTCACATCCCTCTACAGGGGAAGAAATTCAACATCGGGAACATTTCCCCCAAATTTCCAACTCTCAATTTCCAAGTTCCAAAAGTGTCACTCACTAATCGATCATCTCATTCCAAGGTTACACTGCTCGCCTAAACAAGGCGTAGCTGACCATAATGTCCTCGCCGGGATAATACTGTGATATCAGTCATACATCTTTGAAAACTCTATCACCGGCGTTACCTCAAACCAAACTCTTCCTGAGTATCCGAGTACTTCAGGTTCGAGGGTCCATAAATAACTCAATTCTCTCTCTATCACTGGCGAATATCTACATCCATGCTGGTATCCTCCTCAGCTTATCTCCTCAAAGCTACACTGGCCCTGCTTTGTGAGGACCTGGATCCTCACGATGTGATTACTGGTTGACCAGCAGCTTCCGGAGGCCTATATGGTGCGTCGGTGGTGTTTGTGCACCAATTGGACACTAGTGATGGACTCAGAGTGTTTAATGGATCACGAGAGTAGTCAGATGACTCCGTCGAATGCTTAGAAGTGGTTTTGCGCGCAATGGATATTAAAATTGGGCTCAGCGCGAAGTTTGGACAAAAGAACATCTTTCCAGATGCCTTCGGCAATTTTTAGAGTTGGAATTTGGCAAAACGGACTTCGGATTTGGATTCAACGCGCGAAAACGATGAAAATGGACTATTCACTTGCATTTTTCGGAGCCCGGATGACCCGGCACAGATTTCGAGGCAAGGGGTCACTGTTCCGGCGGCTGGGGCAGCGCCGGCGACGGCGGCGCGGGCTCGGGCAGGCACAGGCGCGGGCAGCGTGCAGTGCGCGGTCCACGGGCCGACGTGCACCAGAGGGCGGACACGTGGCGGGTTTTCATAGGTCGGTGTTGTGGACCTGGTTTACGGAGCTGGCGGGGGACCACCTCGGGAAGCGTGCCCGGCAGAGGCACAGAACCGTGCGGGGAAGGCACGCCGACCCTGGCACGGCGTCAGTGGGGGGCAGGCCACGTGTCGGCCTCCCATACGCGGATCCGCGGGCGACGCGACGCGTCAAGGCGGCTGGCGTAAGCGCGGGCGTGGGTGCGGTCCACGTGGCGGCCGCCGATTGGCCGCCGTTGTTCCGTGGTCGCGGTGCACGGGTCCACGGACACGTATCGCTCCCCGGTTGGCCGAGCGACGGTGACGTGGCGCCTCGCTGGCGCGGCGTGGGCGCGTGGACCGCAGCGGGGCGGTTACTGTAGCCGCCCGAATCCTTTTCGGGCGCCCGAAAGGTGCGCCCGAAAATGGGGTTTTGGCCTATTTGGGCCCGAATGGCCCCATTTTTCCTCCTTTTCCCCTTTTTGGCTTCGCCCGAGCGTACCAGGAGAGGGAGAGGGCAATTCGGGGCGGGGTTTTCAAGGGCGCATGAGCGCGTCGTGGACCCCGTGGAGCGCACAAGGTGTTCCAAGGAGTCGGATTGACGCGTTGGACGGCGCGACGGGTCGAGGTAGGTCCCGTTTGTTGTTTTGCGGTATTTTTGGCACAGTTTTGAGTTTTCCTTTTGGATTTTGGATTTCACCCCACGCCCCGATGCATGTTAGGGACCGTGTTTTACTGTGCTATTTTACTGCGCGGACTGTTGCTGGCGTTTTGGACGCGCCTCGTTTTGCATGCAACCATAAGAGAAGCATGCTCCATTTTGCGTGAGTTTCGAGGTATGTGCACCGTTTCGCGTGCAGGTCATGTTGGCGCATACCGTTTTGCGTGCGGGGTTTTATTGACGTGCACCGTTTTGCGCGCAGGTTTGGTGGCCGCGCATCATTTTGCGCGCGGACTCGTTAAGTGTACACCGTTTTGCGTGCAAACTTGTTGTATGGAACTCGGATTGAGGCGTGCTTTTACACTTTCTGCATCTGCGCGTCGCAAGGTTTACGGTCGTGTTTTCGGGGAATTTTTTGGGATTCGCCCGAAGGTATACTTCTTTCCCCTTTACTGTGCAGTGTATTACAGTTGTGTATGTTGTGGACTTTCGCGCTCACCGTGTTGTGGAATTTTTAACTCGGCCTCCGAGACTCGGATTTTGACGTGCAGGTACTCGTTTCGAAGGTCTCGATGCGGTGATCGCGACAGTATTTTTGATGGATTTTTCAGAGTCCGTACTGCAGGTAAAAATTGCATATCTTCGGGGCTAGTTTCAATAGATTGTGTACACTTGGATATTTTAGCATAAAGTGTAACTTTGGACCTTTTGTTGTACCCAGGAGGGTTCGCGAGTGTTTTTGGAACACTGCTAGGAGCCGAGGTTTGCGCGACTTGTACCGTGGATACGGGTTCAGCGGATTGTGCGTGCAAGTGGCCACGCTCTTCACCGACCCCAGGTTTGCCTTGGATTGAGCTCTTCAGGTGGGTAAGCTTAATATCATTAACTATATAAGGCAATGATTATGTTATGGCAAATATAAGTGCACTTGTGGGAATGTCACCCCTTCATGTCTGATAGCATGCACGTTTAATGTACAACCCATATTTAGCATCGAGATGAAAAGCTGGAAGAATGGCCTAGATCATACAGATTGATATGCTTTAGTAATGACCTTTTAGCATGCCAGGTTGCACATAATCTTTTATGATATGATTACTCGATGGAGTAGGGGGCAATATCTATGTCACGCCCCATGTGGAAACCAGAACCCGGGCTCGCCAACAGATCCGCCGTGCACACAGAATTTTCCATGTACACGAAGCGTCGGTAACCTGCTCAGATATAAATGTACAATAAAAGAGCATAATACAGAGCTGAACTAAAAGAACTACATAATATCTCAGACTGGAAAAGAAATAAAAACTGTAAAAATATACAATAAACTCCCAGCTCACCAAAATAATACACCCAGCTGGCCAAAGCCAGACCTCAAAATAAAGGTGAACTACTACAGTCTGAGTAAAATGGGAACAATATCTGTCTAACAGCAGCTCACATCCTCAACGGAGATCTATCTACTCAGCGATCCCCTTACCTCGATCAGCTGCCGATGGCCCAGCAGCTACCGCAGAAGACTCTGCAAAACAAGGGAAAGAAAGAGAGAAAACAACAATGGGGGTGAGAACCACTAGTAAACCAGTAGCCTTCCCCTGTGGGTAAAGCCTCAAACTCCGACGTACCCACCAAGTCTACCAGAGGCAAAGAATGAAGAAAGTGGTAAGCTATAAGGCTACAAATAAAAAGGAACCACCACTAGTATGCCTCTAAATGCAGTGCCAAAATAAATGACTGTAAGTATGCATCAGTAACCGCATCGGTCCAGATAAACCCAATCTAGCCACCAGTAAAAACTGGTACCGCCTGCTGCCGCTATCATCATCGTGCAAGCCGATCCGCGCCAAAGTGATAGCAATGAGTCAATGTCGTCCGGCACCCATTTGGTACCCCGCACGCTTCGAAGTGGCACTCGAGGGGAGCTACCCACACGAGGAAAGTAACCATGTCATAAGTATCATAAAAGCAGGACTGGATCATGACTATGATCAAAGTGGAAAACCCCTCCACTAAAGAAAACCCCAATCTGATGCAAAGGTAAACATCCGGTCAACCGCCTAATGTCCGCGGTTACCGCAATACCCCACAATCCATAATCAAGCACAACCTGTCCCAGACTCCAAGGTCCCGACTACACTATCCCAAACCCCTGCTCGAACCCGAGCAACATGATTCAAAAATCGAAATGAAAAGGAGAAAGGAAACAATCATGGTTTCTCCTAAGTCAATTCCTAATCTGATAGTGTAGCAATAAATAGTGGCCTATCTAGATGTCCATGCAAGCATGCAAATGTCCTCGAGAAAGATAAAGGAAAGAGTATCAAATAGTAACTCCACATGTGTATTAAATAATAGCTCTGCATAAATATAACCATCATGCTAAAATCATCAGTCAACTACACATGTATATAATCCCTGGTCCATAATAAATCGCAGAGTGGTACCCGCACATAGATATGTCATCATGTTCCAATACTTAATCCATTTAACCAACTTTCATAAAATCTATGTGCTACACGGCATGTTAATTATCACTATTAAAATATCCCAATGATCATGTTCCAACAACAATATTATCCCAGTAATATTTCCAACATGCTATATCCACATAATTAATCTCAAATGATAGGCTCGCATTTATATCATTCAATCATGCATGGTATTCAATCAATAAGTCCAAACGGGGAATCCTCTAAATAAACTTAGTGAGTAAATCACAGTAAGAGGTAAGCAACAACTACCCACCTGAAAAGCTGACTGTCCAAATCCCACAGCTGAAAATACCAGGAAATCCAAATCTCCTACTCCAAGGGGTCCAGTAATACCCGCAACTCTCCTGGGTACAACATAAAGTCCATAAATCTCAAAAACTACCCCCGCATACACATACAGAAATCAGTCCCAAAGATGCCCTTATTTCACCTGCTGAAAATGCTCAGAAAAATCCAATAAAAATACGGGAACATTCCTTGCGACGAGTAGATCAAAATCGACTCTTTAAACGCCTCGATCCGATGTTCCTACGCCAAGATATAAAATCAACAAGCCCATGCTGTCCAGGAAATCCATCACAGAAAATGGGGTCAAAAGATGCCTCGGGAACCGTGCCAAAAACACAAAGTGGTTGCGAAACAATCAACACAGAAATCGAAGCCTTACCTCTCAGGAACACGTTGTCGAAGAAATGGTCCAAAAATTCCTCCTGGTTTGTGCACAGAAAAATTCTGACTGAACTGCGACGGAAATGGGCCGAAAAAGAGGAAACGTCGAAGCGCGCCGCGTCGCAGATGACTCGCTGTCGGCGACTCCAAAAATTCCAAAACTTCCTAGAGAGATGGAGGACAGAGAGAGGAAGAAGTCTTCTTAAGCCCACACCCTCAGATTCTCTCTCTAAAACTCGGAAATAGAACAGAAAGGGAGGAAAGTGGAGCTGTATTTATAGGCCCAGAAAACAAATGCCAAAATTCCCACTGTGTCCCAAGAATCGGGCGCCCGGAAAGATTGGGCTGCTACAGTGCGGCCCAATTCGCGATCACTGTGCGCGCCCGGAAGAGCCCGGGTGCGACGCGTGTCCGCTAAACAGCGGACAGCGGCGCCCGCCAATCGGGCGCCGCCACGTGTCCCAGCCGCCCACGTGTTCCACGTGCCTCGAGCACGTGGGCGGCGTGCACCCGCCAATAGGGGCACGCTACGTGTCACCATGCGGTTCACGTGGTCCGCGCCCCCGGTCTACGCGCCGGGTCTTCCGAAAAGTGTCGGCCAACCAGAAGCCGCCACGTGTCCCAGACAGGCCGCCCTCCTTGACGCCGCCCGACCAATGAGGAGCTGCCACGTGGCAACCTCAACCTTCCGTGCACCCGGTGCACGACTATTCTGTGGACCGCCCGCCTGCGCGCCTGCCCGCGCCCGCCCGCGCCTGCCCGCGCTGCCCGCGGCCCTGCTCCGCCGCTGCGCCGCTGTGCTCCGCCGTGCGCCGCCGCTCGCCGCCTGCCGCCGGTCGCCGGAACAGTATTTTCCGGCGGCCGGAGTTACTGTTCCGGCGTGAACAGTACTTTGGCGCAGAAAATAAAGTGAATATACCATTTTGATCGTTTTCGCGCGCTGAGTCCAAATCCGCTGTCCGATTTTCCAAATTCTCATCCGAAATTTTGCCGAAAGCCCCCGAAAAGGCCCACTTGATCCGATTTTCGCGCCGGGTCCATTTTAAAAATCCAATTTCGATACTACAAGCTCCATAACACTGTGTGAGCTTCCTATAGTCACTGATAAAGCCGCAAAAGCTTCTACAAAAGTCCGGGTCATCACATCCTCCCCCACTAAAAATAGTTTCATCCTCGAAACAAAACTAAACAGCATCCCATAGTCCGATGCCTCACATAAGTAGGGATAGGTGTCCGTCATCTCCGACTCCAGCCCCCAAAGCTGTCTGCAAGCTCCTTCAAAAACGTGAAGCAAACCTCTAGCTCGAGCCGCCATATCTCTTCTAGCATCACTGGTACACGAACACCTCCTGGTCACTATCCTCGCGACACAATCGATCGTCGTGAAGTACCGAGCCAGCCCATCCATCCCGAGCATCCTATTCATGTCCCGCAGCCATTTGGTCTGCTGGTAAAATCTAGGACTCAATCTACACCGGGTAGGACCAATGACACTCCTCCATGTGCAAAATATGATCGGGAATCTGAACCTCCCGTGCACGTGGTAACCATCCTACCCCTAACCCAGGCAATGATGCCAATATACTCCTAACAAATGACTAGGATGCTCAAATGCAATACAATGCAAAATCTAATGCCAGAAGGTAAAATAATACCTGCCACCACATGATCGGCTGCTGAAAAGTCCTCCACCTGAGCGGCATATACCCGACCGCTCTGAGCCGGTGGCCGGGGATCAAAAGAGTGGAAAGAAGGTGACCTGCTCACTAGAGCAAAAGACTGCTGAGCTGACGTCCTCTGTCGAAATGCACTAGGAGCCGAGGCTGAAGATGGTGCCGTGGAAGTCGATAGGGGGCAAGAAGCTCGAACGTGGCCTGACTGTCCACACTTATAACAGCGACCCCACCTCAGATCACATGTGTGAGGCAGATGAGGTTCTCCACAGAAAATACATCTATCACGACGTCGTGGCTGCTGCTGCGGCTGCTGCTGTTGCTGCCTCTGGGGTCCACCAGACTCTCGTTGCTCAGAACGCCCCTGGCCATGAGACTGAGGCCGCGACGGTCGTGGCGGTCTCCAAGAACCAGCCTGTCCTCCATCATCAGGTGCTGGTCGCTTCCTCTCAGAACTCTGTTCGACCAACCCGCTCCTCCTGGCAATCATCGTGTCGCCCTGCTCCACCCACAGTGCCTGCTCAATGGCTTCACCAAGGGTTTGTAGCCTCCGAGCGTGCACCAGGGTATAGATCTCAGGTCGAAGACCAGACTCGAACAACTCGACCTCATGCGGTCCATCACGGGCGACGAAAGGCACGCAGTTAAGCAACTGCATAAACTCCTGATAGTACTCCTGCACCGATTTGTCTCCCTGCTGGATATTCTTCAAGTCGTCCTCCAGCTTCCGTTTCACGCTCCTAGAAAAGTACGTTCCAAGTAGCATGCGCCGGAACTCGGACAGGGCAGCTGTTGGGTGGTTTGGAACTCCGCTGGCTCCACCCGACGCCACCATGCGTCAGCATCCCCCTTAAGACAATGAACTGCCATGTGCACTCTGTACTTCGGGTCGATGAAGAAATCCCTAAACAGCTTCTCCATCGAAGATAACCAAGCCTCCACATCCCACGGTCGCGCGTTCTGCCCCGAGAATCTAAGCGGTCCATACTGGCAGAACTTGGTGAGCTTCTCCGCGATATACTCCTCCTGAGAAGGGGTCAAAGGCTGGGCTGCACCTGGAGCCCCACTACTCGATGATGGCGCCGTCGGCACACGAAGTGGTACAGGGGCCTCCAAAACAGTCGGGGACGGCGCCTCTCTCTGGGCTACAAGCTGGTCAATCCTCTGCTCCTGCCGACGGGTATGCTCCGCCAATTGGGCCACCATAGCCCTCAGCTCACTCAACTCCGAAGATCCAGTCTGCTCCGGCTCCTCAGGGGGTGTAAGGGTACCCCGAGTAGTAATCCGACATCGGGGAGGCATCCTGCCAACAGAAAACACAAGTCAGGACGCAACCACGCACGACCCAATCTAGTGAAAGTCGAAGACATCCCCCTATTTCTGTAGCTTTATGTTGTCTGCAGCCAACATAACCGTCCACAGAAACAAGATATGTCGATCCCTCTTCACTCACTGGAAGAGTCAAATAACCCAATCACCGACTTTCGCCTAAGAACATCACGTCTCTCACGCCCTATCATCCTAGGGTCCAACATAAGCCTAGGGTTTCCTAAGTCCCAACTGACCTATCCCTAGGCTCTGATACCAACTTAATCTGTCACGCCCCGGGTGGAAACCAGAACCCGTGCTCGCCAACAGATCCGCCGTGCACACGGAATTTCCCATGTACACGAAGCGTCGGTAACCTGCTCAGATATAAATGTACAATAAAAGAGCATAATACAGAGCTGAACTAAAAGAACTACATAATATCTCAGACTGGAAAAGAAATAAAAACTGTAAAAATATACAATAAACTCCCAGCTCACCAAAATAATACACCCAGCTGGCCAAAGCCAGACCTCAAAATAAAAGTGAACTACTACAATCTGAGTAAAATGGGTACAATATCTGTCTAACAGCAGCTCGCATCCTCACCGGAGATCTATCTACTCAGCGATCCCCTTACCTCGATCAGCTGCCGATGGCCCAGCAGCTCCCGCAGAAGACTCTGCAAAACAAGGGAAAGAAAGAGAGAAAACAACAATGGGGGTGAGAACCACTAGTAAACCAGTAGCCTCCCCCTGTGGGTAAGCCTCAAACTCCGACATACCCACCAAGTCTACCAGAGGCAAAGAATGAAGAAAGTGGTAAGCTATAAGGCTACAAATAAAAAGGAATCACCACTAGTATGCCTCTAAATGCAGTGCCAAAATAAATGACTGTAAGTATGCATCAGTAACCGCATCGGTCCAGATAAACCCAATCTAGCCACCAGTAAAAACTGGTACCGCCTGCTGCCGCTATCATCATCATGCAAGCCGATCCGCGCCAAAGTGATAGCAATGAGTCAATGTCGTCCGGCACCTATTTGGTACCCCGCACGCTTCGAAGTGGCACTCGAGGGGAGCTACCCACACGAGGAAAGTAACCATGTCATAAGTATCATAAAAGCAGGACTGGATCATGACTATGATCAAAGTGGAAAACCCCTCCACTAAAGAAAACCCCAATCTGATGCAAAGGTAAACATCCGGTCAACCGCCTAACGTCCGCGGTTACCGCAATACCCCACAATCCATAATCAAGCACAACCTGTCCCAGACTCCAAGGTCCCGACTACACTATCCCAAACCCCTGCTCGAACCCGAGCAACATGATTCAAAAATCAAAATGAAAAGGAGAAAGGAAACAATCATGGTTTCTCCTAAGTCAATTCCTAATCTGATAGTGTGGCAATAAATAGTGGCCTATCTAGATGTCCATGCAAGCATGCAAATGTCCTCGAGAAAGATAAAAGAAAGAGTATCAAACAGTAACTCCACATGTGTATTAAATAATAGCTCCGCATAAATATAACCATCATGCTAAAATCATCAGTCAACTACACATGTATATAATCCCTGGTCCATAATAAATCGCAGAGTGGTACCCGCACATAGATATGTCATCATGCCCCAATACTTAATCCATTTAACCAACTTTCATAAAATCTATGTGCTACACGGCATGTTAATTATCACTATTAAAATATCCCAATGATCATGTTCCAACAACAATATTATCCCAGTAATATTTCCAACATGCTATATCCACATAATTAATCTCAAATGATAGGCTCGCATTTATATCATTCAATCATGCATGGTAATCAATCAATAAGTCCAAACGGGGAATCCTCTAAATAAACTTAGTGAGTAAATCACAGTAAGAGGTAAGCAACAACTACCCACCTGAAAAGCTGACTGCCCAAATCCCATAGCTGAAAATACCAGGAAATCCAAATCTCCTACTCCAAGGGGTCCAGTAATACCCGCAACTCTCCTGGGTACAACATAAAGTCCATAAATCTCAAAAACTACCCCCGCATACACATACAAAAAACAGTCCCAAAGATGCCCTTATTTCACCTGCTAAAAATGCTCAGAAAAATCCAAGAAAAATACGGGAACGTTCCTTGCGACGAGTAGGTCAAAATCGACTCCTTAAACGCCTCGATCCGATGTTCCTACGCCAAGATATTAAATCAACAAGCCCATTTTGTCCAGGAAATCCATCACAGAAAATAGGGTCAAAAGATGCCTCGGGAACCATGCCAAAAACCCAAAATGAAGCGAAACAATCAATACGGAAATCGAAGCCTTACCTCTCAGGAACACGCTGTCGAAGAAATCGTCCAAAAATTCCTCAGGGTTTGCGCACAGGAAAATTCTGACTGAACTTCGACGGAAATGGGCCGAAAAAGAGGAAACGTCGAAGCGCGCCGCGTCGCAGATGACTCGCTGTCGGCAACTCCAAAAATTCCAAAAAATCCTAGAGAGATGGAGGACAGAGAGAGGAAGAAGTCTTCTTAAGGCCACACCCTCAGATTCTCTCTCTAAAACTCGGAAAAAGAACAGAAAGGGAGGAAAGTAGAGCTGTATTTATAGGCCCGAAAAACAAATGCCAAAATTCCCACTGTGTCCCAAGAATCGGGCGCCCGAAAAGATTGGGCTGCTACAGTGCGGCCCAATTCGCGATCACTGTGCGCGCCCGGAAGAGCCCGGGCGCGACACGTGTTCGCCAAACAGCGGACAGCGGCGCCCGCCAATCGATCGCCGCCACGTGTCCCAGCCGCCCACGTGTTCCACGTGCCTCGAGCACGTGGGCGGCGTGCACCCGCCAATAGGGGCACGCCATGTGTCACCACGCGGTTCACGTGGTCCGCGCCCCCGGTCTACGCGCTGGGTCTTCCGAAAAGTGTCGGCCAAACAGAAGCCTCCACGTGTCCCAGACAGGCCGCCCTCCTTGACGCCGCCCGACCAATGAGGAGCTGCCACGTGGCAACCTCAACCTTCCGTGCACCCGGTGCACGACTATTCTGTGGACCGCCCGCCTGTGCGCCTGCCCGCGCCCGCCCGCGCCTGCCCGCGCTGCCCGCGGCCCTGCTCCGCCGCTGCGCCGCTGTGCTCCGCCGTGCGCCGCCGCTCGCCGCCTGCCGCCGGTCGCCGGAACAGTATTTTCCGGCGGCCGGAGTTACTGTTCCAGCGTGAACAGTACTTTGGCGCCGAAAATAAAGTGAATACACCATTTTGATCGTTTTCGCTCGCTGAGTCCAAATCCGCTGTCCGATTTTCCAAATTCTCATCCGAAATTTTGCCGAAAGCCCCCAGAAAGGCCCACTTGATCCGATTTTCGCGCTGGGTCCATTTTAAAAATCCAATTTCGATACTACAAGCTCCATAACTCTGTGTGAGCTTCCTATAGTCACTAATAAAGCCGCAAAAGCTTCTACAAAAGTCCGGGTCATCACATTCTATGTGCGGGTATTATTACGATCATTCTGTTGATGGACCCTGGATTGTGGACAGGTTTAGCTCTTTATGGATTCCGGCATGTTGTTTATTCCTAGAGGATTTATTATATGCTTTACCCCCTTTCATTTCCTTAAGAACTTTTGCATGCTTGTATGGTCATCTAGTTAGGCCATCTTTTACTGCTGCAATACATATTGGAACTTGACTTAGGAGAAACCATGCTTTTCATTTTCTCCTTCTTTGTGAGTCAAGCGGTCTATGTTGCTCGGGTGCGAGAAGGGGTCTGGGGTAGTGTAGCCAGGACATTGGTATCAGGGACGGGTTGTGTTGGATCGCGGTTGGCACGGTTTGCGGTGACCGCGGACTTTGGGCGGTTGACCGGAGGTCGGTTATAGGACTTGATTATAGACGGCAGGGTATTGCGGCAACCGTGGATATTAGGCGGTTGACCGGATATTTATTTGTGCACCAGATTGGGTATCTGATTTCTCTAGTGGACGGAGATTCCCACTATTTGAGTACTTTTGCATCTGATTGAGGACCGAGGCTTTCTTTAGTGGTTGGGCTTTCCACTTTGATCAGGGTCATGATCCAGTCCTGCTGACTTATTCTACTATGAAACTTGTTACTCAGACTTTGAGTCCTTGAGACTCCTATCCCCCATCGGTGTTATGCATTGGCCGGCAAACCCGATTTGGCAGGCATAGAGTGTGCGATCGGACGGTTCGAGGCCGATCTGTTACTTACTTTGAGTCCTTGAGACTCCTATCCCCCATCGGTGTTATGCATTGGCCCGCATACCCGATTTGGCAGGCACAGCAGGCAGTACCAGTTTTACTAGTGGTACAAGATTGAGTTATTACAGGCATTTACTTTATTGTTGCACTCGTGTCAGGGGGACCGAGTGGAGTCTAGTAGCTGTGTTTAGACCAGTGCTAGGGTTGTCGGGAACCGTTTGGGGATTGACGGTGGTCCCGAGGTCGTTGTGAGTTAGTCGACCGTTGTGCGAGAGGTTTGGTGATATTGAGGCTTGGTAGCTGTTGGTGACATCAGCGTACTTGTTCAGTTCCCACTTCTTTGTTTATTTTATGTCTCTTGAGGACTTAGTGGGCAGACCGTCGGGACTGGCGGTGGTACCCACTGAGAACTCCCTTTTTGGTGTAGTTCTCACACCCTTTGGGGGTTTCCCCCCCTCCTTTTTTCTTCCTCTCCTTTGTTTTGCAGAGTCTTAGCGGGTGTTGCTGATTCTGCGGTTGTTGATCGAGGCGAGGGAGTCACGAGCTAGATCCCTACCTGTCGTTGGGGAGTAGCGGTACCCCCTTCAGAGGAGACCTGCAGTAGATTGGCTATTTTGTTTTCCTATTTTGAGAGACTAATGTAGTGAGGATATGATATGTATTGAGAGCCTGTACACTGATATATTTATTGGAGATATCTCCCTGTTGAGTTTTGAGCTTTGTATATGAGGATATTGTATCATTATCATTTTTGGGAGATGGACATTGTTGTATTTTTTTCAGTTGTACAGTGGTTGATTTTAGTTATACAGCAGATTTTCATTTATAACTCTGATATCTGTTAACTGTAATACTTTTCTTGCAGGTAGGACGCTTCGCCTATGCGGGGTTTGGCATAGGTGGCGGATCTGTTGGCGAGCCGAGCGACGGTGACGTGGGCGCGTGGACCGCGACGGGGCGGTTACTGTAGCCGCCCGAATCCTTTTCGGGCGCCCGAAAGGTGCGCCCGAAAATCGGGTTTTGGCCTATTTGGGCTCGAATGGCCCCTTTTTTTCCTCCTTTTCCCCTTTTTGGCTTCGCCCGAGCGTACCAGGAGAGGGAGAGGGCGATTCGGGATGGGGTTTTCGAGGGCGCATGAGTGCGCCATGGACCCCGTGGAGCGCACAAGGTGTTCCAAGGAGCCGGATTAACGCGTTGGACGGCGCGACGGGTCGAGGTAGGTCCCGTTTATTATTTTGCGGTATTTTTGGCACAGTTTTGAGTTTTCCTTTTGGATTTTGGATTTGACCCCACGCCCCCATGCGTGTTAGGGACTATGTTTTACTGTGTCGTTTTACTGCGCGGACTATTAATGGCGTTTTGGACGCGCCTCGTTTTGCGTGCAACCTTAAGAGAAGCATGCTCCGTTTTGCGTGACATTCGAGGTATGTGCACCGTTTCGCGTGCAGATCGTGTTGGCGCGCACCGTTTTGCATGCGGGGTTTTATTGACGTGCACCGTTTTGCGCGCATGTTTGGTGGCCGCGCATCCTTTTGCGTGCGGACTCGTAAAGTGTGCACCGTTTTGCGTGCAAACTTGTTGTATGGAACTCGGATTGAGGCGTGCTTTTTCACTTTCTGCATCTACGCATCGCAAGGTTTACCGTCGTGTTTTCGGGAAATTTTTTGGGATTCGCCCGATGGTATACTTCTTTCCCCTTTACTGTGCAGTGTATTACAGTTGTGTATGTTGTGGACTTTCGCGCTCACCGTGTTGTGGAATTTGTAACTCGGCCTCCGGGACTCGGATTTTGACGTGGAGGTACTCGTTTCGAAGGTCTCGACGCGACGATTGCGACAGTATTTTTGATGGATTTTTCAGAGTCCGTTCTGCAGGTAAAAATTGCATATCTTCGGGGCTAGTTTCAGCAGATGGTGTATACTTGGATATTTTAGCATAAAGTGTAACTTTGGACCTTTTGTTGTACCCAGGAGGGTTCGCGAGTGTTTTTGGAACACTGCTAGGAGCCGAGGTTTGCGCGACTTGTACCGTCGATACGGGTTCAGCGGATTGTGCGTGCAAGTGGCCACGCTCTTCACCGACCCCAGGTTTGCCTCTGATTGAGCTCTTCAGGTGGGTAAGCTTAATATCAGTAACTGTATAAGGCAATGATTATGTTATGGCGAATATAAGTGCACTTGTGGGAATGTCACCCCTCCATGTCTGATAGCATGCACGTTTAATGTACAACCCATATTTAGCATCGAGAGGAAAAGCTGGAAGAATGGCCTAGATCATACAGACTGAAATGCTTTAGTAATGACCTTTTAGCATGCCAGGTTGCACATAATCTTTTATGATATGATTACTCGATGGAGTAGGGGGCTATATCTATGTGCGGGTATTATTACGATCATTCTGTTGATGGACCCTGGATTGTGGACAGGTTTAGCTCTTTAGGGAATCCGGCATGTTGTTTATTCCTAGAGGATTTATTATATGCTTTACCCCCTTTCATTTCCTTAAGGACTTTTGCATGCTTGTATGGTCATCTAGTTAGGCCATCTTTTACTGCTGCACTACATATTGGAACTTGACTTAGGAGAAACCATGCTTTTCATTTTCTCCTTCTTTGTGAGTCAGGCGGTCTATGTTGCTCGGGTGCAAGAAGGGGTCTGGGGTAGTGTAGCCAGGACATTGGTATCAGGGACGGGTGGTGTTGGATCGCGGTTGGCAGGGTTTGCGGTGACCGCGGACTTTGGGCGGTTGACCGGAGGTCGGTTATAGGACTTGATTATAGACGGCAGGGTATTGCGGCAACCGCGGATATTGGGCGGTTGACTAGATATTTATTTATGCACCAGATTGGGTATCTGATTTCTCTAGTGGACGGAGATTCCCACTATTTGAGTACTTTTGCATCTGATTGAGGACCGAGGCTTTCTTTAGTGGTTGGGCTTTCCCACTTTGATCAGGGTCATGATCCAGTCCTGCTGACTTATTCTACTATGATACTTGTTACTCGGACTTTGAGTCCTTGAGACTCCTATCCCCCATCGGTGTTATGCATTGGCCGGCATACCCGATTTGGCAGGCATAGAGTGTGCGATCGGACGGTTTGAGGCCGATCTGTTACTTACTTTGAGTCCTTGAGACTTCTATCCCCTATCGGTGTTATGCATTGGCCGGCATACCCGATTTGGCAGGCACAGCATGCAGTACCAGTTTTACTGGTTGTACAAGATTGAGTTATTACAGGCATTTACTTTATTGTTGCACTCGTGTTAGGGGGACCGAGTGGAGTCTAGTAGCTGTGTTTAGACCAGTGCTTGGGTTGTCGGGAACCGTTTGGGGATTGACGGTGGTCCCGAGGTCGTTGTGAGTTAGTCGACCGTTGTGCGAGAGGTTTGGTGATCTTGAGGCTTGGTAGCTGTTGGTGACATCAGCGTACTTGTTCAGTTCCCACTTCTTTGGTTATTTTATGTCTCTTGAGGACTTAGTGGGCAGACCGTCGGGACTGGTGGTGGTACCCACTGAGAACTCCCTTTTTGGTGTAGTTCTCACACCCTTTGGGGGTTTCCCCCCCTCCTTTTTCCTTCCTCTCCTTTGTTTTGCAGAGTCTTAGCGGGTGTTGCTGATTTTGCGGTTGTTGATCGAGGCGAGGGAGTCACGAGCTAGATCCCTACCTGTCGTTGGAGAGTAGCGGTACCCCCTTCAGAGGAGACCTGTAGTAGATTGGCTATTTTGTTTTCCTCTTTTGAGAGACTCATCTAGTGAGGATATGATATGTATTGAGAGCCTGTACACTGATGTATTTATTGGAGATATCTCCCTGTTGAGTTTTGAGCTTTGTATATGAGGATATTGTATCATTATCATTTTTGGGAGATGGACATTGTTGTATTATTTCTAATTGTACAGTGGTTGATTTTAGTTATACAACAGATTTTCATTTATAGCTCTGATATCTGTTAGCTGTAGTACTTTTCTTGCAGGTAGGACGCTTCGCCTATGCGGGGTTTGGCATAGGTGGCGGATCTGTTGGCGAGCCCGGGTCGCAGTTTCGACCCCGGGGCGTGACATGCTTAGTCCAAAAGCTTCTGACCTCTGTCGCTAACATAGGTTTAAGCTAATTCCCAAACAGTATAACTCTTCGTTGGGTCCACTGTCACTCTTACAACTGAAATCACTTGGCCTAACAACCGAACCTTTCGAAGTCAAAGTCCATACTCTCTCAACTTGGTCCCAATTTCTTCTCGATTAGGAGTCGCAGCACTAACCTCAAGTACTCCTTATGCTCCATGTCACCTCAAAAATAAATCCAAATCTCTACGACGGGTACAGCTACGAACCCGTCCAAACACAGCTGGAACACTCAATTCCTCAAATCCTAAAGGCGGCAGGGCATTAGTTGATCTACTTGACCGCGCTGTAAGCTCACAATGCCCCTACTACATCCTGAACACTATCTGGGCACAACCCTCGGCTATAAGGTTCCATAAAGCTACCACTCTCACAAAGGCATCTGCCGAAAAACAATCCAAACCTGTCTGTGCTCAAACCATCATAGAACCCTCACCGCTGTGCACTCACAACGTGGCATCACTGCTGTGTACCGACGACATGGCATCATCACCGTGAATCAACGGTGTGGCATCAAATCCAAATATCAATCTCACGGATCTTCACTGTCGTATTCCCACGACGTGGTACTGGGTCACACAGACCTCTCGATCCATCAGATTCCGCAACTGCTGTAATATCACAGATTTTTGGTAACGTTTTACCCTCCTGCTAATAAAGGTTAAGTTAAGGGAAAGTAAAATAACGGGTTTACTTAAGTTGATAATCGAGAGGTGCGGGTATTTTTCTGCGATAGAGCTCAACAAATGGAGAACGGCGATGCAATCGGATCCGGATTCCGACTTACGGAACCCCCAGAAAGGGGTGGTTAGGATCGCGGTAACCGGGAGGTGCATCGAAATCCGTGAAAGTGATCGTGCATGCTTTTCGAGGAGATAAGAAATTATCCTTAAGGAATTATCTTTAAGGAATTATCTCCAAGGGATTATCGTTAAGGAATTATCTTTAAGAAATTATCTTTAAAGAATGATCCCGAAGGATTTATCTTTGAGGAATTAAATAATTAATGAATTAATTAATTAGAGATTTGAAATTCCTGATGTGGATTTGACGGTACGTACATATGAAAAGGGAAAATAAAAGAAATAAATTAATAATAAGATTTATTTCCCGTACCGAAAGGAAAACCCTAGTTTAAAAAGATCGCCTCCTCAAATCCTTCCCTTTTGTGCGTACCGAAAACCTACCGAAACCCTAGTTTGAAAAGAGAGAAAGGAGAAAGGAAAAAAGAGAAACCCTAACCGGAAAAAATGAGAGAAAAGAACGAGCGAAAAGAAAAAGGCGGAACCCTAATCGGAAGAAAACGAGAAGAAAGAAGGAGTGGATGGAACGACCCAACTCTCCCGACGAACGTACCAAGAACGGAAGCGCGAACGATCTCCGCCTCCGACGATTAAAGGTAAGCGAGTTTTATGTTCGTTTTGCTCGGTTTTCGTTCCGGTCTTTTGGGTAGGTTGGGAGTAGTCAAATCTAACCTAGGCGTCGCCGCTGCGAAGCCCTAGGGCATCGCGCCGCGGCAGCGATACACGCCGCGCGGGGATGGTGCCGCGCGGCCGTGGCTAGCGCCGCGCGGGACCAAGGTCCCCATGCTGCCGCGGCTAGGGCCAAGCGCCGCGCGGGGCCATGCCCGCGCGGCTGCGGACAATGCCGCGCGGGCGGGCACCCGCGCGGTGGGAGGGGCGCGCGCCGCGCGGGGGTCACACCCCCGCCGCCGCGGATGGTGCCACGCGGGCAAGCGCCCGCGCGGCTGCGGCGCGGCCGGTACCAGTGCCGCGCGGGCGGGCACCCGCGCGGCTGTGCGCACGCGCCGCGCAGGGCCTTGCCCGCGCGGCCGTGGCTGGCGCCGCGCGGGCAGGCGCCCGCGCGGCTGCCGTACGCGCCGCGAGGGGCTCATGCCCGCGCGGCCGCGGCAGGAGCCGCGCGCGGGGGCGCCCGCGCGGCTGTTGTGAGCACGCGTAACGCGCGGGGCCTAGGCCCACGCGGCTAAGGAGGGTGCCGCGCGGGCGAGTGCCCGCGCGGCCGCGACAAGCGCCGCGCGGGGCCGGGGCCCGCGCGGTCGCGGCTCGTACCGTGCGGGGCTAGGACCTGCACGGTCATGGTGGGAGCCGCGCGGGGTCGGTGCCCGCGCGGCCGCGGCTTGCACCGCGCGGGGCCAGGGCCCGTGCGGTCGCGACAAGCGCCCCGCGGGGCAGGTGCCCGCGCGCCCGTTTGACCGGCAATGCCGAAGGGGTGGCCGTGTCGCCGTCACGCACGGACGCCACCGCCGTGTCCAGAGGTCACTAGTGTTGTTGAGTGTTTGGGTCCGGTTTATGTGTTATTATATTACTGATCTGACCGCGGCTCTTTTGCGGGCTACTTTTAGGTCCGGGTGTTGACAGAGAGCAGGATTCAGTTTCCGGAGCCCAGAATTCGCATAATAGAGGTGGGTACTTCCCGAGTATTGCGGGCTACATTTCGGTGCAGGGTCGTCCCGAGTATTTCGTTTAATAAAGTAGATATTTTTGGTAAAAGTGACTAACCCCATGGCATGTAAATCCTATATTCTATTCTCATTGAGGCGGCTGCGGTCACATGATTGTTTTACTGATCTGACTAACGCGGCTGAGGTCGCAACATGGTTTTACACTCATATTGCTTACACGCACACCGGCAGTTTGGCCACTGCACAGGGTGTATTTTTCCGGAAAGATGGTAAGTTGTTTTACCCGTGTACCCCACAAGGAGAGGTTAGTGGGGACCCCTCAAGGAGAGGCGACTGCTACTTGGGCAGTGGAGGGGTTGGAGGGACCAAGAAAATGAGTACGGTATTCTGGGGTTGGGGCCCAGCTTGTTACGGTATTCTGGGGTTGGTGTCCAGCTTGTTTTGTGACAGGGATTTAGCGATACATGAAGGGGGGGGAAGTAAATGCTCCAGTGTATCGGTTTGTCTTTTCAGTCATTGCATTTACTTTTTACATCTACTTTATCAGTCACTAACTACCCACACTATGACAGGTCCGAGCAGGGGTGGGAACCGGGACGATGGTGAGGCAACGGTTAGAGGACCCTAGCCCTTGAGGCTATTCAACTTTATTGTTTTATGGTTATCCTTTAGTGTGTTTGGTTAGTTTAGCTGTGATTACTTGTGCATGGTTTCTTGTGGATGTTGGAATGAGGACTTCGAGTAGGATTTTCTCTCTTATCTGTGAATGTTAAGATGTGTGATTGCGGCCCGTTTTCAAGTACAAAAATGGTTTCAAATGTATTTTCAAACCAGGTGTCGTGTGGGCACTGATTTCAAAACCCATGGATTTATCCTTTCAAGCATAATGGCCGCCAAAAAGGATTTGCGAAAATGTTTTGTAAAACTGGGTGTCGAGTGGACACCGACTTCCAAACCTATGGGTTTATGCTAGTCTGAATGTGATAGATGTAACTGTTTGGTTAAATCTAGTCTCTCCTCGTTGTCAGTCATGGTTTGCATGGTTAAAGTAATTGTCGTGCTTGGAACGCCGTGCATATATAGAGGAGGCTCCGCCCGTTTGGGGAGCGAATTTGTACATGTGGCGGGTCTGGTGCGCACCGGAGGCGAGGTCCATTTAAGAAAAAAAAATGGATACGTTTTTACGCTCTTTTAGAACCTCCGTGGCGTGACAGATTATATGGTATCAGAGAAAACGACTTTAACCATGGTGATCAGTGACCAACATTGTCACGCCCCGAGTTTAAAAATCCAGTCTAAATTTTTTTTTTTTTGTTTAAAATCAGAGTTCGCAAAACGGGCGTAACAGACCGCCACACATATAGGAAATTCCCTATCCCAATGGATAGAGTCTCTCCTATACATGCACGGCTAGGCGAATCAAATCATCAATCAGAGAGCAATAAGTATCTCAACTAAACAATGCTAATCATCAGGAATAATCCGAAATATCATACTATCATCAATCTGAAATATCCAAATAAAATAGCCAAAATACTAGGAAATGGAAATCAGCTATAATCATTAGGAATCTCAATCATCCATATCTATCATCAAGGGGACAGCTCTATCGTAACAGCCTCACGCGATCGTCCCGACATCTCAGCACCCGACCGACCTGAAAAACAGTCACCCGAGGGTGTGTGAGAAACATCCACAGAGTGTGATACCACAAGTAACTAACCAATTGATAACCAAAGTATAGGTGTGTCACGTATGAGCGTGAGCGCGGGGAAAAAGGGATAGAGTCCCAGTGTTCGTAGGTCAAGGGGCTAGACCAATTAAGTCTAGAACTAACTTGGTTTCTTTGTATGCATGGTTAATGGCCCGAAACCGCTCTTCAATCGATGGTGCAGAAGAGGATACGACGGTTCCGGCAACAGTGGAGAATCGGCTACTCCAACAACGGATTACGTGACATGGCTTAGCGCTTTCATTTTTTTTGTTAGGAAAGACGAACCCCACACGGCTCGCCTTCACAAGGAAGGTCTACATAGCGACACTATTCGGGTAATACCGACGGTGGGTTTACCCGCTTACCCAGAAGTGATCGACAGGACCACTGTGGTGGGGCGGGAATTGGCCGTTTCACGCACCTGGCAGAAGAATCATGAGCCTGCCGGGGGCCGAAACGACCCCAGCCATAACCTGGGAATGACTTTCCCAATGGGAGCCGACCACCCCAGTATCCGAAGACACCGCAATGAACCTGAAACACATCAGACAAGGGAATCGATACGTCATGGAGTATCGACAAGAATATGTAAGGTTGGCCAATTGTGTTTCCTTGGTTATAAGGGATGAAGCTCACAAAGCCCGCCTCTTCGTAGACGGATTGCGGAGCAAATATTTTCGAAGTTGTGCAAGCGGTGGAACTTCACACCTTCCAGAAAGTGGTGGATAGGGCCACCCTAGTGGAGAGCGGATTCGTGGTGACGCGCGCCCGACAAGAGGACTCGGAGTACAACAAGGACAAGAAACGACCCCAGCCCTTCTCCGGAAGGGGATTTTCTAGCGGGGACCGGCCATACATCATCTACAGAGGAGCACCCCAGGGGAAATTATTCGATTCCGCAAGCACGAATGTGACAAACTGGGACAGTTCCGCCTTAACTGCCCCGAACCCGGGAATAATTCTTTGGAGTCGCGACACGGATGAGAAGTCTTATGCGACGACATGACAAAGGACGCACTACCCGAGGGAAGTAGTAGCAGGAAAGACCCCTTACGAAGAGTAATGTTGGTCTTAATCCCAGGAGAACCCTTAAAAGCAAATACTTTGTACCTTCCTGCCCAATAAGGATGCGAAGACTTAGTTGTCTTTGGTGTTTGCCATTTATTTATGGGTCAAATAGGTCCAACTTCTTGCCTTGAGACAATAGGCCCAGGGGACTAGTAAGTTGAATTGGGTGAGCCCAATAAGTTGAGTGGGCTGCGGTCCACAATAGACCTAACGGCAAGAGGCCCAATAATAGACCCAACGACCAGGTGGGTTGAGTCCGGTCGAGATCTGTGGCGCTGTGTATGTACGCTTTAAGTGAATTAGTTGCGTACCTCTAAAAGCTCTAGCTTTTAGGGGTTAATGGTTAGCGCCAACGATCCGACATTTGTGACTTAGTGGTGTCACTGCTAAGAGAATTCGAGGGGATACTCGGAAGGGATGGGCTTACCGAGTAACAGGTGTTGGTTGATTGCGAGAAACCGAGCGTGCCGTCTTGGGGTACACCCTTTCTATTCGTACGGAAGAAGGACGGGAGTCTATGATTGTACATCGACAATCGGGGAAAGGATAAGGTCATAGTAAAGGACAATATCCTCACCTCGGATGGAGGACCTATTCGACCAACTACCAGGAGCGACGGCGTCTTCAAAGATTGATCTGCAGTCTAGCTATCGCCAGGTTAGAGTCCGGAGAGATGACATACCAAAAACAGTCCTTCGAACTCGGTATGGTCATTACGAATTTACGGTTATACCGTTTGGACTCATTGTCGCTCCAGCGGTGTTCATGAAAGTGATGAACAGGATCATGGAACCTTTCTTAGACCAGTTTGTAGTGGTCTTTATAAATGACATCCCGATCTATGCTCGCACAGACAAAGGGCACGAGGAACACTTGCGAGTGATCCTCCAGACCCTCCGGTATCAGAAATTGTATGCCAAACTCAAAAGGGGTGAGTTCTGGCTCCGCGAGGTAGACTTGTTGGGACACATAGTCTCAGTGTCGGGAATAGTGGAGGACCCGAAGATGATAGAATCCGTGACCGACTGGGCTCGGCCAACGACGGGGATAGAAATCCGAAGCTTTCTAGGACTGGCGGGGTACTACAGACATTTCGAGGAAGGCTTCTCAAAGTTAGCCGCTCCCGTGAATAGACTAACCCGGAAAGGGGAGAAATTCGTCTGGTCAACCCAATACAAGAAGACCTTCGAAGAACTTAAAGACAGACTCACACGGGCACCGGTACTCACATTGTCGCAGCCCGGTGAGGACTACGAGATCTTTTGTGATGCATCTCGAAGCGATCTTGAAAGCGTATTGATGCAACAAGGGAAAGTCATAGCTTACGCATCAAGACAGCCCAAGGATTACGCGCAGAACTACCCTACACACGACTTGGAGCTCGCGGCAGTCGTGTTTGCCTTAAAGCTCTGCAGACATTACCTTTACGGGGCGCACTGTAACGTGTTTTCCGATCACCAGAGCCTCAAAGACCTGTTTACACAAAAGGAACTGAACTTACGGCAAAGGCGATGGCTGGAACTACTAAAGGACTACGAATTGTCCATCCACTACCACCCCGGAAAGGCAAGTGTGGTCGCCGACGCCTTGGGCCGAAAAGGACAGACGAGGGAAACGGCACTGAGCACCCTTACCCAACAAGATCGTCTAATTGCAGAATTCTCATAATTGAGACTGGAGGTAGTGCCAGCTGGTGCAGTTGGGAAATATCTGCCCTTGGTGCTGAGGCCTACGCTGAACGAAAGGATCATGGAAGGCCAAACAACGGACACGCAACTACAACTGTTGCGGGACAGAATATCCTCGGAGCAAAGTGGGAATTTTACGATTGGCACGGATAATGCAATAAGGTTCCGGGGACAAGTTGGCGTGCCCGACGTGCTAGAATTGAGGAAAGAATTCTGACGGAAGCGCATAATGCACCCTATATTGCGCATCCCGGGGGTACAAAAATGTACAGAGACCTGAGGCAGACCTTTTGGTGGCCCGAATTGAAGAGTTATTTGGCGCAATTCGTGGCGCGATGTTCGGGGTGCCAACAAGTGAAAGCGGAACATCAGCGACCGGCAGGAAAACTACAACCATTGCCCATACCGGAGTGGAAATGGGAATGGATTACTATGGACTTCGTAACCGGTTTTTTGCGATCGTAACAAGGACATGACGCGATATGGGTCATTGTGGACCATCTGATGAAATCGGCTCACTTCCTACCGATTCACACGACGTGGAGGAGAGATCGGCTGGCGCAGACCTATATCGACGAGGCGGTGAGACTGCATGGAATACCGTCATCGATAACCCCCGATAGGGACATGCGCTTCGTGTCGAACTTTCGGCGGAGACTGCAGCAGGCATTGGGGACCAAGCTGCAGTTTAGCACGGCATTCCACCCGCAGACGGACGGGAAATCAGAACGAGTAGTCCAGATCCTCGAAGAAATGCTTCGAGCTTGTGTGCTAGATCCGGGTGAGGGATGGTTGCGTTACCTACCCCTCGTGGAACTTGCCTACAATAATAGCTATCAAGCTAATATTCAGATGGCCCCGTACGAAGCCTTGTACGGACGCAGAAGTCGATCGCCTATTTGCTGGGACGACTTGGGGGAGCGGAAGCTGTTGGGGCTAGACCTCGTAGAGGAAACGAAAGCAAAGGTGCGCCTTATCAGGCAGCGGTAGTTGACCGCCCAGAGCCGACAGAAAAGTTACGCGGACCAAAGGCGACGTGAACTGGAAAGTGAGGTAGGGAACCATGTGTTGCTACGTGTGTCACCGTCTAAGCGGACAAGACGGTTCAGCATGCGAGGGAAGCTGAGCCCACGGTATGTGGGATCGTTCGAAATCTTGGAGCGCGTGGGTCCGGTGGCATACCGGTTGGCCATACCGCCAAATCTTGAACAGGTGCATAATGTGTTTCATGTCTCGATGCTCCGGAAGTACCTGGCCGACCCGTCGCACGTCCTCAACGCTCCGGCCGTCGAACTGCTGAAGGATTTGAGCTTCGAGGAAACGCCGATACGGATCATGGCAAGAGAAGAAAAGGAACTTCGTAACCGGACGATCCCCTACGTAAAGGTGCAATGGAATAACCACGAGGAGCGCGAGGCGACGTGGGAACTTGAGACGAAAATGAGGGAGTGTTATCCTGAGTTATTTAGCGAGGGGTGAGGTTAAGTTTCGGGGACGAAACTTCTTTTAAGGGGTGAGTGGTGTAATATCACAGATTTTTGGTGACGTTTTACCCTCCTGCTAATAAAGGTTAAATTAAGGGAAAGTAAAATAACGGGTTTACTTAAGTTGATAATCGAGAGGTGCGGGTATTTTTCTGCGATAGAGCTCAAAAAACGGAGAATGGCGATGCGATCGGATCCGGATTCCGACTTACGGAACCCCCAGAAAGGGGTGGTTAGGATCGCTGTAACCGGGAGGTGCATCGAAATCCGTGCAAGTGATCGTGCACGCTTTTCGAGGAGATAAGGAACTATCCTTAAGGAATTATCTTTAAAGAATTATCTCCAAGGGATTATCGTTAAGGAATTATCTTTAAGGAATTATCTCCAAGGGATTATCGTTAAGGAATTATCTTTAAGGAATTATCTTTAAAGAATGATCCCGAAAGATTTATATTTGAGGAATTAATTAATTAATGAATTAATTAATTAGAGATTTGAAATTCCCGATGTGGATTTGACGTACGTACATATGAAAAGGGAAAATAAAAGAAATAAATTAATAATAAGATTTATTTCCCGTACCGAAAGGAAAACCCTAGTTTTAAAAGATCGCCTCCTCAAATCCTTCCCTTTTGTGCGTTTCGAAAACCTACTGAAACCCAAGTTCGAAAAGAGAGAAAGGAGAAAGGAAAAAAGAGAAACCCTAACCGGAAAAAATGAGAGAAAAGAATGAGCGAAAAGAAAAAGGCGGAACCCTAATCGGAAGGAAACGGGAAGAAAGAAGGAGTGGACGGAACGACCCAACTCTCCCGACGAACGTACCAAGAACGGAAGCGCCAACGATCTCCGCCTCCGACGATTAAAGGTAAGCGAGTTTTATGTTCGTTTCGCTCGGTTTTCGTTCCGGTCTTTTGGGGATGTTGGGAGTAGTAAAATCTAACCAAGGCGTCGCCGCCACGAAGCCCTAGGGCATCGCGCCGCAGCCGCGATACACGCCGCGTGGGGACGGTGCCGCGCGGCCGCGGCTAGCGCCGCGCGGGACCAAGATCCCCGTGCAGCCGGGGATAGGGGCGAGCACCGCGCGGGGCCATGCCCGCGCGGCTGCGGACAAAGCCGCGCGGGGGGGCAACCGCGCGGTGGGAGGGGCGCGCGCCGCGGGGGGGTCACACCCGCGCGGCCGCGGATGGTGCCGCGCGGGGAGGCGCCCGCGCGGCAGCAGCGCGGGCGGCGCGGGCACCTTGCCCGCGCGGGCGCGACCAGTGCCGCGCGGGCGGGCGCCTGCGCGGTTGTGCCCACGCGCCGCGCGGGGCCTTGCCCGCGCAGCCGTGGCTGGTGCCGCGCGGGCAGGCGCCCGCCCGGCGCGCGCAGGCGCCCCCGCGGCGCGCGCGCATAACAGCCGCGCGGGCGTCTGCCCGCGCGGCTGTTGTGCGCGCACGATGGTGCCGGCGGGCAGGCACCCACGCGGCTGCGCACGGGTAACGCGCGGGGCCTAGGCCCGCGCGGCTACGGAGGGTGCCACGCGGGCGGGTGCCCGCGCGGCCGAGGCAAGCGCCGCGCGTGGCCAGGGCCCGCGCGGCCGAGGCAAGCGCCGCGCGGTGGCGGGTCCCGCGCGGCCGCGGCTCGTACCGTGTGGGGCTAGGACCCGCACGGTCAAGGTGGGAGCCGCGCGGGGTCGCTGCCCGCGCGGCCGCGGCTTGCACTGCGCGGGGCCAGGGCCCGCGCGGTCGCAACAAGCGCCGCGCGGGGCACATGCCCGCGCGGCCGTTTGACCGGCAATGCCGAAGGGGTGGCCGTGTCGCCGTCACGTACGGACGCCACCGCCGTGTCCAGAGGTCACTAGTGTTGTTGAGTGTTTGGGTCCGGTTTATGTGTTATTGTATTACTGATCTGACCGCGGCTCTTTTGGGGGCTACTTTTAGGTCCGGGTTTTGACAGAGAGCAGGATTCAGTTTCCGGAGCCTAGAATTCGCATAATAGAGGTGGGTATTTTTGATTAATTTCGGTGCAGGGTCGTCCCGAGTATTTCGTTTAATAAAGTAGATATTGTTGGTAAAAGTGACTAACCCCATGGCATGTAAATCCCATATTCTATTCTCATTGAGGCGGCTGCGGTCGCATGATTGTTTTACTGATCTGACTAACGCGGCTGAGGTCGCAACATGGTTTTACACTCATATTGCTTACACGCACACTGGCAGTTTGGCCATTGCACAGGGTGTATTTTTCCGGAAAGATGGTAAGAGTTTTTACCCGTATACTCCACAATGAGAGGTTAGTGGGGACCCCTCAAGGAGAGGCGACTGCTACTTGGGCAGTGGAGGGGTTGGAGGCACCAAGAAAATGAGTACGGTATTCTGGGGTTGGGGCCCAGCTTGTTACGGTATTCTGGGGTTGGTGCCCAGCTTGTTTTGTGACAGGGATTTAGCGATACATGAGGGGGGGAAGTAAATGCTCCGGTGTATCGGTTTGTCTTTTCAGTCATTGCATTTACCTTTTACATCTACTTTATCAGTCACTAACTACCCACACTGTGACAGGTCCGAGCAGGGGTGGGAACCGGGATGACGGTGAGGCAACGGTTAGAGGACCCTAGCCCTTGAGACTATTCAACTTTATTGTTTTATGGTTATCCTTTAGTGTGTTTGGTTAGTTTAGCTGTGATTACTTGTGCATGGTTTCTTGTGGATGTTGGAATGAGGACTTCGAGTAGGATTTTCTTCTCTTATCTGTGAATGTTAAGATGTGTGATTACGGCCCGTTTTCAAGTACAAAAATGGTTTCAAATGTATTTTCAAACCAGGTGTCGTGTGGGCACTGATTTCAAAACCCATTGATTTATCCTTTCAAGCATAATGGCCGCCAAAAAGGATTTGCGAAAACATTTTTTAAAACTGGGTGTCGAGTGGACACCGACTTCCAAACCTATAGGTTTATGCTAGTCTGAATGTGATAGATGTAACTGTTTGGTTAAATCTAGTCTCTCCTCGTTGTCAGTCATGGTTTGCATGGTTAAAGTAATTGTCGTGCTTGGAACGCCGTGCATATACAGAGGAGGCTCCGCCCGTTTGGGGAGCGAATTTGTACATGTGGCGGGTCTGGTGCGCACCGGAGGCGAGGTCCATTTAAGAAAAAAAAATGGATACGTTTTTCTGCTCTTTTAGAACCTCCGGGGCATGACAACTGCGCTATCAGCTCTTTTTCTCTGTCTCACGGGTGATATTCCAAGAGGTGCTACCGAAGTCGGCGCGGTTTCCAAAACCACGTCAATCACCATCTCGTTCTCAATCTCACTAAACGACGGCTTCAATAACAGCTCAGGTAGACTCACACCCGGGATTGCACGACGATAAGGATATTCTTTAGTCCCGGTGCCGCCGTAGGCACCTCCCGTACAGTCGCTAGCAAAGCGATACGACCATGACTCAACCTCTGTCGTGCTCTAGCTTCCTCTATAAACACACTCCTCCTGACCAGGTCCATGGAGGGTCACTGCCCTCTCTCGACAATCCAAGGTAGCATAACATTGGGGTAACCAAACCCTATCCAACCTCATATCAACATCTCGGAGCTGACGTGGGATTAACACTCAATGGGTCAAATCCAAGGTCCTAACTGCACTGGGCAGGACTGGCAACACCCATCCAGGTGCTATACGTGATCTGGAACCTGGTCCTCACGTGCACAGCCAACAGTCCCATCTCTGGCCCACGCGAAGCTACCCACGCTCTACTGAACCTGCACAAGCGGTGTCGGCATCAACATGCTCTAACTCCGATGACCATAAGGAAAACCACACCTGATAAGACGCGATCCACTATCCTGGCGCCCTCTAACCGGCTGCACAATCTCATCCACTAGATGCTGGTGGCCATCGCTCTATCTGCTTCGGCATCACGGCTCTATCAGCCTACCGGTAAGTCGGATGAACCTCTTCATCCTGAAGGGGTAGAGGGGGTGCTGTCGCAAGCGGCAAAACCATGAGCACCACTCTGGGACACTCTGCCTGAAAATGTCCTGACCATCCACAAGAAGAACATCGCCCCTTCCTGAGGTCACACTATGGCGATGAATGCGGCCCACCGCAAATGACATACTCACCCTGACACTACTGCTGGTGTCTCGACGGTTGAGAACTTCCTGGTCTCTGTCTCCTCTGAGACTCATGATCCTGTGACTAGAATCATGGCAACTTCGATCCACTCGGCTGTCCCCAAAAATCAGGCGATACTGGACGCCTCTCTCTGGAGCTGGTCCCTCGCTCCTCGTCCCTCTCGGACATGATCACAGACCTCGGTCAATCCATCGGGTATGCACAATCACTGCATCCAAAGTCGGCGCTCGCCGAGAATGCCCCAAGTGATAGATATCTCGATGCTGTCTCTTCTCAAACATGATCAACCTTCTGAGCCTCATCCTGGGTGACATGGGGTACACTGCTCAACAATCGCAGAAACTCACTCCAAGTCATCAACTGCGCTCCTGGTGGTCCAACAGGGCGAACTCGACACAACCAACTCTCGGCGTCCTTATCCAAAGTGCGCAACCAAGTGCACCTGATGCTTCTCCTGGATGAACAAGTCCTCAAACAACTTTTCCATAGCAGCAATCCAGTTCCCGGCCTCCCAAGGCTCCAAACTCTACCCCGAAAACTGCGGGGAATGAAACTGGCGGATGTACAATAACCGATCGGCAAACTCTCGCTGCTCCCGCACTACTCACAGTGCGATATGGGTCGAAGTCGACGATGTCGCGGCTGGAGGTACTACTTGTTGGGTTATATATAATTGGATCTAAATAGGGGAAAAAATACCTAGAGGGGGGTGAATAGGTGTAAACAATAAACACTCAAAAATCTTTGCGATATAAAACCCAATGCGGAAAAATAAATAACACGCAGAGATTTTTACGTGGAAACTCCAAACCGGAGTAAAAAACCACGGGACCGATAACACGGTGAAATCCACTAGAATTATAACACGTACAAAGGTGATATACCGTACTCACAGACGACTCAACCTTTTTCCATACGCTCCTAGTTGATCTTCTCCGCTCGCTCCGCAACGCTTCTCGAATCCACGATCTGCATCCAACGCCGAATCCACGGTGTCCAACGTCGACTCCACGACGTCCGACCAAATCCACGGTCTTCACCTAGTAGCACGCTTCGAATCCACGAACGTACCTCGCTCCGAATCCACGAGAGCGGTTGCACCTTGAATCCACAAGGCCACGCGAGTCCACGCGCCGATTTTGGGAAAATCGTTGTTTTTGGGTGGTGATGATCCGCCGAATACTTAGATTAGAAATATATCAGGAATACCATCTAAGTATTCATTCATTTGATTCTACTCAAAATCTGAGTATGAAACCCTAGAATCAAATCAATCAATATAGATGAAGAAATATAAGATAAAATCTAGTATTTCCTTTCTTCTCTATATGTGGATTTTTCTATTTCGGTCGTATATTTCGCTTTTTGCGTCGTCCCTTCAAAGATGAATTAAAGGGTCTATATATAGGTTAGAAACCGTTGGAAGAGGATAAGAATCAAAAACTAACATTTTCTGGAATTTTTCAGGACGGCGATCCGGATCGGATTTCGGCGATCCGGATTGCAGTAACGAGACAGACAGTTTCCAGAAAAACAAAGGTTCGGGATCCGGATCGTTCATACAATTCACCAAACACCAATGTTCGGGATCCGGATTGAAATGCCTGATCCGGATCGTTCATATATTTCGGTAAAAACCAGTGTTCGGGATCCGGATCAAAAGAGGCTACGATCCGGATTGAATTTGCGTATGAACTAACATCCTTCGGGATCCGGATCGAAGTGCCTGATCCGGATCCTGAACATGTCCCATGTCCAGTTTTTGATTTTTATGCAATTAAAAATTCATCCAAGTGTTTCTACACTATAAGAAGTATTCGGATCACCAAAAATAATTAGTTAAACATACCTGATCCTTTTGAATTCTTCTTTCTTGAGATTGAGTTATATGATCCAACCTTCTTTATCTTCAATCTTCAAGACTTAACCGAATTCACGAAATACGCCAACTCAAATTCCGTAACAATCTCCCCCTTTGGCGGTTTCGTGACAAAACACAAATCCACTCAAAAAAATTCAAAAAGATATTTTTGTTGCTATCACCATACAACAAAAATTTACAATGGAGATCCAAAATAAAATACATACATGTGTGAAACTCCTAAAACAGACTCTAGACTTAGATATCTGTACTCTCTGCAAAAAGAAGCAATTCTTGACAAAAGAAGATCGTTAGATACCTCAAGAATTTTTAGCATTCAAAACCTAACAGAGATAGAGTTTATACTCACTATGACATTTTACGAATTTAGATATGTAATAGGATCAACGATAAAACATCGACATATCTTCTAAGCAATAAAATTCAAGATGTCATAACTTTGTTAATAATCAGACAACTTGTTAGTAATAGTACATGCCCAAATAATTAGTCAAATAGTTAGTCGGGGCATGCATTCAAACACAATATAAAACCACAAGTTGTGATACTTACCTTCATAGTGCAAAGTTCAGAGTTCACATATCTCATTGTTCGTTTCTCTCTCCCCCTTTTTGTCACAAAATCAAGCCAAAAAAAAAACAAAACGTAAGGAGAGTTAAAAGTTTAGATAATAAGAAAACTAAAATTAAGACTATAAACCTGCACAAGAGAAGGATAAGTTAAAAAAAGTTATTCCGATTCTTCGGAACTAACACACCCGAGTATTTGAAAGATTTTATTTATAGATGGAGGTAACCGATGCATCATCGGAAGTTGAAGAAGGTGCTGGTTGTGCTGCATGTGCTGGTGGGACTGGAGGTGTTGCTGCCGGTGCAGAAGTGGTTGCTTGTGGTTGTGCTCTTCGTCGGTGAGGAGGTGATGGGGGCTCATCTTGTTTTGTTGAGAGAGACTTTACAATAGTCGTTTCATTGATCGTTCCTAGACTGTGCATGTAGGAACTCGCACTAGTGTCAACTTTAAATTTTTGAAAAATGCGCATAATGATCATTGGAAAGGGAAGTCTTTCTGAGGGGTGAGCATGTTCCACATAGCGTGCCATCCTTGACCAGATGAGGTAAGGAATGTTTAAGTTTGCTCCCATTGCCGCTGTGGGGTTTCCAAGAAGATAAAGGAATAACATCCTATCCCACCGAAGAACCTTTGTATTCATATTTGGAAGGATGTTATAGCACATAATAAAGTTCACGTAGCGATACTCTGGTCGAAGCTCTTTTGAAAAGACCGAATTTCCTGCCGACAGAGTATCTGTAAGACAAATTCCATCAACTACCACTCTCCAGGAGTTGGTGGTGAAGATTTGACTTTTCAGATAATGGGCGCCATTAGCTCTGGCCTTTATCCCTAACACCTCTCCAATTAGTTGAGGTGTGACTTTGATCTTGACATTTTTAACCAATGTGTGAAATTCCCGACGTCTGTTCTCCTGATCAACTAGACTTGAAGCATTTTGATAAAACATTCTTACAGAATGGAGACAATACCCAGTGGTCTCGGGGAAATTGCAAATGGGAGCAAGACCTGTCTGGTCATACAGAGTCCCAAATAGTGGAGATCGTTCCTTCAAGGCTTTGACATTGACATGTCTTTCGCCAATGCATTCCCTGTTCTCAAAATCCTTGATCCTTGCTGAGCTGATAAAGTCTTGTGGAGGAGGCTGGCTAGCAACTGGTTGCTCAATGGAAATTCCTCGAGCACTCCCTCTCTTGCGGGCAACACTTTTTCTTTTTGTTTTCACAGGAGTTTCTTCCATTGGAGCTTTTCCTTTTTCAGCAGCAGTGGGAGGAGCCTTTGCCTTTGATGTTTCTGCAGGGGCTTTCCCTTTCGAAGCAGTGGGAGTAGTTGCTTCAACTTGAAGCTCATCCCAATCAATGGACTCCGTTTCAGATTCCGTCTCGGAATCATCCCTAGATTTCTTTGCCTTCTTTGCCTTTTTAGGCTTGACAGGATTTCTTGTATGCACCATGGCAGCCAGAAGAAAGATGATCCAGGTGATCACCATTGCTACTGTCCTTTGTGAGAGAAGAGAAACCTGTGAGCAACAACTCAAGAACACGAAAAATTGTCAATTTTCAAAAATTTGAAAAATTGTACCCAAACAATCATTATCGTGTAGAGAGACTAAGAATCAAATTAGTTTTGCAAAAGGAATTTTAAAAATAGATCAATCGCATGATTTTCGAAAATTCCTATTATATGCCCTAAAACCGAAATTTTTGAAATTGAAGGCCAAAAATCCGTTTATCATGAGAATACCTAGCATATAATCAAAACTAATCTACCCAGAGTTCTTATTTCAAAAGAAATTTGATCAAAAACCATCCACAAATGAAAAAGATACAGAAATTTCATCACGTTTTGAGGAAGAATATGAAAAACTGTGAAAAACCTAGATTTTGATCAATAAAACTTACTTAGAATCGAAGAACTTGAGTTTGTAAGCTTCCAAGACGGATGTATTCTAGAGAGAGAAGCTCTGGAGACTTTGGAACAAAAGATTGAAGTAGAAAGAAATCAAAACCCTTTTGTTCTATATAAAACCCTAGCCGCGATCCGGATCAGTTCGTGAATCCGATCCGGATTTGCTACCCGCAGAGAATACCTGCGTTCGGGATCCGGATCGGCTTGTTCAATCCGGATCGGCTCCAACTTTTTCTTCAGAAAAATTTAGAAAAATTTTAGAAAATCCAGAAAAAGATTGTAAGCACTTTTGTGTATCAACTTTAACCAAAAATCATCATTTCATATCAAAAGAAATAGATTATACTAAATCTATCAATAATAGCCAAATAATGAAATGAAGATTTATAAAAATTAAATACCTTAAAGTTGAACAACTTCAATTACATCTAACTTTATCTTATGAGTAATGCCTTTATCAAATCATCAATTTGGTAAAGAAAATGAAATACCAAGATCAATAGATGTCTGAAATCCCAGATAAGTTAGATAATATATCTAGTCAATTTATTGAAGAGAGTGGCTCTTTGAGCATCTTTCATTAAAATTCCCACCTTATACCAACCTTGAAATTTTGACAGAGTCAAGTATTTCAACATGCATTTTATTTAATCAAACTTGAAAAACCTTGCTTGGTATACATGTGGTAGCTGCACACAGTACTCGGACGACCGAGGTGGTAGCTCTTTCCTCCATGTGGTGGTAGTTTTCACACTCCTCATTGGGATGTAACTCTTTCCACATCTTTTGAGCATAACACTTTTTCTTTGACTCCCCCTCAATTGGCTATCAATTATTTAAGATATAAAGTATTCAACCAAATATTGATCTCGATTTCATACTCGACTAAATAGTCAAATAAGATAAAAACTATACCAAGAGATCATCGAGAGAGAAATTGACTTTGATCAAAACAAAGATGATTTAATTCACATAAATGATCATTGCATCAAATGAATTATTATGATATCCAAAGCATAATAAATTTCTAAATAAACGAAAAGATGCTACTAAAGTCAATAAGACATATGCTCAATTAATATTTTATGTCTAAGCAAAGATAATGAACAAAAACACAAAAACAAAACCTAACCTAAACAAAAGTTTCAAAAAGGGGTTATTTCAAGGAAAGCATTCCAACTGCTTTACGCAAATGAATAAAACGTTTTTGATCCAAAGGTTTTGTTAAAAAGTCAGCTAATTGATCTTCAGTTGAAATGTAGGAAATTTGAAGAATATTTGATTCAACTAGCTCTCTAAGAAAATGATATCTAAGTTCAATGTGTTTTGTTCTTGAGTGCAACACAGGGTTTTTTGAAATGTTTATAGCACTAGTGTTGTCACATAAAACAGTTACCGAAGTTGCTGAAATCCGGAAGTCGCTCAACACGCTTTTCATCCAAATGAGTTGAGTTGAACAACTACCCGCTGAGATATATTCCGCTTCGGCAGTCGAGAGTGCAATGCAGTTTTGCTTTTTACTATGCCATGCAACAAGACAATGGCCAAGATAAAAACATGCACCACTCGTACTTTTCCGATCATCCACAGATCCTGCCCAATCGGCATCTGAGTATCCAATAATATCTAGACTTGTTCCCATAGGATACCAAATTCCAAAATTAATGGTTCCTTTGATGTACCGGATGATCCGTTTCACCGCTTTCACGTGATCTTCCTTTGGTGCTGACTGATATCTCGCGCAGATCCCAACACTAAAGGATATGTCCGGGCGACTAGCTGTGAGGTAGAGTAGACTTCCAATCATACTTCGATAGAGTTTCTCGTCTACACTATCACTATGAGATTCACTTCCTAATCCCTTATTGCTAGTTCCCATAGGAGTAGGAAAATCTTTAGAATCTTCTAATCCGAATTTCTTTACCAACTCCTTTGCATACTTGGATTGACATAGATGGATGCCTTCACCATTTTGTTTCACTTGCAATCCAAGAAAGTATGTCAGTTCGCCCATCATTGACATCTCAAATTCGCTTTCCATGGTTTCAGCGAATTTAGAAGCATCATTATCCTTTGTTGCTCCAAATACGATGTCATCGACATAGATTTGTGCAACAATGAAGTTATTTTGATAATGCTTCACAAAGAGAGTCCTGTCTGCTCCCCCTCGAGTATATCCCTTCTCCAAAAGGTGCTTTGTCAACCTTTCGTACCACGCTCGCGGTGCTTGTTTTAAACCGTAAAGAGCCTTTTTCAAACGAAAAACATGGTTAGGTAGTTTACAGTCTACAAAACTTTTCGGTTGAGCCACATAAACTTCCTCATTTAAAAACCCATTTAAAAACGCGCTCTTAACGTCCATTTGAAAGAGTTTTATTTTAAAGTGACAAGCAATAGCGAATAAGATACGAATGGACTCGAGTCTAGCTACATGGGCGAACGTTTCATCAAAGTCTATACCTTCTATTTGAGAGTAGCCTTGAGCAACTAAACGTGCTTTGTTCCTGATGATGGTACCATCCTCAATTTTCTTGTTCTTGAAAATCCATTTAGTACCAATCACATTGTGTTGCTTCGGAGGCGTCGTTAATTCCCAGACTTTGTTTCGTTCAAACTGATGGAGCTCTTCCTGCATTGTTTCAATCCAGTAGTCATCCTGAAGAGCTTCATCGACGTTCTTTGGTTCGATCATGGAAACGTAACAAGCGAATCCACAAACCAACTGCCTCCGAGTTCTGACTCCTTCTTGTGGGTCTCCAATAATGTTTGATTCAGGATGATCCTTGGAGATGCGTAACGTTTGAGGTAATGGAGTACTCGGAGGTACATGAGATGATTCCTGCACATCAGATAAACTTGAAGAACCATTAGATGCATCATTAATATTAGAAGTATTATCATGAGAAGATGCATTTACAGGAGTATCATCATCAAGAGAGATATCAGGGGTAGATTTATCAGATGCAAAGTGGAAAGCTTCGTCTACTTTAACATTTATGGATTCTACAATCGTTTTAGATTCCAAGTTAAATACCCGATATGCTCTACTATTTGTAGAATAACCCAAGAAAATCCCTTTGTCACTTCGAGAGTCAAATTTTCCACGATTTTCGCGGTCTCGTAAAATGTAACACCGACTCCCAAAGATACGAAAATATTTGATATCCGGTTTTCTACAAAACCATAGTTCATATGGTGTATTTAAAGTTCCCGGGCGCAAATAAACTCGATTAATAACATAGATTGCAGTGTTCACAGCTTCAGCCCAAAAATATAACGGTAAATTCCGGCTATGAAGCATAACACGTGCCATCTCTTGAACAACCCTGTTTTTGCGCTAGACTACACCATTCTGTTGAGGTGTATAGGGTGCTGAGAATTCATGTTTTATCCCATTAGAAGTGCAAAAATTAATAAATTTTGAATTTATGAATTCTCCACCTCTATCACTTCTAACACGAATGATCTTTTCATTCATTTCAATCATAATACGAAGGCAAATCTCGTGAAAAGAATCAAAAGTATCAGCTTTCTCTTTTAAAAATGCTACCCATGAGTATCTAGAGAAATCATCAACCAATAAGAAAATATACCATTTACCTCCCAAGGATGGTTGACGTGTCGGCCCCATAAGATCCATATGCAATAATTCCAAGGGCCGTTTAGTACCAACGTGGTTCAAGTTCTTGTGTGCAGTCCTGGATTGGTTTCCCTTTTGAAAACCACCACACACAATGTTTTGTTTAACTGAAAGTTTTGGAACCCCCTTGACCACGTTTTTGTTTGAAATTCTAGCAAGTTCCTTAAAATTTATGTGACCTAGCCTTTCATGCCAAAGTGTTTCATTATTCAAAGAGGCTAAGTTACAATTTTCAGAAATTTTATTGGGAACAACATAACAATTGTTTTCAGATCAAACCCCCTTTAAAAAGAAAACATGATCCTTATCAGTTACAATGCATTCAACAGATGAAAAATTAACTGAATAACCATTGTCGCAAAGTTGACTGATACTTATGAGGTTAGTCTTAAGGCCATCAACAAATAACACATTATTCAGAATCGGGCCATCTGGGATAGCTACTGTTCCTTTTCCGACAATTTTGGAAGACTGACTGTCTCCGAAAACTACAAGTCCTCCGGAGATTTTCTCAAAATTTTGAAAGCAGTTTTTGTCACCGGTCATGTGACGGGAACAACCGCTATCCAGATACGAAGACGAATTATCATATACATGCAAGGAAATATTTGTAACAAGACAAGGGAAGATTTCACCTTTGCGTACCCAAACCTTTCGAGTTTTGGTGTACGTCGGAAATGATTGTGAAGTTGATACCTTTGGTGAAAGCGTCTTGTTTGATCCATTGCTTTTCCTTGACGTCGTCGTCTTGTTTGATGAATTTCCGAGGCTCTTTTCCTTCGAATAATTTGCATTTGATTTCCTAGGAATCACCCTTTTGGTAGTCGTTGCAAGAAGTGCTTGAGTTGAGCGTTTGGCTCCCATCTTGCAATTTCTCCTTATGTGCCCTGCAATACCACAACGAAAACATACCTTAGTGCTTGACGATCCCGAGGAGGGTGAAGTAGGCTTGTTGTCGTTGCTTTTCGTTAGTTCCGGTGTCGGAGGAGGAGATACCGACTGGGGCACAAAGACTGTCCCAACTGAACTAAAATTGTCTTCAGTTCGATTGTATCCGAGGCCGAATTTGTTTGATTGACCAAGACCAAGAAGCTTATCCAACTTACTCCTTCCTGATGAAAATCGCTGTAAGTCATCATTGAGTTGGAGAATGGTCTCTGTCATTTCCAATTTTTCCTGTCGAGCCTCGCCGTTGAGCTTCAAGAAGTAATTCACTTTGTTCACCATATCTACATAATTCTTCTCGAGTTGCTCATTGGACTCTTGAAGGGAAACATTTATTTTAATCAGATTATCCCTTTCCACTTCAAGAGCGTTTGAGAGAGAAGATGCCCTTTTTGCTTCTTCTTCGAGATCCTGCAATCTCCCTCTCAAACTCTTATTTTGCTTTGCCAGTTTCTTTGAATCCCTCAAAAGCTTATGGTAGGCAAGAGCAAAATCTTCACCTTCAGAATTATCCGATTCATCATCCGTTGCAATTTTTTCAACAGTGGAGTTGGACAATGACTCGGATGTACTAGCCATTAAGCACATGAAGGGTGAAGATGTGGACGCGTGGAACGCCGTTGCGTTATCTTCTTCATCACTTGACGATGACTCATTTGACGATGAGGTGTCATCCCAAGTGACGGCTTGCATCGCTTTCTTCTTTGACGGATTCTTATTTGGACACTCCGTTGAGATATGGCCATATCCTCGCCACTTGAAGCACTGGACTTGTCATTCTGAGCTTTTCTTATCCTTTGAAAAACTCTCTTGCTTTCTTGACTTTTGGCTTGAAAAACCTTTGCCTTTCTTCCACTTTCCGGAGGATGAGGTTTTACTTGAATTACCCCTTCGGAAGTTTCGGCAAAATCTTCTTGTCAAGAGAGCGAGCTGCTTCTCAAAGTCCTCCATAGATAGGTTTACGTCATCGTTTGAGGAGGATGAATCCGCGTCTTCTTCTTTTGTTGTTTTCAATGCTAAACCTGAAGACTTAGAAGAGGATGCTTTTCCCGAAGAATAGTTAGTAGGAAATGTCATTTCATATGTTTGTAAAGAACCAACTAATTCTTCTACACGGATTTCATCCGGGTGTTTAATAGTTTCAATGGCCGTAACCTTGGATCAAAATCTTTCAGGAAGAGTTCTTAATATTTTTCTTACAACTTTAAATTCTAGAATCTTCTCTCCTAAGTTAGCACATGAGTTTACGATGTTTTGCAATCGTGTGTAATAGTCTGTGAACGATTCATTTTCTGCGATGAAAATAGAGTCAAACTTGCTCGTAAGCATTTGCAGTTTCTGAATCTTCACAAGGTTAGTTCCATCATGTGTAACTTGAAGAACATCCCAGATTTCTTTCGCAGTCTCACATGCCGAGACGCGAGAGAACTCAGTTTGAGACAAAGCATTAAATAGAGCATTAATCCCTTTGCCATTGTAAGAAGAAGAATCTATCTCTTCCTTGGTCCATTTCGACCTAGGTTTGATGGTGCGAACATCAGCAAGAATTTCAGTTGGATTAGACCATCCTAATTCAATTGATTGCCACACCCGTTCGTCGATGGAAATTAAAAAGGCTTTCATCCGTACTTTCCAGTAGGCATAATTTGTTCCATCGAAGAACGAGGGTCTGTTGATGTTTCCACCTTCAACCATTGTTTACAACCCTATTCTCTCTCTGATACCACTTGTTGGGTTATATATAATTGGATCTAAATAGGGGAAAAAACACCTAGAGGGGGGTGAATAGGTGTAAACAATAAACACTCAAAAATCTTTGCGATATAAAACCTAATGCGGAAAAATAAATAACACGCAGAGATTTTTACGTGGAAAACTCCAAACCGGAGTAAAAAACCATGGGACCGATAACACGGTGAAATCCACTAGAATTATAACACGTACAAAGGTGATATACCGTACTCACAGACGACTCAACCTTTTTCCATACGCTCCTAGTTGATCTTCTCCGCTCGCTCCGCAACGCTTCTCGAATCCACGATCTGCGTCCAACGCCGAATCCACGGCGTCCAACGTCGACTCCACGACGTCCGACCGAATCCACGGTCTTCACCCAGTAGCACGCTTCGAATCCACGAACGTACCTCGCTCCGAATCCACGAGAGCGGTTGCACCTTGAATCCACAAGGCCACGCGAGTCCACGCGCCGATTTTGGGAAAATCGTTGTTTTTGGGTGGTGATGATCCGTCGAATACTTAGATTATAAATAGATCGGAAATACCATCTAAGTATTCATTAATTTGATTCTACTCAAAATCTGAGTATGAAACCCTAGAATCAAATCAATCAATATAGATGAAGAAACATAAGATAAAATCTAGTATTTCCTTTCTTCTCTATATGTGGATTTTTCTATTTCGGTCGTATATTTCGCTTTTTGCGTCGTCCCTTCAAAGATGAATTAAAGGGTCTATATATAGGTTAGAAACCGTTGGAAGAGGATAAGAATCAAAAACTAACCTTTTCTGGAATTTTTCAGGACGGCGATCCGGATCGGATTTCGGCGATCCGGATTGTAGTAACGAGACAGACAGTTTCCAGAAAAACAAAGGTTCGGGATCCGGATCGAAGTGCCTGATCTGGATCGTTCATACAATTCACCAAACACCAATGTTCGGGATCCGGATTGAAATGCCTGATCCGGATCGTTCATATATTTCGGTAAAAACCAGTGTTCGGGATCCGGATCAAAAGAGGCTACGATCCGGATTGAATTTGCGTATGAACTAACACCCTTCGGGATCCGGATCGAAGTGCCTGATCCGGATCCTGAACATGTCCTATGTACAGTTTTTGATTTTTATGCAATTAAAAATTCATCCAAGTGTTTCTACACTATAAGAAGTATTCGGATCACCAAAAATAATTAGTTAAACATACCTGATCCTTTTGAATTCTTCTTTCTTGAGATTGAGTTATATGATCCAACCTTCTTTATCTTCAATCTTCAAGACTTAACCGAATTCACGAAATATGCCAACTCAAATTCCGTAACACTACTGGCGATACCTCAGAAGATGCTCTCTGCTCAAGCATGTGCATCGCGTGCTCCATGTTCTCTTCCTGGTGCCGCATTGCCTCAAATATCTGGGCTACCTGGGCCCGTAACTCTCAAACCTCACTCTGCTCTGTCCATTCAGCCTCCCGCTGTTCGGGCTCCTCATCCAAGGTCAAACACGCCCTCGCCACTTCATGGCGTCTCGGGAGCATCGAAAACCACTACAACAGAACAAACATTAGGACCAAGAACTCTCTCGACCCAATCAAGCGAAAGTCTAGAACATGTTACCCATACTAAAGCATTATGTTGTCTGCAACCAACATAATCATCTTTAGAGAAATAACATGTAAGATCACTCGCCCCAATCCCCTGGGGGAGGTACAGACTCAATCAGGACTCTCGCTAAAGTCACGTCTCTCACGACAGTCATCCTACTGTCCAACCAATAGCCTAGGGTCTCTAAGTCCTCAACGACCTATATTCCTAGGCTCTGAACCACCCTAATCTGTCACGCCCCGGGGTCGAACTGCGACCCGGGCTCGCCAACAGATCCGCCGCCTGTACGAAAACTGCCGCACAGACGAAGCGCCTACCCTGCAAAAGATCTATAGCTAAACATGTATCAGAGCTGCAAAAGAAACTAATAGCTATGTCATCAAAACACTGAACGTCTGAATAAAAACAAATCCTCAATACAAGTCTCTCAACTAAGGAAAATACAAGTACAACCCTCACAAATCTCTTAGACTGTCCAGTACAAAAGTGGAAACATAAAAGTATCGGGTACATCTACCTCTGACTCTCAATGCTGGTAAGGAACTACTCGGCCACGTCCTCACCTCGATCAGCTGTCTCCGCGCGAGCTAAGCCGGAACAGCAGCCTTAGGAAACCTGTCACCGCAGCGGGTGTGAGATCTACTGTAGAAGGTAGATCTCAGTGGGTACCGTCTCCAATATCCACGGTATGCCCACTAAGTCTACTGGAGGCATAATAGATAGGTATGTAGATAGATAGATAAAAGCTGAAAGAAACTACAGCTAATATGAGTCAACCAACATGCTCAAAAGGAAACTCTACCATAAACATGCTATGCATACACTGGCTAAAATGCCTCAGTATCAATGCTCAAAGAAAAAAAATCCATCTAAGAACATAATATGTAACCACCCGCTCAAATCACCCAATCTCAATGACTGCCTCATAGGGTCCAGTCAAGCCTGCGCCTAACCTACTGCCACTAGCCCACAATGGACTTGGACTTACGTAGGGCGTCCCACACGGACTATCTCAATCTCAAGCGAACTCTAGTGTATCAACTAGTCGCATCAACAACACGCACCCGGGGCGTAACTGTCACGCCCCAGGGGTTTATTTTAGCAGAAACGATTCACAAAAAGGCATGTGTTTGGCGCGTGGAATTTTTTTTTTTTGAAAAACCTTCTTCCCCGGCACGTGCCCAGATCCGCCGCATATACAGGGTCACTCTGCAAACGGACAGAGTCTCCCCTGTATATGCACGGCGTCGCTGCTCATACAATGTCCAAAAACGGATATTCATTCAATCACAACAGTTCAAACATACACCCATTCACAAATGCTGAATAAATCTCACGACCGATCAGTTTAAAAGGATAAATCCACAATGGTTGAAACGGCGCCCACACGGCGTCCATATTTTGAAAACACTTTTCGAAAGCAACATAAACCCAGAGGTTTTGGAAAACAGTGCCCACACGACACTTAGGTTTTGAAATCCATTTTCGTAATCCATAAATCCACATGGTTTGAAAACGGTGCCCACACGACACCCACATTTTCTTTGAAAATAGTTTTCGCAATCTTTTCTTTTGTTTGCTCTTTTATTAGTCAAAGCGGCCAACAGAGATGTAAGGAAAAAGAAATGAACGATTCATTATTCACCATGCCGACATCCACACCGACCCCACGAGGGTATCGCGAACCACACCACAGTCTACAAATAGTAAATGGAATGCGAAAGAAAGAAAATAGAGTACTGTTCAGGTCCCCAGGGACCCAGAAACTCCTGCCGCGGTCTCACCGTCGCCTAACTCTCCCCCCCCGTAGGATCCTGTCGCAAAGTGGGAAGTCAGCGACTAAACGATAATGATAAAGCAAAGCAGGTAAAAGAAGTACGTCCAACCATAGACTATCCGGAGCAACCCCTCTCGCAAAGGGTCGAACCTGCAATGCCCGACTCCGTCGGACAACTAAACCGACGGTTCGCACCGCTCCCCCGTCGGACATCTAAACCGAACGGGTCGCACCGCTCCCACGTCGGACAACTAAACCGACGGGTCGCACCGCTCCCACGTCGGACAACTAAACCGACGGGTCGCACCGCTCACACCTTGGCGCATCCAAGCCCCACAACTACAGGGGCCCCACTCCGTCCTCGTGGGTATACACGGGTCATGGACCACTTTTTCGGAAAAGCGCACCCTTTGCGGTGGCCAAACCGCGGGTACACGTGCTGCAACCTCGAGCAAAGTAACCCACAATACCAACCGTACTCAAGAATAAGCTATAACCGCTATCATGTTAGCAACATCATGTATAATCAGGAGTAAAACTATAACCGCTAAGTACCAAAATAAAACCCACCTGTCGCTTGTAGCAATCAACGCTTGACTCCCCCGCGTCCCGGCACGCTCCCCGAAACTACAACAAGGATCCCCGGGCGGAGAATCAATACCCACTAAACGCAAATCAATGAAGAGCACAAACACCATCCGGCTCCCGTGTCGGAACGGGCCCTCGGCTCCGACGGCGGCGACAATAGCCCTGTGCCGCCATGCTGCCCGTGCGTGTGCGCTGCCCGCAGGCGCGGCTGCCCGCTCGGCGCCCCGCATGGCGCCCAGCCCGCGCGGGTGCACAGCCCTAATGCGCGGGTTGCCCTGCGCGGCGCCCCGCGTGGCGCCCAGCCCGCGCGGGTGCATAGCCCGCATGCGCGGGCTGCCCCGCGCGGCGCCCCGCATGCGGGTGGCCCCGCGCGGCGCCCCCGCATGCTGGCGGCCCCGCGCGGCGCCCCAGCATGCGGGCAGCCCCGCGCGGCGCCCCGCAGGCGGGTGGCCCCACGCGGCGTCCCCGCATGCGGGCGGCCCCGCGCGGCGCCCCGGCATGCGGGCGGCCCCACGCGGCGCCCCCGCATGCGGGCGGCGACCCCGCATGCGGGCGGCCCCGCGCGGCGCCCAGCCCGCTCGGGGGAGCTGCCCGCAAGCACGTGCGGCCCCGCGCGGCATCAAGCCCGCGCGGGTGCCCTGCCGGCGGGTGGCTCGCCCCTCCCCCACCTCCTTGCGCAACGGGTGCCCCACCTCTGAACTCCATGGATTCCCTCCCCTCGCTCGAAACAAGAACGGAAAAGAAAGAAACGAAAACACGGCTCACCTCGATTTCGTCGGCACTGGGCGGAGGAGCAGGATCGTCCTCTTCGCGTTCGTCAGATCTTTGCGGGGAGGCGATCGTTCTCTTCTTTTCTCCCCGTCATGATACCGGTTCTTCACGCCGCCTTGTTAGAGATGGGGAAAATGGGGTTCTCACGCACAAGAAAGGGGGAAAAAATAGGGAAACCCTAGTTTCCCATAGGGGTTTAATTAGCCGTTTTGGGTGCAATAAACAGGGACTTGATCCCTACATCCCTAAATCACAAAGTAAGTGATCGGGTGAATCAAGAAGCGGGAAAAGAAAAACCCAACCTTCGACTAAAAGAAAAAAAACCCAGTTTGGGTACCAACCAGGGTCCGGTTCGCCTCGGTAATCGTGTAAGTCGCCTGAACTGCTAAAAAAAAAACTTCCGGAATTTATTTCGGGAGATTCCGGAGTCGGAATCCAAAACCGATCGCGCCGCCGCTCTCCGTTTCGCGAGCTTTATTATCCAAAAATACCCGCGAGCCCCAATGGTCTGCCTGGAAATAAAGAAATATAGCCACACCCCGGACCCCTTAATCGAAAAGCGGTTCAATAAAAACCAGAAGAAAGTCCAAACATGAAACTAAACCCGCGGCTATTACAGTAACTCGAGGGGAGCGACCCCACCGAGCTCAAGTATCTCATCAGTCTCAACTGTCTCATAAGCGGCACATGCAGGCTATGAACCACGATCAAACAGATCGGCAACTCGATGCTCAAAAAGCACAACTCAGTCGGAAAAAGACTCCACGACTCAATCAGGAAAAGCCCAAACACTCACAGCTATGTCGGAGAACCCTCCACCACTAAATCGGAAAACACGACCCATGATCTAGAATAAACCCATCAATCCCAACAAGGAAGTGCAACTCTCATGACACTAGAAACACAACACACAATGCTCTAAAAATCCACTATCCCCCCCCCCCCCCCCCCCCCAAGCACGAGCATACATGCAACCTGAACCAACTCAACCCCTCTGGGTGATCTCACTATTAAAAAAAAACATTTTCAAAGCCCGGTTTTCATTAAAACACATCCGACGATTTTTAAGACGGTTCAGATGCCAATCCAATGCAAAATAATCATGCAGTCTAGTGTCAAGACACCTCTAGATCATGCTAAAAATATCTGGGGCTCAGGAAAGTCTTCCCATAGTTTTTTAGGCAACTATCAGATTTATCAAGCATAAAAAGGTAAACTAAACATGATCAACATGCATACCGAAGCTTTAGAGGGCATTTCATACATTTTGGAGAAATTCCAACCCACCTGGTGTCACGCCCCGGGGTCAAAACTGCAACCCGGGCTCGCCAACAGATCCGCCATCTGTACGAAAACTGCCGTACAGACGAAGCGTCCACCCTGCAAGTCAGATCTATAGCTAAAAACATGTATCAGAGCTGAAAACTAAAACCAAAAGCTATAGAATAAACTGAACATCTGGAAAAGTAAAAACTCCACTAGTACACAAATCCTCAAGGTACAAAGTCTCACAGAATGTCCAGTACAAAAGTAGAAACATAAAATACGCCGGGAACATCTACTTCTGACTCTCAATGCTGGTAAGGAACTAATCTGTCCCGTCCTCACCTCGATCTACTGACTCCGTGCGAACCAAGCCGGAACAGCCACCTCAACCTGTCACCGCAGCGGGTGTGAGATCTACTGCAGAAGGCAGATCTCAGTGGGTACCATCCCAATATCCACGGTATGCCCACTAAGTCTACTAGAGGCACAAAAGATAGATATGCAGATAGATAGATAGATAACGGGTAAGCTGAAAGAAAGCTACAGCTAAAACATGTCCCAAACATAATGCTCAAAAGGAAACTCTATCATAAACATGCTATGCATACGCTCTCACCACTAGATGCCTCAAGTATCATGCTCAAAGGGATACTCATCTAAGAGCAGCTATACACCAGTCGCACACAAGTTGCTCTCGAAACCCAAATCTCAATGACTGTCCAAAACTGGAACAGTCAAGCCCGCGCCTGTCGTCTAGGAACGCACCTGCCCACTCTACGTGGGGCGTCCTACCGACCACCATGGACGCACCTGCCCACTCCACGTGGGGCGTCCTACGCACCTACCCACTGCGTGTGGGGCGTACTACTGACTACCATGGACGCACCTGCCCACTCCACGTGGGGCGTCCTACGCACCTACCCATTGCGTGTGGGGCGTACTACTGACTACCATGGACGCACCTGCCCACTCCACGTGGGGCGTCCCGCCGACTACTACGAACGCACCTGCCCACTGCGTGTGGGGCGTCCTAGTCGGTCCATCTCAATCATCCTCACGCATCCGGAGCGTACTCGAGGGGAGCGACCCCACCGAGCTCTAATATCAAGTCAGTCTCAACTATCTCATAAATGGCACATGCAGGCTGTGATCCACGATCAAACAGATCGGATACTCAAAACCAGGTATCACATCACAGTCGGGAACCCTCCTCGACTGGATCAGGAAATGCCAAACCCTCTCATAGCTATGTCGGAGAACCCTCAACGACCCAATCTGATAACGCACATCCATGGCTAAGTCGGGAACTCTCCACGACCCAATCTGCCAGAGCCCAATCTCTCGAAATCAAGTCGGAGAATCATCTCCACTACTAAAATCAGATATACCAATCCATGATCTAGAATAATCCCACCAGGGATCTCAACTCACCTGACACTAGAAGCTCGTCACACAGAGCTCTAAAAATCCACTCGGCCTCCTGGCACGAGGATACATGCATCCTGAACCTACTCAAACCCTCTGGAAGCTCACAAAAATTCCAAACTATTTTTAAAGTCTCAATTTCATTAAAATCGGTCCGCCGATTTTTAATACGGTACAGATGCCAATCTAATGTCAACTAAACATGCAGTCTAGTGTCATGTCATCCCTAGATCGTGCTAAAAATATCTAGGGCCTATAATTATCATTCTACAAATTTTCTAGGCAACTATCAAATTTACCAGCTATATAAATAGTAAGCTAAACATGATCAACATGCATACAATAGCTTTAAAGGGCAATCCATAAATTTTGGAGAAATTCCAACCCACCTGGAATGCTTTCCGCAGGCAACGCTGAAGTTGGTGAAGTGCTGAAACCTCGAAAATCGTGCCGCAAATCCCGGAAAAATCCTCGGAAGCTCCAAAAAATTCTCTCGAGTCACACAAAAATCCCGGCGCATTCTGGCTCACTCCACAGCCAATCCACAACACTAACAGCACTTAAAATCCAAAATTCCTCACACATAAGTCCAGCACAATATCCCCGGGCAACAAGCAGCACACTAATCCATAAATGCCCACATAATACTATTTTAGTACTCACTAGGAATCCCCAGTTGCACAAAATGTCACCCCAAATGAAAGCTCACTTTCACAAACCTCTTAAGTCCCCAATACACACTCACAGCATAATACAAGTCCTGCAATGCATACAAATATTTAGTATCCATAGCCTCAAATTAAGTTCACCTTATCACCAATAGGGCACTAAACAATAATTCAATCCACATCCAGTAGCTGCCACAACACACCACACACAGTTAGGTTTGATACATTTCCAAAAACCATAGCCATAAACACTCCACACTTGCACAAACATACACTGAAGCTCCAAGAAAAACCCACAGCACACTTCTAATTACATACACATAATCCTCAGCTCAACATAACTATCAACAAGTGTCCATTCACCCGAGCCTCACGAGGATCAAAATCCACGCATGGAACCCTCAGCCAACATGTAGCTCCAAACTCTGATGGTGATTTCTCGCGCCGTCACCGTCGGCACCATCAGCCTGCGCGGCACCGAGCTCGCCGCGAGCACCCAAGCAGCTGCACCAACACAGAGAGAGAAAAAGGGATTCACTATTAGACGAGCTTAGCAAAAGAATTTGCGCGCGTCCGGCGCAAGGAAAACAGCCACGGGGTCGACGAAAACGCCGCGCAAAAGCACCCTGCGCACGCCGAAGCGCGCGGCCAGTCGTTGCCCGCAAGGCGCCCCCCGCCAGCCGCAGCTCCTGCGTGGCGACGCTGCAGCTGCCGCGCGGCGCTGCTGCTGCAGCCGCGCGGCACTGCCGCGGCAGCTGCGCGGCGCCCTGGGCCCGCCGCGCAGCGGCCCAGCCCGCTACGCGCGCGCCTGGGCGCCTGCGCAGTGCCCGCGCCTAGGCGCCTGCGCAGCGCCGCGCGCGCACACACGCGGCGCCCGCGCCTGGGCGCCCGCGAGACGCCTGCGCAGCGCCGCGCGCGCACATGCGCGTCGCCCGCGCAGCGCCCGCCCACTGCGCAGCCGCACGCCCGCGCGCGCTCCCCGCTGCCGCTGCTGCCGTCCGCCAACCCCACACCAAGACCTCCAACCCGAGCTCCTCATAAACAATATAAAATATACAAAAATATAAAACTGAATCTTACCTCACCGTGCTCGACGCGCCGGTTAAGCAAGCTCCGCACGGCTCCAAGGAGGTAGACCGCCAACAAAACCACCCTCATCTCCTTCATTTCTTCCTCTCCCTTCTTCTCCTTTCTCTTCTTCCTTTCTTTTCATCTCCAAGCTCCTCTCTTTCTTCTTTTCTAACCCCTTCTCTCAACACTCTGTTCCAACCCATTTCCCCTGTTACAGGTTGGAGGAGAGAAGGTGACAGGGGGACTCTTAATTAGGGGTTACCTAATTAATGCTAAAGGTGGCCGCATTTAATGCTCCACAAAGGCAAAATATCTCAGTCACCCCCTAAAAATCCAATTCTCAAAAATCCACCCACTTCTTTCCATCTCTACAACACATGCTAAATAAATAAATCAACTGACTAATTTAGATTAATTAATTAAATAATCCATCAAAGCCCCCGCCAACTCACTTTTTGCCCTCGGGGCCTCCGCACGGGTCCGAAACCTCCCGAACCCCGCTGTAATCTGAAAATACACATGTCCACAACTTTTTCTCCTCGAAAAGCTCAACCGTTGAGTCGGGGTGCTCAATTCAAAAACCGGCTCCAAAATTGCCAGTTCCGACTCACTTTTCGCTTTCGGATCCTCCGCGTCAGTCCGAAACCTCCCGTACTCCGCTGTAAACACAAAGTACACCTGTGCCAAGAGTTTCCCAATTTTCCGCACTCCACTGTGGAGTCGAGGCTTCCCCGAAGCCGGTCTTCTAACGGCGGACAATGCCCGGAAAAACCCCGAATCGACATGGGGCTTCCGCGTTGATCCGAGTCGACCCGAACTCATCTGTAATCACATGTGGAACGCTCGTGACAATTTCCTCCGCTCCACGCCAACTCACGAAGTCGGTGTGCTAACCGAAACCCCGGTATTCTACACTCTCCCCTCCTTAGAAAAGGCTTCGTCCTCGAAACCCAAAATAAGTCCATGACTCAGGAGGGTATCTCAATCAAATAGGAAAATAGGAGATCCTCAACTCAACCTCAGGCTCCTAAGTGGCCCTTCTCTCTGCAAGATGGCTCCACAGAACCTTCACCACGGTACAACCCGATTGCAAAAATTCTTCTGTCTCACCAGCAAGAATTGCATCGGTCGCTCCTAACAGCTCCAATCCTCCTCCAACTTCAAGGAAGTGAAATCCAAAACAAGCGAGTGATAACATATTCGCGGACCAAGCTTCCCGCGTAAACTCAAATCTTCGCATCCCAGCGAAAAATGGTTTCCAGAAAACATGCTCTCCAAATCCAAAATTCTATGCTTGCCATTGGCATAAAACCTCCGTTGCTCCATAGCAACTAACAGCTCAAGTTCCACACACAGCTCTCACATCCATCCACAGAGGAAAATTTTTCTAATATTGGAAACCACGCACAACCCTTAGATCTCAATTCCAGGGTTGCACTGCTCGCCTAACCAAGGTATACTGTCCATAATGTCCATGCCGGGGTAATACTGTAGGATATCAATCCAACAGCTCTAATAACTCTGTCCACCGGCGTTGCCTCAATCAAAGTCCTCCTGAGTAACCCTGTATTCCAGGCTCAAGGATCTCTGAATAATTCCATGACCTCTCTATCACGGCAATATCCGGATCAATGCTGATATCTTCCTCAGCCTTGCCTCTTGCAAGTTACACTGGCCTTGCATAGTCCAAGAGCTTCTGATCTCTGTCATTAACATAGGTCTAGGCCCAACCCAAACGGTATCTCTCTTCGTTGGGTCCTCTGTCACTCTTGCAGCTTGGCAACAACGTTTTCTCATAGAAGTTGCAGCTCTAACCTCAAATGATCCTCGTGCTCTAGGTCACCTCAGAAACCAATCCGAATATAATCAAATCGACCGGCCCTGTATAAATCAACCTCAACGGCTGGTACAGCAACTCAGTGTAGAGCTCAATCATGCTGGTACAACAACCCGGCCCAAGAACTACCGGAGCACACAATTCCTCAAATCAAAAAGGCCGCAGGGCCTTAGTCAATCCACTTGACCGTGCTGCAAGTTTATAATGTCCCTATCGGGTTCAGAACACTGTCTGGCACAATCCTCGGAAAGACGGCTCCATAGCGCTAACCGATCTCAGAAAAGGGCATCAACCAAAACACAATCCAAACCTGTCTGTGCTCAAACCGTCACAGAATCCTCACCGTTGTGCACTCACAACGTGGCAACAAGGCCGTATACCAGCGGCGTGGCATCACCACCGTGTATCATCGGTGTGGCATCAAACACAAGTATCAATCTCTCGGACCCTCACGGTCGTATCCCCACGACGTGGTACTAGGTCTCACAGACCTCTCGATCCGTCGAATCTCACAACTGCGCTAACAGCTCTCTCTGTCTCGCGGGTGATACTCCACGAGGTGCTGCCGAAGTTGGCGCGGTTCCCAAACCACGTCAATCACTGTCTTGATCTCAATCTCAATCAAGTAACCACCTGGTAGCTCGGCCAGGGGCATCAACCACCTGGTAACTCGGCCAGGGGCAGGTAACCACCTGGTAACTCGGCCAGGGGCAAGTAACCACCTGGTAACTCGGCCAGGGGCAAGTAACCACCTGCGCATCCTCTATAAACACACTCCTCCTGACCAGGTCCACGGAGGGTCAATGTCCTCTCTCGACAATCCATGCTAGCATAAATTAGGATGACCGATTCCTATCCAACCTCATATCAACATCTCTGAACTGATGTAGGACAACATCTCGATGATCAAATCCAAGGTCCTAGTTGCAGTGGCAGGACAGGCAATACTCTTCCATGTGCTATTCGAGATCTGGAACCTGATCCTCACGTGTACAAGCCAACAGTCCCGTCTCTGGCCCACTCGACGCTATCCCAGCTCTACTGAAACACACGAGCGGTGTCGGCATCAACAAGCTCTAAAACCAATGGCTAAAAGGAAGACCATATCAGGTAAATCACAATCCGCTATCCTGGTGTCCGCTGACCAACTGTGCAATCTCATCTACTAGATGCTGGCGACCATCGCTCTATCTACCACGGCATGAAGGCTCCATTAGTCTGTCGGTACATCGGATGAACCTCTTCATCCTGAAGGGGTAGTGGGAATGCCGTCGCAAGTGGCAATACCATGAGTACCACCCTGGGATACTCAGCTTAAAGATATCCTGACACTACTATTGGTACCTCGTCCGTCGAGAACCTCCTGGTCTTTGTCTCCTCTGAGACCCATGATCCTGAGACTGGACTCATGGCAACCTCGATCCACTCAACTAATCCACAATCCGACGATGCCGCAGCCGGTAGTACTACAGGTGATACCCCGGGTGATGCTCTCAGCTCAAACATGCGCATCACGCGCTCATGTTCTTTTCCCGGCGCCGCATCGCCTCAAACATCAGGACTGCTTGGGTCTGAATCTCTCAGGCCTCTCTCAGCTCTATCCATTTAGCTTCCCGCTATACGAGCCCCTCATCCAAGGGCAAACACGCCCTCGCCGCTGCACGGCGTCTCGGAAGCATCAAATCACTGCAACAGAACAACCATTAGGACCAAAACTCTCTCGACCAAATCAAGCGAAAGTCTAAAACATGTCAACCCTTCTAAAGTATTATGTTGTCTGCAGCCAACATAATCACCTTTAGAGAAATAACATGTAAGATTACTCGCCCCAACCCTCTGGGGGAGGTACAACTCAATCAGGACTCTCGCTAAAGTCACGTCTCTCACGACAGTCATCCTACTGTCCAACCAATAGTCTAGGGTCACTAAGTCCTCAACGACCTATATTCCTAGGCTCTGATACCACCTAAATCTGTCACGCCCCGGGGTCAAAACTGCAACCCGGGCTCACCAACAGATCCGCCATCTGTACGAAAACTGTCGTACAGACGAAGCGTCCACCCTGCAAATCAGATCTATAGCTAAAAACATGTATCAGAGCTGAAAACTAAAACCAAAAGCTATAGAATAAACTGAACATCTGGAAAAGTAAAAACTCCACTAGTACACAAATCCTCAAGGTACAAAGTCTCACAGAATGTCCAGTACAAAAGTAGAAACAAAAAATACGCCGGGAACATCTACTTCTGACTCTCAATGCTGGTAAGGAACTAATCTGTCCCGTCCTCACCTCGATCTACTGACTCCGTGCGAACCAAGCCGGAACAGCCACCTCAACCTGTCACCGCAGCGGGTGTGAGATCTACTGCAGAAGGCAGATCTCAGTGGGTACCATCCCAATATCCACGGTATGCCCACTAAGTCTACTAGAGGCACAAAAGATAGATATGCAGATAGATAGATAGATAACGGGTAAGCTGAAAGAAAGCTACAGCTAAAACATGTCCCAAACATAATGCTCAAAAGGAAACTCTATCATAAACATGCTATGCATACGCTCTCACCACTAGATGCCTCAAGTATCATGCTCAAAGGGATACTCATCTAAGAGCAGCTATACACCAGTCGCACACAAGTTGCTCTCGAAACCCAAATCTCAATGACTGTCCAAAACTGGAACAGTCAAGCCCGCGCCTGTCGTCTAGGAACGCACCTGCCCACTCTACGTGGGGCGTCCTACCGACCACCATGGACGCACCTGCCCACTCCACGTGGGGCGTCCTACGCACCTACCCACTGCGTGTGGGGCGTACTACTGACTACCATGGACGCACCTGCCCACTCCACGTGGGGCGTCCTACGCACCTACCCATTGCGTGTGGGGCGTACTACTGACTACCATGGACGCACCTGCCTACTCCACGTGGGGCGTCCCGCCGACTACTACGAACGCACCTGCCCACTGCGTGTGGGGCGTCCTAGTCGGTCCATCTCAATCATCCTCACGCATCCGGAGCGTACTCGAGGGGAGCGACCCCACCGAGCTCTAATATCAAGTCAGTCTCAACTATCTCATAAATGGCACATGCAGGCTGTGATCCACGATCAAACAGATCGGATACTCAAAACCAGGTATCACATCACAGTCGGGAACCCTCCTCGACTGGATCAGGAAATGCCAAACCCTCTCATAGCTATGTCGGAGAACCCTCAACGACCCAATCTGATAACGCACATCCATGGCTAAGTCGGGAACTCTCCACGACCCAATCTGCCAGAGCCCAATCTCTCGAAATCAAGTCGGAGAATCATCTCCACTACTAAAATCAGATATACCAATCCATGATCTAGAATAATCCCACCAGGGATCTCAACTCACCTGACACTAGAAGCTCGTCACACAGAGCTCTAAAAATCCACTCGGCCTCCTGGCACGAGGATACATGCATCCTGAACCTACTCAAACCCTCTGGAAGCTCACAAAAATTCCAAACTATTTTTAAAGTCTCAATTTCATTAAAATCGGTCCGCCGATTTTTAATACGGTACAGATGCCAATCTAATGTCAACTAAACATGCAGTCTAGTGTCATGTCATCCCTAGATCGTGCTAAAAATATCTAGGGCCTATAATTATCATTCTACAAATTTTCTAGGCAACTATCAGATTTACCAGCTATATAAATAGTAAGCTAAACATGATCAACATGCATACAATAGCTTTAAAGGGCAATCCATAAATTTTGGAGAAATTCCAACCCACCTGGAATGCTTTCCGCAGGCAACGCTGAAGTTGGTGAAGTGCTGAAACCTCGAAAATCGTGCCGCAAATTCCGGAAAAATCCTCGGAAGCTCCAAAAAATTCTCTCGAGTTACACAAAAATCCCGGCGCATTCTGGCTCACTCCACAGCCAATCCACAACACTAACAGCACTTAAAATCCAAAATTCCTCACACATAAGTCCAGCACAATATCCCCGGGCAACAAGCAGCACACTAATCCATAAATGCCCACATAATACTATTTTAGTACTCACTAGGAATCCCCAGTTGCACAAAATGTCACCCCAAATGAAAGCTCACTTTCACAAACCTCTTAAGTCCCCAATACACACTCACAGCATAATACAAGTCCTGCAATGCATACAAATATTTAGTATCCATAGCCTCAAATTAAGTTCACCTTATCACCAATAGGGCACTAAACAATAATTCAATCCACATCCAGTAGCTGCCACAACACACCACACACAGTTAGGTTTGATACATTTCCAAAAACCATAGCCATAAACACTCCACACTTGCACAAACATACACTGAAGCTCCAAGAAAAACCCACAGCACACTTCTAATTACATACACATAATCCTCAGCTCAACATAACTATCAACAAGTGTCCATTCACCCGAGCCTCACGAGGATCAAAATCCACGCATGGAGCCCTCAGCCAACATGTAGCTCCAAACTCTGATGGTGATTTCTCGCGCCGTCACCGTCGGCACCATCAGCCTGCGCGGCACCGAGCTCGCCGCGAGCACCCAAGCAGCTGCACCAACACAGAGAGAGAAAAAGGGATTCACTATCAGACGAGCTTAGCAAAAGAATTTGCGCGCGTCCGGCGCAAGGAAAACAGCCACGGGGTCGACGAAAACGCCGCGCAAAAGCACCCTGCGCACGCCGAAGCGCGCGGCCAGTCGTTGCCCGCAAGGTGCCCCCCGCCAGCCGCAGCTCCTGCGTGGCGACGCTGCAGCTGCCGCGCGGCGCTGCTGCTGCCGCGCGGCGCTGCTGCTGCAGCCGCGCGGCACTGCCGCGGCAGCTGCGCGGCGCCCTGGGCCCGCCGCGCAGCGGCCCAGCCCGCTACGCGCGCGCCTGGGCGCCTGCGCAGTGCCCTCGCCTAGGCGCCTGCGCAGCGCCGCGCGCGCACACACGCGGCGCCCGCGCCTGGGCGCCCGCGAGACGCCTGCGCAGCGCCGCGCGCGCACATGCGCGTCGCCCGCGCAGCGCCCGCCCACTGCGCAGCCGCACGCCCGCGCGCGCTCCCCGCTGCCGCTGCTGCCGTCCGCCAACCCCACACCAAGACCTCCAACCCGAGCTCCTCATAAACAATATAAAATATACAAAAATATAAAACTGAATCTTACCTCACCGTGCTCGACGCGCCGGTTAAGCAAGCTCCGCACGGCTCCAAGGAGGTAGACCGCCAACAAAACCACCCTCATCTCCTTCATTTCTTCCTCTCCCTTCTTCTCCTTTCTCTTCTTCCTTTCTTTTCATCTCCAAGCTCCTCTCTTTCTTCTTTTCTAACCCCTTCTCTCAACACTCTGTTCCAACCCATTTCCCCTGTTACAGGTTGGAGGAGAGAAGGTGACAGGGGGACTCTTAATTAGGGGTTACCTAATTAATGCTAAAGGTGGCCGCATTTAATGCTCCACAAAGGCAAAATATCTCAGTCACCCCCTAAAAATCCAATTCTCAAAAATCCACCCACTTCTTTCCATCTCTACAACACATGCTAAATAAATAAATCAACTGACTAATTTAGATTAATTAATTAAATAATCCATCAAAGCCCCCGCCAACTCACTTTTTGCCCTCGGGGCCTCCGCACGGGTCCGAAACCTCCCGAACCCCGCTGTAATCTGAAAATACACATGTCCACAACTTTTTCTCCTCGAAAAGCTCAACCGTTGAGTCGGGGTGCTCAATTCAAAAACCGGCTCCAAAATTGCCAGTTCCGACTCACTTTTCGCTTTCGGATCCTCCGCGTCAGTCCGAAACCTCCCGAACTCCGCTGTAAACACAAAGTACACCTGTGCCAAGAGTTTCCCAATTTTCCGCACTCCACTGTGGAGTCGAGGCTTCCCCGAAGCCGGTCTTCTAACGGCGGACAATGCCCGGAAAAACCCCGAATCGACGTGGGGCTTCCGCGTTGATCCGAGTCGACCCGAACTCATCTGTAATCACATGTGGAATGCTCGTGACAATTTCCTCCGCTCCACGCCAACTCACGAAGTCGGTGTGCTAACCGAAACCTCGGTATTCTACACCTGGAACGCATTCCGCAGGCAAACGCTGAAGTCGGTGAAGCGCCGCGCCGCTCACTGTCAAAAATCTGCCGGAAACACGAAAACCGCGCAGCGCGCGCGCACCGTTGCGATCCTCAGAAAAATCTCCGAAAGCTCGAACCAAACCTTCGAGCCCTCTAATAAAAATCCGGCGTGCTCCGGCTCCCACGTTGTCAGCTCACAGCACGCACGCAAGCAACCTCGGCTCCGCGCAGTAAAAACCCAAGCCTCAGCCAACAGCATCCAAGTGGCTCCCAAGGTGCAAGCATAGAACGAGATGGAAGGAAATAAAATCCATTCAGCTCAAAACTTATTGAAAATCCATCAATAAATCCAAAAACCCATGCTTGAATCAAATCCAACAACGTACCTCATGCACAGCTGACGCGCGCGCGGCTCCGTCCAGCTCCAAGCAACAAGATCAGAAAAGCAGCACCCAAGCTTGCTCTCTTTCCCTTTTCTTCTCTTTCTTTTTCCTTGCTTTCTCTGATTCTTTTCTTTCTTTCTTTTCCTCTCTCTGTATCCAGGGGAGAAGGAAGGAGGAGGAGTCCATATATATATAGAAGAGAGGGTCCACAGGGTGAATTGGAGGGTTGGAAAAGTGAAAAGATCGAATTACCCTTGCTTAACAACATAAAAAACTCATCCTGCACTATGGGGTACCGGTACTCTCCATGTAGTATCGGTACCCAAGAGCCTGTTCCGGAACCCCACCTTTTGTTCCGGAACGCCAAGCCAAAGAAAGAAAAAAAAAATGCAAGAAGTTGCTGCACGCGCGGCGCCCAGGCGCCAACCGCGCGGCGCCCGGCCCGCTGCGCCCGCCCGCTGCGCACACCTGCCTGCTGCGCGGCGCCCAAGCGCGCCTGCGCAGCGAGTGCACCAGCCGCGCGCGGCGCCTCTGCGCGCCCGCGCGGCACCCTCTGCTGGTCTCTCCTCCACTCAAGGACAGCAAACTCATCAATTCAATCAACAAAAACCATCAACAATCCAAACCAAGCTTTCTCTCTCTCTCACTAAAAAAAAATAGCACCATCTTCCATTCGGCTCGACGCGCGAGGTCTCCGCTCGGCCTCCAACCGAAGGTCCACACTACAAGCACACCTTCTCCTCTCTCAATCCCTTCTTTTACTTCCCCTCAATTCCTCTTCTTCTTCTCCTTCTTCTCCCATCTTTATTTCCTCTGTTTGAAGCTCAAATCCTCTGTTTGGAAACAGGGAGGAAGATGATGACGTGGCAACACTAATTAAGTGGCTTAATTAAGGGATAGTGGTGCATGGTGCATGGTGCAAAAGAAACCCAATAAAATCTCCAACACCAATATCTATCCAATCCAACTCCCTCTCTCTCATCTTTCTCTTTTCTAATTTCCTTCACTCATAAACTCCAAGCAGATTAACACTAATTAATTAAATTAATTATTTAATCCCTTTTTAGCCAACTCCAACTCACTTTTTGCCTCCGCACCAGTCCGAAACCTCCCGAACTCCGCTGTAATATGAAAATACACATGTCCAAAGCTTTCCCCACTCAAAAAGCTCAACTGTAGAGTCGATGTGCTCAATCCAAAAACCGGCTCCCATAATTGCCAACTCCAACTCACTTTTTACCTTCGGGGCCTCCGCACCCATCCGGAACCTCCCGAACTTCGCTGTAATCTGAAATTACACTTGTTCCAAACATTTTCCAATTTTTTTCTGCGCACACTGTGGAGTCGAGGCTCTACAAAACCGGTCCTCTAACAGCGAACAATGCCCGGAAAACTCCAATTCAAGCTGGGGCTTCCGCGTTGATCCGAATCAACCCGAACTCATCTGTAAACACAAATGGAACACGTCCAAAGCAATTTCCCCGCACCACACCATCATTGCGAGGTCGGCGCGCTATCCGAAGTCCCGGTACTCTACATAGCCACCATGTCGGTCCACTGACCTTAGGCAATAAAATAGTCCCGCTCAGTAGCCGGTGCAAAACAACCCCCACTACAAAACTACAGCACCGTAAATAGCCGCAAGGGTCCCCTCACGCAAATCGCCACGTAGGGATCACGGGTCAAACATACCACATCTTCGAAAAAGTACACCGATACGGTGGCTAAACCGCTGGTGTGCGTGAAAGCGCCAAGAGCATGACGATCACAAACCATGAACAAAACTCTCCTGCGACAACCAGTCGCCCAAGTGTGGCAAATATATGTCAGACAATAATAAAAGGGTAAATCAATTAGTCCTTGTCCTGTTTAGTGTACCGTTCCGTCACATTATCCGTGACCATGTTTGTATCCTACTATCAAAGCAAGTGTCATAAAATAACCATAAAGAAGAAGAGAAAAGTAGAATAAACCCATTCAACATCGTTCTCTACTTCGGATCAGGGTACCCACCTCAAACGGAGACAATCAACCGCGCTTGCGACCCTCCTAAGCCTTCGGAACCTTACCCGGACCTATCCAAAGTCCAAAATAAATCAAACAATATTTTTACCCCAACCGGCAATTTAGTGGTCCCAACCACGTCCCGACCACTGTGCCAGAAATCCCTTATGTTCCAAATTACCGGAACCGCCTTCGATGTCCAAATTGTCACACCGATCGTTTTACCGATCAAAACTATGCCCCGAACAACTTTACCGTCGTTCGGATGTGGACAAAGAGTCCATCGGATCTTTTATCGCGACAAATGATCATCCGGAAGGTAAAAACACAATAATAATAATACCCCTAACATTAAGCGAAAAGAAAAATCGTGTAAAACACAAAACTACGAAAAAAGAGGATTTTATAGGTGTACCGTATGCGACAGACGAAACCTCGGTGGTGAAGGAAAAGATCGGACCCGAAAACGATGCTCCGCTATCGCAAAACAATGAATCGACTAAACCCCGCGTCAAGAACCCCCGCTCTGGTTGTGGAAATCGTCCTCTGACGCGATCCGACTGTCGACGAGGCAACAGATAAAGACTCGGGCCCCTACCGTCACCTTGGCGAAGTCTGCGACGAAAAACGACTAAGCGGAACCTCACCTGACGGAAAACGAAACCAACTTCCTCAAAGAAAAACCCAGCCGAAAACCTTGACGGTGGTGGCGGCGGTGCGGGCTGATCGCACGGGCAGCGCGCGGCACACGGGTGTGAACCGTGCGCAGGCGCGGGTAGCGTGGCCTAGCAGTGCGCAGGCGCGGACCTGGCAGTGCGCGGGCCTGGCAGCGCGTGGTGCGAGCGCAGGCCAGGCAGGGCGCGGCTCGGGCAGCGCCTTGCAGCGCGCGCGGGCGGCAGCCTGGCAGGGCGTGGCTCTGGCAGCGCCTTGTAGTGCACAGGCGGCGGCGCGGCTTGGCAGCACACGTGGCGACAGCGGCGCGGCTTGGCAGCACGCGCGGCGGCAGCGGCGCGGCGCGGCTTGGCAGCACGCGCGGCGGCAGCGGCGCGGCGCGGCTACGCAGTGCGGAGGCTAGGGCATGGCAGCGGCCTTGCGGCTAGGGCAACGGCGGCGGCGGCCTTGCCCACCACCTCCGCTCCGACGGAGAAAAGATGAAACGAAACGAAACGAAACTGAAACTAACCTCGCTCCGACGGGGAAGACGATGCGACTCCGATCTCCGACGACGGTGGTCTTTTCATATCCGGTCTCCGGCGATGGCGACGTTTTTGACTTCGGTTGCCGGCGCGCACAACGAGGAATAAGAAGAAATATAATTTTTGGGGAAAAACAAAAATTAAGGTTTTCTCTTGTACGTATGAAAATTCTAAATCCCATAATATTTATAAAAGATTTTCATCTATTTTTCTCGATATGCATGCCAAACATCCGAAACATCTCATACCCGTTAGCATGGATTTCGATGCACCGATAAGCCTTAACGGGTATCGAAATTCCCAAAACTTACCTTTTCGGACCCGCTAGCTTCAAAACGTCATTCCGAGAGATCCGTAAGTCAGATTTTCAATCCGATCGCACCGCCGTTCTCCGTTCAACGAGCTCTACAACGATACGACACTAACAACACCACAACCCTCACGAAAACATAGCCAAAATTTTTCAAAAAAACTAATCTTTATTCGAAATCAAACTAAAAATTCAGTGTTATTACATTGATAATTACTACAAACTCCCCAACCTCAACCGAAACCATAATCTTAGAGTTTTGACTCTATATTGAACACTTTATCATGCAACCTTAGTTTAACTCCTAAGACAATGCCACACATTCTTACTTAAGGGTGTCTCCTAGATTTCAATGCCACTCATCTTGAACTCTTACCTTATGTTTTCTTAGAGGTCAAATATCATAATTTACCACATGCTTCTAATTTTAAAAGCAAAAAAATATCATCATTTACCAACATAAGCTACCTACATTGGGTTTAGCAATAATTTCTCTTTCAGGGCCAGGCCCTAAATAATCACATTGATCACCCAATAAATTACTATGCCTACTAACATTCTTCTAATTTAAAAAGCAAAGGAAATAATATTATTTACCAACATAAGCAACCTACATTAGGTTTTAGCAATAATTTCTCTTTTAGGCTCAAACCCTAATTAATCACATTCATCACCCAATTTATTACAATGTCTATTAACATGCTTCTAATTTAAAAAATAAAGGAAAAAAGGAGATGTCACGCCCCGGAGGTCTAAGGATAAGCGGAAAAGCATATTTTTTTTTTTCTTGTAACGACCTCGCCTACCGGTGCGCGCCAGACCCGCCACATATGCAAATTCACTCTGAAAACAGCCAGAGTTTCCTTTGTATATGCATGGCGTCGCATTTACTACGTCTTCTTTAACCACATAGTCACAGTAATTACAACGAGAGAGAGTAACACTACTTATTTACATCAAAACATTCATTCACAATATCCAGGGATAAAACTACGGGTTGCAAACGGTGTCCACACGACACCTAGATTTTCCAAAGTGTTTGCACAAGTCACAATAGGGCGGCTACATCATTTGAAAGGATAAATCCAGGGGTTTACAAAGTAGTGCCCACACAACACTTGGTTTTGGAAAGTGTTTTCGAAATCCTTTTATTTGGTGTAAAACATGCCGCATTTAAATCGAGTAAAAGCATCCCAAAGTTCACATTATTAAAATAACTCTCAAACCAACATCCATAACATTCCGCATCCAAACAATTGAAACTTAAAAACTAAAAGGAAAAGAGATGAGATGACCCAAGAGCAAGAACGACGGAATAAAGCCTCCGTGGGCTAATGTCCTTTAGACGCTGCCTCACCAACGTCCCGACTACTACACCTAGTCAAACCTGTCACGGTGTGGGGAAAAGTCAGTGACAAATAAAGTAGATGATCAAAACAATTAAAAGTATTTTTAAAGCAAACCGAATACACCGGAACCTTTCGCTTTTCCCCTCATGAGTCCACATCCTTTGATTTAATTTCATGATACCTGTCGGGAGGTCTAATGACCCGCCCCCTCGTGAACAATCACTTTGCTTGCGTAATGCTTTTAACCTCTCCACGGTTCTAGTGCTACACCTATAGCTAGCGCGAGGGGTCCCCACTCGACACCTTTACTTTCGTGGGGTACACGGGTCAACGTACCACGATTCCGGAAAAGTACACGCAATCGGTGGCCAAACCGCCGGTGTGCGTGTAAGCATCTAAGTACATGAATTGCCGAAGTCGGCGTGTAACAATCACCGCGACACTCAGCCACCACAGTTAAAAATGGAAGAAACGGGAAATACTCATGCGATGGGTTTAACAGTTGATACATCTCATATACTTTATTAGACTAGTTATTATACTTGTTATGATAACATAAAGCACATATTGCACGGGTACCCACCTAGTTGCGGGAAGATCGGAACACCTGGATCTTTGACACACTCCCGCTGCGCACTAGAACCTAAAGAAGTCCCGAAAAATTATAATTAATAAAACGCACCAATGCCGCAAAGACGGAAATCCAAGATCTAACCATGCGACGAAAACTCAAAACGGCGTGCTCACGTCGCTTGACGGCTCCCCGCGAGTCCGCGGACGGCGTTCGCGCGGAGACGGCCCGCGTGGCGCCGCCGCCCGCGGGTGCTCCGCGCGGCATGGGGACGCGCGGCGCATGCCCGCGGGTGGCGCACGCGGATGGCGCCCGCGCAGCACCAGCCCGCGCGAGCGACCCGCGCGGCTTGAGGCCGCGCGGCGCACGCACGCGCGGGTGGCGCCCGCGGGCGCCCTGTTCGGCACGAGGCCGCGCGGCGCGCACGCCCGTGGGAGGCGCCCGCGCGGCGCCTGCCGCCCGCGGGCGCCCCGCGCGGCGTGAGGCCCGCGCGGTGCCTTGCCTGCGTGGGCGCCGCCGCTCGCGGGCGCCCCGCGCGGCATGGGGCCGCGCGGCGCGCGCTCGCACGGGGGTGGCGCCCCACGCGACACGGGGCCGCGCGGCGCGCGCGCGCCCGCGGGTGGCGCCCCGCGCGGCCCATGGCCGCGCGGCGCGCGCCACCGACGGGCGGCGCCCGCGTGCCCTAGGACGCGCGGTGGCGGCGGCGGGGACGGCGGTGACGGCGGCGACGATGACGGAGGCGGCGGTCGGGACTCGAAAAAGAAAACACGAAACCGTAACGTTTAATTTAACGAAATCCACTTACCGATTCTGGCGAGGAAGACGATCCGATTGCCCTTCCGTTCCCCACTCATTGATCAGGGTGTTCGGACTCTTCCGCCTTCTTTCTCCCTCTCTTTGTTCTTCCTCCGGTTAGGGTTCCGCCTTTTTCTTCTTTTCTTTTCCTTCGCGTTCTCTCCGGCTAGGGTTTCCTTTTGTGAACAGTCGGATTCTTTTTCCTCTTCGTACGTACGACTAAATTCCACCTTTATATATTTATAACTAATTAATTGATTAATTAATTATACGGGATAAACCCATAATTTCCTCAAAAAGTGTGCGGGATATTTTGCACGGATTCTGAAGCGCACCAACTCACCGCAACCTTAAAAACCCTGTTCCGCGAGATCCCAACATCGGATTTCAGATCCGATCTCACCGTCGGTCATGGTTTTTCGAGCCTTTCACCAAAAAATACTCGTGCAACACATCGACCGACTTACAAAAACTCGGTAATTCAGATTCACTAAAAGAGGCACTTTATTAACAGGAGGGTAAAATATCACTAGAAAAGTCGTGTCATTACACCACTCACACTTTATAAGAAGTTTCGTCCTTGAAACTTATTCTCAACCCTCGCTAAACAATTCGAGAAAACACTCCCTCATCTTCGTTACCAGTTCCCAAGTTGCTTCGCGTTCTTCGTGATTGCTCCACTGGACCTTTACATAGGGAATGGTCCGATTGCGCAATTTCTTGTCTTCTCGCGCTAAGATCCGCACCGGCGTCTCCTCAACGCTTAAATCTTCTTGTAACTCGATAGTGGAAGCATCTAGGGCGTGAGAGGGGTCGGGGAGGTACTTCCGAAGCATAGAGACGTGGAACACGTTGTGGACTCGATCAAGATTCGGCGGCAAAGCCAACCGGTACGCCACCGGGCCCACGCGTTCTAGGATCTCGAACAGTCCCACGTACCTCGAACTTAATTTCCCCCTCAGGCCGAAACGTCGGGTCCCCTTTGAAGGCAAAACTCGGAGCAGCACATGCTCGCCCACCATGAATTCCAACTCCCGTCGTCTATGGTCCGCGTAACTTTTCTGTCGGCTCTGGGCAGTCAGCAGTCGTTGCTTGATAAGGCGTACCTTCGCCTCGGCCTCTTCCACTAAATCCGGTCCCAAAAACTTGCGCTCTCCCAAGTCGTCTCAGCATAATGGAGATCGACAGCGGCGCCCATACAAGGCCTCGTACGGTGCCATTTGGATACTTGCTTGGTAGCTGTTGTTGTAGGCGAATTCTACAAGGGGTAGGTATCGCGACCACCCTTCGCCCAAGTCTAATACACATGCTCGGGGCATATCCTCCAAAATCTGGATCACCCATTCCGATTGCCCGTCAGTTTGCGGGTGGAAAGCCGTGCTGAAATGCAGTTTGGTTCCCATTGCTCGTTGCAGACTCTGTCAAAAGTTCGACACAAATCGCGTGTCTCTATCCGACGTAATGGACGCCGGTATTCCATGCAACCTCACTATCTCATTAATGTATGTTTGCGCCAGTCGGTCCCGAGTCCACGTCGTATGTATGGGCAGGAAGTTGGCCGATTTCGTCAAACGATCCACTATGACCCATATCGCATCGTGTCCTTGTGGCGATCTCGAAAAACCGGTCACAAAATCCATCGTAATCATCTCCCACTTCCATTCCGGCACAGGCAACGGTTGTAACTTCCCCGCTGGGCGTTGATGTTCGGCCTTTACTTGTTGGCACACCAGGCAATGCGCCACGAATCGGGTCACGTCCCCTTTTAATTTAGGCCACCAGAAGGTTTGTTTAATATCCTTGTACATCTTCGTTCCCCCAGGGTGCACTGCGTAGGGAGCAGTATGCGCTTCCCTCAAGATTTCCTCTTTGAGCTCCGATAAGTCAGGCACGCAAATTCGCCCTTGAAACCGTATTGTGCCGTCAGAGCCTATTGCGAAATCGCCCCCTAGGTCTGAGGATATTCTGTCTCGCACAAGCTGCAACTGGGTATCGTTCCTGCCGGTACTACCTCCAGTCTTAATTGCGAGAACTCTGCAATCAGACGATCCTGTTGGGTAACGGAATTTGCAACTGATTCTATTGTCTGCCCTTTGCGGCTGAAGGCGTCGGCCACCACGTTTGCCTTTCCGGGGTGATAGTGGATCGATAGGTCGTAGTCCTTTAACAGCTCGAGCCAGCGCCTTTGCCGTAAATTTAACTCCTTTTGAGTAAAAAGGTACTTGAGGCTCTGGTGATCGGAATACTCATTGCAGTGTGTCCCGTATAAGTAGTGTCTCCACAGCTTGAGGGCAAACACGACTGCTGCAAGCTCCAAGTCGTGTACGGGGTAGTTCCGTTCGTACTCCTTAAGTTGTCTTGACGCGTAGGCTATGACCTTACCCCGTTGCATAAGCACACCTCCGAGACCGTTCCGCGACGCGTCACAGTAAATCTCTGTTACTATTGTCGGCCGAGGCCAGTCGGTCATAGAGTCTATCTTCCTCGGGTCTACTGCAATTCCAGATGCCGAAACAATATGCCCCAAAAAGTCTACCTCGCGGAGCCAAAACTCACACTTTTTGAGTTTGGCATATAGTTTCTGGTCCCGGAGGGTCTGAAGGACTATACATAAGTGCTCCTCATGTTCCTCATCCGTACGGGAGTAAATGAGGATGTCATCGATGAAGACCACTACAAATAGATCTAAAAAGGGTTTGAACAACCTATTCATCATGTCCATGAACACCGCTGGGGCATTGGTGAGCCCGAACGGCATTACCGTGAATTCGTAGTGGCCGTAGCGAGTCTAGAAAGCCGTTTTGGGGATATCCTCACCACTAACTCTGAGCTGATGGTAGCCGGACTGCAGGTCAATCTTTGAGAACACCGTTGCTCCTTGTAGCTGGACGAACAGATCGTCGATCCGCGGCAGGGGGTATCAATTCTTGATGGTGACCTTGTTTATTTCCCGATAGTCTATGCACAAGCGAAGGCTTCCGTCCTTCTTCCTTACGAACAGAACGGGCGCGCCCCATGGCGACACGCTCGGTCTGATGAAGCCTTTATCTAAAAGGTCTTCCAGCAGTGCCTTGAGTTCCTTCAACTCGGCGAAGGCCATCCTGTACGGTGCTTTGGTAATGGGTTTAGTGCCGGGGAGTAGTTCAATAGGGAAGTCGACCTCTCGTTCGGGTGGCATCCCAGGGAGTTCCGTTGGAAACACTTCCAGAAACTCCCTTACGACTGGGATGTCGGAAAGTGAGGGAGTGGGTCGAGCTACCAAGTCCACTGAGGCCAAATAAGCCACGCACCCGCCATCTATTAGTTTCCTGGCTCGAGACACGGAGATGACGGTTAAGAAGGAAGTACTTTTACACGCCAGGTAAACATGTTCCGGGAAACCCGGTTTCTGCAGTCGTACCTGATGTTTCTCGCAATCGATTACCGCCTGGTACTCGGCGAGCCAATCCATGCCTAGCACCACGTCGAACTCTTTTAACGGGATGACCACCAAATCCCAGGGACAGGACAACCTTCCCAACTTTATCGAGCAGGAAGGTACAAAGCTAGTTGCTTCAATTGGTCCCCCAGGGGTCTAGACGGTCATTAGGTTGCATAGGAGTCTACCCTCTAGTAGATGTGTATGTGCAAAGGTACGGGAGATGAAGGAGCGAGACGCTCCGGTGTCAAACAGAGTTCGAGCTCGAAAATCGGAAATTGAAGTAATACCTGCTACTACGTCCTCCGGTGGTTCCGCTCCTCGCTGGCCCATCGAGTACACCCTCCCTCCCGGTTGTGGTCACGTTTCCCCTTCTTGTCGAGAGGCTGAGGGGCATGGGGGTACTCCCGATGGTGCTCTCCCCCGTCCTTGTGGCTATGGTGTCGGGGTGGAAGCCGCGGAGGATGCCGCCCCCGTGTTCAAGGGGCAGTTAAAACGGAGATGTCCAGGCTTGCCGCAGCGATAACAATGGTCATATCTCTTGAAGCATTCAGTAACCCGGTGCACCCCTCCACAGATAATGTAGGGTTTCTCCACTGGCCGTTGTCCCCCCGCTGGTGTGCTCTTGGTCCCTTGTTGCGTCTTGGGGTGCTTTGGTGGCCGGTTTCCGCCAAAAAAGTCCCCCTCCAGGGTAAGACTGTGACCGCTTCCTGTCCCGGTTATATTCCGAGCCCTCCTGTCGGGTTCGTGTGATAGCAAAGCCACGTTCCACGATAGTGGCCCTATCGACTACTGCCCGGAAAGTGTGTAAATCCGCCGCTTGGACTACTTCGAAGATGTCGCTCCATAGCCCGTCTACGAAAAGACGAGCCTTGTGGGATTCATCCCGTATGACGAACGGGACACAATTAGTTAATCTCATGAACTCTCGCTGGTATTCCATGACCGATCGATTCCCTTGCTGAGTCCCCCGCAGTCGCTCCCAGTACGGGCCCCGAAGCCGCCGGGGAGGGTAAGTCCAACGGTGTTGTGGGTTGCTTTGCCGACACGCCTGTCATCGAGGTATGAAGAGGTGCGGCTGCCGTTGCACCACCCACCTCTGGCGGTCCCGTAGCGGGGGCGGTCGATTCGGGCGGAGGAATTGGGGCGTCCTCCACTGGTGCGGCTGTCTGCCGCTGCGTTAACTGACGGACTTGTCCTGTCAGCGTTGCCAGTTGCCCGGCCATTTCTCGCAGTTGCTGTCGGAGGAGTTGGCTCTCTACGGCGGTCGGGGCCGTACTTTCTGCACCCGCGTTAGCGGCCGATGACCTCGTTCGGGCCATTATCTGCTGTATACAAAGAAACCGCGTTAACCCTAAGGTTACTGGCCTAACACTTGACCTATGGACGCACCTAATTAAATCCCCCTTTTCCCCACGTACAATCACGTTCTACCGCACCAACACCTTGGTTATCTCATGTTCAATTACTTGTGGCGTTATGCACCGTGGATGTTGCTCACTGACTACTGTGGTTAAAGTTGTTTTTCTCTGATACCATATAATCTGTCACGCCCCGGAGGTCTAAGGATAAGCGGAAAAGCATATATATTTTTTTTCTTATAACGACCTCGCCTACCGGTGCGCGCCAGACCCGCCACATATGCAAATTCACTCTGAAAACGGCCAGAGTTTTCTTTGTATATGCACGGCGTCGTATTTACTACGTCTTCTTTAACCACACAGTCACAGTAATTACAACGAGAGAGAGTAACGCTACTTATTTACATCAAAACATTCATTCACAACATCCAGGGATAAAACTACGGGTTGCAAACGGTGTCCACACGACACCTAGATTTTCCAAAGTGTTTGCACAAGTCACAATAGGGCGGCTACATCATTTGAAAGGATAAATTCAGGGGTTTACAAAGTAGTGCCCACACGACACTTGGTTTTGGAAAGTGTTATCGAAATCCTTTTATTTGGTGTAAAACATGCTGCATTTAAATCGAGTAAAAGCATCCCAAAGTTCACATTATTAAAATAACTCTCAAACCAACATCCATAACATTCCACATCCAAACAATTGAAACTTAAAAACTAAAAGGAAAAGAGATGAGATGACCCAAGAGCAAGAACGACGGAATAAAGCCTCCGTGGGCTAATGTCCTTTAGACGCTGCCTCACCAACGTCCCGACTACTACATCTTGTCAAACCTGTCACGGTGTGGGGAAAAGTCAGTGACAAATAAAGTAGATGATCAAAACAATTAAAAGTATTTTTAAAGCAAACCGAATACACCGGAACCTTTCGCTTTTCCTCTCATGAGTCCACATCCTTTGATTTAATTTCATGATACCTGTCGGGAGGTCTAATGACCCCCCCCTCGTGAACAATCACTTTGCTTGCGTAATGTTTTTAACCCCTCCACGGTGCTAGTGCTAGACTTATAGCTAGCGCGAGGGGTCCCCACTCGACACCTTTACTTTCGTGGGGTACGCGGGTGAACGTATCATGATTCCGGAAAAGTACACCCAATCGGTGGCCAAACCGCCGGTGTGCGTGTAAGCATCTAAGTAAATGAATTGCCGAAGTCGGCGTGTAACAATCACCGCGACACTCAGCCGCCACAGTTAAAAATGGAAGAAACGGGAAATACTCATGCGATGGGTTTAACAGTTGATACATCTCATCTACTTTATTAGACTTGTTATTATACTTGTTATGATAACATAAAGCACTTATTGCATGGGTACCCACCTGGTTGCGGGAAGATCGGAACTCCTGGATCTTTGACACACTCCCGCTGCGCACTTGAACCTAAAGAAGTCCCGAAAAACGATAATTAATAAAACGCACCAATGCTGCAAAGACGAAAATCCAAGATCTAACCATGCGACGAAAACCCAAAACGGCGTGCTCACGTCGCTTGACGGCTCCCCGCGAGACCGCGGACGGCGTTCGCGCGGAGACGGCCGGCGTGGCACCGCCGCCCGCGAGTGCTCCGCGAGGCATGGGGCCGCGCGGCGCACGCCCGTGGGTGGCACACGCGGATGGCGCCCGCGCAGCACCAGCCCGCTCGAGCACCCCACGCGGCTTGAGGCTGCGCGGCGCACGTGCGCGGGGGTGGCGACCGCGGGTGCCCCGTGCGGCACGAGGCCGCGCGGCGTCTGCCGCCCGCGGGCGCCCCGCGCGGCGTGAGGCCGCGCGGTGTAGGCCCGCGGGCGGCGCCCGCGCGGTGCCTTGCCTGCGTGGGCGCCGCCACCTGCGGGCGCCCCGCGCGGCATGGGGCCGCGCGGCGCGCGCGCGCCCGCTGATGGCGCCCCGCGCGGCCCAAGGCCGCGCTGCGCACGCTACCGGCGGGTGGCGCCCCGCGTGCTCTAGGACGCGCGGTGGCGGCGGCGGCGGTGACGGCGGCGACGATGACGGAGGCGGCGGTCGCGACTCGAAAAAGAAAACACGAAACCCTGACGTTTAATTTAACGAAATCCACTTACCGATTCTGGCGAGGAAGACGATCCGATTGCCCTACCGTTCCCCACTCGTTGATCGGGGTGTTCAGACTCTTCCGCCTTCTTTCTCCCTCTTTTTGTTCTTCCTCCGGTTAGGGTTCCGCCTTTTTCTTCTTTTCTTTTCCTTCGCGTTCTCTCCGGCTAGGGTTTCTTTTTGCGAACAGTCGGATTCTTTTTCCTCTTCGTACGTACGACTAAATTCCACCTTTATATATTTATAACTAATTAATTGATTAATTAATTATACGGGATAAATCCATAATTTCCTCGAAAAGCGTGCGGGATATTTTGCACGGATTCCAATGCGCACCAAGTCACTGCAACCTTAAAAACCCTGTTCCGGGAGATCCCAACGTTGGATTGCAGATCCGATCGCACCGTCGGTCATGGATTTTCGAGCCCTTTCACCGAAAAATACACGTGCAACACATCGACCGACTTACAAAAACTCGGTAATTCAGATTCACTAAAAGAAGCACTTTATTAACAGGAGGGTAAAATATCACTTGAAAAGTCGTGTCATTATAGGAGAGATCACCTTTTTTCGAAAATATCCCCCACCTTTTATGTGTTCTTTGCAAAAGGGTGGGATTTGATATCTTAAACCTCCAAAAGATCTCTAAAAAATGGGATAATATACATAAGAGAACATTTCCATCTCTTTTAAAACCCACAAAAAGTCCTTAAAAAAAAATTCTAAATTTTTACATACCTCTTCTTGGGCTCTTGGCCAAAAGAGAAGAAGAGAAGGAGGGTTGAAGCTCTTCTAGAAAATCCCCAAGTGATTTGGGAGCCCAAAACCTTCAACCTTGCTTTCCTTTTTTCTTTTTTTTTTTTCTTCTTTTCTTCTTTTCTTCCTTTCTCTGTTTCTTTTTTTTCTTCTTCTTTTCTTTCCTCCTGTAGCAGCCCGCAAGAGAGGGAGAGGGAGCCCCAAGCCACTCCTTTTTCTTTCTTTTTGTTTTTCTTTCTTTTCTTCTTTGGATCCACAGTAAGAGAGAGAGGGGGAGAGAGAAAGAGAGAGAGAGAGTTGGGAGTGAGAGGGATGGAGGAGAGAGAGAGAGAGAGTTGGGTTTTCTCTGTCAGGGGTAGTTGGGTAGCAGAGTAAGTGAAATGACCAAACTGCCCCTGTCCAAATCAATTTTTTTTCTCAACCCAGACTGTCTTCCACATGATTCGGGCGCCCAAAAGATGACCTAGGCACCAGTGTAGTGGTTCGGATCCCCATGCTGTTTTCCCGTGAATGCACAGTGTGAAACACCTAGTGTTGGTGTGGCTGGCCCATGGTCCATGAAAGGATGCCACAGATGGACCCTGTGAGGTATATAGTGCTGTATTGGTCTTCGGCTGCATTTGTCGAATTTTAGAAAAGGTTTTGGGCCAAACAGAGGGTGGATTTGGATTCAGCGCGGAAAAACGCTTGAAAATGACTATTTGCTTGTTTGATTCTGAGTCCGGAGGCCCAAAAATGGACTCCCGGAAGTTTTCAGTGGTTTCTGGTGCATGGGGGGACCGTAGACCGCCGGCATGCCACGTGGCGGCCTGTCATTGGCCGGTTTGCAGCGCTCGGTCCACAGAGCGGCGCGGCATGGTGCATAGACCCGGCGCGGGGACACGTGGCGCCACCTGGTTGGCGGGCTCATGGTGCGCGGTCTACAGAGCGGGGCGCGGCGGTGCATGGACCAGGGCGGGGGACACGTGTCAGTCCCCGGTTGGTCGGCGCACGCGGTGCGGTCCACGAAACCCAAAAGTGGGTGCGTGGACCGGGTGCAGGGGACAGGTGTCGGCGCGTGATTGGCTGGCTCACCGGTTGCGGTGCACGGAGGCGCGAGAGGCCACCTCGGGGCGCGTGCGTGGCAGGGCGTTTAGAGCCGCTCGCGCGCACGTGCGGCCCGTGACGCGGGGGGGGGGGGGCACGTGGTGCCCCGCCATTGGCGGGCGCCACCTACCCCCTTTGACCAGGGCACCACGTGGTAGCGCCCGGCTGGGCTTGCATGGCTGTCCCGTGTTCGGGACACATGTCAAGCCCAGGGAGATTCGGGCACGCACAGTAACCCGCTGTTTACCGCGGATTCGGGCGCCCGAATCTTCTCCGAGCGCCCGAATCCGGGGACATCCCGGGTATTTTCTGAAATGTTTTTTGTGGCCTATATAAAGGCCGAGCCACCTTCTTCATGCCTTTTTTCGCGTTTCCGAGCCTCCTCTCACCTCGGACTCTTCAGTAGAGTTGCTCCCCCCACTTGTGCTACACCATCTGGAGGATTCTTGGGATTTTACGTGGCACGCTTTTTTAGGTTTCCTTTTCTTCGGCGCATCGCGACGTTCCTTCGCCGGTGATCCCTTCCGTCCCGTTTCGGTGCGCGAGCTCCCCCGGCCTACTCCGACAACCTTTTCGGGCAATTCTTGCGCCATTGGATCCACGACAGATAGGGCTACGATCTTGGTATTTTTAGCTTCCCCTCATTTCGAGGTTTTCTTGGAGTTTTTCCGAGCTTACTGTGACCCCTTTTCCGTGGTGATTTTTGGGACAGCACTGGGTTGTTTCGTGGATTTCTCCGTGCTCGAGCATCGGATTGAGGCGTGCCTATACTCGTTTCGCATCTACGAAATGCAAGGATTATCGTCGTATTTTCCTGGGATTTTTGTGAGGCTTGCACGAAGGTATAGTTTTCCTTCTTTTCTGTGCAAAGTGTTACAGTTGTTGTGTTGTGGAGTTTCGCGCTCACCGTGTTGCGGAATTTGTAACTCGGCCTACGGGGCTCGGATTGGGACGTGCAGGTACTCGTTTCGAAGGGTTCGACGCGGCGATCGCAGCGGTATTTTTGTCGGATTTTTCGGAGTCCATTCTGCAGGTAAAAACTGAGCCACACTGTGACTGTTTTTTGGGCACAACTGTTGATTGCGGAATTGTATGTTTAATTGGGCACCGGTTGGTATTTTTCCAGTTGTTGCGGCAGGCGACTTATTCTCGGGCGCGAGTGCTTTCTGGACTTGGAGTTAGCGATCGAGGTGGGTGTTGTTGTGAACCTCCTACTGTTGATTACCCACTAGGCATATTAGAGTAACCCCCCTTTGTGATAATATCTTAATTGCGCCCTTTGGATAATATTTGCATGCTTACCTGAGTTCAAAGGGCATTCTTCTAGTGATGAGTCTTGTCACGCCCCGGAGGTTCTAAAAGAGCGGAAAAACGTATCTATTTTTTTTTCAAATGAACCTTGCCTCCGGTGCGCGCCAGACCCGCCACATATACAAATTCACACCCCAAACGGGCGGAGCCTCCTGTGTATATGTACGGCGTTCCGAACACGACTAGTACTTTAACCATGCAATCATTGAGCAATAAGGAGAGATCACACTTAACCATATAGTAATAATCACCACATCGCAATGAAAGGATAAATCCATGGGTTTGGAAGGCGGTGTCCACACGACACCCGATTTTACAAAACGTTTTTGCAAACTCTTTTACGCGGCAATATTGCTTGAAAGGATAAATCCACGGGTTTAGAAATCAGTGCCCACACGACACTTGGTTTGAAAACGCTTTTGGTAACATGTTTATATTTGAAAACAAGCCGCATTCGTAAATCTCAACAATCAAAGATATATGAAGTCATTCCTACACTAAGATCTCAATCCAACATCCACAATAAGCCATTCACAAGCAATCATAGACATACTAACCAAAAACAATGAGAGATAACCATAACTGAATAGTTTAATATCCTCAATGGCTAGGGTCCTCTAAATGCTGCCTCACCGTCGTCCCGGTTCCCACCCCTGCTCGGACCTGCCACAGTGTGGGTAGTCAGTGACTGATAAAGTAGAGGATAAACATGTAAATGCTATAAATCTGTAAAGAACAAACCAATACACCAGAGCATTCACTTCCCCCTCATGAATCGCTAAATCCCCTGTCAAAAACACGCTGAGCACCTACCCCAGATTTAAAACATGTTGGGCACCAACCCCAAATACCGCGCTCATTTCTTGGTGCCTCCAACCCCTCTACTGCCCAAGGAGCAGTCGCCTCACCGTGAGGGGTCCCCATCATCCCTAGTCGTGGGGTACACGGGTAATCCTACCATCTTTCCGAAAAAATACACCCTGTGCGGTGGCCAGACCGCCGGTGTGCATGTAAGCAAATATGAGCATATAAAACTGTATCGCGACCTCAGCCGCCTCAGTTAGAATATAAAACGGGATTCACATGTGATGGGGTTAGACAGTTTACCAAAACATCTACTTTAATCTCACAAAAACACGGGAACGACTATACACCGAAAATACCGAAAAGGTACCCACCTCAAATTGCGTCGAGCGGAACCCCGCAAATCGACACGCACCTTCGGACGACACCCGGACCTAAAAGAAAGTCCCCCAACAGGGCATAATAGGTAAGATAAACTCTCATAAGAAAAATACGACTCCGAAAACGCAAACAAGGGGATTAACGACTCGTGGTGGCGGCGGCGACGAAGCGGCCCCCGCGCGGCACGCGCTCCGCGTGCGGTGCAGCCGCGCGGGCGCTTGCCCCACGCTGCGCAAGCGGCGGCCGCGCGGGCTCCAGCCCCGCGCGGCGCATGTGTAATATCACAGATTTTTGGTAACGTTTTACCATCCTGCTAATAAAGGTTAAGTTAAGGGAAAGTAAAGTAATGGGTTTACTGAAGTTGATAATCGAGAGGTGCGGGTATTTTTCTGCGATAGAGCTCGAAAAACGGAGAACGGCGATGCGATCGGATTCGGATTCCGACTTACGGAACCCCAGAAAGGGGAGGTTAGGATCGCGGTAACCGGGAGGTGCATCGAAATCCGTGCAAGTGATCGTGCACGCTTTTCGAGGAGATAAGGAATTATCCTTAAGGAATTATCTTTAAAGAATTATCTCCAAGGGATTATCCTTAAGGAATTATCTTTAAGGAATTATCTCCAAGGGATTATCGTTAAGGAATTATCTTTAAGGAATTATCTTTAAAGAATTATCCCGAAGGATTTATCTTTGAGGAATTAATTAATTAATGAATTAATTAATTAGAGATTTGAAATTTCTGATGTGGATTTGACGGTACGTACATATGAAAAGGGAAAATAAAAGAAATAAATTAATAATAAGATTTATTTCCCGTACCGAAAGGAAAACCCTAGTTTTAAAAGATCGCCTCCTCAAATCCTTCCCTTTTGTGCGTACCGAAAACCTACCGAAACCCTAGTTCGAAAAGAGAAAAAGGAGAAAGGAAAAAAGTGAAACCCTAACCGGAAAAAAACGAGAGAAAAGAACGAGCGAAAAGAAAATGGCGGAACCCTAATCGGAAGGAAACGGGAAGAAAGAAGGAGTGGACGGAACGACCCAACTCTCCCGACGAATGTACCAAGAACGGAAGCGCAAACGACCTCCGTCTCCGACGATTAAAGGTAAGCGAGTTTTATGTTCGTTTCGCTCGGTTTTCGTTCCGATCTTTTGGGTAGGTTGGGAGTAGTCAAAACTAACCTAGGCGTCGTCGCCGCAAAGCCCTAGAGCATCGCGCCGCGGCCGCGATACACACCGCGCGGGGACGGTGCCGCGCGGCCGCGCCTAGCGCCGCGCGGGACCAAGGTCCCCGGGCGGCCGCGGCTAGGGGCGAGCGCCGCGCGGGGCCATGCCCGCGCGGCTGCGGACAATGTCGCGCGGCTGCGGACAATGCCGCGCGGGCGGGCACCCGCGCGGTGGGAGGGGCGCGCGCCGTGCGGGGGTCACACCCGCGCGGCCGCGGATGGTGTCGCGTGGCTGCGGCGCGGGCCGCGCGGGTACCTTGCTCGCGCGGCCGCGACCAGTGCCGCGCGGGCGGGCGACCGCGCGGCTGTGTGCACGCGCCGCGCGGGGCCTTGCCCGCGCGCCGTGGCGGGTGCCGCGCGCGCCGCGCGGGGCTCATGCCCGCGCGGCCGCGGCAGGAGCCGCGCGGGCAGGCGCACGCGCTGCTGTTATGCGAGCCCGCCGTGCTGGGCCATGCCCGCGCCGCCGCGGATGGTGCCACGCGGGCAGGAGCCCGCACGGCTGCGCACGCGTAACGCGCGGGGCCTAGGCCCGCCCGGCTACGGAGGGTGCCGCGCGGGTGGGTGCCCGCGCGGCCGCGGAAAGCACCGCGCGGGGCCTGTGCCCGCGCGATCGCGGCTCGTACCATGCGTGGCTAGGACCCGCACGGTCATGGTGGGAGCCACGCGGGGTCGGTGCCCGCGCGGCCGCGGCTTACAGCGTGCGGGGCCAGGGCCCGCACGGTCGCGACAAGCGCCGCGCGGGGCAGGTGCCCGCGCGGCCGTTTGACCAGCAATGCCAAAGGGGTGGCCGTGTCGCCGTCACGCACGGACGTCACCGCCGTGTCCAGAGGTCACTAGTGTTGTTGAGTGTTTGGGTCCAGTTTATGTGTTATTATATTACTGATCTGACCGCGGCTCTTTTGGGGGCTACTTTTAGGTCCGGGTGTTGACAGAGAGCAGGATTCAGTTTCCGGAGCCCAGAATTCGCATAATAGAGGTGGGTACTTTTGATTAATTTCGGTGCAGGGTCATCCCGAGTATTTCGTTTAATAAAGTAGATATTTTTGGTAAAAGTGACTAACCCCTTGGCATGTAAATCCCATATTCTATTCTCATTGAGGCGGCTGCGGTCGCATGATTGTTTTACTGATCTGACTAACGCGGCTGAGGTCGCAACATGGTTTTACACTCATATTGCTTACACGCACACCGGCAGTTTGGCCACTGCACAGGGTGTATTTTTCCGGAAAGATGGTAAGTTATTTTCCCCGTGTAGCCCACAAGGAGAGGTTAGTGGGGACCCCTCAAGGAGAGGCGACTGCTACTTGGGCAGTGGAGGGGTTGGAGGCACCAAGAAAATGAGTACAGTATTCTGGGGTTGGGGCCCAGCTCTTTCGGTATTCTAGGGTTGGTGCCCAGCTTGTTTTGTGACAGGGATTTAGTGATACATGAGGGGGGGAAGTAAATGCTCCGGTGTATCGGTTTGTCTTTTCAGTCGTTGCATTTACTTTTTACATCTACTTTATTAGTCACTGACTACCCACACTGTGACAGGTCCGAGCATGGGTGGGAACCAGGACGACGGTGAGGCAACGGTTAGAGGACCCTAGCCCTTGAGACTATTCAACTTTATTGTTTTATGGTTATCCTTTAGTGTGTTTGGTTAGTTTAGCTGTGATTACTTGTGCATGGTTTCTTGTGGATGTTGGAATGAGGACTTCGAGTAGGATTTTCTTCTCTTATCTATGAATGTTAAGATGTGTGATTGCGTCCCGTTTTCAAGTACAAAAATGGTTTCAAATGTATTTTCAAACCAGGTGTCGTGTGGGCACTGATTTCAAAACCCATGGATTTATCCTTTCAAGCATAATGGCCGTCAAAAAGGATTTGCGAAAATGTTTTATAAAACTGGTGTGTCGAGTGGACACCGACTTCCAAACCTATGGGTTTATGCTAGTCTGAATGTGATAGATGTAACTGTTTGGTTAAATCTAGTCTCTCCTCGTTGTCAATCATGGTTTGCATGGTTAAAGTAATTGTCGTGCTTGGAACGTCGTGCATATACAGAGGAAGCTCTGCCCGTTTGGGGAGCGAATTTGTACATGTGGCGGGTCTAGTGCGCACCGGAGACGAGGCTTATTTGAGAAAAAAAAAATGGATACGTTTTCCGCTCTTTTAGAACCTCCGGGGTGTGACAGCATGCTGCGGCCGCGCGGGCACCAGCCCTGCCCGGCGCATGCGGCGGCCGCGCGGGCACCCGTCCCGCGCGGCGCATGCTGCGGTCGCGCGGGGCTGGCCCGCGCGGCGCATGCCCACCAGCCCTGCGCGGCGCATACTGCGGCCGCGCGGGGCTGGCCCGCGCAGCGCATACTGCGGCCGCGCGAGCCCCAGCCCCGCGCGGCGCATGCCGCAGCCACGCGGGCGCTAGCCCCGCGCGGCGCATGCTGCGGCCGCGCGGGCCCCATCCCCGCGCGGCGCATGCGGCGGCCGCGCGGGCTCCAGCTTCGCGTGGCACGCGCGCGCCGTGCAAGGTGCAGCCGTGTGAAGAACCGGATCTTCATGGTCATTACAGTGTGATCGACAGCTTGTGGAGGCCAATTTCTGTGGATAGTGTTGGTTGCGCGCAAATCGGACCCAAGAAACGGACTCAGTGCGAGAAATAGATTAAGATCGCCTATTTGGGAGTTCGTCGAAAAATAAAGGTGGTTTCGCGCAAAACAGACACCGTATTTGGATTCAGCGCGGAAAAACGATGAAAACGGCTATTTGGTTGCTTTATTTGGAATTTTGGACTCAGGAATTGGACTCAGCGCGCGAAAATAGCAAAAAGAGGCATTTTAGGAGCAGTTTTGGACTTCATTCAGGCGGCCGGTCCATGGGGTCTGCACGTGCACCAGGCGCACTGGCCACTCGGCCTTCCACGCGGCGGCACAGGAGAGGAGGGCGCGGGCTACGTGGCGCGCCTGTGTTGCGCAGAGCGCGCCCACGTGCGCGCGCCGTACTGCGTGTCCCCGCGCAGGGGACACGCGGCGCCACGCCAATGGCGGGCGCCATGTCTGGCGTGGCCCCATCCGGGCCATCCGCCCGGGGGGCGGGGCGCCCGGATGGGCGCCACGTTCCCCGCCTGGGGTGTGGTTAGGGCCGGCGCCGGGCCGAACCCGGTACTGTGCTTAAGCACAGTACCATTTTCCCCCCCTATTTGCTCTTTTCTTCTCCTTCTTCTTTTATTTAAGGGCTCCTACCTCCTCCATCCTCCTCTTTTGGTGCTTCCCACCTTGGGGACTTCTACAGAGGACTCACCTGCAACCCTCCTTCATCTTCATCAGCAATGAGATGGACAAAAGGGGCTTCATCACCATCATCTTCTCCATGAGGCAAGCATCACCATTGTTGCTGTTGGTGGACCTTCCCGTCGCGTTTCAGTGCAAAAATTCCCCAGGACTCATTTCTTGGAATTCTAAGCTCATTTCTAGTTCTACATTCTCACAAGAGGTAAGGCTACAATTTTTGTATTCAACTCTCCCCTCATATCTCATGTTTTTACAGAGTTTTAAGGCCATCTTTGGAACCCTTCATTTCAGTCTGAAATCTTGAACAATCCTCAGTGTTTTGGCCTTTCTGGGCGGTAGGATGGGAATATTTGGATGGTTTTTGTGGGGAAATTTCCAGGACTCGAAGATCTACAATATTGGTATGTATCATTTTCCCCAGGTCTGAGTTTTTATTAGGGTCTATGCATGATCTTTGGAGCACCTTGCTGCAGTCATGTACAGATGGAACTTGGTGGATGGTTCAAAGTATTTATGGGGTTTCTCCTTCATCCGAGCATGAAATTTGGAGTTCTTTAGCTCAATTTGTATCTACTCTCGACAAGGAATCCAATGGTACCTCTCTTGTAGGATTTGGCGCACGTTTGATTTGGTAACTTTAATGATCTTTCCAAGTGCTATTATATGGTTTACTGCAGTCCCTGTTTTAGTTTTGATTTGAGCAAGGCACCTTGGAATGCAGATAATTTTGTGGATATAAGGTCTTTTTCAGAAATTCAAGTTGGGACTTCTTCTTAACTCCAAGGTTAGCAAATTCTCTTTTGTGATATGTGGATGAATCCCTTTGGAAAATCCTCTAATTAAGCTTGGAAATGCTAGCAAGTTTATGTTAGCAATTTTGGACAGCATTGTGATTTTTGCTTCATTTGAATGTTAAGGAAAATTAATGGTGGACTTTTGAGGACTTGAAGATGTTTGTATGAAAGAGCACATCCTTGTTTTATTGTTAGAGACTTCATTTTGAGGTATTTGGGGTTGCACTTACATCTTCTTTAACTTAGTCTCAATTGCTGAAATTCTGGAATTTGAGTGCGTAGTGTGCATTGTTTCAGTGATTACGCTCAATCCGTGAGGCGGATTTGGATGATTTTCGCGGCATCGGACTCTTGGGAGGATAAGGATTACTCGCGCCAAAATTCAGCCAGATCGGGCATCGGATCGTCAAGTTTCAGGTGAGTGGTTGTGCTTTGCCGAAAACAATGATTTACCCACTCGGGCTATTGGTTTCCCTCATGGCATAGTTGATTGTTGTTCTCTTCTCCTTGGTATTATATGCTTGGATATCCATGTTTAGATTAAGTTATTTGATCCTTAGCTTATGCATGAGTAAATGATTAGTTGGTTGAAATTACATTATCTCATATGAAGTTGATTATAAGTGATCATCCTTAAACCTATTCTATGTGAGGGTAATTAGGAAACTAATCTTCAACCTACACCTTGTGATGAATGGTTAACATAATTATGTGAGAATGATGGTGATAGTTATATGTGAATGGTTGATTGATTTATGTGAGGACTTGATGGGGTTATGTGAGAAGTGCTTGGTTGCTTATGTGAGAAGGACTTGGTTGATCTATTTGAGAATGGCTTATATGAGAGTAGTTGGTTTGGTGATCCTTAGCCTCCACTTTGTGATATGAATTATTGTTGCTGATCCTTAACCTACAATGTGTGATGTTGAGCATAGATGTTGAGTCATAACCTATCTATGTGAGAATAATTAGTTGATTGATCTTTGATCTAACTTATGTGAAAATGGGTGTTGATGTTGGTTATTGATCTAGTCGATGTGAGAATGACCTATGCTTTTGATTCCTAGTTCATTCACGAAAAGATGGTTATTGTTGTGAGTTGAGGCCTGTTCCTTATGAGACTAAGCATTGTTCATGACTCCTATTACCTCCAAATGAGATTGGATGTTGTTGGTAGATCCTATGTTCATCCTATGTGAGATCAATGAAAGTTGTTGAACCTTAGTCTATTCATTGGTGATACTTGATTGAATGTCCATGTTTAAGTGATGTTAAATGATCTTTAGCATATCCATGTGAGAATGTGAGGTTTGATAAGTGTTGTACTCCTTTAGGTGATGTTGATGATAAATGATGTTCTTTAACCTATATTCTGTGTGAGTTATTCCTTATGAGAGAATATACTAGTCATGATCTAATCTGTGTAAGAACACTGTTAAATGCCTTTCTTTCATTCTACATGAGGACACTTGCATGCTTGTATGGACATCTAGATAGTCCACCTTTTTCTGCTACACTTTCATGTTGGAATCCGACTTAGGAGAAACCATGTTTAGCTGTTCTCCTTTTTATTCAGATGCATGTTGCTCGAGTTAGAGCAGGGGTTCGGGATAGTGTAGTTGAGGCCATTGAGTCTGGGACAGGTTAGACTCGATTATGGATTGTGGGGCATTGTGGTAACCGCGGACATTAGGCGGTTAGCCAGATGTTGATTACTTTATCAGATTTTGGACTTGTGGGGTGTTGCGGTGATCGCGGACATTGGGCGGTTGATCGGATGTTTACTTATGCATCAGATTGGGTATCAGATTTCTCTAGTGGATGGAGTTTCCCACTTATTGAGTATTATTGCACTAGATTGGGGATCGGGGTTTCATTAGTGGATGGATTTTCCCACTTTGATCATAGTCATGATCAAAGTCCTGCTATACAGAGATACTTGTTACTGAGATACTTTACTCGTGTGGGTCGCTCCCCTCGAGTGCCACTCCGGAGGTAGGCTTTTCGGACCCAGCCTTATGTGCCGGTCTGATACTTATTTTGGGATGCGAGCCGTGCGGGCCGATCCCGTGGTTTCGAGCCTTGTGTGCAGATTCCGCTGAGCAGGCAATGCCAGTTTTACTGGTGGCACATGATTGGGTTATTTGGACAGATACTATATTATGATGCATACTTTTAGCTATCCTTATTAGCTCAGCATTTAGAGGCATTTTAGTGGTAGCTTCCTTTTATCAGTAGTTCTGTTTATAGCTTACCACCTCTCTTATTCCTTTTCTTGCCTCTGGTAGACTTAGTGGGTACGTCGGGGTTTGAGGCTTTACCCACAGGGGGAGGCTACTGGTTTACTAGTGGTTCTCACCCCCATTGTTGTTTTTCCCCTTTCCTCCCTTTGTTTTGCAGTGTCTGCTGCGGGATTTGCTGATCTTTCGGTTGACGGTTCGAGGCGAGGGAGTCACGAGATAGATCCCTACCAGGGTTGATTTCTACAGTGGGATAGATGTACCAACCGGGATTGTGGGTTTCACTGTACACAGTTGTATTTTATTATTTTAGTTATCTCCCTTTTTGGATTTATAGATGTTGTATAGGTGGCTTTTACTTGTATTACAGTTTCGGTGGACCAGATTATTGTATCATTATTTTTGGGAGATGGATATTGTACCTTTATTTTTTTCAGTTGTACAGTGATTCGGATTCTTATTATAGCAGTTTTTCTTCAGCTCTGATATCTGTTTAGTTGCTAGATGATACTTTTGCAGGTTGGACGCTTTGCCTATGTGGGATTTCGCATAGGTGGCGGATCTGTTGGCGAGCCCGGGTCGCAGTTTCGACCCCGGGGCGTGACAAGCCGCGCGGGCGCCTGCCCCGCGCGGCGCCGTACGCGGTGTGGCGGCGGCCGCGCGAGCTCCAGCCCGCGCGGCGCATGCGGCGCTGCCGCGCGGGCACCAGCCCCGTGCGGCACGCACGCGCCGCGTGCGGTGCAGCCTCGCGGGCGCCTGCCCCGCGCGGTGCCGCACGCGGTGCGGCGGCGCCCGCGGCTGTGCCCTAGGGCTTCGCGGTGGCGGCGCCCTAGGGCTTCGCGGCGGCAGCGGCAAGAGTAACAAGAACGGTGAAAGACCCTAAACATCAAACCCCATAACCACGAAATCGTAAGGAAATAGCACTAACCTCGATCAATCGGGGACGATGATCCGATCTTGTCCTTCGCGGCGCTGAGGATCCGCTCCCCTTAGATGATGGCGTCTCGTTCTCCGGTCTCCGGCACGTCGATCGGGGTGATAGGGTCCCTCCCCTTTCTCCTTCTTTTCTTCTTTTCTCCTCCGGTTAGGGTTTTTCCCTTCCTCTTTCTTTCTTTTCTCTCCAGCTAGGGTTTCTTTTCGGGAAAAGTGATTTCTCTCTCTTGGTACGTACCGTAGAAATCCACATTGGGTATTTAATAATCAATTAATATTTACTTAATCCCAAGAGATAATTCCTTATCTCCTCGAAAAGCATGCACGATCTTTTGCACGGATTTCGATGCACACTACGGTTACCGCGATCCTAAAAATCCCTTTCTGGGGGATATGTAAGTCGGAATTCGGATCCGGTCGCACCGCCGTTCATCGTTTTTCGAACTCTATCACAGAAAATACCCGCACCACATGATTATCAACTTAAGAAAACCCGTTAATTCGGTTTCCTCTAACTTATACTTTATTAGCAGGAGGGTAAAACGTTACACGAAAAGTTGTGATATTACACCACACACTCCTTAAAAGAAGTTTCATCCTCGAAACTTATCCTCAACCCTCGCTAAACAACTCAGGACAACACTCTCTCATTTTTGTCTCTAGTTCCCAGGTCGCCTCGCGCTCCTCATGGTTACTCCATTGCGCCTTCACGTAGGGGATCGTCCAGTTGCGCAGTTTCTTCTTCTCCCGTCCCAATATCCGTATCGACGTTTCCTCGAAGCTCAAGTCCTCACGCAACTCGACGACAGAGACATCGAGGATGTGAGACGGGTCGGAAAGGTATTTTCGGAGCATCGAGACGTGAAACACGTTGTGTACCCGTTCGAGGTTTGGCGGTAAGGCCAACCGGTATGCCACCGGGCCCACGCGCTCCAAGATCTCGAACGGTCCCACATACCGTGGGCTCAGTTTCCCTCGTAAGCCGAAGCGTCTGGTTCCCTTAGACGGTGATACACGAAGTAACACGTGTTCCCCCACCATAAATTCCAACTCACGTCGCCTCTGATCCGCATAACTCTTCTGTCGGCTTTGGGCGGTCAACAGCCACTGCCTAATAAGGCGCACCTTTACCTCAGTTTCCTCTACTAGGTCTGGCCCCAAAAGCTTCTGCTCCCCCAAGTCATCCCAGCAGATAGGCGATCGACAACGGCGTCCGTACAAGGCTTCGTACGACGCCATCTGAATGCTTGCATGGTAGCTGTTATTATAGGCGAATTCCATGATGGGTAGGTAACGGGACCATCCCTCACCCAGGTCCAGCACGCAAGCTCGGAGCATATCTTCGAGAATCTGGATCACCCATTCCGATTGCCCGTCCGTCTGGGGGTGGAAGGTCGTGCTGAACTGCAGCTTGGTTCCCAGTGCCTGCTGTAGGCTCCGCCAGAAATTCGACACAAAATGTGTATCCCTATCAGAAGTTATCGACATTGGTACCCCGTGCAACCTTACCACCTCGTCGATGTAGGTTTGCGCTAACCGGTCTCGGGTCCACGTCGTGTGGATAGGCAGAAAATGGGCTGATTTCATCAGACGGTCCACTATGACCCATATTGCATCGTGTCCATGTTGCGATCGCGGAAAACTGGTTACGAAGTCCATGGTAATCCATTCCCATTTCCACTCTGGTATGGGCAATGGCTGTAGTTTCCCTGCCGGTCGCTGATGTTCCGCTTTCACTTGTTGGCACACCAAACAATGCGCCACAAATTGCGTCACATCACCCTTCAATTTGGGCCACCAAAAGGTCTGCCTCAGGTCCTTGTACATCTTCGTGCCTCCGGGATGCGCAGTATAGGGGGCATTATGCGCTTCCGTCAAAATTTTATTCTTTATTTCTGGCACATCGGGCACACAAATTCGTCCCTGGAACCTTATTGCATTATCTGCGCCAACCATAAAATCCCCACCTTACTCCGAGGATATCCTGTCCCGCACCAGTTGTAATTGCGTGTCCGTTGTTTGGCCTTCCAAGATCCTCTCGATCAGCGTAGGCTTAACCACCAAGGTCAGGAGTCGCGCAACCGCACCCGCTGGCACTACCTCCAGCCTCAATTGCGAGAACTCTGCGATAAGACGTTCTTATTGGGTAAGGACGCTCAACGCCGTTTCTCCCGTCTGTCCCTTCCAGCTTAAGGCGTCAGCCACTACATTTGCCTTCCCGGGGTGGTAGTGGATGGTCAAATCGTAGTCTTTCAGTAGTTCCAGCCATCGCCTTTGCCATAAGTTCAGTTCCTTCTGTGTGAACAGGTATTTGAGACTCTGGTGATCGGAAAACACGTTACAGTGTGCCCCGTAGAGATAATGTCTCCAGAGCTTTAGGGCAAACACGACTGCCGCGAGTTCCAAGTCGTGTGTAGGGTAGTTCTGCTCATAATCCTTGAGCTGTCTTGATGTGTAACACCCCCGGAATTTGGATTAGTCCTCTATATAAATGATATAATAGGACTAAATCTCTAACCCGGCTATAGCATTTTGGATGGTAGCAAGATCCAAGAGGAACATGAGAGTTAAGCGTGCTAGAGCTAGAGTAGTTCTAGGATGGGTGACACCCTGGGAAGTGGAGCGTCACAATTGGTATCAGAGCCATTCACCAGCCGGAAATGTGAGATGAGTCTCGGCTGAGCCAGGGTTATATAGCGGGTAGAGCGAGGCTCCCCGGCTAATGACCGTTGTGAGCGGAGTGCAGCTCCTCACAAGGTCGACTAAGGCTAGCGAGACGAGTCTCACATCGCCTGGTGCTTGTGAGTGTGCTTGAGCCTGACGTGGACGTCAGGGCTTAAAGGGGGGAAGAATGTAACACCCCCGGAATTTGGATTAGTCCTCTATATAAATGATATAATAGGACTAAATCTCTAACCCGGCTATAGCATTTTGGATGGTAGCAAGATCCAAGAGGAACATGAGAGTTAAGCATGCTAGAGCTAGAGTAGTTCTAGGATGGGTGACCCCCTGGGAAGTGGAGCGTCACATAATGCGTATACTATGACCTTCCCTTGTTGCATTAGTACGCTTCTAAGACCACTTCGAGATGCGTCGCAATAGATTTCATAGTCCTCTCCGGGCTTCGGCAATGTGAGTACTGGCGCCCGTGTAAGCCTGTCATTAAGTTCCTCGAAGCTCTTCTGGCATTGGGCCGTCCAGATGAATTTCTCCCCTTTCCGGGTTAGTCGATTTAGGGGAGTGGCTATCTTTGAGAAGCCTTCCACGAAGCGTCTGTAGTACCCCGCCATTCCTAGGAAGCTTCAGATTTCTATCACCGTTGTTGGCCGAGCCCAGTTGGTCACTGATTCTATCTTCCTCGGGTCCACCGCAATTCCCGATGCTGAGACTATGTGTCCCAGGAAGTCAACCTCGCGGAGCCAAAACTCACACTTTTTGAGTTTGGCGTACAATTTTTGATCCCGGAGGGTCTGGAGGATCACTCGCAAGTGCTCTTCGTGCTCTTTATCTGTGCAAGAGTAGATGAGGATATCGTCGATAAAGACCACCACAAATTGGTCCAGGAAAGGTTTAAAGATCCTGTTCATCATATCCATAAACACCGCTGGGGCGTTAGTAAGCCCAAACGGCATCACCGTAAACTCGTAGTGGCCGTAACGAGTTCAAAAAGCTGTTTTCGGTATATCCTCGCCTCTGATTCTGAGCTGGTGGTAGCCAGACTGGAGGTCGATCTTCGAGAACACCGTCGCCCCTTGCAGTTGATCGAATAGATCATCAATACGTGGCAAGGGGTATTTGTTCTTCACCGTGACCTTATTTATCTCTCGATAATCTATGCATAAACGCAGACTCCCATCCTTCTTCCTTACAAACAGTACCGGCGCCCCCCACGGCGACACACTCGGTCTGATGAATCCCTTGTCCAGGAGGTCCTCCAGTTGCGCCTTCAGTTCCTTTAGTTCAGCGAAGGCCATTCTGTATGGCGCCTTCGTGATGGGTTGCCTGCCCGGAATAAGTTCGATAGAGAAATCAACCTCACGTCCGGGCGGCATCCCCGGAAGTTCGGTCGGGAAAACGCCCGGAAAATCCCTTACGACTGCCATGTCGGATATCGAGGAGGTAGGTCGCGTCGCCAAATCTACCGAAGCTAAGTATGCCACGCACCCACCCTCCATCATTCTCCTGGCCCGAGATACGGAGATGACGGTCGAAAAGAAGGTGCTCTTACACGCCATGTACACGTTCTCCGGAAGTCCCGGTTCCCGTAATCGTACTTGACGTTTATCATAGTCAATTTCCGCCTGGTGTTTAGTGAGCCAGTCCATTCCCAGAACTACGTCGAATTCCTTCAACGGAATAACCACCAAATTCCAGGGGCAATCTAGCCTTCCCAACCTTATTGGACAAGAAGGCACGAAACTGACAGTCTCGATAGGCCCCCCAGGGGTCCGGACGGTCATTAGATGGCGAAGGGGTTTCATTTCTAAGTCATGAGCATGGGCGAAAGTACGGGATACAAAGGAGTGGGATGCCCCGGTGTCAAATAAAGTTCTAGCTCGAGAGTCGGAGATCAGAGTAGTACCGCCACCACGTCCTCCGGTGGGTCCGCTCCTTGGTGATTCATAGAGTAGATCCTCCCCCCCGATAGCGGACGCGTCTCCCCTTCCTGCCGAGTGGGCGGAGGGCGTACGGTGGGTCCCGAGGGGGTCCTCCCCCGCCCCGGCTGTTGTGGCAATGGGGTGGAGGCTGCGGATGATGCTGTGCCCGCGTTCAAGGGGAAGTTGAAATGAAAATGGCCCTGTTTGCCGCAATGGAAGCAGTGATCGTGTCTCTTAGCGCACTCAGTAACTCGGTGGGCTCCATTGCAGATAACACAGGGTCTGTCCCCCGGCCTTTGACTGCTCGTTGGCGCGCTTTTAGTCCCATGGCGCGACTTCGGATGTTTAGGGGGTCGGTTCCTGCTAGAGAAACCCCCTCCGGAGAAGGGCTGGGGTCGTTTCCTGTCCCTGTTGTACTCAGAGTCCTCTCGTCGGCCGCGCGTCACCGCAAACCCGCGCTCTACTATGGTGGCCCTATCCACCACTTTCTGGAAGGTATGAAGATCCGCTGCTTGCACAACTTCAAAAATATTGCTCTGCAATCCGTCTACGAAGAGGCGGGCTTTGTGAGATTCATCCCTTATGACAAAGGGAACACAGTTGGCCAGCCTTATGAATTCCCGTTGATACTCCATGACGGATCGGTTCCCTTGTTTGATGTGCTTCAGATCGTCCTCCATTTGTTGCTTAACGCTGTTGGAGAAGAACGCCCCGAACAACTCTTCTCTGAACTCGATCCATGATGGTAGGGCATTACCCTTCGAGGGGTCCGGGCGCACCGTTTTCCACCACATCCGGGCGTTTCCCTCGAGACAGTGAACCGCGAGGGGGACACGTTCTTGATCCTCCATCATCAGGTCCTCAGACAACTTTTCCATAGTATCCACCCATTTCTCCACGACCCAAGGATCGGTCGTCTCTCCCTCAAATACAGGCGGGTTGTGTTTCTTGAATTCTGCCAAATCCGCCTTCACCCTGTCCCGTTCAGTCCATTGGGTAGAGGCTTCCCCCGTGACGGGTCCCGAGGCCATTGGGCTTGGCGCGACAGAAGGTGCCGTCGGTTGGTCCGTTGATACACCGGTAGTCGCGGTCTGGGGAGGGGCGGCCGCGGTCTCACCGTCCGTTCCCGATGGTCCCGCCGTAGGTGCGGTTGGTTCGGGTGGCAGAACCCGGGCGCCCTCCAATGGCACGGCCTGCTGCTGTTGCGTCAGTTGACGCACGTGCTCCGTTTGGGTCGACAACTGTCCAGCCATCTCACGTAGCTGTTGGCGGAGCAGCTCATTCTCCGCGGTTGCTGGTGCCGCATTGTCTGCTCCGGCGTTATCGGTCGACGATCTTGTCCGAGCCATTCTCCACTGTGAGCAAAGAAAACATCATTAATCCTAGTTCACTTGGTCTAACACCTTGACCTACGAACTCCGGGACTCTATCCCTTTTTCCCCCGCACTCACGCACGTACATTACACACATACACCTCGGTTATCAAATTGGTTAGTTACTTGTGGTATTGCACCCTGCGGATGTTGGTCACTGACCGCCGTGGTTAAAGTCGTTTTTCTCTGATACCATATAATCTGTCACGCCCCGGAGGTTCTAAAAGAGCGGAAAAACATATCTATTTTTTTTTTTCATATGAACCTTGCCTCCGGTGCGCGCCAGACCCGCCACATATACAAATTCACTCCCCAAACGGGCGGAGCCTACTTTGTATATGTACGGCGTTCCGAACACGACTAGTACTTTAACCATGCAATCATTGAGCAATAAGAAGGAGATATCACACTTAACCATATAGTAATAATCACCACATCGCAATGAAAGGATAAATCCATGGGTTTGGAAGGCGGTGTCCACACGACACCCGATTTTACAAAACGTTTTCGCAAACTCTTTTAGGCGGCAATATTGCTTGAAAGGATAAAACCACGGGTTTAGGAATCAGTGCCCACACGACACTTGGTTTGAAAACGCTTTTGGTAACATGTTTATATTTGAAAACAAGCCGCATTCGTAAATCTCAACAATCAAAGATATATGAAGTCATTCCTACACTAAGATCTCAATCCAACATCCACAATAAGCCATTCACAAGCAATCATAGACATACTAACCGAAAACAATGAGAGATAATCATAACTGAACAGTTTAATAGCATCAATGGCTAGGGTCCTCTAAACGCTGCCTCACCGTCGTCCCGGTTCCCACCCCTGCTCGGACCTGTCACAGTGTGGGTAGTCAGTGACTGATAAAGTAGATGATAAACATGTAAATGCTATAAAACTGTAAAGAACAAACCGATACACCAGAGCATTCACTTCCCCCTCATGAATCGCTAAATCCCCTGTCACAAACAAGCTGGGCACCTACCCCAGATTTAAAACATGTTGGGCACCAACCCCAGATACCGCGCTCATTTCTTGGTGCCTCCAACCCCTCTACTGCCCAAGGAGCAGTCGCCTCACCGTGAGGGGTCCCCATCATCCCTAGTCGTGGGGTACACTGGTAATCCTACAATCTTTTCGAAAAAATACACCCTGTGCAGTGGCCAGACCGCTGGTGTGCGTGTAAGCAAATATGAGCATATAAAACTGTATCGCGACCTCAGCCGCCTCAGTTAGAATATAAAACGGGATTCACAAGCGATGGGGTTAGACAGTTTACCAAAACATCTACTTTAATCTCACAAAAACACGGGAATGACTATACACCGAAAATACCGAAAAGGTACCCACCTCAAATTGCATCGACCGGAACCCCGCAAATCGACCCGTACCTTCGGACGACACCCGGACCTAAAAGAAAGTCCCCCAACAGGGCATAACAGGTAAGAAAAACTCTCATAAGAAAAACACGACTCCAAAGACGCAAACAAGAGGATTAACGACTCGTGGTGGCGGCGGCGACGAAGCGGCCCCCGCGCGGCACGCGCACCGCGTGAGGTGCAGCCGCGCGGGCGCTTGCCCCACGCAGCGCAAGCGGCGGCCGCGTGGGCTCCAGCCCCGCGCGGCGCATGCTGCGGCCGCGCGGGCACCATCCCCGCGCTGCCGTAGTAGCCCCGCGCGGCGCATGCGGCGGCCGCGCGGGGACTAGACCAGCGCGGCGCATGCGGTGGCCGCGCGGGCACCAACCCCGCGCGGTGCATGCGGCGGCCGCGCGGGCACCAGCCGTGGCCGCGCGGGCACCAGCCCTACGCGGCGCATGCTGCGGCCGCGCGGGCCCCATTTGTGATGTCCCGGAATCCCCCGCGTAGGGCTTGCTGGTTGTTGAGCAGCTTTTAGTGGCCTTTGGGAGTGTTTGTGCGCGTGTCGGGCCCGAGAATTGGATTTGTGGTGCAATTTTGGTTTTAGTTGCATCACTGGAGGCGTGCGTGGTGTGTCGGTAGTGGTTGCGCGCATTTTGGACTCAAGTGTTGGACTTTGGGCTTAAAACGAGATCCCGTGGGAATTTGGAGGACCCGTCGGGTGTTTAGAAGTGGTTTCGCGCGATTCAGATGTCAAAATTGGACTCCGGGCGAAGTTTGGATAAAATATTACCTCTCCGGTCGCCTTCGGGAATTTTTAGAGTTGGAATTTGGCAAATCGGATCGAGTGGGCATTCGGCAAATTTTTGGTTGAGAATTTGGAGAAATGGACATCGTTTTTGGATTCAGCGCGCGAAATCGCTAAGAATGGACTATTTATTTATTGGTTTTGGCATCCGGTAGGCGTGCGCGTTTTTCGAGGCGACGCGGCACGCAAACCGAGGCGTTGGTGCGACGCGAATTTCGGGGTGGCGTGGCAGGTTTCCCGAGGGCGTACGGCCGTTGGCGCGGCAGGCAGGCGCGCTAGGGAAGCGCGCCTGCGACGTGGGGCGCACGTGGGGGGCCGCCACGTGGCGGGCCCCCACTGGCGCCCGCTCGGGCGCGCGTGACACCGCGCCCGTGTGGCGCCCCCGTGTCCCGCGCTTGCGCGGGCACGGTGTCACGCGCCCGTGTGGCGCGCGGGCTGCGCGCCCGCGTGGCGCGCAGGGGCGCAGCCACGTGGCGCGGGCGCGGTCGCCTGCGCCTGGTGCACCGCTTTTGTGCCGTGGACCGTCGGGTGGAGGGCCCCCATTGGGCGTGCACCGTGGACCCGGTCCACCCTGACCCTTCTCCCCTCTCTTTTCTTCTCTTCTTCTTCCTTTTCCTCCCCGCGCACCTTTTCTCCTCCATTTTTCTTTCTTTCTTCTTCAACCGAGCGAGAGAGGAAGTGAGGAGGGGACTTTGGTGGGGTGCGGCGGAGCGTTGTGGGCCTCGTGGAGCGTGCGAGTTTTTCCAACGGAGCGTTTCGGCGGCGGCGGCGCAGTCGGGTAGGTCCCGTGTGTTAATTTTACATTTTTTTTAGCACAGTTTTGGAGCGATATTTTGGCTGTGAATTAACCCTCTTGCTCTTGTCTGTGTTTGTGACTGTGTTCTTCTGCACTGTTTTGCGTGCGGTCCCCGACAGCGTGCTCCGTTTTGCGTGCGGACTCCGGCAACGTGCACCGTTTTGCGTGCGGATTCCGGCACTGCAGCGTTTTGCGTGCGGACTTCGTTTTGCGTGCGAATTTCGGTACTGTGCACCGTTTTGCGTGCGGACTCCGTTTTGCGTGTGGATTCCGGTACTGTGCACCGTTTTGTGTGCGGACTCCGTTTTGTGTGCAGATTTCGGCACCGTGCACCGTTTTACATGCGGATTCCGGCACTGTGCACCGTTTTGCGTGCGGACTCCGTTTTGCGTGCGGATTTCGGCACCGTGCTCCGTTTTGCGTGCGGACTCCGTTTTGCGTACGGATTTCGGCACCGTGCTCCGTTTTGCGTGCGGACTCCGGCGGCGGACATTATTTTGCGTGCGGATCGCGTGGAGGCCAATTGCAAGTGTCTACAAGCAATTGGTCGCACATTGAGGTGGGTGGCCTTATCTCCAAGTTTTATGGACTGTACAGTATTTCTACTGATGTAGGACTATGCATGATAGCTTATTTTCTTGTGTAGCATGCTAGATTGTAGGAATTGTTATTCGTTTTATCATCTGTTAATATAGTTATCTTGAAACTTGACCTAGCACCCCCGTCATATGTTGCATGTGTAACCAGACCAGTAGAAAACCCTCACTTGGGCTAGGGTTATTTATGCTTAGACATCCACACTGTTCTTTCATTCCTGGACATAGTGTTATCCTCGCCCGGGAAGTGGGTCGAGAGGTCGGGACTTTCTTTTAGTGTGGGATGCTTTTGCACTCTTGCTTGGGAGCAGAGTGGAGTCTGGTAGTTGTAGTGGGTTGCTTACCTGTGCCGGGAGCCGTTTGGGTAAACGGTAGTCCCGGGAGGTCTTGTTTCCCTGTTGTGCCGTCGTGGAGGGAGCCGTTGCGCAGACGGCAGTCCCGGGCCGTCGTGTATCTTCCGGTCAGTGATGTTGGGAACCGTTGGGGTTAACGGTGGTCCCAGGTCGTTGAGTGTTGTCCGACCAGTACTATTGGCCTGAGTTGTGGGTCGTTCCTGGCTGTGGAGTACCTCCAGCCAGTGTGCTTTGTGCTGCGAGCTGTTGGAGAGGCTAGTGTCTCGTGTTTCGTGTGAGCTGATCAGCTGAGTCGTCGAGAGTGCTCCGACTGTTGTGCGAGATATTTGGGGATCTTGAGTCCTACCGTTCTGGGAGTGAGCGTGGTTTTTTACTATAGCCTGCTTATGCCAATTTGTGATACTCTATGCCGCGCCGTTTTCCTCAGTTGGAGTCGCGTCCCTGAGATGCCGCTGTGGATACGATGGTTGGCCTGTTGAGGCAGTTTTCCGCAGTGGATGCAACGATGGGCCTGTTGAGGCAGTTTTGCGCGAGGGGTGAGTTAGTCGGGCAGGACGCCCCACGTAAATCCCGTCCTCATGTGGATGTGTGGTAGTGGGCAGGTGCGTTCCTAGTCGACAGGCGCAGGCTTGACTGGACCCTATGAGGCAGTCAGTTCGATTGGGTCTATTGAGCACCTTGGGTGCGAGTGGTCCTTTTTACTTTCATCTGTTCCACTTTTTGAGTATCTAGATAGAGGCATGGTAGCTGTAGAGTAGCTCCAGCTTTTCTTGTACAGATTTCATTGCACTGTCATCTTTTACCTCTAGTAGACTTAGTGGGCAGACCGTTGGGCTTGTTGACGGCACCCACTGAGAACTACTGTGGGAAGTAGTTCTCACACCCGTCGTGGTGTCTTTTCCCTAGGAACTTCTTGTCCTGTTCCTGTTGCTCCAGTTGCTGATCCTTCTGACCGAGGCGAGGGAGTCGCGAGCTAGTTCACTACCCGTCATTGGAGTGTAGCGGTACCCCTTCAGAGGAGAGCTTCAGTAGATTAGTTTACTTCTTTTTCCTCTGTTGAGAGACCTTTGTTGTGAGGTATAGAGTTGTACTTTATTTTACAGTTTGAGCGACTGATGTAGTGAGGATATTTTTGTAGTGAGAGCTTGTACACCGATGTACTTTATTGGAGATATCTTCCTTTTGAGTTTTGTATCAGAGGACTTTGTATACGATCGTATTTGGGACATGGATATTGTATTATTTTCAGTTGTACAGTGTTTGGTTATCAGTTCTTAGTAGTTTACTTTCAGCTCTGATATCTGTATTTCTGTAGTTGATTCTTTTTGCAGGTTAGACGCTTCATCTGTACGGTAGTTTCCATACAGATGGCGGATCTGTTAGTGAGCCCGGGTCGCAGTTTCGACCCCGGGGCGTGACAGATTAGAGAGGTATCAGAGCCTAGGTTGTAGGTCGTGGTGGACTTAGAAACCCTAGGCTTGTGGTTGGACATTAGGATGACTACGTGAGAGTCGTGACTTATAGCGAGAGTCTTGATTGAGTTTTTACCTCTCCCAAGAGACGGGATGAGTGTTTGCCATGTTTACTTTCCCAAGCGATTATGTTGGCTGCGACAACATAATGCTATGGAATGGATGACATGTCTTAGACTTTCGCTGGATTGGGTCGTTTGGTTGTTGTATCCTGACGTTTGTTATTGTACAGTGGACTACGATACTCCTGAGACGTCGTGTTGTGAAGAGGACACACCCCGCACCTGATGAGTACCCGAGCAGCGGGAGGCAGAGCTATCAGAGCAGAGCGAGACTCAGGAGTTTGTGTGTTGAGATAGTTTCCCACTTTAACCGAGAGGGGCCGAATCCCTGAACGGTAAGGGATCGAGAACTCCGATAGGCTGAGCCTAGAGTCTGTTCTTGTTTGATTGGGGTTCTAGGCACCGGTCTATCGAGATTTTTGGATTCTTGCCGCGTTAGTCGGTTCTTCTCGCCTATGAGTAGGGTGTTGTAGTGGGAGTCGTTTGGAGTGACGGCGGTTCCAGCTGTGTAGATACTTCCCACTGGCCGAGCTACCAGATGGATGCATTGCCCCTGGCCGAGCTACCAGGTGGGCACTTTTCCCTGGCCGAGTTACCAGGAGGATACTTCCCACTGGCCGAGCTACCAGATGGATGCATTGCCCCTGGCCGAGCTACCAGGTGGGCACTTTTCCCTGGCCGAGTTACCAGGAGGATACTTCCCACTGGCCGAGCTACCAGATGGATGCATTGCCCCTGGCCGAGCTACCAGGTGGGCACTTTTCCCTGGCCGAGTTACCAGGAGGATACTTTCCACTGGCCGAGCTGCCAGATGGGTACATACCCCTGGCCGAGTTACCAGGTTGGTACATGCCCTGGCCGAGTTACTAGGTGGTTGCTGAGTGAGATTGAGATGGTCTGACAGGACGTCGAAATTTGGTGGCGTTGAGTTCATCCTGTTGGACTACCGGGAGCGCAGTTGTTGACTTGGAACCAGTTTCGTGCTTTGCGGCTCAGGGCCTTCTTTCCTGACAGTGTAAGCAGAAACTGGAAGGGGATCTTAGGCTCCTGCAGTAGGGGAGTCGACCTCTTTTGGAGTATGTTCGCGAGTTTTGCGATTGTTGAGCCGTGTACCCCATGTCGCCCGGATGAGGCCCAGGAGGTTGAGCTAGTTGAGAAAGGACTGCATCGGAATATCTATCACTTGGTGTATTCTCGGCGGGTGCCGACGTTAGATGCAGCGATTGAGCATGCTTAGCGGGTTGACCGAGGATCAGTGATCATGTCAGAGATAGACGGAGCGCCAGGGACCATGTAAAGTACCGGGGCTTTGGATAGCGCGCCGACCACACAGATGGCTTGGAGCAGAGAATTGCCTTGGGCATGTTGTATCTGAGTTTTCAGTTGATGCCGGGTTGATTCGGATCAACGCGGAAGCTCCAGCTCGATTCGGGGTTTTCCGGGCTTTGTAGGCCGATTGAGGATGAGATTGGGAATTTCAGACTTCACCGTGGAGTGCCGGAAATTCGGGAAAACTTGGAAGGAGTGTACTTTCAGATTACAGCGAGGTTCGGGAAGTTCCGGACTGACGCGGAGGACCCGGAGTCAAAAGTGAGTCGGAACTGGCAATTTTGGAGCCGGTAACTGATTTGGGCACCCCGACTCAACGGATAAGCTTTTTGAGGAGAAAAAGCTGTGGACACGCGTACTTTTGATTTACAGCGAGGTTCGGGAGGTTCCGGACTGACGCGGAGGACCCGGAGTCAAAAAGTGAGTTGGAACTGGCAATTTTGGAGCCGGTAATTGATTTGAGCACCCCGACTCAACGGATGAGCTTTTTGAAGAGAAAAAGCTGTGAGCGCGTGTATTTTCGATTTACAGCGGAGTTCGGGAAGTTCCGGGCAGCGGCGGAGAGCCCGAAGGCAAAAAGTGAGTTGGAGTTGGATTATTGGAATTAGTTAATTAATTAATGGATTTAATTAATAAAGCTTTTTGCTTTATAAAAGCTGCCTCCACCCTCCTCTGCAGCAGGAAGAAAGAAAAAGAAAGAAAGAAAGAAAGGAAAAGAAAAGAGAGGAGAAGGAAAAAGAAAAGAAAGAAAAAGGGATTGGAGCTTCTCGGATTTTTGGACTCGCCGTTGAAGGCCGAGTGGATGCTCGTGGGCGTGCGGCGTGCGACAACGAGGTAAGCAATTCTCTTTTATGCAGTTTTTTTGGAGTTTTTGAGCTTTAGGGATTTTTATAAGTGGATTTTGATTGCTAAAATGGTTTTATTGAGCAATTTGGATTTTCCTTGGGATTTGCGGATTTTCGGGGCCTTTTCTATTTTTGCCGTCGCCGTCGGCCGCGCGCAGCTCGCGCAACGGCGCACGCGCGGCGCCAGGGGTGCCGCTGTCGGCAGCACCCTGCGGCGAGGTGCCGCTGGGCGCGGCGCCGGCGTGTAGCAAAGTGCTGCACGCGGCGCTGCCCAGGCCGCGCGCAGGGGCGCCGGCGGCAGGCCCTGCCTGGCCGCGCGCAGGGGCGCGCGGCAGGGCCGCGCGCAGGTGCGCGCGGCACTGCTGGGCCGCGCGCAGGTGCGCGCGGCATGGCCGCGCGCGGGCGCGCGCGGCAGGGCCGCGCGCAGGTGCGCGCGGCACTGCTTGGCCGCGCGCGGGCCTGCGCGGGCCGCGCGGAGCCCGCGCGCAGGCGCGCGCGGGCCTGCGCGGGCGCGCGGGCGCGCGCTGCTGCGCGCAGCGCTGCGGGCTGCCGCGCAGCGGCCGCGCGCGCGCGGCGGGCTGCGCGACGGGCGCGCGCAGCGCCGCTGGGCGCCGCGCGCAGCGCCGCTGGGGCACTGCGCGACGCGCTCCAGCGCCGCGCAGCAGCCCCTGCGCCGCGCGGTTTGGCTTGGCGCCGCGCGGTGGGCCTCCCTCGTCGCGCGGCAGGGGTTGTCGACGCTCGGCGTGCTCCCGGACAGCGGGCTGCACCTCGGGTTGCGTGCCGGTGCTGTTTTCGCCGTCGGGCGTCGTCTTCGCCGTCGGCGCTGTTTTCGCAGAGTTTTTCGCGAGCGGTTTCGCGAGCTGTTTTTCGCAAGCAGTTTTCGAGCTGTTTTTCGCCGACGGAGCAGGTTTTCGCCGCCGCGTGCTGTTTTTCGCCGTCGGGCGCTGTTTTTCGCCGACGGAGCAGTTTTTCGCCGCCGCGTGCTGTTTTTCGCCGTCGGGCGCTGTTTTTCGCCGACGGAGCAGGTTTTTCGCCGCCGCGTGCTGTTTTTCGCCGTCGGGCGCTGTTTTTCGCCGACGGAGCAGTTTTTCGCCGCCGCGTGCTGTTTTTCGCCGTCGGGCGCAGTTTTTCGCCGACGGAGCAGTTTTTCGCAAGCTGTTTTCGCAAGCCGGTTTTGAGCAGTTTTTGCAAGCAGTTTGTGAGCCGATTTTTGAGCGGTTTTTCGCGAGCAGTTTCGCAGGGTTTTCGCGAACTGTTCCGCTAGCAGATTTCGTGCTGTTTTCGCCGTCGGGCGCTGGTTTTCGCTGACGGAGGCTGTTTTTCGCCGTCGGATGCGCGGTTTTGACCGTTCTGATTGTTTTGCGATTTCTTCGCTTCTGGCAGCTTGCGGTGCGGTTTTAGCTTCCGCGGAGCGCGCGGTCGTGTGGTTGGTCGCCGCGTGCTCCGATTCGCGTGCGGATTCTGGCATCGGGCTTCGTGTTGCGTGCGGACCCCTTGGAGGCCAGGTAAGCCCGCTGAGCCAATTGCAAGTGTCGACAAGCAATTGGTGGCTTGCTGAGGTGGGTTGGTTTTCTCTCCAAGTCTACGGACTTCCTTCTAATTCTATTGTGATAGGATTGCATGCTAGTTTAAGTGTTTTCTTGGAACTTAACTAGCACCCCCGTCATATGTGCATGCGTTGACCAGACCTATTGTGAACCTTAATTGAGCTAGGTTCTTTTATGCTTTAGACATCCCGCACTTCGCATATCCCTCTGGATTTAGAGTTCCTCGCCCGGGTAGTGGGCTGAGTGGTCAGAGCGTTGTGGGACGGGTGTTGCACTCGGGCCCGGGGGGGGCCGAGTGGGGTCTGCTGGCTGGGTTAGGCCAGTGTTAGCGTTTTGGGGAACCGTTTCAGATAAACGGTGGTCCCGGGGGTTTTCCTTTCCGCTGTTCTTCTCGTCACCACCAGGTTGGGATCGTGGTGCACGTGTGTTAGCAGGACCTTGAACCCAGAACCTTTTTGGATGAATACATGATTTTAGTCAGCCAATGTTTCTTCCAAGCCTCGCAAGGTTGTCTGAGTCTGTGCTCGTCTGTAGGGACGAAGGCATCAGCTCTTCGAGGCTTGGGCATAAAACTTGATTTCAAAGGGTTTCCTAAAAGAGACTAAAAATCATTGAAAAGATAGATTTCTTTCAGACTGAATGGTTTTCTGAAATAAATGACATAGGTTTTTATAAACTTATCCACCCGAGCGGATTCGAATGATCTGGGTTCTAAGGGCTGCTTTCTCTCTTGGGGACGTAGATGTTAGTCCCCCGGGGTTTCGGACCCTCGTAGATCTGGCCGTGGAGCATCTCCGGCCGTGAGTTGTGTGTTGATTTCAGCGGAGTGTTGTTGTGGGAGCCGTCGGGAGAGACGGTGGTCTCAGCTGTGTAGTACTTTCGTTGAGTGGGTCAGTGTTGTGAGATTGAGTCGTGGAGGGTTCTCCGACTGAGTTGTGCTTTGAGCATCGTGATACCGATCTGTTTGATCGAGGACCATAGCCTGCAGGAGCCACTTGTGAGACAGTGATACTGTTGAGATACTTGAGTTCGGTGGGGTCGCACCCCTCGAACCACGCCCCGGGTGCGTTGATGATTCCGAGCTTGATGAGGCGGCGAGGATGATACCGAGCCTGACGAGGCTGCGATGATGCGCCTAGTTTATATACTAGAGGTCGCTTGATACCCCTGGCCGAGCTACCATGGGGTCACTGTGTGAGATATCGAGTTAGTCCGTTTGGACACCCTGGTTGATACACCAGGGGGCGCAGGTTTGACTCGACTGGACCCTGTGGGGCAGTCGCTGAGATTTGAGATACACTGAGAGAGTGATGGCGCAGCATGTGTCATAGTAGAGCGTCTTGGGCTTAGTACTTGTGACATGTTGTCAGCAGTGAGTGACTGCATACCATCATCCATAGTCTCTTCTTATTGAGCATAGTAGATAGAGGCATGATAGCCTGTAGATTCTTTCCAGCTTATTTATATTATCATCAGTCTTTTCTCTATCTTATGCCTCTGGTAGACTTAGTGGGCAGACCGTTGGTTCTTGGAGACGGTACCCACTGAGAACTACTGTAGGATGTAGTTCTCACACCCTCTGTCGGTGACAGTTTGATGAGGCTTTCTTCCGTCCCTGCTGGGCTGTGATTGGACGGACCCGAGGACAGGGAGTCGCGTGATAGTTCCCTACCAGCATTGTTACTTTAGAGAGAGGTAGATGTACCATCCCGGATTGTGGGAGCTGGTTTATTTTCCTGTTTAGCTATCTCCCATTTGGACTAGTAGATGTTGTATAGGGCGACTTCTATTTGTATCATCTGATTTTGGGGAGATAGGCTATGTGTTGTTGCAACCTTGCAGAGAAAAATTTTATAGTACAGCTTTTTATCCGCTCTGATATCTGTGTAGCTGTAGTTTTGATCTTGCAGGCTTGACGCTTCGTCCTGTACGGCAGTTTCCGTACAGATGGCGGATCTGTTGGCGAGCCCGGGTCGCAGTTCGACCCCGGGGCGTGACAGATTAGAGTGGTATCAGAGCCTAGGATATAGGTCATTGAGGACTTAGAAAACCCTAGGCTTGTGGTTGGACATTAGGATGACTACGAGAGAGTCGTGACTTTTAGCGAGAGTCCAGATTGAGTTTTACCTCTCCCTTGGGTTGGGATGAGTGATTTGATATGTTATTCTCTCAAAGTGATTATGTTGGCTGCAGACAACATAATACTTTCGAAGGGATAACAATTTTAGACTCTCGCTGGATTGGGTCGTATGGTGTTGTGTCCTGATGTTCTTTTTTTGTTTCAGTTACCTCGATGATGCCGCCGAGACGTCGTGCAGCGACGAGCGGGCGTTTGACCTCAGCTGAGGAGCCCGGACGGCGGGCTGCCGAGCAGGCTTGGCAGAGTGAGGTACAGGATCTGCGGGCTCGGGTGGCCCAGATGTCGGAGGCGTTGCGGCGCCAGGAGAAGAACATGGAGCGGGTGTTGCGCATGTTCGAGCTGAGAGCATCTCCCGGGTATCGCCAGTAGTACTCCCAGCCGCGACATTGTCGATTTCGACCCTGGTCGCATCACTGATGGTGCAGGAGCAGCGAGAGGTTGCCAGCTGGTTATTTTTTTACTTCATCCAGTCCCATCCCCTGCAGATTTTGGGATTAAGTTGGGGCCTTGGGAGGCCGAGAACTGGATCGTTGCTTTGGAAAGGCTGTTCAAGGATTTGTTCATCCAGGAGAAGCTTCAGGGCGCTTGATCTTGCGCCTTGGTTAGGGACGCCGAGAGTTGGTGGCGTCGGGTTCGTCCGGTTGGACCACCGAGCGAGTTTCCACGATGGTTGAGCAGTGGGCCCCTTGTCACCCAGGATGAGGTTTAGAGGTTGATTGTTGAGAGGGGGACTGCACCTGGATATCTATCTCATTGTGTATCCTCGGCGAGTGCCGACCGTAGATGCAGCGATTGGGCATGTGCGATGGATTGACCGAGGATCACTGATCACGTCCAGGAGGGACGGAGACCGAGGGACCAGCTCCAGAGGAGAGTCTTCCAGTATTGCCTGATTTCGGGATAGTGGAGTGGATCGAGGTTGCCATGGTGCCAGCCTCAGGATCATGTGTCTCAGAGGAGACAGAGACCTGGAGGTTCTCGGCGGTTGAGGCGCCAGGGTAGTGGATTGGAGACCGAGGTAGTGGTCGACTTGGTTATGGAACCTTGCAGCCGAGGTTGTGCCTGGTTAGTGTTCAGAACCCGTAGGGGCTTTCTGAGCTTGCCTTGCGGTCAAGTGGATTGACTGAGGCCTGCGAGTGTTGTATTTGAAGAATCGAGTTCTCCAGCTGTGTGTGAACGGGTTAGCAGCCGGGCCGTCGTGGACATTTGGATTTATTTCCGAAGTGGCTTAGAGCTTCAAGATCACTGGAGGTTAGTGCAGCAACTCCTAAGAGGGGAGATGTTGGTTGCCTGATCGAGAGATTGTACCTGCGGGACTTGATTGTTTTTGGTTGCTAAGGAGCAACGGAGGAGTTTTGCCTTTTGGAGACTTCGATTTTTGGAAGCCACCAGCCGCAGAGGTTTATGTTTATAGACTTGAGTCTGCGCGGGGAGTTTGGACCGTGATTATTTTTCGTCTGATAGGAGGAGGTGTATTTGAATCCTCGCACTTTATCGGCTTTTCTTCGTTGGAGTCGAACAAGGATTGAGCTATCAGAAGCAACCGAAGAATTTCTTGCTTGTGAAGTTATGGAATTTACGGTTGGGTTTACCCAGTGAAGGTTCGGTGGTGCCGGTTTGCTGAGTTAGAGCGACCACCTGAGAACCGAGAGGATGAGTTTTGGGTTGCCGATTGGTGGGCGCCAGGTTAGCGGATCGCTTGGTACTTGGTATGATTTCCTTTCCTTGTGGTTGAGATCAGAGTTTTGCACCCCTACATGGTTGGTTGGCGGATTGTGGCTTTGTGTTGCGGCCACACCAGGGACAGCTTCAACATCTCTCTCCTTGTTTTCCGTGTGTTCGCCGAAAAGTAGCAGGCAGAGCGAAAAATTTCGAAGGACTACTCCAGAGATGGAGGCGATGCTGGAACCTGTTCTTGTTTTGATCGGGGAAGGCATCGTCCTTTTGAAAATTTTGAACTTTTCGCTATTTTCGGCTGCTTTTTCTTTGAGAGAGAGTTGGAGTTGATGTTGTCCTGATGTGGGTTCTTGTGGTAGGGTGTGTGTTTTGTTTCGAGGACGAAACCTTTGAAGGAGGGAGAATGTAAAGTACCGGGGCTTTGGATAGCGCGCCGACCACACAGATGGCTTGGAGCAGAGAATTGCCTTGGGCATGTTGTATCTGAGTTTTCAGTTGATGCCGGGTTGATTCGGATCAACGCGGAAGCTCCAGCTCGATTCGGGGTTTTCCGGGCTTTGTAGGCCGATTGAGGATGAGATTGGGAATTTCAGACTTCACGTGAGTGCCGGAAATTCGGGAAACTTGGAAGGAGTGTACTTTCAGATTACAGCGAGGTTCGGGAGGTTCCGGACTGACGCGGAGGACCCGGAGTCAAAAGTGAGTCGGAACTGGCAATTTTGGAGCCGGTAACTGATTTGGGCACCCCGACTCAACGATAAGCTTTTTGAGGAGAAAAAGCTGTGGACACGCGTACTTTTGATTTACAGCGAGGTTCGGGAGGTTCCGGACTGACGCGGAGGACCCGAGTCAAAAAGTGAGTTGGAACTGGCCATTTTGGAGCCGGTTAATGATTTGAGCCCCCGACTCAACGGATGAGCTTTTTGAAGAGCAAAAAGCTGTGGACAACGTGTCACTTTTGATTTACAGCGAGGTTCGGGAGGTTCCGGACTGCGCGGAGGACCCGGAGGCAAAAAGTGAGTTGGAGTTGGATTTTGGAGCCGTTAATTTAGCACCCCGACTCAACGGATGAGCTTA